>CM074733.1:14371655-15100075 GCA_037367245.1 Phrynocephalus guinanensis | reverse complement strand
GACAGGATGCTGGACTGGATGGGCCGTGGCCTGTTCCAGCAAGGCTCTTCTTATGTTCTTAATTGTTGTGTACCTTGTAGATCATTACAAGGAGCTTGGAGAAATTTACAGCTCATGGGGGTCCCCAGTCCGTTTGGCCACTGGCTTGGGGTTCAAGAAGTTGCAGTGCAAGAAGAACAAGAAATGGGAAGCCCAATGCCAGCTGAGTGTTGTACATTTTAGTTACAGAGTAATCCTGTTCATGCCTAAAGCAAAAAAGTGTTCTGCTTATATACCGCCCCATACCACTTTAAGTAGTGTCAGGGCGGTTTACAATTTTAATTACAGTGTGCAGGCTACACATTGCCCCCCCCCCCAGCAAGCTGGGTACTCATTTTACCGACCTCGGAAGGATGGAAGGCTGAGTGAACCTTGAGCCTGCTACCTGGGATTGAACCCCAGGTCGTGAGCACAGTTTTACCTGCAGTACAGGCATTTAACCACTGCACCATGAGGCTCAGGGGAAAAGACAGCGTACACAGATGTACGCTGCAAAGAGCTCCCTGGGATTTATTTCCAGATAAATGACTATAGATTTGAAGCCTTAAAAAGCTGACAGGTACAAAATATATACAGGTGTGATTTCAAAATAAACACATACACATTATGATTTCCTCTTACCACACCAGCCTGCATCGAAGTTTCGGTTCAGGTCTGTGCCAACGCACCTATTGTTGCCATACAGCGAACGGCTTTTTCTCCACATTCGTTTCTGTAGATACAATCCCCATCATTGTTAAACATTTGAAGGTTATCCCGGGCCTTTATTCTGGGACGAAAGCCCATCCCTGGTCACCAGATCAAACGTCTGAAATGACAACATAGGTTGGGGCAAAGGGAAAGAGCCAGTCCCCAACCCAGAAAACAGCCTGAACAAAATCCATTCGGAGTTCATTGCATGGATGGGAAGAAGCACATTTTATTGTATAAACTAAGGTTGTGAAAAAAGAACAGCCAAAAAAAATAGGGAAAATATTAAGAGGAGAGGAGGAGAAGAAGACCCTAACCCCTTCCACCTCTTTCTGTGGGGTTTTACAGTAATAATCTGTGTCTGTGTTATGTCACAGTCATGACCGATTCTTCATAACCCCATGTCCATGGAGTTTTCTTGGCAGGAGTACTGGAGTGGTTTGCCAGTTCCTACTCCAGGCGCCTACAGCACCTGGTATTCCCTGGTGGTTGCCCATCCAAGTACTAACCAGGGCCGATCCTGCGTAGCTTCAGGCGAGATCAGATGTGCTCAGTTCAGTTCTGACTTAGTGAATATTTCCAGGGTTTTCATACAGTGCTCAGAAATGATTTCCTAGTCCCTTCTTCTTGGCGAGTGGTGGTGGGGGGGCGTTGTGTGACTATATAGCTTGTCTAAGGCCAGACAGTTTTTTTCTCTCTCCTCTCAATCTGTGCTCCTAATCTCTGGTTCTGCGCCTAAATTCTGAACAGACTGAACTATCCAGTGGAAGATGAATAAAATGATTTGCTCTGATGTTCGTTATACAGAGCCAGTGCTTCAGAGATATAGGACAGGTTTCACATAGGTCCACCATGGGAATACGTCTGAGAGCAGAACCAAACATGACAGGCCAATCATTATTAGAGATGAAACAATACCTGGAGATTAGAGATGGGCACGAACCACCTGTTCAACTGTTTGTGCCAGTTGGGCTGGTGTTCGCACAGTTGTTCTGGGCTTTGCCACCCCACCGACTCTGGCGGGCACCCGCTTGGAGGCAGCACCCAGGCTCCCCTGACAGGCCTCCTCCAGGTGCTGCCTCTGAGCCAAAACACAGAACAACTGTGTTTCTGTGCAGCTGTCGGCCAAACCATTGTATGCAGAAGGCCAAGGGCCATTTGACGATTTAACGGGAGCATAAGCCCTGCTTCACAACACAGAACTCCATTGTAAAGCACGGAGGACTAATTCTGAATCGATCAAAGAGATTTCCCTTCTCGATCACCTTGAATCTCATCCCATAAAGAAGGCTATATCAACACAATTTCTCTTATCACTGTGAGGTAAAGAGGCAGGATGTTATAAGACCAAGCAATCTGCCCTTCCTTCTGAGGCCTTCCTTTCTCAGGAAGACGTTGGGAGTGATCTTTGGACATGGTAACCCAGTTACAATCTCATCTCGAGTCTGAATGCACTTCTTAGAAAGAGCTCGGTGTCACTAACACTTGGTGTTCTAGCACTCACTTCAAAGAGATGGTTAGATAAGGAAAACATAGATAAAGACAGTAATAAGCCACTGTCTCTTTGGTGAGAAGAGAAGGAGCAGGAACATTAAGACTGGCCGGGGCGGGGCAACTGATGTTCACTCTAAACTAAAGTGACAAACAAAGGAGTGGTTCTCAGTCTGTCAATGAAACCAAGTCCCTGTGTGACAAAAACAAAAAGCCCACTTTTTCTGAGAATGACACTTGTATGATTACAGACATTCCATTATTGTATGTTATTGTTCAGAGTATATGAAAGGGGAGGGGGTGCAGACAGGGAGAACAGAAGATAAGGAGTAACACAAAGACCTAAAATCCAATAGCTAGTTCCAGTCTTTCCTTGTATCAATGAGATTCACATCATGTCTTATTGATTCTGGGCTAGTTGGGACCTGCAAGTGACATTGGCCCTGAAGACCTACATTTGATTCTAGGCTGTGACAAGGACACGGACAAGAGGATCTGTGGCAGGTAAGGCCAGTAAGAAATGGCATACTGCAATTGGAGGAGGACATGGGGATCAAGGGAGAGAGACCATTCTTATCCATGATTGGGGAAACTCAAGTTTCCCATTTGTACTACTTCTAGGCCTTGACGGCGCTGCGTAGTGAAATACAGAGAACCCCTGTTCCTATTATAGAAAGTCTGTGTGTGGGGCGGGGGATGGATCTGCTGGAGGAATGAGCAGAATTATGTGCTCAATAAAACACAATTGCACTCTATTTCACGCACGTTATGTCACCATCTTAGCGGGAGTCCTGAGGACACAAAGAATCGACATGTTGCATCATGAACTTGCAAACTAATTGTTATACATGCTGCCTGTCTTGCCACTGAAAGAGGCAGTGCCGTTCCGCACGCAACAGCGTCTTTCCCCCTCTCCAACCGGCTGTGCTTTTGTACGTTGGTGCCTTTTTCTCCTTGCCATTTTCAAAACAGGGAAGCTAGGCTGGACGTGACCGCTTTGCTTGCCCAGAGAGAACAACCTAATCTGCTGGCCTGATAGATGAGGCCCAGGTGGACTTCCACAGAGGCACCCCTGTGTGCAAGCCTACCTGCATTTTCTTTTTCATATTTGATACCAAGCTGTAACCCTATCAACCTAGCAAACCATTGCTAGGGGGTGCTTTTACCAGCAATAGCAATTTTGAGAAATTAAAGACATGCACCCCTCCATCCTACGGCCCCCAAGACGTTCCCAGCAATGAAAGGGATCATATGGGAGCCTCGGGCCCTTTGGGGGATAGAACTGGAAAAAAAGTAATTGGTGAAAAACTGCCATAGCTGATGACATCAGTGGCCTTACGTGGAGTAAAATTATGCAACAGGATTTCAACCACTGTACATTTACTTTATTGAAGGTGTACATTAGGTGTGTATGTGTTTGGAGGAGGATTCTTCCTCATGCACTGTTGCTTGCTTTTGAAAAAGACCGATCCCTCCTTGCCTTGCTTCTGCATTTTTGGACACATTTTCAAGGATTCTCTAAGACTTTTTTTGGGGGGGGGGGCAAAATCACGAATGGAAAACTCAGAAAGAAACTGAAAGAGGACTGCCCTTTGGTGTAAAATGAAAAAGACTGGTATACAAATATATATGAAAATGAAAGAGGCACATCCTGAAGGAACCTGAAAGGAAAGAAATGCAAAAATTTTCGTGTTCCTAGTTAACTTAAAGAGAAACCAGCAAATAAGCTTGCACTTGATATGCTGGAAAAACGCAAGGATCTAGGTTTCATTTCAGAACAGATGGAATGGTACTGGATAACTGATTTTAGCCATGCAATACTGAAAGCCTAGTCTTTGCAGGTCCTCTGTAGAATGCAGAACTGGAAGTAGGCTGAGAGGTGTACACTAGTTTTTGATTCTTAGATTTCCCAAATCTCTGGGCAAAGCATCACAAAACCTCTGAAAAATTGGCACTTACATTAGTCCATGAGTATTCATAGCCATCAACGTTCATTATTGGCATGACGTAGAAATCAAGGTGCTGTAGAATTCGTGCCATTACTGGATCTGTTAGTGCTCTCTGATTGCTGTCTAGAGACCGGATTGCCTGAATAAAATATAAGAACAAGATGCAAAAGAAAAGGACAATGAAAACAAAGTATTCATTCTTTCACTTTAATGTTCCATGTTCTGCCTGCCCCTCAAAAAAACTGTTGGAGAGTTTGGTGGCTTAGGTCTCTGGCTGCAGAGTTCATTTCCCTACTGTGCCTCCTTCAGAAGGGCTAGTAGACCCAATGATCTGAAATTCAAAGGTAATGGTGGTGGTGGTGGTGGTGGTGGTGATGATGATGATGATGATGACGACGATGACGATGATGATGATGTTTGGTGGACTGGTAAGGTTGTACAGGGTAACATGCACCCTTGCATACTTTGCTCCTCCTGCAGCTAGTACAAGTGAAGTCTCATGCCTTGACAGAGTCCAATGTTATATCTGAGGTACCTTAAAAAGCAGCAGCAACCACCACATTTCTTGCAGCAGACTCTCAGCAGTGTGCAGTAGCTGGATCCAACCTCTCTCCTAGAAAGGCACTACAGCAAGGGCATTGCAGAAAATTTGAGCAGTGGCTAGACAAAACTAACCAGTGCCTCTCCCAGCATTGCCTCCAATGACAAATGAATTTACTAGAATCCATTCATAGGTGAGAGTGTACAAAGAAGACACAATGCCCATTACCCCTTAAATCAAGAGCCTACTTTGTGTGCTTCTACCACCTCCCTTATCTCATTCCTTACCGGGCCCTAGCCAATGCCTTTACTCTCTGATGGGTTTTTCTCGGTGTTTGCGTGTGTGTAATTAGCCTCACTGGAAGCTCATGTTAAAATCATCAACAAAAGTGGATTACAATTGAATGCAACCAGCACAATGAACCGGAAAACAATGTCAGATGAGCAATTTATAGACCTCTCTTCAGACTGAGCTTTTTCCCGAGCTTAATTCAGAAGCAGATGAGGCTCTTAGGTCAGCAATAGCCTGAATAGGTTCGTAGGTGGACCATGATCTGAATAGGCTCCTTAGGTGTATAATGGCCTAGGGTGTGTGAAAGTCCCACCTATGCAACCTTTCCCAACATCCATCACCCATACACCCTAGGCAAGTGCTGGCGAACCTATGGTATAGTTGCCAAAGGTGGCACTCGGAACCCTTTCCGTGGGCACCCGACATCGCCCTTTCACAGCCACCTGTATTCAAGTTAAACTGCTATACTGGCACTTTGCGAAACATTAGTGGGTTTTGAATCACAGTTTGGGCACTCGGTCTTTAAGAGTTTCGCCATCACGGCCCTAGGCCATTATCCACCTAATAAGCCATTCAGGCTATTGTCAACCTAACAAGCCTATTCAGGCCATTGTCCAACTTATGAGTCTATTCAGAGCAGGGTGGTGTGAAATCAAGGTGAACTATGAAATGGAGGACTCGCCACTAACCTTCCTCAGATGGACGAAGCTGCTTGGATGACCAGTGAAATGTTTCAATCTCTCAGGAAAAGAAGTCCAGTTGCCATGACTCAACTTCCAGATAAACTCACCTGGATGACTGAGAATCTTTACAGACATTCCACAGGTAAAATTCCACAGTGCACAAACATAACACACTAGTGGTGCTATAGTTACTTATGTGCTGACCCTAATGGGGCTTTCAAGGTAGGTGAACTATTTAAGGGATGGATTTTACCAGCTCCACTCCCTCCAGTGAGTGGCCAAGTGGGGATTCAAACTCAGGCCTCCAAAGTCCTAGTCTGTTCCTCTTTCTATTACACCACACTTGGGTACTTATAAATTCATTAATTGCAAGAGGACACTCCGTCTACTTACATGGGCTGTGAACCAGAGACAAAAGGCAGGAGCAATCCATTCCCTGGCATGGATACCGCAGTCTATCCAAAAGGCATGTTTTGGTGTTCTGTCTCCATTTGAAAGCTAAAGAGAAGAGCGTAGAAGAAAAGCTTAAAATTACACAGGAGGAATGCAGAGCTTGTTTGCTTCCTATTTATTTATTTATTGGATTCCTACACCGCCCATCTGGCAACACGGCCCTTCTTGGCAGTTTACCACAACAGTACCAATCTACAAACAACAAGTGCAGCCAGCAATGAAGCAGAAAGTAAACTACAAAGAAAGAAAATCAAGCATAGACGAATAACATATAGACAAGACCTCGAAAACCAGCAAGCCCTCAGCAAGTGTGTCTGAGGTGGTGGTGGTGGTGGTGGTGGTGGCGGTGGCAGTGATGGTCGGAGATTGACTTCACACATGTGGGAGTGCATAGACAAAACGTAATTCTTACCACATGACCCTTTCCCCACGACCCTTTCCCCACCATGTATCCATACAGACGACAGCTAAGTTTCAGGCATACAGAGCACCAATTCTACCTACAGACCCTTGTCTGTAGTAAGACACAAGTCAAAGCTTTCAAGTGCGCAAAGCATAGCTCCGTTGCAACCAGGCCTGCTCAGAAACAATGCATGGGTGTGTATGGGTGTTTATGTATACATACACTTTAATGCAGTGTTTTTCAACCTTTTTTGGGCAAAGGTACACTTGTTTCATGAAAAAAATCACGAGGCACACCACCATTAGAAAATGTTAAAAAATTTAACTCTGTGATTGACTATATATAAAGAGAATAGGAGAGTATTTTATAATTACTTTATTAGAGTAGAGAGAAACAGAGAGAGCTGAGAGAGCAACAGAGAGAGAGAGAGAGAGAGAGAGAGAGAGAGCAATACAACTGCCTGCATTTTGGGATTCATCTTGGATTGTTCCTGGGTAGGGAAACTACTATGAGGAACAACGGCCAGTTAAAATTGTAGCCCTAGCTTGACAATGCCTGCTTTATGCTAACTTGCTGTTGATTTACGAAGTGTTTCCTAAGGCCATTTCCCACTTGAATACCTGTGTTCCCAGCGGTTGGATGAAAGACACCCGGGCTCTTTCCCACAGGGTTCCCACTCATTGATGAGGGGAAATGGGCCAACAGTTTATGAATAAGGTTGCTGCTGCAATCGGCCTTTTTATCAGCAGTGAGTCATGAAAGGCCTCTTCGCTTCAAGATAGAAATGCTGGGGCAGAAGTACATTGTTTGTACCTCAAGATGTTTTAGTCTTTTAGTTTATCCATTTCTGCACATTCTAATATTTTATAAATAATCATCTCATCAGTTGGGGAGTTTTGTCATTTCCAGATAAGGAAATTTGGCAATAAACCTAACAAAAATATTTCTGATTTAAACTCTTAGTTCTAATTTTAAAATTTGCTTAAGCCAAGTATGAATTTTAACCCAGTAAGCTTTTGCTTTAACACATGTCCACCAAATGTGATAATAAGTTCCTTCTTGGGTTTTGGTTCTTACTATGTTGCACTTGGTCCATCTGCAGTGGTCACTTAGGTGAGGGCAGTGCAGGAATGCACTGGTTACCCTCTACTCTGCCCAGTATATTCTTTTTAATTAGGCTAATTGGGGGGAACAATGTTGTGTGTTTTATCCTTCCCCCCTCCTTTGATTGGTCTGCCCTTCCGCTGGCCCGGCTAGGTGCCCGTTACCCTTTTCTTTTCTCCTGGGGGGGGTGGTTTCCCCCCCCTCTTGTCGTTAGTTGTGTTGTTCGCTTTTTTGCACTGTATTATTTGCATTTTTATTTGCTGTTATATTTTTATTGCATTATTTTTACGTGGTCGTGTTACTTGATCTGTGCCCTCGGTCATCTAAGATCCAATGGAGCCTGCTGGGTGCCCTATTAGGGTGGTGTTGGGCCGCGGGAGACACGCTTGGGGTCGGCGGGTCAATCGGATAAGGAGAACTTGGGACAGGCATTTACTGCCTGTCCCACATTCTGACCCGTCGGCTCACTGCCAAATGGCAGGGATCCAATCCGTCTGCACCCCCGGCCTGTCCTGCCTGCTGATTAATGCCAGGTCGGTGCATAATAAGATCCCTCTCATCCATGATTTGATCGTGGATGAGCAAGCCGACCTGGCATTCCTCACAGAGACCTGGGTAGGCGAGGGGGGCGGGGCTTCCCTCGCTCTGCTTCGCCCCCAGGGTTACTGCGTGCAGCAGCTTGGCAGGCCGGGGGGCGGGGGGCGGGGGGGCATTGTGTACAGGGACTCCTTTAATGTCAGCAATCCGCGACGTTGGTGAGTCCAGGTTTAGAATGTCTCCACCTTGTGGTGGGCCAGAGGGACAGGTTTGGGATAGTGCATGTGTACCGTGCTCCCCACGACCCTGCACTCTCCCTCCTAGAGCTCTCCGAGTTCATCTCGGCGGCACTTTTGAGGTCCCCCCGCCTATTGGTGGTGAGGGATTTCAATGTGCATGCCGAGGTCGGGCTGTCGGGAGCAGCTCTGGAGTTCATGGACCTGTCCATGGTCTCCATGAACCTGTCCCAATTAGTCACCGGTCCCACTCACAAAGGTGGACACACCTTGGACTTGGTTTTTGCCTCCACATCGCGGGGTTTTGATCTGGGGGTCGGGAGGTTGCTAGCCCGTCCTGTGTCATGGTCAGATCATCATCTGCTGACCTTCTCCCTTACGGTTGCCACCCCGCCCCGCAGGGAGCCGGGCCCTTCCATCTGGGCCCGCCCCCGGGGGCTCCTGGACCCGGTGCGGTTCTCGGAGACCCTTGGGAGTGTTCCAGACGGTTTGGATGACGATCCGGTCGACACCCTAGTCAAGCAGTGGTTTAGGAGGTGGCCAGGGTAGCTGACCGGATCGCCCCCAAGCGTCTGATCCGATGCCGAGCCCGTTCGTCTCCTTGGTTTACCAAGGAACTGCGGGCGATGAAGCAAGAGCGGAGAAGGCTAGAGAGCAGATGGCGGAAGGCTTGGATGGCTTTGAACTGGGCTGCAGTTAAGGCGTCGACCGGTCGCTACTCTCGAGTGATAAGGGCGGCTAGGAGATCTTTTGTCGCCCTGAGAATTGGTGAGGCCTCGAATCGCCAGGCAGAATTGTCCCGGTCCGCCTGGGCCTCCTCCTAGTGATTTCACTAGCGAGTCTTTTGCAGCCTTTTTAAAATCTAAGATAGAGGCCATCTGTTCCGATCTGGACGCCGGTTGCACTGATCCAGTTCCCGCCTTGGCTGGTGTCGGGCCACCTCGGTCACCCCAGTTCGTTGAGTTTGGGCCTGTTACACCTGTGGATGCCTCCAGGGCCCTGGGACATTGCAGGCCTGCGGCCTCTCCATTTGACCCTTGCCCATCCTGGCTGATTAAGATCGCAGGAGGGAGCATGCAGAAATGGGCTTCACTAATTGCCTCAGCCTCCTTCAGAGACGGGATTTTTCCCAGTCTTCTGAAGGAGACGGTGGTAAAGCCCATTATTAAAAGACCCGGCTTGGCTATGGACGATATGTCCAACTATCGTCCCATAGCCAATGTTCCCTTTTTGGGCAAGGTGATTGAGCGAGTCGCCGCCCTGCGTCTCCAGTCGTTCCTGGAGGAGAACCATGTCCTGGATCCCTTCCAATCCGGGTTTAGGCCGCGTCATGGGACTGAGACGGCTCTGGTCACTCTGCACGATGATCTGTTGAGGAGGGCTGACAGGGGTTGCTCTACCCTGCTGGTTCTTCTCGACCTGTCAGCGGCTTTTGACACCGTCAACCACGGTATCCTGCTGGGGCGGCTTTCTGAGGTGGGGATTGGGGGTCTGGCTTTGTGCTGGCTTTTCCTTCCTTGAGGGCCGCACCCAGCACGTGAGTTTTGGGGGGTGAGTTGTCGGCTCCCTGGACACTCTCTTGTGGGGTGCCTCAGGGGTCGTCCCTCTCTCCAATGTTCTTCAACATCTATATGAAGCCGCTGGCAGAGATCATCTGGAGTTTTGGAGTCTGCTGTCATCAGTACACTGATGACACGCAGCTCTATCTCTCCTTTTCCACTGGTGCAGTGGAGGCCGTCCAGACTCTTGATCGTGGACTGGACCAGGACCCACAGACTCAGGCTCAACCCTGGAAAGACCGAGGTTTTGTTCTTCGGGGCGGCTCGGAGGGGTACTGTGGCCCTCTTCCCAGTCTGGGCGGGTCCGCCCTCCAGCTGGTGCAAAGAGTGAGGAATCTGGGTGTCGTCCTGGATCCGGACCTGACCCTGGAATCTCAGGTGTCAGCCGTGACCAGGTCGGCCTTTTACCATCTTAGGCTCATCGCCCAGATTCACCCGTACCTTGATGAGAGCTCCCTGAGGACAGTGGTACAGGCGCTGGTCATGTCGAGGCTGGATTATTGCAACGCTCTCTACATGGGGCTCCCCTTGAACCTTGTTCGGTGACTGCAGCAGGTCCAGAATGCGGCGGCCAGGCTGGTGGTTGGTGCGTGTCGTTATGACCGCGCCACCCCCATCCTGGCCCGCCTACACTGGTTGCCCGTTGCCTCCCAAATAAGGTTCAAGGTGCTGGTTTTGGTTTACAAAACCCTCCATGGCTTGGCCCCTGCTTATCTGGCAGAGCGTCTCCCCCGACAATTAGATCCGGCCCGATCCACCCAATCTTCCTTGGCCCTCTCGCTCCGGACCGTCACCCCGAGGGAGGCCCGTAAATCGAGTACACGTGGACGGGTCTTCTTGGTGGCAGGACCAACCATCTGGAATAAGCTGCCGAGCGAGCTACGGCAGGCCCCATTGCTGGCGTCGTTTAAGAAAAATCTAAAGACCTTACTCTTCCGGGACGCCTTCGGTGCTTATTAGGGATACAGCTCTTATTTTTTTTCCCCTTCCCTTCCCTCCCCTTGCCTGGCCTGCTTGATTGCCCGCCATTCTGTGTTTGCTTTTTGGATGTTTTAGCTGTTATAATCTTACTTCTGTGTAAACCGCCCTGAGTCCCCTTGAGGGAAATAGGTGCGGTATATAAATGCAAAAATAAATAAATAAATAAATAAATAAATAAATAAAATCTGGAGAATCTTCTAACCCTCTCTTTCTCCTGCGTAGACGGGGTATTCTTTAAGAATCTGAGTTAAGGCATTGAGCGGGAGGCTAAGGAGTTACAAACAAACTTTACCTTCAAAACATACAGTGGCCGTTTCTCATAGGAAGCCCCAATTAATATTTTTTGGATGACATCAGGATGTTTTGCAGCTATCTCATCGATCCAGGAATATATCTAGAATAAATCAAAACAGTTTTGTTAGCAGGGACTTCAACTAGTGGTGCTTTTAAATGTCTGAATTATATCATGAATGCTCTGCTTTTGGCCCTTCACAGAATCCAGGATGGTCTTTTTTTTTTACACCATTGCCCAGGTGGTCTTCCTTCCATGTGCTAACTAGACCAACTTTCAAGAGGTTTATATTTTAAAAGGAATTTATGGTATTACTCATGATCTCTCAATCAATGGTTGTGCCGATTGCTCTAGTAATTTGTTACAGCATTCATTATTAGCTGTCTGCGTTGTCAATACCAGCAAGCTAGTGAGGAGAGAAATACTCTCAAGTTGCATATAGTGGCTAATTCTGATATTTTGTTGCTGCGTGCCCTCAAGTCACTCCTAATCTATGGCGATGCCAATAGGGTTTGTCAGACAGACAAGAGAGATGTTCTAGTAATGGTTTTGGCTCATCTCCCTGGAATGGGACTTGGAGGCACTGTTTTAGGCTGGCTCATATCCTTCCCGGAGGAGAGAACTCAGAAGGTGGTGCTGGGGGCCTCCTGTTTGATACCCTGGTCATTGAACTGCAGGGTCCTTTGGGCTTCTGTTTTGTCTCCTATGTTATTTAGCACCTACATGGAACTGCTGTCCAGAGTTTTGGGCGTTCAGTGTCACCAGTAGGCGAATGACACCCAACTTGAACTTTCCCTGCCATCTAAATCTGAGGAAGTTGTGTCATCTCTAGATCAGTGTCTGGTATGAGTAACGGACTGGATGAAGTTAAATAAACTAAACTTCATCCAGACCAGACTAGACAAGAGAGAGGCACTCCTGGTCACTCTAAAGGCAGAAAAAGGAATAGGGTTGCATGCAGCCTGTGCTGGATGGAGTTATGCTCCCTCTGAAAACACAAATGCGCCGCTTGGAGATGCTCCTGGATTAATCTCAGAGTTGGGATGCCCAGGTTTCAGCAGTGGCCAGGAGTGCCTCTGCACAGTTAAAAGCAGCTGCACTCACTCGTGGAGGGAAGCCTGATCTGGCCATGGTGTCACATGCCATTAGTTACATCCCAGCTGGACTACTGTAACACGCTTTATGTGGGGCTGCCTCTTGAATGTGTTTGAAAACTTCAGCAGGTCTAAACCGTGGCAGCCAGATTGCTAATTGGGGCGGGTCACAGAGATCACATTAATTAACAGACTCTGGAACGCCATCCTACAGGAGGCTAGTCTAGCCTCATCTTTCCTGTGTTGTTCCACTAGCAGCCATGGACCTTTCTTTTCCAGCAAGCTTTCCTTTAATGAGTGGCTGCTTAAGTGGGGCTCTTAAATGGAAGGTTGTGCCTTACTGCTTTGAATGTGTTTTCATTTTGCTTCTCTTTCCTATCTTATAGGGTGGTATTTGTTTAGTCCTTTCTAGTATTTCTATACTTATTGGGTTCTTTTTTTTGTATTTGCTTAAAATACTGTTGTTGTTTTGATGATGTAAACTTGGAAGGAGAAAGGTGGGGTAGGAAGAAAGGGAGGGAGGGTTTTTGCCAATGCCACAACTTAGGAAATGACAGCTGAATTCAGTCATAACTGGGTGATTCAGTGGCTGTGTCAAAGGGCTGGCCTTAACCTATAAAGCAAGGTACAACCTGGTTTCCTAGCTACCTCAAAAGATCGAATCCCACAGTATGAGCCGGCTCGAGTGCTAAGGTAATCAGGAGAGGCCTTTCTCTCCATCCCACCACCCTCACAGGTACGTCTCATGGGAACACATGAAAGGGCCTTCTCAGCTGCTGCGCCCAGACTCTGGAACTCTTTCAGACACACACTAGAGGCCAGGATTGCCCCATCTCTCTTGTCTTTCCTGAAAAAAGCAAAGACCTTTCTCTTCAGGCAAGCTTTCCTTTAATGATGGACTATCTACTCTGAGACTTTTATATGAATCTACCATACATGACTCCTGCCAACCTAGCCGTTCGAAAGCATGTAAATGCAAGTAGATACTGTAAATAGGTACCGCCATAAAAAAAAAAGCGGGAAGGTAAAACAGTGTTTCCTTGCAGCCATGCCGGCCACATGGCCATGGACTTGCACAGCACTGG
This sequence comes from Phrynocephalus guinanensis, assembly GCA_037367245.1. Classification (NCBI taxonomy): domain Eukaryota; kingdom Metazoa; phylum Chordata; class Lepidosauria; order Squamata; family Agamidae; genus Phrynocephalus; species Phrynocephalus guinanensis. Next base: position 15,086,647 of record CM074733.1, on the reverse strand, counting down.
CTCTTCCGGCTTGAATACGGAGATGAGCACCGCCCCTAGAGTCGGACACGACTAGCATACATATGCGGGGGGAGCCTTTACCTTTACCATACATGACTACACAGACCTTGTCTTTATAACCACTAATAACTTTGTGTTTATATCTAACCTTGTAGGATTGCATTGACACAATGTTTTCAATTTTACTTTCCATCCCTTATAACTTTTAGATGGTCCACCCTACACGATTCCAAGGAATTTTCACTCTTCTGTTTAACTGCTTCTGTTCTCTTGTGGCATTGATGTTGCCTTTTAATGCTGCAAGATGCCCCTCACTTTCCTGTTCTCATAACCTGAATGTGTCTTAATTGTACTGGACGTACCTTGTCTCTCATTGCTGTAAGTCACTTTGGGTACTTTTGCAAAGAGAAAGGTGGGGTAAAAATGCACAAACTGACTGACTGACTGACTGACTGACTGAATGAATGAATGAATGAATGAAACTCTATCCATTATACCATACTGAATATATATATATTCTGATACTGCTGCGTAGAGATGGGCACGACCAGGAAAAATGACGTTTCGAGTTGTCGTGTGTCGGAGCCGGCCCGTTTCGGCTCGTTTCCGTTTGTCGCGAAATTTTTCAAAAATGTATCGTTTCGTTTGTCGATTTTTCGTCTGTCGTTAGTACTGGTTTGGGGGGGGAGCGGGCTCCTGGAGGCACCTCTCTGGGGTGGGTGCCTCCTCTGGCCCGCTATGAAGGGAAAGCGGGCTCCTGGAGGCACCTCTCTGGGGTGGGTGCCTCCTCTGGCCCGCTATGAAGGGAAAGCGGGCTCCTGGAGGCACCTCTCTGGGGTGGGTGCCTCCTCTGGCCCGCTATGAAGGGAAAGCGGGCTCCTGGAGGCACCTCTCTGGGGTGGGTGCCTCCTCTGGCCCACTACAAAAGGATATGCATAGCCAATTGGATATGCATACCAAGTTGCAGTGGCAAGCAGAGGCACCTCTCTTTTGGGTGCCTCTACTGTGACTCACTGGCATACGGTGCACTTGGGCTGGGGATGGGGAGGAGGAACAAAGTGAGAGAGGACCCCTATGGGCGCCCTCTGACTCACTAAGAAGGGAAGTGTACTTGCTGTAGTGCAATGCGAGTACACAGATCTGGCTTAGGGTTAGGGTTAGCGCAAGGGTTAGGCTTAGGGTTACGGGTAAGGTTAGGGTGAGTTAGTGGGGTGCACCTCTAGGTGCCTCTCTGACCCACTAAGAAGGACAGTGTACTGGCGTATGGGTTAGGGTTCAGATTCGGGTTCGGGTTCGGGCTAGGGTTAGTGGGCTTTTTATGCCCGACTGGCACATCCCAGAAGTCTCGGTCAAAACCTGGCCAAGTGGCCATGCAATTGGTGGAATGGCTCCAAAAATTTGCATGGTCCACTCCCATGGCCAGCCCATCATTGTGCAGGTGTAAAAAAAAATAAATAAAAATAAAATAAAATCAATGGAGACGTTTTGTTGCAAGAAAAACCCACTGCTGCTACTGAAAAAATTCAGGCAGTTTTAAAATAGCTATTTTCGCATGTTTCTGTGGTGCTTTGGTGTGTTTTTGGACCACGATTTCAAAATAAATATTGTGGTTGCCCCATTTTGGATCCCCCGCCCGCACCGCATGGCGTGGCGAGTTGGCGAGACGACGAGGATGCGCAGCCCAGGAGAGGAGAGGGGGGGAGGCCGGGGACACCCCCCCCCCAGAAACCACCCCTCTGGTAGGTGCCCTCACTCAGGCAGGCATATTTTCGCCTGCTTTTTGGCCGGGAATCGGGGTTTTATTTTATTTTTAAAACTTTTTTTCTGTGCCGCTTGGCATCGTGCGATCGCTGCGATGCCAGGAACGACAACGACAAATCAGACCCAATTTTTATTTTTTCGGTTCGAGTTCGAGTTCTGGCGGAGTAATTGTCGTTTCCGTTTCCGTTGCGTAACGGAAACAAGGAACGGAAACAGAAACGAGAATTTCGCCAAGTCGTGCCCATGTCTACTGCTGCGTGGTAAATATTCCAACCAAGGTTTTTGCAGTATGTTAGAGTATCTGAGATTTCTGTAACCTGCCAAGTCAGCTATCAGCTAAGGGGGGGATCTTTACTTTGTCTCCCTCCTGTGGGGCGGACGGCATCTGGCAAGAGACTGGGGAACTTCTCTGTAAGAGTAATTAGTTAATTGGGGAATCCTGGATGCACTATGTCTTTAACCTTATCATACACATACTGGCCTATGTTATATTACATACACTGGAATGAGTATTGAATCATATATCAAAACATTCTGAATCAATGTACAGTTTCTTGAGAAATCTGCTCTGGCCACTGTGACCCACGCCCTAATGACCTCCCAGCTGGACTACTGTAATGCACTCTGTATGGGGCTACCAATGGAAAATCTTGGGAAACTTCAATGGATCCAGAATGCAGTGGCCAGATTGCTGACTGGGGCGGGTTGCAGAGATTACATTACAACCCTACTAAAGCAGCTCCACTGGCTGCCAATTAGCTATCGGACACAATTCAAGGTGCTGACCTTAACCTACAAAGCACAAAATGGCCTGGGTCCAAGCTATCTCAAAGATCGAATCTCACAGTACGAACTGTCTCGGGTGCTAAGGTCATCAGGAGAGGCCTTTCTCTCCATCCCGCCACCCTCACAGGTATGTCTCAGAAGAACACATGACAGGGCCTTCTCTGTTGCTGCTCCCAGACTTTGGAACTCCCTCCCACTGGAAGCCAGGACTGCCCCATCTCTGCTGTCTTTCTGGAAGCAGGCAAAAAGCTTCCTCTTCAGGCAAGCTTTCCCTGAATGAGGGGCTACCTACCATGTGACTTTTATATGGATTACCATACATGATTGCATCGACTGGTTTCATAGGAACACTAGTGTTTTCCATGTTGCTTTTCACCACTCATAATGGATTTTTCTTTTCTTGTGTGTTCTTTGTAGCTCTATTGTTACCTTTTAATGTTCTAAGTTGCCTCTTCTAATTCCCTGTTCTTAATTTGAATATGTATTAAGTGTTCTTGACTGTATATTGTCCCTCATTATTGTAAGCCACCTTGGGTCCTTTTCCAAAGAAAAGGGTGGGTAATTAAAATAAAAAAAATAATTAACCCAAGGGAAATGAAATAATGCCAAATCCTCATGAAATTCAGAATCTTTATGAACTTGTTGGCTCCCTGTTGTGGAAAATGTAATATAGAGCTTTTGCCAGAAAGGTTAATAACAACTAGATCAAAAGCATGTTTACTCAGAGGAAATTTGCATCTGGTTTTGAATTTCTCTTGCAGGTTGTTGGCTACACTCCTTGGCCCAGTTCGCTGGCAGTAAGACCCCACACTGAATGCAGTCGGACTCATCTTTGAATAGAACAATGCAGCAGTACTGCTTTATGAACCTACGACAACTCTCAGGTATAGACAGTGCAGGATATTACAATAAATAATAGCAACATCTTACTACTTTTAGAGAATGATACTGTTCATAGAAGGAGGCAGAGCTACGAGGGGTTATCGTATCATTAACCATTTGCGTCTCAATCATCCTGTTGACATCTTCTAGTAAAACCCTAGAAATGAGGGAAGAAGGGCACATCTAAGAACCCGTTAAAGCATTTAAGTGCTTTTAGTTTTACATTATACACATACACTGCAGGGAATTAAAAACCATACCTGTATACAATGGCAGATCGGTTAAGTGCTGCTTTGACATCATTGACATCAGATACGTTGACATAGAAATGTACTTCTTTGTTTTTCATGATGTTCCTGGGTGAGTCGGGTTGCCAAAGCACAATCTTTTAGAGGTCCAAAAACACCCAAAATTGAAATAAATAATGGTTACATACATACATACATACATACATACATACATACATACATACATACATACATACATACATACATACATACATACATACATACATACATACATACATACATACGTTAGAGTTACATCTTGTCTTTCTCCCAATGGCACTCCATATGGCTAACAATAATAACATTTCAAGAAATTAAAACAGAGATAGAAAACAAAATGAAACAAGGATCGACACAACAAGGTAAACAAATACTGTACAGTAATACCTTGGCTTAAGAGTAACTTGGCTTAAGAGCATTTTGCAAGGCAAGCAAACATTTCTTCTATATTTTGCCTTGATCAACAAGCAATGTCTTGAAATACAATCACTAGAGCAGGACACATGATCATACATACATACATACATACATACATACATACATACAATTCCCTGTTCTTAATTTGAATAATTAAGAACAGGGATTTATCCTGATGGACAGCTGTGTGCCACAGCTGTGGGGGGGGGGAGAAAACACAATGCTGGTGATTATTAGGAAGGGTATAGAAAATAAATCAGCAAGTATCATTTTGCCCCTTTATAAATCTATGGTGAGGCCCCATCTGGAGTATTGTGTACGGTTCTTGTCCTCCAGAAGGATATTATGGAAATGGAGAAAGTGCAGAGAAAGGCAACCAGAATGATTAGGGGACTGGAGCACCTTCTTTACCATCTGAGGCTGCAACGGCTGGGCCTCTTCACTCTTGAACGACAGCGCCTAAGAAGTGACCTGATTGAAGTTTATAAAATAATGCACGGTGTGGAGAAAATAGATAAGGAAAAAAAACTGTTTTCCCAGTCTCACAACACTAGAACTAGGGTCACTCCATGAAATTTTTGGGTGCTAGATCTCAAACAAATAAGAGAAAGTACTTTTTCAACCAGAGGATCTGTGAAACTCCCTGCCAGAAGAAGTGGTGACCGTTGTCATCCTTGACAGCTTTAAGAAAGGATTGGACAAGTTCATGGAGAACAACGGTGAGGATTAGGGCACAATCCCTGCTGGATTGTGGGGTGATTTTCTAGATTGTTCCATCTCAGGCAAGCCTCAAAAGCAGAGGGAGGAGAGAGGAAAGGAGTTCTCCCTTCCACCAACCACAAAGGTTTTCAAATAAGAGTGCAGGTTAGAGATTTGTTTTATTTTTCTTTATATACAGTATAATATCCTTTCTTATTTTTCAAACCATTTCTAGTCATGGGGCAGCTAGTCAAGTGTGTATACGGTTACAAATTGAGAGTGAAATCCATTTGTTAGTCCCAGACAGAGGAGATTCTGCAACCATGGTGTGAGCGTGGACTTCTAGCCAACTTCTTTTATGAGTTTTGGCATTTTTATGTATAGTATGTGGTCTATGCGGCCTGAGAATGAATCATCTGTGTTTCTATTATTTCCTATGGGGAAATTTGCTTTGATATAAGAGTGTTTTGGTTTACAAGCATGTATCTGGAACAGATTATGCTCGTAAACCAAGGTATTACTGTAACAATGGAAATTGAACAAATAATTACCTGCAAAATAACACAGTCATTGGCGTAACTTCAGTTTCAGGGTGGCCTAGAATCAGTTTAATTTCTGTTTAACACAAGCCAATCACGGAGCTGAGCTCTGCACTGAAAATAGATTCAGCCCCTTCTATAATTCTTGTAAAGCGCAAATTAAAATCCAGGTTGGATTAACAGCCCTCTTGAACCTGGAGTCACCAGCGACCACGGTTACAACAATAATTTCATTTCTCTAACTTTTTTTCTAAGTTTTACACAAACCAACAAACTTTTATATATATAATATTATATTGAATTTATTGAACCAACAAACTTGAGCAGCAGATTTTCCTGCCAAAATGGTCATTTTCCTTACAGCTCAGCTAGAGGGGGGCCTTTTCGATCAGGAGAAAATGTCACCTACTGAGTTAAAGCTGAATGATTGATTTCTAGAGATCGAATGTCTTCCCCTCTTCCTTCCCCTCTACTGTAACTGGAGTAATTTTACTGTCAAAAAGAAAACCCAATAATATGTCTTTATTTAAACATTGAGACAACGGTGAATGCTAAAGCATATAGTCAAGAGGGGGCAAGCTTGATAATTTAATCAGCATGTGAATCACTCACTGACTCATCTATTCATTGAAGGGGGCAGAGCTTGCAATGGTATATGTAAAATCTGACACATTTGCTTTAGTCCAGTGATTCTCAACCTCCCTAATGCCATGACCCTTTAATACAGTTCCTCATGTTGTGGTGACCCCTTCCCTGCTTGGAAGAGGCCACAAGCCGCAGGTGCCATAGAGAACTTTCTCTATACAGGCATCCTCAACCGATTGCAGCCTCTGGTACCATTGACTGACATCCCCTCCTACCTATCAAGCTGTAACTCACTCTTCCTCCCTCTCCTCCTCCAGAACCAAGCCATTTGTGCCTTTTTCTTCATCGGCTCATGGCAACCTCTGTGAAATGGCTGTTTGACTCCCCCAAAGGGGTCCTGACCACCAGGTTGGGAACCATTGTTTTAATCCTTATTGTATCACTTCCACACATACCCCCAAACATGGTACAGTAGCCTTCATATGAAAACGCAAGTAGGATGCATATGGCTAATCCACTCTCTGTTCGCCAAAGGATAACACACATTACAGTACTTGTAAGGCACACTGCCAGACTTGGTGTGTGTGTGTGGTGGTTTAAGATCCCTGATCTTGATGTAGAAAACAACACACAATATACAGTTTGGGTTTAATGTGTCCTTTGTTGTGGAATCTTGGGATCTGGTTGATTCCTTTCATCAACAGAGTATGAAGCTTAAGAAAACACAACAGTCCAGCCTACAGCACAGGGAAAAATATGAAGGGGGGATGGCTGAAGATCCAGCTTCACCCATTCCCCATGGATATATGAAAGCCCTTATGCCACTGGCTTAAAGAAGAAAAGGGGAACTATCTTTACTTACAGTTGATTGGGAATTACAATCAGAAGAATAAAGATAATAAAATAAAGAACGGCAGCCTCAACCATGTATGGTGGTGGTGGTGGTTTAGTTTGCCATGGCTGAAGCCACATGGTGGTGGTGGTGGTGGGGAAGGCCACGGGCAGGGTGGATTCGTGTCTGCTGTCCTTCAGAAAGGAAGGGAGGAGAGTAAACAAACAGCAGAAGCAGACACAAGCAGAAGAGAGGCATGGCTTGTCTCAAGCCCAGGAAATTAGATTTTGCTAATAGGTTAGTGATACAAGTGAGCCGTTAGCCCAATATAGTCCTGCTGGGTGCTAAAAACGTGCCTCACAAAAAGCCAGTATCATTTAAATGCAAATTCAAGGATAGTTAGAAGTGCATTCCATGGAAAAAAGTACATTTATACAGTGTGGAAAACAGGAGCCCAATGCAAAAAAATTTTTTTATGGTAAACAAGTATAGAGAAGCAACAGAGGTCTGCCATCTCCACTAAGTACTCTTGTGCTCCATGAAAAAAGTGTAGATGTGAGAAACTGTTCTCTTGCATAGCAACAAACAGCTTGCTGAAGAAGGCCTCCCATTGCCGCTCCAGCTTAACAGAGGCATTAGGCATAGCAGCATTATCAAGACTTGAAGAAGGCATGTACTGTATATGTTAATGTCTCAGTTTTCCTGTCTATCATTGGGGAAGGTTGCATTCATTGTAATTAGAGATGGGCACAAAATGCCATTTTGTTTTGTTTAATATGAAATGATTTTTTAAATAAAAATCGTTTCGTATTTCATTTCGTTTCGGGTTTTTAAAACTTTTTTTACTTTTTGTTTCTGCGCCGCTCCCGGCTGGGTCAGCGCTTTCAAAAAAATTTAATTTTCAATTTTTTTTAAAAAGTCCCCAATGCCGGTGGTTCCCTCCCACAGCTGAGAGGTGCTTGCTTCCCCGCGCCCTGTTTTTTTTTAAAAAAATTCCCTCCTGGCCTGCTGGCTCACAGGCTGAACCGGCCAAAGGGAGGTTTTTATTTTATTATTATTATTTAATTTATTATTATTATTTTTAAAAGTCCCTGATGCATGGCTTCCCCCCCCTCCTGGCTCGCTTGGCCTGCAAGCTGGAGGAACCTTAAAAAAAGTCCGCTGGGGGCAGCACCATGTTTTTAATTAAAAATTATTTTTTAAATTTTACAGTGCTGACCATGTGGCCCCAGGGGCCGGGTCAGCGCTTTTTATTTTTTTAAAAATTTAATATATTTTATTTTATTTTTAAAAGTATCCCACGGTGGGGTTTCCCCCCCACACACACAGCTGAGAGGCGCTAGCTTCCGTGTCCCCTGGTTTTATTTTTTTTTAATTTTTCCTCCTGGCCCGCTGGCTTGTGGGCCGAACCGGCTGGCCCGCGGGCTGGAGGGCTGTTTTATTTATTTATTTATTTATTATTTTTAAAAGTCCCTGATGCTGAGCTCCCCCCCCCTCCTGGCCCGCTGGCCCACATGCCGGAGTTCCAGGAGAGGAGGCTGGCAGTGATAGGACGAGGTAGGAGACACCAGGGGAACGCAAAATGAAATGAAACAAAACAGAAATTTCTGTTTCATTTTGTTTCATTTTCCTTTGATGGGTTAGTTTGTTATTTGTTTTGAAATGAATAACAAATAACAAAACAAAAGTTCATTTCGTGCCCCTCTCTAATTGTAGTAGATTGTTGGAAGCAGTTACCTCAAACGTCATGGTCAAGTTCCGAAGGATTTCAGCTTGTGAGTCTGATTGTGGACGGACCCGCAAAACCTGATCACTAAAACAGAAGGAACAAAGGAAGGAAAAAGTTTTGTGAGTTTTGGCTTTTTTTGTGTACAACATGGTCTATGGGCCCCTAGAACGAATAATCCGAGTTTCCATTATTTCTTATGGGGAAATTTGCTTTGATATAAGCGTGTTTTGGTTTCATGTTTAGCCTGCACACTGTAATTAAAATTGTAAACCACCCAGAGACTACTTGTAGTGGTATGGGGCGGTATATAAGCAGAACACTTTGCTTTGCTTTGCTTTAAAAGCATGTTTCTGGAACAAATTATGCTCGCAAACCAGTGTATTATTACTGTATTAGTCTTCGCATCATACAGCCTTAGGCTTGCTCGGAACTTGTGGACTCCAAACCAATTCCATTTCGGAACTGGAAAAATCCCATTTTGAAAGCTCAGTATTGCCTCTACCTTATATAGGCAGAGAAAAGACTTGCAGAGACATTATTTGTAAGCCTGGTGACGATTCTAAGTGTTGGATGAGATGAAACAAGTCAACAGAAGCCAAATGGTAGTGTTGCCTATTTCTGAATGAAGGTTCTGCCTGCTTCACAGACAAAAGTGCCATGTAATACGGCAGGCATGAAACAAGAAAACATACATCTCCATGGGTCCTGTTCTGTGCCTCTCTTTATCTGACTGTCAGTAACCATGGCAACTTTGTTCTTGGGCAATCGTTGCAAAACACAAATTCTACACAGGAGGAACAGGCCAAACGCACCAGAGTAATGCTACAATCATAAGAATACTCGTTAAAGAGAGAATAAGCCCCACTGAACTCATTTCAGTCCTGTGGGCATTATCCTGGTAGGAAACTCATTAAACAGTCTTAATGTCAAAATAAACATGAACTGGATTATATAGTAAATCTATGATAATGCGATTTTCTTTAAAACCTGGTGTTGTACATTGCTCTTCATACGCTCTATGATTTTGTTCTTCGATCAATTTTATTTGTAATTATGAAAAGAATATGTGACTGAATCTTTCCTCAGGAATGTGTAAGATTTAATTTTTGGATTTATTGATTCTTACCTCATAATATTTTTAGCTAATGAAATCTTCAGAATAATACTACAGTGTTTATTCTGAAGATGAATGTTAGAAAGCAGCAAATGTTAGGAGTATTTAACTTATGACCAATAGTTTAATCTTTCTTTCCTGTGTTTACTGACAAAGAGGATTCAAAAAAATTAATCAGCTCATGTTTACATCTGGAAAAAAACTTCACATTTATACAAAATTGTAATGTGTCAAAACAAGTTTCTGCTCCAATGTGGAAACTTACTTTTTTAGAATGACATTGAGGGGAATTTTTTTTCATTCTTAAAATTGTAACCCCTGTATCCATTTAGCCATGTACTAGGTCCATTGAAATGGTGATGCCACACACATCTATAGGTTTAAACTGTTTGCTTTAATATGTTACTTTACTGGCGTTGAACCAAATTCATGTGTAATTTAAACATGTGTAACACTTATTTTGATGAGTGACATTTAAGGATTACATTTTCCCAAACACACATATATTCTACTCAGCTTGTTCCTCAGAAACATTTTGCCCTGTGGAAATATTTCCTCTCTCTCTCACTAGAAAATCAATACTTACTTTTGGTGAGCAGAGGCACCCTTCTTTTCACTGAAGAGAAGTACTATACCAATTAAAAAGAAAAACCTCATAGCAGCCATTTGCAAGGAAAGCAAGCAAAAGAGTGAAGGTTGAGGACCTCATTGTTGATTTTCTAATACCTTTGTTGAAAGAGTGGTTAAAATTTAATGTTTTCTCTTCTTCTAACCTCCTGACTCCTATTCCAAGGTGACTGAGGCAAGGTCTGTACCCTATTTTATAATGAGAACCCTCAAAATGGTCAAGAACACGTCCACATAGGAGACTAGTGGCTAACAGTGCCACAGGCTTCTCTTCAAGCTGCAACAAAAACCATTACATTATTGTGATTATGTGCCACCAAGTCACCCCTGACTTATGGTGACTTCCAAAACATCCTGTCCTCAACAGCCCACACTTAGCTCTCGTAAAAAACAAACCTGTGGATTTCTTTAGGAAGTCAATATACAGTAGGATCCCGGTATCCACTGGGGATTGGTTCCAGACATTCCCATGGATAATGAAAACCGTGGATAAGAGAGAACACCAAAAATCCCCAAAACTGTTTTGTGACAGTAGTTTGCTTTACGGCTGCTGTTTGTGACAATAGCTTGCTTTACAGCTGCTGTTTTATGACAGTAGCTTGCTTTACAGCTGCTGTTTGTGACAGTAGCTTGCTCTATTTACGACAGTAGCTTGCTCTGTGGCTGCTGAATTATTTATTTGATTTTTTTCCTCTGCCATCCGTGGATAACTGAATCAGTGGATATGGGGGTCCTACTGTACCTCACATATGCTCTTCCTCTTTTCCTGTTGCCTTCAACTTTTACTGCCTTTTGAAGTGAATCTTGCTTTCTCGTGATGTATCCAGCCGCAGTTTTGCCATTTTCGCTTCCAGAAGATGTTCAGGCTTGATTTGACCTAGGACCCCACTTGTTGATCTTTCTGGCAGTCTAATGTAGCCACAAAATTGTCCTTCAGCACCATTTGTCAAGCACATGATTTTTCTCCCACTTCTCAGCTCTCTTCCCTTTCCAGCTTTCACAGCTGTACCTTCTGATTGGAAATACAAGAGCGTGGATGATCTTGGCCTCCCGTGACATGCTATTTCTCTCTGAACATGTCCAAATATAAACCAGGTAAACTTTCCTCCTGTTCGTTTTTGTTTTTTAAATTAAATGCCACCTTTCTGCTTGACATTAGCCCACAAAGTCACTGACAAGAAGCGAAAATGAACCAACATGCATTCGTGAAAGCCTATGCCACAACAGATGTGTTAGTCTTTAGTCGGGCACAAGGCTCTTACTGCTTTTGTTACAAAGAACTAACGTTGCTACCCCTGTAGAAATGTGTTAAAGGCTATAGCATGAAGGCCAAGTCTTGTTTAGCATAAGAACAGCAACATAAAGGTGAGAAATGATGGGATCTGTCCTCTGACAATATCCAGAAGAACACAGACATTTGCACCTTTCACCTATCTGTAGAAGAATGGAAAATCTGGAAGTTGAGTCATGGCAACTGGACTTCTTTTTCTTGAGAGATAGAAACGTTATGTTGCTCATCCAAACAGCTTTATATGGGGACTGTTATACTTGTTGACCAGTCAGACAGTACACAACTGCTGCTCATTATGGCATTGAAGATATCTGTCAGCCACGTTATCCCTGTGTCTTGGAGTTCCGGTTGTTTCCAGAAATCAGCGGGCAGAGCATCAAGTCCGAGCACCTTCGTGTTCTTCATACTGTCCATTGCACTGGTGACTTCTGTAGTAGCAATGGGCAAAATTAATCCACAGGTTGGCATGCCTTCAGGGATTGGTGGGTGCAGAAATTCAGTGTTGGAGATCACGTTGAAATGATATTGTTACCGTTGCAGGATTTCATGTTTTCCTTGGAGTCTTTTGTTGTCCTCATCCTTGACACACTTTTAGCAAAAGTCTGTGGAATAAATCCCTGCCTCTTTGTTGTGCATGTAAAAGGCAAACAGTGTAACGTTCAGTCACTGCTAGTTGCCAATTAATGAAGTACCCATGTGCCCCCCCCCCCGGAGAATCAGAACAACAAGGTTTTGGACATTGTATGACAGATATTATGCAGCACATAACACCACACTGATCAGGGGGTTGAGCTATTGACCTCAACTAATGCATTACAGTAGGACCCCCGTATCCACTGATTCATTATTCACTGATTCAGTTATCCATGGTTGGCAGAGGAAAAAATAAATAAATAATTCAGCAGCCGCAAAGCAAGCTACTGTCACAAAGAGCAGCTGTAAAGCAAGCTACTGTTGCAAAACAGCAGCTGTAAAGCAAGTTACTATCACAAAACAGCAGTTTTGGGAACATATTGGCGTTCTCTCTTTTCCACAGTTTTCATTATCCATGGGAAGGCTTGCCAATTCCCAGCGGATACTGAGGTTCTACTGTACTTCCAAGTTCTGAATTTTTCTAATGAAAAATCTTCTTTTGTCTGATTAGCCCTATTCAGCTGATACAGAATCTGGAAAAATAATCAGAAAAATGAATACGGATTCTTTAACCTCCAGAGAGTGGGAAGGAGGATAGAAATACATTTTTGCAGCAATCTGGGGAAAATGTAGTTACTGTAGGTTAACTGCAAACATGTATAAAAGAAGACTTTTAAAGGACTCCAAGTTTCAATCCAGCGTGGGTGGGTGTGCACGTGGTTTCACGTGGGGGATGAATGTGACTTCACATGATGAGATTGTCATTCCTGCTTCTGCCCCCATTTTTATTTGTTAAAAAGGTTCTTATGTGCGCATTCAGATGTGCAATTTAATTATAGGTGTCTTTTTTAAAGGACTTAAGAGCCACCATATGCTCTGCAGGGTGCCTCCTGAACAGCAAGGGACTCCTCCTGTTTTACCTGAAACAATCACCTTTTCTAAGTTAAAAGTAGCCCTGAAAACAGCCATGAGCAATCCCGAGGCCAAACGGGGAAGTTGGGAAAAGAAGGACAGAAGGCTGGTGGGAAAAGGGGACCTGTCCTGTACAGCATGACATGGGGAAATGTCAATAACATTCAGAGTAGAAAAGAACCAGATTGGGCACCATTGTGAACTGTTGTACGGGTTGACTGATGTGATATGACAGGCGCTTCAGTGGATTCAATCCAGTTTTTTTCAGACAGTGCAATTCCACTGAGACCGGGATTTTTTTCCAGTCATCTCAGCATAACTGTAACTCACCCTGCCTATTTTGTTACTTTGTTTTGAGCAACCAACAATCAGATCAAAGGAGAGAGATTCCTGCTCTCCTCCGTGATATTTGCTTGAGCAAGAACCAGGTTCCAGTATTCACGGCCAAGTGTAGAGTTTACACAGCTCATGTTATACACACATCCACATTTTTAACAGAAGTATAATCAAGCACAACGGGCTCTTTCACACGTCATTTAAAATCCTGATTAAATTTCCAGATACATCATTTCCCAAAATCTTGTCCCCACAGCCATTGGGCTTTTTAAAAAAAACAGTAACACCCCCTTTAGCGAATTTTCCATGACCTACCAGAGAAGTTGGGAATTTTTTGCTTCGGTTAAAAATCCACATTTTCCCGGAGCCAGAAATCATTGCAATGCGCATATGATCCGGATTTCTGCTTTTTTATTTTTTCCTATCGCTGACCAGCTTGTCCTGGGGCTGGTCAGAGCTTTTTTTAAAAATCCTTGTATGTGGGAACAGAGATCCCACATCTTCAGTCATGTGACAAAGAAAGCAGAAAAGCCGGACTTTCACAATAACTGGATCTTCCCCCAGGTGAGATAGCGGCGTAGCTAGTGGCAGTAATAACTAGCACAAAGGAAAAGGACAGCAGATCCCTGTTTTCTCACTCTAAAAGCAACAGGTCAGGATAAGGTAACGGTCAAGCAGTAGATCATCATCTTAGAACTGCAGATGCCTAAAGCACTGAGCTATCCAGCATGTACCATCACCACCACCCATGGCCAAGTCCACAGGATTGCATTCAGAACATTTTCAAAGGGAACTTTGTGGAACCCTAGCCTCATACAAACTGCCCGGAACTTGAAAGAGTGGCCATGTTGGTTGAGGGGGAATCTTATGGGTGACGGGCAGGCCCAACCTTTTTTCTTATTAAGGACTTCTGTACATTCAAAGTGGTCCTTGCATCAGTGATCAAATGGTGTGCGTCTTCCTCTCTGGCACACTGGCAAGCATGCTTTGAAAAAAGCATAGCAAAGGAGTTAATTCTTAATTGCACTTCAGCCTTAATAAACCATTAGACGAAGAGTTACTAAAACAGACTTTGACCTTCATGTGGGAAAGCCCATCATTCTAAGCCTCTGAGTCAGATTTTTTTTATAGCAATCCATTTTTATCTAACTGAAAATGGGCAAAATAACTGGTCAGCTATGGAAACAATTGCACCCCACTCCTGTATCCCGGTTCCTTGTGGAGCATGTCCCATTCGGCTGCTCTATATTCCTCTGCCTGGCCCTGCTTGCATATTGCTTATGCTGATTAGCCTCCATTGAGAGGACCCAGGATGTGATACCGCCTCTCTATTACCATACCAAAACAACAAAACCACCACCCACACCCCACCAAAAATGAACAAACCAAAAAGTCACACACACACACACACACACACACACACACACACACACACACACACACACACACACACACACACACACACACTCACACTCACACACTCACACACACACACACACACACACACACACACACACACACACACACACACACACACACACAATGCTCAAGATCAAATTTGCAGTTTGGCTGTGAAATTGACAAAACAACATTTTCTGACTTAAATTTGCTGGAACAGGCTGTGCACCAGAGCAAGTCTGGACTTGCCTAGACCAATACAGAGATGGGTTCTGTGATGAGACAGCGGTGCAAAACAACGTGTCATTGTCCAACTCTTTATCCTTGCATAAGAATATGTACATTTTAATCTTTTCTCTAATCTGCAACAGACGTATTCCTCTACTGTATTACACTTGTGACCCTGTTAAATGACACGCACAGCCAAAGGGACATTCTTCTTTCATCTTGCTCTGACGTAGTAGTAGTAGTAGTAGTAGTAGTAGTAGTAGTAGTAGTAGTAGTAGTAGTAGTAGTACACCAAGAACTAGGCCCTTACACAACTGGAAAAGATACACCCCAAAGGGACTATCCAAGAACTTGGCATGCAAAAAACAGGTAGAAGGTGAATTATTCACATTGCATGGGCTTATTAGTGCCTGAATTGGCCCTTCAAAGCTGGATTACACTTCAGGTGTAATTATACAGTACTTTGAGAAACTCCATATTCTATGCACTTCTAAGGCACAGATTCTATATTACAAGCAACAAAAGGAATGAATTCACCAAAGGCACCCTCATATTGAACTCTCCCTTTTCTCAGGATTTACTTGCTCTCTGCCATTATGTCATAATGACGATGAACATAACATTTAGCCCAGCTCTGGCAGGGCAGATGTGGGTCTATATTTGTCTTGGGGTGGGGGGTGGGGGGGGGGTAGAGAGACCCTCCGGGCCAAGGCCCTGATTAAACAGCCTGGCAGGAGCAATTGTGAACTGAAGCTAGGAGAAAATTTTCTGTTAGGGCTAAGGGAGGAATATCCCCCCTCTTCTATGCATTTTCCCCACACCACCTGTGACAACGAAAGCTGTGTGGCTCTTGTGACCTGTGACAACTTAACATGGCCAACAGATGAAGGAAGCAGAATGTCTTTTTGATCACATGAGCTATAAGGAAGTCTATCATCCTCTACAGGGAATCCAGGACCCCATAGCATGTGTGACTTTGTTTTTATTTTTCATTGTAGAAACGGGTGCATTTTTAAGGTGTAGGTATGGACCAATTGGGTACCTTAATCTGGCTTTTACAGATCTGTACTGATTGGCAGAAACATGTGGGTGTGGTTTAATTTGTTAGGACAGCCAGAAGAGAATTAGGATCTGTAGAATGTCACAGGGTTTATTGTGTTGCAGAACCAAAATGGAGCCTCAGGGAGATCCCATCCATGTTGCTCAAAGGATTCTCTTCCAATCAAACAACAGCAGCAGCAATGTGCCATCACATCAGTTCATGGGAACCCGTGTGTGTGTGTGTGTGTGTGTGTGTGTGTGTGTGAGAGAGAGAGAGAGAGAGAGAGAGAGAGAGAGAGAGAGAGAGAGAGAGAGACAGGCAGACAGGCAGACAGGCAGACAGGCAGACAGACAGACATCTGAGTGCCAAAAGAAATGAAATCTTGGTTGGTTTTATTATATCTGGCGGCTTTAATGCCTCAGTGTTCTTCTTCCTCCCGTTCCCAGCTGGCTCACTGGTTCAGTGCAGAAGTGATTGTATATGCTTTGTGTCAACAATTTTACTTAGGAGAAAATCCACATTGTGTCACTCTCTCCTGTTCACCTTTTGTAGTTGTGGTCCTGGGTGGCCATTCTGAAAGTTCCGAATTGCTTGCAGAATGGCCGCCACATTTTTTCAGTAGCCCTACAAATGAGTAGTAGTTCCTCTACCATTGACTGGGCAGGATAAAAATGTAAATAAATCCATAAAATAATAAATAATAAATAAATAAAATGTGCTTGCCTCTGCTTTGTGGAATGTTGTGGAGGCACTAGATGTCAGATGTCATATTCTGTCATTTATGCTGCACAGCGATGTTGGTAGTGGTGATGGATGCAGATATCTAAGCCTCGTTAGTACCTCTGGCCTACCATCAGGGCTCCTGCAGTGCCCTCAAGATTCCTGCAACAGTTTCCCAAGTCTCTGTGGTTGTGCTTTTGAGTGTTATGGACTTTCTCCTTGGGACATCACTAAAACTGGTGAGGGTAATGCATGATCCCAAATAGCATTCACTTCCCTTGTTGTGCCCTTGTGAAACAAAATCAAATTGGATGATTGTATCTCATACCCAAGAGCATCCCTGTACTGTATCAAGAAGGCTAGTGTTACTAAGGCCTAATATGATTTTCTGTTATTATCCTTGAAAACCAACGTGAATTATGAATTTAAACGGTTTATCACTTTTCGGCCAAGAAGAATCCCAGAAGCAATGCTTAACAACAACAAAATAAGAGCATTATTTAGGAAGCCAATTTTTAAAAAAAATAGGTTTAAGAACCAACATTCCTTCAAGGCATTAGTGACACCTACCAGAAAGCACTTGAAAATATGTTTCATCTTGCGTCTTGTTTTCCATCAGGATCAATTCTCCCACTTTCCCACTATTTCACTCTTGGTGCAATATTCTTAATTGGCATTTGTATACGGTCAGCAGCTGTTTGTCTCCAAAGGAAGTCTCCTCTCTTGTGGATCACTTATGATCCTCCACAATCCCACAGAGGTGTCTCCAGGTTCCTCCCTGATTCTGGGTGGGAGGAGTTTTTCAACCTGTAGCAAAGGTATTGGAATGGGTGTGTTTAGTAGTGCGTGTTGTCCTGGCTGTATGCATATTCAGTGTTGTTTACAAAAGACAATACCAGAGGATCCTGAATCGCAGTCCAGAAAGGAAGATGTGCCTTTGCACTGGGGAGGCAAAAAAATTAATTCAATACTTTTCGCTAAAGACAGGCTTGCAAGAGATTCCAAAAGCCAAAACAAAGCGTAGAGAATAACAAACAGGAAAGAGGTAAGCGCTGGTGTCTGGATGTACTTTAATGCCTGATGAAGCATATTTCTGAAATGTAAGAGATCAAAACAATTAGGATTAGTGGAATAAATGCTGTATATCTTTATTTCCCTTCTCTCACCGCTGAAGCAAGTGAAGCACCTGTTTCTATTCTCCTTCTGTCACTAATAACCTGAGACAAGAATGTCACTCTTTAAGTTCAAAAGTAGTCTGTCTCATTCATTCCTCTTAGGACCCCCTCCCCCGCCCGGCAAGGGCTCAATGCAGGTTGAAGTCGATTTGAAAGGTAGAACTCTGATGAGGAGTGCTCTCGAGGGAAGGAGAGCCTGGCTACAGGAGGGATGGGAACAGAAAGGTGGGGAGGCAGTTGGGTGGGTGGAAAAGGATTCCTGGAGGTGAATATGAAAGCAAACCCACACGGATTGCCTTGGATTTTTGCCTATTGGCCATATATTATAATCGCGCTGACTGAGGTATTTTCAAAACTGTGGATTCCACCAGGCTGACACATATTGCATCTCTCGTCTGCTTTATACATCACCAAGTTGAATTTTTGTGTAAACTATCAGTTGACCAACCAGTTATACTATAACTCAGTCCCTTCTTCTAATGTTTATCTCACAGAGCGATGAAAAGCTGCCATTAGGGAAGGTAGAGAGAGGATAGGCTAAACCCACTTAATGTCCTAATGAATGGGGTTTAATGTGTGAACTTCCAAAGCCATCGCATGTGTTTCACAACTGGCAGCCCATGGCTCCAGTTATAGATTGACAAACCATCTCTGGTATGTTGACTAAAGTCCTTCCCAAGATAATAAGTATGCCTCTTGTCACGTTTTCTCTCCCTTTTCAAAGCCAGGCCCAGCTCTGCACAGTCATGGGAAGCCTCCCTGACATCCCTTCTTCATTCAAGGTACATTTATCGTTCCTAACTGGGGTGGTGGCTCTTCCTTAGATGTCTTAGGTATTGTGTAAAGCAGAAATGGGTGGTAGGCTATCTCTGCTGGTACTCAGGAGGGGGAGAGGAGCAGACCTGAGAACAGAACTGTAGAAAAATTGCCAGCTTTTGATCATGGTGAAACAGAAGCGCCAGATCAGAGCCGACAAGTGCTGGGCAAGAGGTCGTGAGAGACTTGTAGATGTTCCATCTATTTATGATTTGTCACAGCATGGCAGCATCAGTTTGTAAGACAAAGAGGAGGGCATTTCTTCAGACAATGGGGAGTCTTTTCTCCCTATGGATTTTTTTTAAATGTATCTCAGATGTTTTGAGAGGCTAACCTGTTTGCATCTGGGTTTGTGCAGAAAATTTGGCACCATGTGATTGTTAATCTCACCTTCTACCACATGTACCCAATGCCGGCTTGGTTTGTGTCATTCAAAATGTTTCGGCTGATATGGAGTGCAGGGGCATGCGAATGGTATGGTCTCACCCAGGTCTATGACTGAGCGATGTTTCAATATTTCACAGAATGATCTGGGGCTGGCAAGCAAAACTACGAGCCCAGAATGTTTGTAGCCTTTCTGAGGCCAATAAAATATTGTCCCAGATACAGGAAAGTATATCATCCCATTATTCTCCTTTTGGGACGATAAAGGAAACACCATTTAAGAAAAGTTCAGAGAAAGAACAAAAGTTGCACAGAAAATATAATCAGTAGATGCTTTGCAAAAGGTAGCAACTCATTGCAGCTTCAGTTGAGTTTTAAAGATATACAATACACAGCATCATATTGAATGAGCATAAGCCTGAATTTTATTTTGACAAACACATTTTGTGCAGATGAACAGAGGAAAATCTGTTAGAAATCTAGGCAATTAAATTATCTAGTCTAAAGGGAATTTTATAGACCTCTCTACTAGCTCACACCTTGCCAGTGATCAGATCAAGTTGCTTTGTCAGTTGCTCGGTCATGTTGACTATGGCCTCGGTCGCACGGCTATTAGAAGAAGAAAACAGATCTTCAACCACTATTCATCAGTGGGGACTGTGTAGAAAGGGTGACCGACTTCCGTTTGTTGGGAGTCAATATTGAGGAGAATTTAACCTGGAGTGTAAACACCTCTGAGCTGCTGAAAAAGACCCAACAGAGACTGTAGTTTCTGAGAGTGCTCAGAAAGAATAACATCACTCAGAGACTATTGGTGTCTTTTTATCATTGTGTAGTAGAAAGTGTACTGACGTACTGCATATGTGTGTGGTATGCCAGTTGCACGGTGGCTCAGAGGAAATTGCTCCAGAGGGTTATCAATATGGCACAGAAGATCATCGGATGCCCACTCCTCATATTGGAGGAATTACACAGCTCCCGCTGTCTTAAGAAAGCTCAAAATATTGTAGGAGATATTTCCCATCCTGGACACTCTCTGTATGTACCATTACCATCAGGCAGAAGGTATAGATCTATTAGAACAAGGACAGAAAGATTCAGAAATAGTTTTTACCCAATAGCAGTAGCCATGCTAAATTCTGTTAAAAATTAACTTGACGGGTAATATTAGTGTTGAATGTGTTACACATATATTGTATGGGGGATTGTGTATGGCTGTTGTTGTTTTATAATTGTAGTTTTTATGGATTGGGTATGAATGTTACCAGGTGAAAGAGTGTAGGGCTGTGTGTGTATGTTTGGTTTTTATGTCAGTTTTAAATGAGTGTAAGTGATGTTTGGCATGTGAATGTTGGAGTATGTGTATAGATGGTTTGTTCTTAAATTGTAGATTTTACGTCTTGGATTTTTATGCTGGGTTGTGTGAATGACTGACTGGATGGCACTTTTAATCTCGTTGTATTTATACAATGACAATAAATTGCATTCAATTCAGTTCAATAACTGTGCATCATATTTTGATGCGTACTAAAATTGCGGGCAATCATGTTATGTTTGGTGCGCAGTTAATGCCCAGACGACAGGGGTGTATTATACGTCTTCTTGTGCATTCCATCTTGCCAAATGCGCATCTTTTCCCTGTTTATTGATCTGCTTTTCTCCGTCATGCTCTAGTCACACACACATATATAAGTGATTTGCTTGTCGATTACCGGCATGTCGGCTTTCTAGTATTACTGCAAGAGTTCATGTGAAAGTTTGAGAACGTGGCAGTGTATCCCTAGTACTAGAGCGCCTTTAAAGTAACTCCTTTGTTTTTCTCTCATCTCTCACTTCCTTTCCCCTTGATCACTGTACCAGGTAATTTGCAGCTTGTAGAAGTGATCAGTTACCGAAATGCCAGCAATTGATTATTAAAGTAGGACAGCAGAAAGAGGCAGAAAAGGGGGGGGGGGACTGAAATGGTGCGAATTTTCACCGGTCGCACTGCAATTGCTGCAGTAAAAACTGTGCATCATTAAGAGGAGTAATTTCATCGAACCCCTAGTGGTGGTATAGGATGATGCAGTTAAAGTGTGTTTCAGGGGGCGTGGTCAACTGGGGTGCCACAATGCTGCGCCTTGGAGTGGAGGCACAATCTTTTGCTGTGCAGTCACTCGCAGCAAACACAGCACCAAAACGGTCGTGTGACCGAGTATGTTCAGAGTCACATACAATGATCTGTATGGGCCAAAATGCATGTTACAGTTAACTTGTTAGAACATAGAGTTTCTTAAGTGCTGATTATTTTGATAGTCACAGGAGGATGTTTTGATTTTGTTTAGCTTTTATTTTTGGGGTTTGTTTTGTTGGTCTCTCACAGTGTGCAAATTAGCTTGCTTTGTTTTGTGACTGATTGTCAGAGAACCACCCGACTCTGAACGCTAACCTAATTTCAGCGACCATGAGTTGTCTCAAACATTCAGCTTGGCCCTTGAGGAGTATGCAGCAGCTTCCGTTGTGCAGAAATCATGCTGTTAGTAGTATTCCTGTGCTTAGAAGACCTAATTCAGGGATAGGGTTAAACTTGGGGGCATAAGTTGTAGGAATGACAGACACAGCAATTACAAGAATCTAGCCGGTCGCTCTCTCTACTGAGAGGAGCTTCCCCTTTTTATAGAGTGGACTTCTGAGGGGCCTCGGTAATCAAAGACAGGTGGAACAATTATGATATTTGTAATCATGGAAGAGCAGAACAAGTCGCTTCAGCACAACTTCTCAATGTCCTGTGTTTTCCAGGAGGCTAGACACGTAAAATTTGCCTAGACATTGTTTCTGCTAAGCAACTGTAACACCATTCCTCCCCAAGGCGATCTTCCAAGATTGTCTTAATGATTGAAGATTTGTTTGTACTGTTTGATGTTATCCAAGTGTGTGACTAGTGGTCACACTAGAGGGCTTTTCCCTTCTGATCTGGGTGTGCCCAACCATCAGAGTGGGAAATGCCTGAAATTCTGTTTGGACCTGGGTGTGCCCAACAGCCAGAACAGACAACTCTCTCTATCATAAGTGGGTTGTCTTCCTAACATTTGCTTGCAACTATTTCCCACAACGGTACATCTCTGGCCCATAGACTCTGCCCGCCATCACATTCACTTCATGCTCTCAAAGGCTAGATCGGCATTTGATGACTGGCAGCCTTCGTTCTACTGCTCTTTGTGGATTTCCATCTCTACTATCTTTGAGATCTCTGGACAGAGCTGGTTGTTCTGAGTGGGTTACTTGGCAGTGTTAGAGGCACAAGGGTTTTTATCTGTTTAGGATATAAAGCTTCTACACATTCAGAAGATCTCCCAAGTAATCTTTCTCTAACTACCTGCAAAAGCCTGGCTTTTCATTTCTTCCATAAATCAGAATGGAAGGTTAATGGAAGGGAAACACAATGGCTGATGATCACAGATATGATAGTAAGCACTGATTGTAGTGACAAAGCTAGTATATTGTGGATTTGGGACAGGATTACTACGTAGTACACATGGGTCACTGGTCCTGAGTGGCAGGACAGTGTGTCTGGCTGTTTTGACCCTCACCCAGCACACAACTTTGAACATGGCAAAAACCCAAATATGGCCACAAGAACTGCTTTAGAGCTTCCATTCCCCCAGTGTGGTACCCTTTAGCAGCTTTGAACTCCAATTCCCATCAAGCCTGTTTAACAGGGTCTATAGCAGTGTTTTTCAACCACTGTTCTGTGGCACACTAGTGTGCCACGAGATGTTGCCTGGTGTGCCGTTGGAAAAATTGAAAAATGCGAAAGATTAAAAAAAAAATGTTGGATTTTCGCCCACTAGGCGGGTGCCGGACTGTGTCCTGGGTATTTCTCTTCAGTCTCCACTGAATGCCTTGACTGGGTTAGGGACCCTTATAGCTCAGCATCAGTTGGTGGAAAGGACATGACTTTACAGGAGCAGGAGGAACTAACTGAACTGAGACAAAATCTTGGTTTCAAGCTAAGATTTGCTGATCTACCTTTGGACAGTTTTTGGTTGGATACTGCCAAGGAGTTCCCCCTTCTGGCAAACAAAGCTATTTTGACATTGCTCCCATTTTCCACTACATATCTGTGTGAGATGAGCTTTTCAAGCATGATTGCTATAAAAACTAAATACAGAGAGAGACTGAGAGCTGTTGACAAAGAGCTGTCTTTCTTCAATTCCAGCCAGAATATCAGCTTTGTGTTCAGCCAAACAGGCCCAGGTTGCGCACTGAATAAAGTATTTTATAATTTTTCATATTTCTGTTTACTTACTATTTCATAATAAAGTAATTATAAAATACTTTCTTTGTGTTTATTTGATTCCTATTCAAGAGAATTACTTTATATATAGTCAATATAGGCACAGAGTTAAATTTGTTTAACATTTTCTAATGGTGGTGTGCCTCGTGATATTTTTCATGAAACAAGTGTGCCTTTGCCCAAAAAAGGTTGAAAAACACTGGTCTATAGGGAGTGATCACAAGGATCGAGGTAAAAGACATTAAGAGCACGCAAAGCTGCAGAAGGTTGAATGAGATGGCAGGTCCTTTGGAGATTCCATTTTTCTTTTGTCTTCTCTGTTTTTAGCAGAAAGCAGGAAATGAAAACCATGCGGGCCCACCTGCATCCCGTGAACAATCAGGGTTTGACATGATCTACACGATTGAAGATGCACCTCCCTGGTATCTCTGCATCCTACTAGGATTTCAGGTAACTGGTCAATTGAGTGTCACCCAATGACCAAGAGCCACTGGGTGAATGGAGATGAAGAAAGCCAGGAGTTCCCAGTGATTTTTTTGATTGCTCGATTTAAAATATTTCTCATGGTGATTCTCTCTCAAACCAGAATTCCAGACTCCTTATCCATATGTTACTACAGTGGAACCTTGACTTACGTCATTAATCCGTTCCAGTGGTCTAGACTTAAGTCAAACATGACTTAAGTCAAACAAACTTTTCCCATAGAAAGTAATGGGAAAGTGGATTAATCCGTTCCAGATGATGAAAAAGACCCTCGAAAACAGCAATTTAACACAAATTTGACTGGGACAGGAGATTCCTTCCGGGGATGTAAATGAAACGTCTCTTCAAAGAGAGGGGGAGGCAGTGGAATTATAGTCCACAAGTTATACACCTCCACTTTTTAATGTTCATAGCAACAATGTCTAACATTTAAGTTTTACTGATTTTTAACCTGACGTTCCAAGTCCTGAACAACCCTATGGTTACCATTAGAGTCCCACAACTGTACAGCTCCCCAACTAAAATGCTTCCATTGTGGACCAGACTTCTGCAGCCAGATTTTTTACAAGACTGAGCCGACTATCTAACCAGAGAGGCCAGCCCCGAGCTCCTGGCCCTTCTTCTCCTCCAGCAGCAGCGGCGGATTCGGTGAGGCCGAGGACCAGCTCCAGAGGAGAGGAAGAAGGCAGGAGCAGTTTGGAGGTGGCAGCCGCGATGCTGGGTCGTGGATGCCGCCCGATTCCGGTGCCTTGCGCTGGGGCTCCGAGATGTAAGTCAAAGCCTGCAACTCAAGTCAAACAGGCCCCTTCTTGCTGCAACTCAAATATGCTGTAAGTCAAGCAGTATGTAAGTCAAGGTTCCACTGTATCTGACTTTGCCTCTTCAAGGCAACTATTGTTACAAGGACACAGGCTGAATCTTCACTATGAAGGTTGTATAAGGTGCTTGCTGCTTTCCTTCTACTGGCCGTTATGGCGATAAAAAATATTTATTAACTTCTGTAGTATTGCAGTCTTATTTGCGCTTTTGTAATGTTTCCCATGGACTATCATTCATTTGAAATTCATTTTTTTAAAATCTTAGAAATGGATAGAGAGATAGATAATACACTATGAAATCTGTATCTAGATAGATAATTCACTAGGGAGTGGAGAAATATCTACAAAATAATTGGAACCTCCATGCAGGAGGTTCTGCTTGAACTACTTTCAGCATGATGTACAGGGAGGTTTCAATTATTTTGAAGAGGTAAATAATTGTCATACACACAAACATATGTATGTACATTTTTATAAATAATAGGAGGAGCTGTAGGAGAGGCATTTATGCTTTTTGGGGCTGTTTGTACTTAGGCAAGCTTCACAGTTCCTTCAAGGATGCCCAGATCCTTGTATGATTAGCCTCATGTTGGCATTCTCCGTCTGTGCTTTACTCTTAGAAGAGAATGCTGAACTTGTTGTTAACATTAAACATGTTAAGAAAGTCAGTTTTTCCAGAGGTGTATAATAGGTGAAGGCAGCTGGACTTGTTCATAAGTGTGCAAAGAAAAAGAATAAGAATATTTAAAAGATGTAGTATGCCAAAGGAAGGTACCTGAGTGACATGTGGAATTCCGACAGAAGCTGCCTTTGGAAAGTCTCAGAGGCTGAAGGCAGAGGCCCAGGGGAGTAGGGACTAAGTTGCAAAGCACAATATCATAGAACAGTGGTTCTCAACCCATGGGTCCCCAGATGTTCCTGGACTGCAACTCCCAGAAACCTCTTCCAGCACAGCAAGTGGTAGAGGCTTCTGGGAGTTGCATCCCTTCTGCCAAGCCATGAGCAGCAAGAAGGCTCATGAGTCAAAACAATGGTTCTCACCCCCACTTGCCTTCTTCTAATTGCAGGGATGGGGAATCTTCAGCCCTCCAGATGTTTTGGACTACGATGGCCATAGTCCTTTGTCATTGGAAGTGTACGCTCGGAATTCTGGGAGTTGGGGTCCAAATCACCTGGAGGGCCAAAGTTTCTTCACCCCCCCCTGCTCTAATGGCATGAGAAATCTAAGGGTGCATGCACCTGACAACTTTCTCCTTCCCTCACTCTTAACGTTGTTGGCAATCCAAGACCCTGTTTTCACACAACAGATATAAAAACACCTTTCCACCAAGTGCCAGTGTGATCTGTTGCTACCTGGGAATGGGTATAGATCAGGGGTCCTCAAACTATGGCCCATAGGTTGGATACAGCCCCCCCCCCAAGTGTCCTGAATCTGGCTCCGGGAATAACAGCAGACCCACCCCCCCGCCCGCCTCCCAGCCCACAATCTCCATCATGGGAGGGGATGAAAGGGAAATGGCTCAGCAGGGCGGAGAGGAGGAGGAGGGAGCTGCCACTATTGCTGCCGCCCCCCTCGAGAAGAGCACACCAGGGCAGCCACCAAGCCCCTCCTGAGAAGTGTTGTAGCCTTCCCCCGCACCTCTGAGCTGCCCACCTGTGCGCAGGAGGAGCAGCGGCAGCGGCAGCAGTGCTCTAGCTGGCTAGCAGATGCAATGGCAGCTGCGGCAGCGGCAGGCCAGAGAAAGTGATGCACTGCTCCGGCTGCGTGCCGCCTCCACCAGCCACCCCCTCCACCTCATCCTTGTTGCTGCTGCTGCTTGCCTCAACCCTCCTCCCCTAGGTTCCCTCGCCTCTGGCCCTACCTCTTGCCTCCCCCCTCGGTTCCCTCACCTTCCGGCACCGCTTGCCCCAACCCACCTCCCCTCCGTTCCCTCACCACTGACGCTGCTTGCCTAACCCTTGGTTCCCTCACCCTCCACCGCCACTTGCCCCAACTCTCCTCCCCTCGGTTCCCTTGGCCCTGCCACTGATTGCCTCCCCCCTTGGTTCCCTTGCCCCCCACTCTCCCCCACTGCCACCCAGCCCCCAACAGTTTTGAGGGACAGCGAACAGGCCCTCTGTTTAAGAAGTTTGGGGCCCCCTAGTATAGATGGCCCCTATTATCTGCCTTTAAACAATATGTTCAGCCTGACTTTTCCCACCCTCTTAAACATCAGCCAGTACCTTGGGACTGGACAGTTCTAAGGTCAACTAATTGATATTCCAGAATCACAGAGAAATAATTTATGGACATACTCACTGTGTTCAGTTATTTTGCAAGGAATGGGAAGGAACTTTATTGTATTTTCCCTCAGAGGAAATGTCGTACCAACGTAACTGTGCCGTTTTGACCCTCCCTCCCTCCCTCCCTCCCTCCCTGCCTGTTTCCCCCTTCAGCATTATCTGACCTGTTTCAGTGGCACCATCGCGGTTCCTTTCCTGCTGGCAGAATCCCTGTGTGTAGGGAAGGACCAGTACACCATCAGCCAGCTCATTGGCACCATCTTCAGCTGTGTGGGAATCACCACTCTCATCCAGAGCACTGTGGGCATAAGGTAAATTTGTGCCCAGCTTGCCTTTAACACACACACCCCGCCCTGCCACTTCCAGGAACTTAAGCCCCTCCAGGAAAGGGAAGGGAAGGGGTAGCGCAGAGGGAGAGTAGCAATCCATGTGTTTTCTTCTCAACCATCCAGGCTCCCTCTGTTCCAAGCCAGTGCCCTCGCGTTCCTGGTTCCTGCCAAGTCTATTCTGGCGTTGGATAAATGGAAATGTCCTCCGGAAGGTAAGTGAAGCTGGTACACCCTGATGGGTAGTGGGAGACAGAACTGGAATAACATGAGGGCCTCTTAAAGGTTAAAAAAGGCCAACAGTTTCCAAAGGGTAATGTACTATATTATAGGCAGTCAGCGGTACGTACTGCTGATTGCCTGCTTTGGAAAGAGGAGAGTTTGACCATACTGTATATCCACTTTAGTAATAGCGGGGAAGCCACTTGACTTATCCCTTGGCCAGGTTACTAGTTTCTCTTACGGGGAGATATCAGTTTGTACTGGAAGAACATTTTCCCTTCATAAAATGAACACAAGTGTAGAATTAATGGGGAACTGGATGCTGGAGTAACGGGAAACCACTTTGAAGAAAACACACACACACACACAGAGATGTCCGTACCAGCGGAGCCTCCTCCAATCTGAAGAGGTCCCCTTTTATTAACCCCTCTACCATAGCTGATTAACATAACTGATTACATCATTTCTTTGGCCCTTTGTACACGACCCCTAAACTCCGCAGCAAATGGCTGCCAGCTCCGGAGCTTACAATTGTTTCCCCACCAGCTCCGGAGTTTGCAGGAAATTAAGTGTGGCCATGCCCACCTAAGCGCGTCCCAGCGCACCTTTCAAGTACCTGCTCTTCCGGGGTGAAAATTGCTTGATGCGGTGTAAAGATAGTGAGTGCGGGGCTCTCCTCGCTTCTGTTTGTTGTTTTTGCCTCCCGCCCCCTTTAAGAGAAGGGGCGGGAGGCAAAAAAAAAAAAAGAAGAGAAGGAATCAGGACGAGGGGGCTTCAGAGGTGAGCCTGCATTTTTTCCTCTCTTTTTTCCTCCCCCCCCCCCCACGCAGACAGGATCAAGGAAGTGCAGAGGGGTGGGGATGCAGGAAGAGCAACTAACTGCCAAGATCCCTGGTCCGAATTTAAGTGGCCAGCGGATCTTAGGGGTCGTGTGAAAAGGCCCTTTGTGGCGCAGCAAGAAATTCCCCAATTATAGTTAAAGAGGTGTTACATAGGAAGGCTAAATTAATATGCATTTCTACGTGTACTGTATACCTATGTGTATTGCTCTAATTGGTAAGCTTTAGCTTAGTGATAAGAGGTATTGCTCTAATTGGCAAACTTAACTGAGTAACAAGAGAAAACAAAGGGCCTTTTTACACGACCCCTAAGATCCGCTGGCCACTTAAATTCGGACCAGAGATCTTAGGGGTTCGTCGCTCTTCCTCTGTCCCCACCCCCCTCCGCACTTCCTGGCTGCTGGCTGCGTGAGGGAGGGAGAAAAAGAGAAAGAAAAGCATGCCGCTCACCTCCATTCTGCCTCTCATCTCTGTAAAAGTAGCTCTTAAAGGGGTGGGAGCCAAAAAAACACCAAACAGAAGCAAGGAGAGCCCTGCAATCACTATCGTTGCACCGCATCAAAGATTTTTCACCTCCAAAGAGAAGGTACAAGAAAAGTGCGCTGGGTCGCACTAAAGTGGGCGGGGTTGCACTTAATTGTCTGCAAACTCCGGAGCTGGTGGGGAAACATTTTTAAGCTCCGGAGCTTGCAGCCATTTGCAGCGGAGCTTAGGGGTCGTGTATAAACGCCCAAAGAGATGTTGCTCTTATTGGCGAGCTTAACTAACGAATAAGAGGAGCAAAATGGGGAGAAGGGAGGGCTACTGTGCTGACATGAAGCTGTTGCCGTCTGAAATGGCTCCGGTTATGTCAAACCCAGAAGCCTATTCCCACAGGCAAGGATGTAGAATCTGTGACACTCCACATGTTGTTGATTTTCAGTTCACCTCAGGCCCAAACGACCTGGCCAGTAGCTGAGGGTGATGGAACCTGTAGTCCCGTGCCACAGAAAGCGTCCCCCATCCTGGCCTGGAGACCTTTAAGGCTGCAATGCTATGCATACTAGCCATTCCGTCATAGTAAAGTCAGTGAAATGCCTCAAGAAACATACATAACATTATGCAATCAATCTCCTTTTGTCAAAAGTGCTATAGATGTGCCTTGGTAGAATTGGCTGTGAATCTGCCTGTCAGAACAAGTCTTCACCAGGCATTCTTCTTTAGGTGCCTCCACTCTGAGGCAGGGGGTTCTTCAGGGTGGCAACCTGTCTCAGTCTTGCCAAAGCTCTTTTTGGGTGCACCATCGTTATTGCATTTTAGAACTGAGGCTATGTTTGTCCTCTTCATCTGAGTCTGTCATGAGAACTGGCACTGAGGTGCCCTTAAGTCCCATCTATCTATTTATTTGTTTTTAGGTTTTTTCAGGATGAATTTGTTTTGTTTCACCATTTGTAATTACATCTATTGCACTGACAAGCTAGAACTGATTTATAGGGCTTTCAGGGTAGGTGAGATACTTAAGATGAGGTTTTACCAATTCCACTCCCCCAGTGAGTTCCCTTGGTCGAGTAGAGATTTGAACCAGAGTCCTGGTCTGTCACTTGATCCACAACACTGCACTGGGAATCCAAATGTGTGTGTGTGTGTGTGTGTGTGTGTGTGTGTGTGTGTGTGTGTGTGTGTGTGTGTGTGTGTGTGTGTGTGTGTGTGTGTAGATAGATAGATAGATAGATAGATAGATAGATAGATAGATACACACACACACACACACATTGTGCCCTCGGAGTAAATCCAGCCCCTAACGCCCCCCCCCCACACCACTGCCACCTTCTAGGGTTCCAGAAGAGGATGAGAGCAACTGCATCGTGACTTTTTATGATTGCACACCTAGCTTCAGCAGTACTCTGGTGAACAAGCCCTCTCCACCCAAAGATTTTATTTGTTTGCTTTTAAGTAGAGGTCGCCTCTCTCCCTTTTTGTTCAACAACAAGCATCTTAGCTCTGCTGACCCCTTTCGACCTTCTTCCCCTGAGCATGTTTGCCTTTCTTCCCTCTCTTGACAGAGGAGATCTATGGCAATTGGACATTGCCACTGAGCACGTCCCACGTATGGCAGCCAAGGATCAGAGAAGTAAGTTGAACTGAACTTCCTCCCTGGCGTGGGCAGACCTTGGCACAGCAATATCTTCAGTGGCATCGTGGCACTGTCACGATCCTGGATGCTCTCCCTGCTTCCTTTCTGCTTGTGACCTTTCTGACTTTATCTCTTTTTCTCCCTCTTCCCCACAATAGCCTGACATCCTCTCTCCCCCTCTCTCCTTCTCCCTCTCCCTCTCCCTCTCCCTCTCCCTCTCCCTCTCCCTCTCCCTCTCCCTCTCCCTCTCCCTCTCCCTCCCTCTCTCTCTCTCTCTCTCTCTCTCTCTCTCTCTCTGTTTGCTTTCTGGCCATTCTCCTTCTCCTCCCATCTAGCTCATCTTCCTTTCTTCTTGCTCCTCACTCTTCCTGGTTCCCCTACCATGGGAGGCTTGCTGGGCAGCAGCAGAGTTCAAGATGCACTATGTAGGAGGCACAGCTACTAGTTTTTTCTGCCTTGCCTGGGAGCCTATATGAGGTGCACTGAAGCCATTGGGACGTGGGTCTGACTGCAGCACACCCAACGGCTGCTAAAAGTTAAGGGAATATTTAAGAGAAGAGAGAAAGAACAAATGCCACTGTTTAGGGCTCTGGGGGTGGAGGAGTCAAAGGAAGAGTGAATGAAGTGCATTGGAGCTCGATCAGAGATCCCTCTAGACCAGTGGTGCTCAACCTGTGGGTCCCCAGATGTTCTTGGACTGCAACTCCCAGAAACGCCTTCCAGCACACAGGTTGAGAACCACTGCTCTAGATGTTTAGCTGGAAGAGGGCACTTCAAGGACTGCTCCATGTCGCCTTCCAACACAGGACACCACCACCATAGAGGGAAGTCATATCTCAGTAGAATGTTTAGCCATTTCCCCCTATCAAAATGATTGGGATCTTGGGTTTTGTTTTTTTCCTTCATGAAATGTGACCTTGCTTGTGTAGATAAACAGCCCCCATGTTCAATCTCTGTTTAATGCAACCTCCTCCTCCTCTGTTCCATTTCTACCATAGATCCAAGGAGCCATCATCGTGTCGAGCCTTCTGGAAGTGGCCATTGGGCTGATGGGCCTCCCAGGGGCCCTGCTGAGCTACATCGGGCCCCTCACAGTCACACCCACGGTCTCCTTAATAGGTCTTTCCGTCTTCCAAGCAGCAGGAGATCGGGCTGGATCCCACTGGGGCATCGCAGCGTTGTAAGCTCTTCTTTTTCTGTACCTTGGAATTTCAGGAGGAAGCAAGAGTAGGGGCCAGGGGTTGGAAATTACAATGTTAGACCCTGTTCTGACCATGTTTGACAAAAGCATTGCAGAAGTGTGGACCATCCCGCTGCCCAAATGCTCCATTAGAATCGGCCTCTACTGACAGACCAACTCAAGTGAAGCCATGAGTGAAGTTTCAAGGGGCCGTTTTTTAACTGGTCAGATCTTTAGGCAAGCAGCATGAGGGTGTGCAGACACAACTGTGTCTTCGTGCAGGCTTATATACTCTCAGCCACACAGAGAGATGAAAACGGAAAGGATGAACTTGCACCGGGACCATTTATCGTGTGGGTGGCTGACTAAATTAAAGATATGGCGGAGGAGATGGTCAAAACAGGTTTATCAAAGCAGGGCAATAGTCACAGTGATAGCAATTGCAAAGGGGATAGTAGCAGTGATAATAAAAACCTTCGGTCTCCATTTCTGTAGGGTTTGTAGTTCTGTAGGGTTTGTGTCCCTGTGCAAAAACTTGCATTTACATAAATGTATGCAGCGTTGTTGTTCTATGTTGCAGTCCCCAGGGATTAGACCTATGGGGCAGTAGTGGCTGAACTGCCTGTAGCTGGCTGGCATGCAATTCCCATTGACTGTACTGAAGTTGGCA
The DNA here is from genome assembly GCA_037367245.1 of Phrynocephalus guinanensis. NCBI lineage: Eukaryota > Metazoa > Chordata > Lepidosauria > Squamata > Agamidae > Phrynocephalus > Phrynocephalus guinanensis. Next base: position 15,054,244 of record CM074733.1, on the reverse strand, counting down.
CCAGCAGCCTGATTTAGAGCCTTTCCTCAATAACGCTTCAATTTCGTGCAAAATGTACCAAAGAGGCACCAGTGGGTTGGATCGAATGTTGTCGTTCAAAATCAGAAACAGAGAAACTGGAGTTTTCCAGCTCTTGTTAGGCAGGAACTCCAGTCCTCGCTGATCAGTGGTCACACAAGTGCAACAACATATAGGAAATCCATCTTCCTCACCTCTCATTCAGAAGGATGAGTGGAGTAAAGCATAGTATTGGACTTCCCCAGTCACGACTCCGACAGTTATTTGGGGATGTCTCTAGACCAGGGATCCTCAAAGTTTTCAAACAGTGGGACGGTCCACCACCACCCAGACACCACTGGGGGCCGGATCACAGTCCAAAAGCAGCTGCGGAGGCTGGCTTGCTCACAAAACAGGAGGTAGGCGGGGGGGGGGTTGCAATTGGTCCCAGGGGCCGGATCCCTACCAAATTGTTTGCTTACAAACATGTTTTTAACACGAAAAAGGCCCCTCACATCCTCTAATGGGCCTCTGGTCCAGGAGGCACAAGGACCCCAGAGACGCTTTGATTGGCTCAAATTGTGTCCCAATTGCTCTCACACCAATGAGATTACTTTGCCAAAAGTCCCACTTCTAATTGCAGCTCTGGGGTGGGTGGGTGGTTACTGGGAGCCCCATGGCCGTTAGAGATGGCATTTGGCCCTCCAGGGCTCATGCAGCAGGTAGGATTGAGATTGACTGCTATGGTGCCGGCCACTTCATATTCATCTCAGCAGGGCTGGGTCTGGGTCTGACATGACCATGCTCAAAAAGTTACTCTTTAGAACCGGCCACTATCATCTAGAAGAAGCAGTGCTACTCTGCGACTTGTGGGATCTGCCATTTTAATTCCACACAGTGCCCTATGAATTGCTAATCCATGGTATTGGGATAATTAAAATAGCAGCTTGCAGATACAGGCACGGATCAACTGAATCCTTACATATACACTCCTGCAAAGTAACACCATAGTGAAATGAATGAAGGGTGAAAAGTAGATATTAAAAATATTTTGGTACGGTCTAGAAAATATTAGATGCCATTAAATAGAAAAGAAAGGCTTAGGAATTAAGCATGTTACTGTCAAGTAGGCTCAACCTCCTCTAGGTTGCAACTATTCAAGGCAGAAGAAGAAAGAATGCATAGTCAGATTTATCTGGGGCTCTGATTTGGTGACTTTTAGGAAGGAAAGCAAAACAGGGCTGGAAAAGAATAGGCCAATGGTGGGGTCACTTCAGAAAATCAGATCGACTCTTCTCCCTAGTTAAACATCTTCATTCAGCTCTGTGAAAACAGACTCATATGACATTTGACGGGGGGGGGGCAAATTTTGTTTAAAACCTGCAGAAGGAAAAGGGCTAGAGAACAGCAGGGTGGTGCTGAATGAACCCCCCCCACATACACACAATAGCAAATAAACAAACAAAGGCATACATTCAATTTCAAATCTTGTGACTGAGTCTTAAGGGCCTTGGCTACAGGTTGCCCTTGGACTTTGCTTTTGCTTTTTCACAGTTTCTCTTTCTACCTCAAAACAGGTCAATCGTTCTGATTGTTCTATTTGCTCAGTACCTGAGGAATGTGTCTTTTCTCATCCCTGGCTACAAATGGGGCAAAGGATGCACTCTGATCCGGGTACAGATCTTCAAGATGTTTCCGGTAAGGAGGGTCACTTGTATTGGTTGGCTGTCAGAACAAGCTCACCGTGGTCACAGTATGGTCAAATTCAGATGGCTTGCACTCAGATGATTGCCCAAGGGATGGTTTTATTTAGTACATATTTATCCTCCCTTTCCCCTCAATTATATCCAGAGATACAGAACTCAGCTATTTTTATTCTCCACTTAGTCCAGGTCAGGCTGTTTCCAGGAATGCAGCCCATCTACTTGGTATTTTACTAGAACCTCATGTTTCACCCAACTGAAACTGCTTTCTCTCACTGTATTACCAAAGGGGCATCCCCCCAACCTGCTCCAGGTCAAAACTGGAGAATATACAAAGCAAAACCAAGTACAGAAAAGCCTGGTGGGGACTTGTCTCTTTTTTAGTGGGAAAGACCCCTTCTCCTGTGAGTTTAGCTGAAAGAAGAGTGATTTTGCTCTGCTCCAGCATAAGTTTTGTTCACTTTTTGCTCAGCGCAGTTTCCTAATCTAACCAAAAAGGGTGCTTGCAGGTGTATCTTTTTCCCTCAGTCAAGGACCTTTTGTCTCCAAACAGTTTTTTAAAAAGCAGGTTTTTTTTAAAGTGAGTGCTGAAATGAATTATTTTAAAGCTACTTTGGACAAGTATTTTTTTAAAAAGAGAGAGAGAGAGAGATGGAAATTTCCTGTTAGCACCTTGTCAGATCAAAGGTGCCGATAGTTAGCCCACTATTGGAATGAAAAACAAACTTGTCTGCGTCAGTCATGAGAGGCTTGTTAGTATTGTCTGGATGATTACAGTGATTTAACCAGCAGGAATCTGGCTTGAAAAACTGCAGATCATAGTGGATCTCATTGTATTTTCCTTGTCATCCTCTTGAACAGTTTTTGAGAGAGGTTTGGCTCTAGCTTCCTGCAGTTGCTTCCCCTGTCAGAGTGAAACAAACTGACAGGTATACCTGGAAGGGAGAAGAATGTTTGCACTCTCTCTCTCTGTTTCTTCCATAACAGATCATATTGGCCATTTTGGTGGTCTGGCTGCTCTGTTACATTCTGACGGTAACTGATGTATTTCCTCGTGATGCAAATGCCTCTGGGTACAAAGCCAGAACTGATGCCAGAGGAGAAATCATGTCCATTGCCCCATGGTTCCGCTTTCCTTACCCATGTAAGTAGCGAGCTGCATGTTCACTCCTGGCGGTCTCCCTCCCCTTCAGAGTAACCTTGTGTGATACTTAAGGCTGAAGTTATATCAGGTGGCAGGAGCTTCAGAGTGAATATATGAACACAAGTTTCACCAGTCTGCCCAATGACAGCACATCACCTCTACTTTGTTATTCTTCTGATAGAGTGGATCTCTACAGAGACTGTTCAGAGTTGTCCTCTAGACACATCATTTGTTCCAGATGTATTATTTGCCACTTTGTGACAGGAAATCGTGAGATTTACTGGGACAAACAGTTAAACATTTCACATGCAGTGGTCTTAATACGGGTCAACATTTCATCTAATCATCTTTGCTGAAGATTTCACCGGGGTGGTGGTGGTGGTGAGGAGGGTATCCTTTCATTACAACCTGAGGAAAATCCAGGGAGGTGTCTGGCATTTTCATGAGCTTCTGGTGGCGTGACGGCAATGCCAGTGAGGAAACAGCGATGAGGGGGATGTATGTTTGTGGGGGTGGGTGAGTTCCAAACCCACAACCTAAAGCTGAAGAACCTAAAGCTGATGGGAATAAATTGAGAGGAATGGTTGCTTCAAACAAGGGGCCTTTCCTCTTCCCTCCCTCCAGAGAGGCAACAGCCTCTAGCCAGAGAGAGAGAGTGAGAACTTTAGCGCTCCAGCGCTGAGTTACTTCTCTGATAAAATGGCCACAAATTGGGCGCTTTTACACGACCCTTAAGATCCGCTGGTCACTTAAATTCGGACCAGAGATCTTAGGGGTTTGTCGCTCTTCGTGCGTCCCCATCCCTCCGCACTTCCTGGCTGCTGGCTGCATGAGGGGAGGGAGAAAAAAAGGGACAAAAGAATAAAGGCTGACCTCCCCGGTGCCGGTGGAAGCTGCAGGGAGCCCCGTCACTTCCTGGTTCCTTCTCTTAAAGGGGCGGGAGGCAAAAAGCAACAACAAAAAGAAGCGAGGAGAGCCCAGCACATCCACATCAAGATTTTTCACGCTTGGAGAGCAGGTACATGAAAAATGCGCTGGGACCCGCTTAGGTGGGCGTGGTCGCACTTAATTTTCAGTAAACTCCGGAGTTGGTGGGTAAACAGTTTTAAGCTCCGGAGCTGGGAGCCATTTGCGGCGGAGTTTAGGGGTCGTGTAAAAAGGCCCAAAGTGCGAGAGTATTCAGCTCTGCTTCTTAGTGCCAATCAGCACAAGAATTAAAAAAAAAACAAAGGTTTTGGCTGGGAGAAAGGGAAATAGGAACATTTTTAAAAGTCTGGTCCAAAGAGAGGTAAGAGGAACATTGTTGGAAGATTCTGAGACCATGACAGAATCTGAAACAAATGCCCAGATATATGTTGCTTTTTAAAAACCCTGCATTTATGATGGATCCAAGAGGAAACCCGCAGGCTGTGATTGTTCTGTAATTTTTAAATCAGTATGTTGAGAATTTCATGTAGCATTTGATAGAAACAAGTTTATTTAATTTTGAAGCTTGACAATGCATCTGTTGTGAACAGATATTTGAAAATATTTGGGCACTGTACGAAAATTCCTCCTGAAGAGCTTTTGTGCTTTTGTGTCTCCCTCATCATTGTTTCCTGGGTACTTCAACCATGGTTTTAATTTTTTTCCATTCATATATTCCAACTCTTCTTACACACCACCACTATCCTCCAATTATCAGAGTGACCCTTGGGATATCTATCCCATAATTCCCACCAAGATAAAAAGGGGCAAAAGTACAGAAAATATGCAAAACGTAGTGGGAGAGTGGTGTTAGTATTGTGAAACATCTAAACATGAGGGTTCCCCAATTCAGATGTCCTCGGACTGCAACTCCCTCCCCATTAGCAGGGCTACCTCAGACGTTTGGAGGTAGTTGCCCATGATCCTCTAAGGCAGGCCTGCCCAAAGTCTGGCCCGGGGCCCCAAATCCGGCCCATCAGGCCATTCTGAGTGGCCCTCCCTTGATCCCCACCTTCTTTCCTTCTTTCCTCCCTCCCTTGATCCCCACCTTCTTTCCTTCTTTCCTCCCTCCCTTGATCCCCACCTTCCTTCCTTCTTTCCTCCCTCCCTTGATCCCTTCCTTCCTTCTTTCCTCCCTCCCTTGATCCCCACCTTCTTTCCTTCTTTCCTCCCTCCCTTGATCCCCACCTTCTTTCCTTCCTCCCTTGATCCCCACCTTCCTTCCTTCTTTCCTCCCTCCCTTGATCCCTTCCTTCCTTCTTTCCTCCCTCCCTTGATCCCCACCTTCTTTCCTTCTTTCCTCCCTCCCTTGATCCCCACCTTCTTTCCTTCCTCCCTTGATCCCCACCTTCCTTCCTTCTTTCCTCCCTCCCTTGGTCTCCACCTCCCTCCCTCTCTCCCTTCCTTGTTCCCCACCTTCCTTCCTTCCTTTCTTGGTTTCCACCTTCCTCCCTCCCTCCCTTGGTCCCTGCCTTCCTTCCTGCGGGTGGGGTTGCAAGGGGTCAGTGGGTGGGGCTTGCAGTGGGGTGGCAGGGTCAGGGAGCAACCGGCCCCTGACACATTCTCAGCCACCAAATCTGGCCCTCCTTACAAAAAGTTTGGGCACCTCGGCTCTAAGGGGCCCAAGTCTGCCAACCTTTGCTTCTAAGCCTGCCTTGTGTTCTTGGCTTGAGTTGCTCCATAGACCTGGCTGCTCCAGCTCAGCCTTGGCTCTCCTTTGCCTCCTTGTAGGCCAGTGGGGGCTCCCCACCGTGACCGCTGCAGCTGTCCTGGGGATGTTCAGCGCCACCTTGGCTGGGATCATTGAGTCTATTGGGGATTATTACTCCTGCGCCAGGCTTGCAGGGGCTCCTCCGCCGCCGGTGCATGCCATCAACAGGTAAGAGATGTGAGCAGCATCCTCACGCAAGCTTGGGGGGTGCACAAAGGAAGCAGAAGATGGTAGCTCCCAAGACCTCTGGGGCAGCCTCATGGAAGACACTGGCTCCAGGCTGGTATTTTGTGATGCTCAACATCATCGCTCGGATCACGTGGGAGGTTGGTGTGTGTGTGTGGAGAAGAGTTCCCGTGAGTGTACCGGATGGGGTGGGGGTGTTTTATTGGAAACACACACAGAAAACCTAATGCCATCGTTTGGGGTTCTTTTGTTTTCTTCCCTCTCAGGGGCATTTTTACCGAGGGAATCTCTTGTGTAATTGCCGGGTTGCTGGGCACTGGCAATGGTTCCACTTCCTCCAGCCCCAACATTGGAGTCTTGGGCATCACCAAGGTACCCTCCGGCCATGTTTGGCAGCATCTCTTCTTCTTGGATCTGGCTCAGGGCTGGCCCATGACATGTTGTTGCTTGAGGGGAGGTGGGTTCCTACAATGATCCTTTCCCCCCCTCTCCTCCCTGCCCCCCCCATGAAGCCACGGTACCTACCACTCAGGCACCAGGAAGTTATTTGGGTGTGCCTCAAGTAGACCTCAAGTGGGACACAAGCGCCTCTTTTTCTGCTTGGCAGCAATTCTGTAATAATCCAATTAAGAACTATCATTCTGCTGCTTTTTTCATAGGTACCAAATGTCTAAGGCAGCTGGCTCACGTTGTAGAAGGGTAGGGTCGCATTCAATATTGCTAGATTTTGGCTCGTGACAGTCTATGGCAGTGCTGGCGAACCTATGGCATGGGTGCCAAAGGTGGCACTCAGAGCTCTTTCTGTGGGCACCTGACATCGCTCCCTTCACCGCCACCAGTATTCAGGTTAAATAGCTGTATTGGCACTTTGCAAAAAATGAGTGGGTTTTGAACCACAGTTTGGGCACTCGGTTGCTAAAAGGTTCGCCATCACTGGTCTATGGAGATTATGTGAAGTTACTTGGACTGGGCTCGTGTTTGCTTCTCTCTTGTACTCCAGAAGCAGCAGGAGAACGTCCTGTTGATGCCACTTGTGTAATATAAGCAGAAAGTTTCAGTCTCTTGCCTTGTTTGGGTACTTACATGCATTGGTTCCATTCACATGATAACCTGTTGCCAGGCAAATCCCTGAAATAATTCACTGATCTCTTGGTGGTGGTGGGAAGCTTACTGAATGCCAGGACTGAATTAGGGTACGACTTGATTTATCAGTTAATTAAATGTCTGCCTCATTTTCACTTTTCTGCCAGAAAAAGATGCTCAAGATGACCTTGTACTTAGGCTATTTGACCACTTGGGCAAGTGCAATATAGGCTGGCTACCAGCATTTTGCACGTTTTTGGTGGGACTCCTCCAGATCACTCAGTTCTTTTAGCTCCAAACACCAGGATTTGAGCCAAGGGACATCTCTGTGTGCTTTGTTATTGAGACTGGGGTTTTCTTGTTTTGCATTTTTGAATTCTATAGAAGTAACTTGGGCCGGCAGGTTGGCCAATAAAATTACATTGGTATGTTTGGAGATGGGTGTGTAGTGATCTATGCTCTTGAGGGGTTTTGGACTCCGACTCCCAGAATGCCCGACCATTATCTATGCCAGCGAGAACTTCTAGGAGTTGAAGTCCAAAACATTTGGAGGGTGAACATGTGAGAGCGACGGTTCGGAGGAAGCCCAGTCTGATGTTGATAATAAATGGAGGACCCAACCTAGCTCAGTCTAAACACTTTCAAAACCTTATTGATCTCCTTGAGAGAAAGGTAGGCATATGTTACTGAACAGCAACAACAAACAAACAAACTACTACTACTACTACTACTACTACTACTACTACTACTACTACTACTACTACTACTACTACTACTACTACTACTACTACTACTACTACTACCAATATTATCCCTCATTACTGTAAGTCGCTTGGGTCTTTTTCCAAGGACAAAGGCGGGGTACAAATACTCTAAAATAACTAACTACTACTACTACTACTACTACTACTACTACTACTACTACTATTAACAATTCCAAAGCACAGCCAATCAAAATTGACTGGCATTATATAATAGATACAAGTGTTAACCAAAAATCTGAGTATGTGATAAAGAGTGGTCCTGTTCCCAATATTGTCACTTTTTGTAGCTCTGGCAATGTTATTTCTGAGATCTGCAATTGCCTTATAATATATCATCACCATCATCATCATCATCATCATCATCATCATCATCATCATCATCATCATCATCAAAATTAGTGACACAGAATGATACAATGTTCTTAAGGATCATAATCAACTCAGAAGGACAGATACCTTTGCTCAGGAAGATTGCAATCCTGTGTTTAATTTTATGGGAGTAAGACCCAGTTAATCTGATGAACCTCATTTCCAAGGAGACATGAAAAACACTCCAAGTGTCTGGCTGCCCGTGAAAAAACATATACTCTATACAGTTACCTCTGTATTAAACAGAAACTCTAGTGAAATGGTACAGACAGTATGTGGCAATGGTTGAAGCCCTCTTGCTTCGTGTAATAAATTACACTAGAGTAGGCTCATTAAATCAGCTGAAAGATGCAAATGGAATAGGCCCACTTGAATCAGTGGAACTTATGGAGGATTTGACTCCCTAAGCCCCCACTGATTGAGCGGGTCAGCAATAATGTGGCTTCCTATGCTAAGTAACTGGATTTCATCCAGTGTGTGGACACACACACCACAAGGGTTTCTCTGCGGAGCAGAACAGCCAGAAATTGAATAGAACAGAAGCACATATATCACACAGGAAGCAGACATCGAGAGAGGATTAATAATCATACTCGGAAGGACCGATCTGTGAATAACTGGCTGTCTGGCTGTCTTCCTTATGCAGGTGGGCAGCAGGAAAGTGGTCCAGTACGGTGCTGGCATCATGCTCATCTTAGGAACCATTGGCAAGTTCACAGCTCTGTTTGCCTCTCTCCCTGACCCCATCCTGGGAGGGATGTTCTGCACTCTGTTTGGTAAGTTATCCGGCACAACATTGCAACAATGACACATCAAGACGCATCAATGGGATTCTCTTAAAGCCAAAAAAAAAAAAAAGATCAAATACTCTCTCTCTCTCTCTCTCTCTCTCTCTCTTACAGGCATGATCACAGCTGTGGGCCTCTCCAACCTTCAGTTTGTGGACATGAACTCCTCCCGCAACCTGTTTGTTCTGGGCTTTTCCATGTTTTTTGGACTCATGCTCCCAAACTACTTAGATGCACATCCAGATGCGATCAGCACAGGTACTCCTGAGCCCACCCTGCCATTGCCATCATCCTGTGTCTGTGTTTAAGTTTGCTGGTAACCAGTTTGTGGGTGGTGTGATGCCAGGAAAGCTAACCTCATAAAAACCAGAATCCAGATTCAAAAATGGTCTCCCTATGCTGGCACACCACACAGAGTCTAATCCCAAAAGATGCAAACCAATTGCCCTGCATTTTTAAAGAAACCAAAAGCACAAGTATTGGATGTGGGAGACCTAGCTTGGGAGCAGCACACCTCGGGGGGGGGGGAATAAATCTAGTGATAGCTCATGATTTTTCTACCTGAGGTAAAACAGCAAGATGTTGCCTCTTCCATGCTCAGAAGCTGACTGGGCTGGCCGTTGCAAACTCCTTTTGACACAGCCGATGGGGCAGCACCAAGCTTGTTCGGGGGTGCTGCAGAGAGCTTGCGTGGCATATGTTACTCTGCCCTCTAGCAGCAAAGGAGCACCTGGGCAGGAGCAGGGCAGTTTCCATCCAGCGTCTGCTGAATGACATGCTGAATGACATGGCAGCTTGTCCAATGGTCAGGCTGCCTTTGCCAAACACGGACTGGCAGTGCCGTGCGGCTGCTGGGAATTCCAGTGGTAAGTCTAGGCATCCAGTCCAACCCCCTGCCATGCAGGAACCCCCATCACAGGACTCCTGACAGATGGCCATCCGCGTAGGTAGGGGCTCTGCCGGTCTTGTTCTGATCACTCCTGCGTTTCCCAGCCAAGAAGTTCCACAGACAGAACTTTCTCTCCAGACTTCCTGGTTTCAGGCTGGGGAGGCTGGGGTATGGAGCAAATGGGGATGGTGAAGGGGTTAGGGGTTAGGGCCAGCCTGCAGGATGTATCGGGATTTCCTGTTGGCTGATAAAGTGTTCCAGCCTGTTCTGTGCTGCTAGCCATGCTTTATCTGGAGTACTGTGTCCCGTTTTGGGTGCTAGGCTTTCAGAGAGACCTGGACACACTGGGTCTAGAGGAAGGTGAGCAAGATGGTGACAGGGTTGGTTTGGAAATCCAAGCCGTATGGAATCAATATTTAGTTTGGAAGAGAAAAGGTGAAGAGGAAACCATAGAGTCATACCACACAAAAGAAGGAATAGATGCAGGCCCCGTCCTGGTACTGAGGAAGAAAACACCTGGGGCCAGCTGTTGAGGAGCAACAGTGGTAGTTCTCCAGCTGAGAACTCTGGCCTCCCTTTTCTCTTGGAGGGGACCAGATGCTCTGCATACTTCTCAACCTCTCCTCCTCTCATCTGGCCTGGTACCCTCAGATGTGAGGATGGACCTTGTTGCATTACCAGTGTTAAAAGTAAGACTAGCTGTCAGCTTCATCTGTTTCTTTCTAGGCACTTGAACACACTGGGGGGAAAGATGGGGCACACTTTTGAATGATGGTCTTTCTTTTTCCCTGCAAGGAAGTTGCAAATATGGCAACTTTTTTTTTAGCAATTGCTAACTTGTTACTGATCTAGTAAGGGTATAGATAATTGATGGTGAACCTTTGGCACTCCAGATGTTTTGGACCACAACCACTACAGTCCTTTGTCATTGGCAAGACAGGCTTGGAATTCTGGGAGTTGTGGTCCAAAACATCTGGAGTGCTGAAGGTTCGCCACCACTGATATAGACTAATCCAGAGTTTTGCTTCTATGGTTAAGCCAACCAGTTGTTTTTGTAGATGCAGGAATGACCCTGTAGAGGTGTTCATTTGAGTCTCGTTTACTTCAACATTTTGGATGGGAAGGACAAGTTGCTTACCTATAACTGTGGCTCTTTAAGTTATTTCACACATACGGGGTCTTGTAGCCGTGCAGAACCATGCCTGGAATCTTCTAGAGCCAATGAGCTTTTTGATGACACACTGCCTGCACCCCTCCATGCACATGCACAGATGCACCTCAGTGGCCCCTTCCCAGTTCCCATCTGGCACCGGGTAAGCAACTGGATGGAGCAGGTTACGGAGAAGGGAGGCAGGTAAGTTGCAGGAGTTCACAGGTGACCCCCTCAAGGAAGGAACTGACTGCATTGTGAGTTGCTATTTGTACACTGAAGAGGAGAAGGAAGTATTTGGCTAGTGAACCAGCCTCATAAGTACAGTTCCCAGACAGATGAATTGCTGTCAGTCTGATGTGGTGATTTATACACCTCTCCCACAGGTGACACGCTACGTAGTGTAGAACAGATGGATCGGTGCCATGCTGTTTGTTTAGGTAGTACATGGTGCTTGTCTGTTCTCTTACTGCTTGGACCCTGCCCATTATGGAAAGAACTTCAAATACTTGAGGACTTTGAATATAAAAGGAAACCCCATGCAATGCAAATGCCATTGTACATGAATATGAAGATGTCAGTGATGTGCTCCCTAGGTGGTTAGAGAAGAATCTGCCGTGACTGAAACCCAAGGATGAGTTTGGAGAAAGAGAAAAAACAGAGTGAGATTGAACTACCAAATCAAATCAAGCCAAATATGGTAAAGGGAGCTCAAGAGATGAGTCTTCTGAACCAGCCACTAATTGAATGCACGCAGGAACCAAATAGTATAGCTGCTATTGTAGAAACCAGAAGATCCAATAGGCACTGAATGGAGTGGGTTGAGAAGAGTGGTTCTGTGGCCGTTCAGAAAGCTAATGCCACTATGGATTTTCATAGAATCATAGAGCTGGAAGATACCTCCAGGGCCATCCAGTCCAACACCCTGCCTAACAGGAACCCCCATCACAGTACTTCCGACAGATGGCCATCCAGCCTCTGCTTAACCCCCCCCCCCCCCAAGAAGGAGACTCCACCACCCTCTGTGGTGGCATATTTCACTGCCAGACAGCTCTAACCATCAGGAAGTTCTTCCTAATGTTCAAATTGAATCTCTTTTCCTGTAGTTTGAAACAGGTGCACAGAACTATACACAGTACTCCAGGTGGGGTCTGACCAGAGCAGAACAGAGTGGTGCTATCACCTCCCTGTCTCTAGACACTATGCTTCTGTTGATGTAATCAAGAATCACATTGGCTTTCTTGGCCACCGCATCACACTGCTGACTCATGTTCAATTTGTGGTTCACCAAGACTCCCAGATCCCTTCCACTATTCTCCAGCCAGGTGTCTCCCATTTGTTCTATCTGATGAGAGGAAGACTTGAGCTGTTAAGTGTTCAGGTGCTGCCTGATATAGTCCTTTGTCATTGGCAGCAGAGGCTTGGAATTCTGGGTGTTTTGGTCCATAACATCTAGAGTGCCAAAGGTTTGCCACCACTGGCTTAGGGAATAGTGGAACTGTTAGGATCATCCACTTTTGCTAATGAGTGGTAAGCCTGCAGGTCTTGCTGCTGGTCCACTGGAACTGACCGTGGGGTAAAGGAATCAGGACAGAAACACTCCACTCTGGATGGATGGCCAAGGAGGACCAAGGTTAGAGGTATGTCAAGGAAAGTGTCCTCCTGGAAAGAAACTGGAGTGGAGGTAGTTGAGGTGAATATCAACTAGAACTGAAATTTAGTAAGATGGTAATGCTAAGTAACAATTACGTAGTAGCAAGGAAGTTGGTATTGCAGGTGGGAAAATTAGTTGCAGCGGATAAAGCATGGTACAGTGAAGATGGCCAATCTCTGAACTCTTGATAGAAAGTGCTTGTAGTGATAGAACCATGGATCCTCATAGTAATCCCACCTGCTGATATGAACTTTCTCTTAATGTTGAGATGCAGCAGTATTGAATGGAGTAATGAGTTGAGTAATAAAAACAACATTGAAACAAGTTGTAAAGATCAGTAAGAATGATGTAACTATGACTGGGACTAGCACTGGTATCAAGTATCATCATATTAAGAATTTCATGGAATATCCCTCCATTCAGAGTAGAATCCAACCATGGTGTAGCATCCCTCATGTTAGAACAGAAAATATACCTCAAATAACAACTTGGTGAGGAAGAAGATGAGAACAATGAAACAGTGGTGGTGAACAATGGGACTGCTGCAATGATCAAAAACAGTGTTCTGGAGGGTCGTAAGAATTGCTATGTGCATGTGTTTGGTCATATATCCATCCCCTCCTGAGAACGAACCCAAGCAAACGACATCCGCAGCAGTGAGGCCTAGGAGGCTGTGCAGTGCCACTGAGCTGAGCAGCGCTGAGACCCTTTGGACTGAAAGCCACGAATGAAATAAGATGATCAATTGCTGTAAGAGATTGGTGACAGCTTAAGGCAATAGACATGATGGGAGTGGAAGAATCCAACAATGCAACAGGAAACGGGGACCAGCACTAAGATCTGGATGTTGTCCTTGAAGATGTGGACTTCTCCAGGAATGAAGTGGCATGACTATGAAGAGTCTTCTCAGACCTCTTTCATGTCCCCTTCCTCGTGTTAAACATCATCATCATCATCATCATCATCATCATCATCATCAAACTGGAGAGCTGGAAGGGACCCTACTGAGTCAAGCCCTTGTCAAGGAGGCACAGTAAGGAATCAAACTCCTAATCTCTGGCTTTGTTGCCAGATACCTAAACCACGTTGCTAGTCAACATTCTCTTGTCTGTGTCAATTGCCAGAATTGTTTTCGATTTAGACAAATCCAATCCATGGTTAGGAGACAGCATGGAAATGTTTTTTTTTCTTGCAGATCTGTATTTATGCTTTATTTAAAAACTGATTTCATCTGTAGTTTTTACCGACCATTCAAAAAATAAAATCACCTCAGTTTAGATTTCCCATATTGGATGAACCTGTTACAAATAACACAGGACTGAGGACAGGTTTCACCCAAACAAGAAAAGGCCATTCAGGTGACTGTCGACGAGGGTAAAAGTTTCCCCTCATGTATATGCCGTTATATGTCTGAAAAAGTAGATGTGTCCACGAAACGTTACATTAAAATATGAAAGTTTGTCTTTGAGGTGCCCCTCAGGTAGGACACTTTAAAAATATTTTAATTGAATTTAATAAAAACTACAATACCAAACATAAAGCAAAATCAAATAACATATATGCAAGGGAGGAAAAAATATTAATAACACAACATAATACAAGCCCCATGCAACCCACCTCCCACTCAGACCAGGCTTACAAGTTTTAACATGTTGACCATCCCATTTCTCGCTAGAAATACATTGACTCTTCTCCTGGCGTGTACCCGTTATCTTTTTTGAAAGACATATGCCAACAATTTATCCCATGCTCCATTAAAATCATTAGATTTTTTTTAGTCCCTTCCTAATTTTAATTTCAGGTAGGGCACTTCAGAGGGCTACAGAAGGCCATACTTTCAGGCTCAAGCCTGGAGAAATAAAAGAACAGACCCATCTAGCAGACTAACAAGGTAAAGCTGTTTACAAATATATCAACTAAAGCTACTCAGCAATGAGCAAGGAACGTGTTCCAAAACATGCTTCTCTGCCAGCAGACAAATTGGAACTGAGAAAGTGAGGCACATCTAACCACATCCCGTGAGGGGTAAATTTGGAGTTTTTGCCATAAAGCTACACAACTCTTGGGAGTTTCTGGGCAGGGTTATGAACGTTGCTAAGAACTGTATGTGTGAATCAGAGACCACAAAGAGAAGACCACTCAAATATCTTAATTGTATGCTAATACAGTATTTAGTTTTACCTTCACAAACTCTTCATTGCTTGTACAGGTGTTGCCGAAGTGGACCAAATATTTCGAGTGCTGCTGACCACGGAGATGTTTGTTGGAGGCAGCATTGCATTCATATTGGACAATACAGTTCCAGGTACAGTTTTTCCATTACAACACATCAAGATGACCTTTATAGTTTATGCCTTGACTGCACTAAGAATCATATAAATTCAAAGTGGGTCCAAAATGATCTATTTCTGGTATATGTCCTTCACTGAATCCAGAATAGCTACTTAGATATAAGCATCATATTTTCCCCGTTGCTATTGGTATTGATGTTGACACCAAATGAAACTAGATATTAGGCAGTGGCAGGGGGACATAAAATATGGATCTATATGAAGGAAATATTTGCAGCTCGCCAGTGTGGGGTGGTGGATCACCATTTTGCCACAGAAACTATGGACTGGGGCTAGTAAAACCACTCCTTAAATCACTCAGATACTTTGAAAACCTTATTAGGGTCACTTTGAGTTGGATGAGCGTTGACACCAGGACCATCCAGTGCTCTGCTTATTGTTGGCAATTGTTGCTACATTGAACATATCTGAAGAAATACAGGCTAGTATGAGATGGGCAGTGGGGCACGAACTTTGGTGCTTGACATGCTCACAGTGCACCCACATTTGTGTGTCAATTGGGTCTGACATTTCTAAAGCCCTGTCTGGTTTTCCCCAAGAGGATAAGTAGAAGGAGGTACCATTTATTTCCACTGGGGCTGCTGGGCAGGAAATAATGTACACCTTACTTAGTTCTAGCAGTGGCCTAAATGTTTCCTCAACATAGGGGTATGTTGTGGCGCAGTAGCCAGTTCAGAAAGACTGCACCCTGAGCCGGTTGAGTTGGTTGAGTGAAACAGAGGTATGGATGATGGAAGAATGGGAGTATGAAAATACGTGACACTTTCATAAAACTCTCATCAAACGCAGATCAGCTACTGAATGTGTACGCTGGATTGTTAGTTTTATATCAGTCCATGGTGTGGAGGTTATACTTTGAATTAACCATCTGCAAATGTAAGAGCCAATTCATTTATAGTATGGAGAAAAAAACTATCTTGTAGCACATTTGACTATAGCATAGCCCTCTAGATGCTGTAGGACCACCAATCTTAGACAGTACAGTCAATATTCATACATCACCATCCCTGATTTATTAGACTGAGGGTCAAGTCAAGCTTCAGGTTCCTGTAACTACTGCTGTCCCTTCATAGCAGAGATTGTCACGCCCACCACTGAGACAAACAGTTGCTTCAGTTTTGGTTTTTCTGTTACACTGTCTCATGACCTAACTCGGCAGTTTGTAGTACATTAAATGGTAATAAACCTCACCAAATGGTCGTAAATATATATATTTTTGTTCTGTACTCTGTTCCCAGGGACTCAAGAGGAGCGTGGTTTAGTACAATGGAAGGCTGGAGCATATGCCAACAGTGACACATCTGCAGAACTGAAGACTTACGATTTCCCCTTTGGTATGGGTGTGATTAGAAGGATCCAGTGGTTAAAGTATGTGCCTGTGTGCCCAGTTTTCGTGGGGTTTAGCTCCAGGACAAAGAGGGACCCTGATACATCGGAACAGATAACAAATTCAACAGATATCACAGCTATATGCACAAAGGTTTGAAAAGACCCCTATGAAGCACACAGAAGATGGAAGGATCATGTTTGGTTGAAAGAGACAATGGGTGGTTCCAGTATAATTAACTTGCACCCCAGCTGTAAGTAAAGGAAACTTAGTGACTAAGTTATATAAGAGGACAAACACACCAGGTCAAAGCGTCTTCTTTTTCCCTCCCTTAAAAGAAAATAGTTAAGGATCCACCCAGAACTTGTCTGTAATTTAAGCATTGTCAAGACATGCTTACTTAGAGGTAATATGCCCACCTGCCATCTTTTTGAATATTGCCAGTCCAGTTTGAATTCAGAACAAGAGGTCCCCTGTGCTTTGATGCGATGCTGGACGTTTGTATATATATTCTTCAGTTGGAAAAAAAAAACATTTCCTAGTTAAACTCAGGTACTCCAGTTTCATTTTTTTTCTTATTGCCATTCACATTTAAGAAAGAAATCGTGTAAAAGATGAAAGGAATTCTTCCCATAAGAAATCATGAAAAAGATGAAAGGAATTCTTCACCACTCTTCTCTGCACCCTGTCTATGAGGACTGGATTTTTTTCTAAAGATAAAAAATGCTGAGATTCCTCAGGCCACCAAATTGTGTTTCTGATACCCATGTATAGGGCATACTGTCAACATTCAGAAACACAGTACAGTACATTAATTGAACCTCGCTCCTCATAATTCCAAGTTAATAAATAGACAACTCTAAACCACACTGCTCTGACACATTTAACTTGCTGCAGAGTCCATACTTCTTTCCTTTGTTATTGCAACTTATCTCGCTAGATATTAAATTCTACAGCTTAGAAGATTGTTTATCATAACATCATAGAATAATGGACTTGGAAAGAGTCTATAAGGCCATCGACTTCAACTCTCTGCTCAGTATAAGAAATCTAAATCACAGCATCTGACAAGATGGTTGTCTGGTTTTCTCTTTAATGCCTCCAGCACTGGCACTTTCTTCATAGAACTTACTTTGCAGTCTGGTTCATCCTTGTTGCCATCCTCTGAATTTGTTCTAGTTTGTTGGCATCTTTCTTTTGAGTGTGTTGCTCAGAGCTGTTGCTCAAAATGAGACCTAACCATACCAAACAGAAGGTAACAAACACTTCATAGTATTGTTAATGCAGCCTAAAATAGCATTTGCCTTTTTGGCAGCCACATTGCACTGTTGGATCATATATTGGCTTGTGATCTACACTACAACAATTCCAAGACCCTTCTCACTCATAATATATTACTGAGCCAAGTATACCCCTTGATGTAACTACTGTGCCTCGTGGCGCAGTGGTTAAATGCCTGTCCTGCAGGTAAAACTGTGTTCACGACCTGGGTTCAATCCCAGCTACCAGGGCTCAAGATTGACTCAGCCTTCCATCCTTCCGAGGTCGGTAAAATGAGTACCCAGCTTGCTGGGGGGGGCAATGTGTAGCCTGCACACTGTAATTAAAAAATTGTAAACCGCCCAGAGACTACTTGTAGTGGTATGGGGCGGTATATAAGCAGAACACTTTGCTTTTTGCTTTGCTTTGTATGTGTTTGCCCCCCCCCCGCCCGGGGCAGAACTTTGCACTAACCCCTGTTAAATTTCATCCAGTCCAGTGCTCCAGATCTTTTTGAATCTTGTTTCTAATATGAAGCAGTTTCACTCTGCAGCAGCTTCACTAAGACTGACCACTATTACTTCAGAATTATTAGCCATTTTTTTCTTCAGAAATTTAAGCTGTATTCTAAAGAATGACAATGAAGGTTGAACAGGAAACTCAGCCTTCAAGGAGCCCAGAACTAAAGAACAAGACCAAATATTGGTCCTGGATGAAAGGAAAATGTTTGGAAATACAAGTTATACACAAAAGCCTAAGCTATCACAATCTGTGCCTTCTGTGAAAGCATCTGGCTTTCATTAACGAGCCATTTAGCCTTACTGTTGAGTAGAGATAAAGCCCCCCCCCCAAAAAAACCCAGAAAAATTCAGGGGACGACGACGGGGTTTTCCCATTTTTTTCCTGAAGCCTTTTTGTTCCCCCCTCCAAAAAAATTGGAAAAATTGAAAAAAGAAAAAGAATGATTATGGAATGTTTTATTTTAACATGATGAATAAAATATGTTAAGACAGGGTGTTCAAATATTTTCCAAATAATTTCTAAAAAATAGTGCATAGCACCAGAATATTTCTGTGTGCTGAGGACAAGCAACTCCTAGGTTACAAACTGCTTTCTCCAATGCAAGAACAAAATGTATTTCTTCCTTTAGGAGGCACTGCTATTGTCACGAGAAAAAGGTTTCACTTTTATTTTTATATTTGTACTTGTTGACCGCCCAACTTTCCCTCGGGGTGGGTATGTTTGGTACCGTTCTGTCTTCTTCACTAGGCCTCAAAACACTGGAAGAAAATAGAGCAACAAAAAGAACCTGAAAGTTTAATTTAATCAAGTTAATTTAAAAATATGTTTATATTTATCTAATTCTAGAAAATCAAATCATTTAGCTACATTAGTTCATAAAAAGTAAATTCTGTTTATAATAATTATTGGGATACACTATAATATGCTAGTTGTGATAATTTTATGCCAAGTCAAATTATCCATAGTCTTTCACGCTGTAAAGGGGGCGCTAATGTAGCGATTTTCTATAATTTTTCCAAAAATTTCCTTCCCTCTCTGGAAAAGAACCACACGAAACAACAACAACATTTTTCCCTGAGCTTCAAAATGTCCAGAATTTTTACACCTCCACTCTTGAGATGGCTTACATTTTTACATGTTTAAGAAAAAAAATACCAATATTACCAACATTAATTCAAGCTCACTTCAGTTCCTTCAATCTATGGTAACAGCACTCATTGTGTAGTGCTTTCCTTAGGTCAAGCAAGCCCATTGCCCTCCACCCATAAAGGCATGCTGCCCACTCGAAATACAATGAATACTCAGGACATCATCAACAGCTTGTTTCTACTATTATTTATTTTTTTAAATATTTTTGAAAAAATATAATTTTTTTACAATATTTTCAACTTAAACACTATTCACACTGAACACATAACGGTAGCTTATGCTACCTTAATATGAAGTTTAAGAAGCCAAAACTGTTCTAGTTTTATTTTAAAAAAAAGTTGTGCTGTAGACTATTGTGTAGTGATGGTTAAACAAAGCAAGGGAAAAGCACCACTCAAATCTCTAATGCTAAAGTTTTACAGGTAAACCCAACTCTTATGGTTGTAGAAGTTTACATAGGCAGTGCCATGTTTTCTGGATTCCTGGAAGAAGTTGTGATGTACAACTCACATCACATTAAATGAAAAATTGAGAAGTGGGACACACATTCCAACATGATAACTTGCTGTAGATACAGTCCATCTGCCAGTATCCCCTACCCGCCCCCCCGGCCCTCCCTCTACCAGACCTGTAGCCAAGATAAAGGTCTCTGTACAGGTCTGTGAAAGTGGTTCAGGCTAACACATAATTCACACTGTTCTCAAAAAAGAAGAGCATGAGTTAAGTTTTGCTTGCTAATGGGAAGAGTTAGTAGCATTACTGAAATTCATCTAATCTGCATAATCAGATAAACCTTGCTTTTATTGTCACATTAAGGCATTATCAGGTGCATAATCAACACCAACTCTGTATGTTTTAATTAAAATAGACCACTCTTTGTCAAAGTCCGAATCCTTCTAAAAAAAACAGATCTGCAAGAGTTTCTCAGAAACTTGGTGCTTTTCTCAACTTGACTGGTGCTTCTTACCTCAATGTCTCTTAAAATGAAAAAAAAAAGGCCTGGGTCCAATTGTATCCATTCATTTCATTAACCTCTGACAGCAGTTGACTTAATAACAGTCTCAGCACTTTTATTTAAGCATGCAAGACTAACAAAACTTTGGCAATGCGTAAGTGTAACACAGTGACAAGAAGAGAGAGCGTTTTAACAATTAAATCTTCTAATACTGGCTTCACAGTGTGGAAATTGTGCTACATCCACCAAGAGGGCCCAGTCTACTCATATTTTTAGTACTTCACCCCAGGAACAAATTCCTTTGCGTTTGGATTCAGATTACTCTTGACCTGGAAGACAAATATCAGAGACTTCGATTATGAAGCAATGCTGGTCTATTGAATATACACAAAGATTTAACTGGAATTATATATAAAGAAAGAAAAATGCAAAAAGCAGGAAGCTGTATTCAGAGAGAATTTTATAACACAAGAAAGTGAAAATAAAATGTCACTGTCCAAACATCAACCACTTAAAAATGATTGCCATCTGCCAAAAAAAAAAATGCTGTAGCTCTCTAACTCTTTGCATGCTGGATTTGAAGGACTCTCGGATGTTCAAGACCGTAACTCTTATGTATAGTTTGGAAGAGTAATTAGAAATTTCTACACTTGGAAACATATTGAAATCTGTCAGAAATAAACCTATTGTCTTGCATTTAGAAACTAGACCTACAATCTACAGTCTCACTGTGGGAATGGAAGATGCTAACTTGCAGGCACAGTCCAACATCATTAACTGGTATGCCAGGTGGTCTCTGAGATGATTCCAGCTAACTATAAACAAGTAAAACTATAATTGATTACTATCCTTTGAACACATGTAGATATTCATGGATGACACCTATAGTCTATATCAGGCCTGCCCAACAGGTAGACCGCGGGCTACTGGTAGCCTGTGAAGAGTTCAAAAGTAGCCCGCCGTCCATCAATTAAAAAAGTGAGGGGATAAGTTCTCCACTCCTTCCCCCCCCCCATCCCAAGGACCACCACTGCCCCAGCAAAGTTCTGGGTCTGCCAGCCCCCTGTCTCAGCCAAGTGGGGCAGTTCAAGGGCCATGGTGCATTGAAATCTGTTCCTTCCAGAACGGATTAATTAATTAATTTTCAATGCATTCCTATGGGAAACCGCTGCTTTACTTACCATTTTTTTTTACTTATGAGCATGCACTCGGAAACAGATAAAATTCATAAGTAGAGGTTTTAGTATACTAGCCCTCAGGCACTTTGAGCCAGAAAAAGTAGACCTTGGCCTGTTCAAAGTTGAACAGCCCTGGTCTATATCAGTGATTCTCAACCTGTAGGTCCCCAGATGTTCCTGGACTACAACTCCCAGAAGCCTCTAGCACTCGCAGTGGTGGAAAGGATTTCTGGGAGTTGCAGTTCAGGAACATCTGGGGACCCACAGTTTGAGAACCACTGGTCTATATCCATTTCAGTTGGCATTTAGACTGTACCATAGGACTGAGAGAGCTGCGTTCACACTGCTTCATGATCTTCACGAGGCCGACAGGGGGAGGGAAGAGGGTGGCCCTGTTGGATCTCCTGGATTGCTCGGTGTCCTTTGATACCATCAACCATGGTACCCTCTTGGTTGTTGAGGCTGGGCATTGGAGGTTCAGCTTTATGCTGGCTCCACTCCCTCAAGTAATAACGCTAATGATGCCATCAGCTGGAGCACTTTTGCAAAACTTAAACACTTCTAAAATTAAGTACATCATCAAAAATTGCTCCCATTAGGATATTACCAGTGGTGACTTTTTTTAAAAAAAAAATTAAGCCTCCTTTTCCTGTCCCATGACTTCCCAATAATGTCCCACAAGAGCTGCAAGACATACATAGGAAGTGCTGAATTTCTGAAAAATTTACCAGTGATGTAAACAGCTTTATGTGGACATAGCTTCCTGAGTGCCATTTAACAACAAAAATTCTGATCATTCTGATCTTTATTGAACACACTGATTCAACCCTCAAAATGCATTTAGTAAATTCAAGCGTTCACTTTTCCCACCAGTGTCTTGAATAGTGAATACGTATGTTTAATAAATACATGAAAGACAATGATTTTTGTGTTATTATTTTAGACACATTATATTTGTCAATACACAGTCAATACATAAGTTATCTCTCAAGAAAAGATGTCCAGTTGCCATGACTCAACTTCTAGATAACATTGTATGGCACATTAATGCAGAGCCCCATGAAATTCCAAACGGTTCACATACTTTTTCTTGCAACTGGGGGGGGGGGAGGAGGAAGAGAGAGAACCTACTCACTGCTACGAGGATTTGATAGGATCACATGCTAGTAAATCGTGCTTGCCTGCATCTAGCTTTAGATGCCATACATTCAAGTGACACTGACACTGATTGTGTGACTTTCCTAACCACTTAGTGACAGTCCCTGTCTTTATCGCTTAGCTCCAGCCTGCTTCCCTGAGACTCTTAGCAATTCACAGATGATTCAAAGCAATTCTCATTTCCGCCTTCCTTCAATGGACACATTTTTATTAAACAGGAGGGATCCTTACTTGCTGGATTACAAGGGGAGAGAGAAGAATGTGGGGGGAATGAGATGAAACGGAAGAGGAGCAGTGGTTTGACCACAACCATGACAAGTGTGAAGGAGGCCCGTGCTTCAGTTCATCTCCCCTCTGAAGTACCTAGCAAGAAACACTGGCAACTTTTGAAGCATAATTTTAAAAATAACTTAAAACCAAGCACTTACCACCAGATCTTCCAGCGATGAGCCATCACTGATAACAAGATCGTTAAATTGGTCCTGAATTTGATCCATTGTTTGTGGGAGATCTCTGGCGGGAATAAACCATTCATGTTCTTCTTCCTCTTCCAGCATTTCTTGGAAACAACGTTCTATAAATTCTTCTTCCCACAATTCCTCCTCAATCTGCCATGGAAACAGAGAAGAGGGAGCGTTACAGTTAGCACTCAACTGTCTACTCATTCTAACATTTGTAGTTCGCAAACTACTTTTGCCTCTTTTCTTTGTGCCCTGAATGGTTCAAGAAAGTGTGTATATAGCAAACTTGCTTTCAGTTTCCACAGGCGTGTTTACAGCATTTAAATGTGACCACAGGCTAGAATCATCTGATACAAATAAGTATACCCTGTAGTTAATGTCCAACAACAGTTTATGGCAAATCCTATTTAAATTTGGCAGTTGAACTCTAAAGGCACCTGACTACCAGGAACAGGAAAGTCCAGAGGATAAATGCCCAACATTCCTGGAAATTCTTTTGTGTTGTAAGCCTACGCTCATTCAGTATTTCTATAGAGTTTCTATATAATTTCTATAGACTTTCTATAGAATGGCATTCCCTGATTCTTTAAACATTTACTAAGGCACTATTTTTAAACCATTTTATCAAATTTCTTGCCATTTTTAGCTTCATTTTAGCTTCATTTTAGTTTTTGTTGTTGATTTATGTATATTTTATTTTATTTTGTACCTTGTATTTTGGCTTTTAAAATGTATTCCTTTGTTTGTTGTTACATGTTGTAAACTGCCCAGAGTAGCCCTTGGTCTAGATGGGCGGTATAAAAGTCAAATAAATAAATAAATAAATAAATAGTACTTCGTCCTGAATATCAGTTAAATATCCATTTCACATAGAAGCAAAAGTACAACCAACATACAAAATGGTATTTAGGAGAGACACTATCAAGTACATGTGAGACACATTTTGTTTGGAAGGTAGTGCCAAATCTTGGTAGAGGCTATTCTGCTTAGAGAATGTATAATAAAGAAGAATGAAAGAAAATTCTCTGCTTGACGATGTGGAAGGAATCGCATATGTTCGAACCCACCTGCCTGTTGAACTCCTCTTCATTTTCCATCCACATATACTCAGCAAATGGATTATCGTCTTCATGAGAGTGACCATTCATGATCACATCTTCATTGATAATACTTGGACTAGTACTTCTGCGACTTGGGTCCTTCATGGTTGCACTCTTGAGCTTAAGCCTGGAATGGGGAAAAACACAACCGTTAAAGCCTTCAACTGAATCTGTAATGGTATTTTCTCAAAAGTGGTTGGCACATTTCTCACTGATACTTCTGAGATTGAAGACAACGGTCATGCATTTTATTGGCAATACCCCAAAATACAGACACTTCAGACTTCCATCTGAGAAATCTAGAGTATGGAAGCACTAGATGAAATTATGATATATGAATAACAAGAGCGGAGCTGCATGATTCCTCCTGTTTACAAACTGTCTAATGCAAACTCTTCTTTTAAAACCCTGAATAATTTTAATTTGCATTATTTTTCACTATTTGAGCAAAATCCTTTGAGCAAAGAAGCTATTCTGGCTGAGCAGTAATTCTGTAAGGTGTGATTAGATATAAAACATATAGAGAAATAAACATACCAAGACACTGTTAAAAGTCTTGGGCGATTATTACAGCAGCTTGACAATGACACAACTAAATGTCCTACTCATGCCACCATTTCAGCAAACCCAAGAGCCCACCTGCTCCTCACCTAATGGCAGAACCAAACATCAACACAGGAAATCAGAACTTGAAACTTGAGAGAAACAAGAAACTGGGAAACCAATGACCTTCCATGACTATTTGGCTTAATTGAAGGGGGAATTATTTGTGGGTACAAATCAGGAAAGGTAGCAGGCTTGGATGACATCTGTATAGAAAAGTAAAACATTTGGGCATAATTACAAAAAAAGAGGTGCTCCTTAATTTCTTGAATAATTACCTTGATTCTTCCAGGATTCCAAAAATCTGGAACGCTACACTGACTGATTTGTCGGTTTTGTTCTTTGAAACATGGTAAAGAACCTGTTGTCCCTTATCAAAATTTAGGCTCATTCAATGTCTTTGCCATCTTTATAAAGTCCTGGAAAGAATGAATCTTACCAATCTAAGGAGGAAGTGGGCCATTTCTCATCCCACACAGTAGGTTTAGGTTTAAATCACTATACATTTCACACAACATATCAAATATGGTTTTGAAACTAGGACGATCGTGGAGGTTGGTTTTGTTGTCTTCTTGGCTGTTTAGGGCAATGCTTAGCATCAGTTATTCCTGCAAACACTTTCTAATCTAAGGAATGACTATAAAAACTAATTCAAGTAATAGTAGTGACTGTTTGGCAAAACTGGGGATTTTTTGTTAATCTTAAAGGATAATGAAGTCAAGAGAGGATCCAAAAGAATGGTTTGCACCAGGGCAGCATACCAAAACGCAGGGACTTCCCCAAGGAATTTAAAAAAGAAAAATTTGTGCTAACTACCCCCACCCCCCATACCTGCTATTCTGTAGCACTCTATAGCTACATTCTGGCCCAGCCCAGATTAAAACCAAGGCAACCTTTTTAAAGAACATCACTGGATCTTGAAGAAAGAGCAAATAAGGCCACAACTATAAGACAAAAAGACTATCCACCCTTAAAATTGATGAATCCCAAGAAAGTTTAGCTCCCTGTCACTTGGAAGTCATTTAATAGGCTGATGATTGGTGTTGGCAGAACTAAGGTGATCTCAAGATAATCAGGTTTTCACACTGACACAGCTCTCTGAGAGTACAGATAATGGGGCAATGCCAGGCCTATGCCAGTACACTCTATGCCCTTCAACATGCACTATGGAAAATCTGAGGATACCCCAAATGACCTTTAATATTGCCAATTACTGGTCTACAATTATCTAAACTTCAAATTATACTGCATTCTATTAATTGTACTGTGGTGCTTCTGATATGAATAGATGCAGATGTTTGACACAGACAATGCTTACACTGGGATTTCATTTTTTAACACCCAAAAGTAAGTGCTACAACTTTGGCATATAAATGCCGTAATAGTGGGGAATGTATGCATCTCATAAAATGTTCAAATAATTCTACTATATTTTTAATATCATATGCCAAGAGTTATGGGCAAGCAAAGGAGAATTAAGCGTGGTTACCAAACACCTGATGACCTTTCACCCTAACAGTATCCTTAAGTCTAAGCCAATGCACCACAGAAAAGCATTACAAGAGCTTCTTCACTGTGAAAAGAAACCACAGAGAAATTTAGATTTATTCCCCATTACGCTCCCTTTTAATTTGTTTGTCGTCTAAGCGCGAGAAGAAAGTGACACGCTCCTATCACACCTCAAGACATACTGACTTGGATTCAAACTGATGGCAGGTAGAGCTCTGTTCCTGAACCTGTCCACTGAAAAAAAGGCAAGAGGTGTCATTGACCACTTCCATCAACCGCCCCCCCAAGCTGTTTTGGAGGGGCAGAAAACAATAGGAAGTGGTGTTTTTGAAAGGGGGTTGTTGTTTTTTAGTTAGATCAAGCTCGTACAGGTTACAGCAACTCTAATAGAGTTTTCAGGTAAGTGAGATATTTATGTTCTGGGTTTCCCAGTTTCAATCCCCCAACAGCGTGGATTTGATTTAAATCACTAGTCACTAAGGCTCGTTTTAAATCATGATTTTCTACATAAAGACTCATTTTTGCTGGAGTTGTTTTAATCTTAATATTTACAACCAAATAAAGGTTTCATTTTTAGAATAATAACTTTTCAGATTAGTTTTACAGTTACATCAGAAAATTATTGATTTGGTGGTTATATGCCATTAGAAATACATAGATAGATAATTATGAAATCATTGCATTCTGCACCTGCCCTATAATACTTGGGTAAGCACTTATTGTTTTAACTTAGTTATTGAAGAACCTTCCAATATTAGACATTACCTGGCAACGACTGAAGAACAGACTCTTGACAAAGTCTCTTAAACACTGCTTATTAAAACAATAGATCCCATCATTATGGTAATTTGCAATTTAAAATCCACACTTACCTTCTCACACACACACACACACACACAACCTCTGAACTGCATGAACAAAACCATTTACAATGACAGCACTCTATTGTTGTCACAAACTGAGAGAACTATGTAGTCAACTGCTTGAAAAAAGCTGAAGTTAATTTTATAACACCGTGCATGATATTCCAACATCTGATCAAATACCAACGAATGTTAACAATTTTAAAAGCGCACAGATCTGATGAATCAGCTAGGAAATCTAAACTGCAGGTCACCTTAGAAATTTCATCATGTCGATCTCTCCATTTGCAACATTCAAAAGGGAGCTCTGTTGAAGTACAGACTTCCCTCTGGCCGCTCTATATCTCTTACTACTGGATCCGGCTATACAGAAGTTCATAGGATCTTGATGTCAAATGAGATTGTGACCTCACAAACATCACCTGTGTGAAAGATGATGTAAAATAGGACCAAATACCAAACAGTTGTACAATTTTACTCTAAAAGAACAGGTTCCCTTACTTGCCCTGCAATGTTGTGTGCCTCTGACTTTAGTGTGGTTTGGTGGCTAGGTGAGACTACGGAAACACAAAGGAGGGCAAGAGTCCTGCAGTTTTAATCTTTAATATGGTTCTACCATGTTCTTTCTCTTAACAGCTTCAATTACATCTTGCTCTAAGACACAACTGACGGCCAGAGCTCCTTGGGTTTTACGAAAGAACTGCATAGGTAAGAAGAGGAATTTTCAGCTAAGCCAAGCTTTTCCTTGCATTTCCACAAACCTGCTCTTCACAGACACCTGCCCCCCCCTGTACCTGTATTTCCTACATACTGTCGATGGTTTTTAAAATCCTGATGCAGTTAAACAGTTATCAGGGTGTGTGAGAGAGGAGATGAAGAAAGAAACCCTGAGTGGAGAGAGTGACAAATATAAAAGGGGATTGCAGAGTTTACATATTTCTGAAGGGGATGATAAGACGGATCTGGTTGAGAGATGTATCGAGGAGAGTGAGAGTGGACACGGAGACAAGGATGCGCCGGAAAAGAGTCTGTGAGAGGGTACGAGGAAAGTGAGAATGGGTGCGGGGACAAGGGTGCGCGTGAGAAAGAAAAGGAGGCTTTATGGGTATCGGAGGATGACAGTTGGAGGGAGGGAGAAGGACAGTGCGAGCCGGGAATAAACAGTTGGGAAAAACGTTCAGGGGGGGAGAGAGGGGATTTGGAGAGAGGAGGCAGAAGGAAGACAAAGGTTGGAGAGGCACGGAGGTTGGGCACAGGAGCAGTTCCAATGGTCTGTACATGTTAGACCCCTCCGCTGGCCTGAGACCTCTGAGAAATTTATAGGAGAATGGAGGAGCGAGAGGTCCCTGAACCCAGTTGCTCAATGGGCCCGTCACCCTTGTTGCGGGACCCAATGTATGGGTCAGGGTATGAACAGTCGCCCCTATTTCTGAGGTCTTCTAGTTATGGTTTGCCTATTGTTAATGTTGTTTATGAAGAACCAGTTACCAAAGACGATGTGCCAAAGATATGCTATGTTCTATCACCACATTTGCAAGAACCAGTTGAACTTGTTAATGAACCGTGGTTGAATAAAAATCCTTTTGATGTTCATCTGCAAAATGCCTCTCAGATGATTTATGACTCGGAAGCGGGTATGATCAGAGACGAACCCTCACAGGGGGACCTGAGTGACCAAACGTGGGAACAAGCTTAGCTGGAAATGAACCTTATACATCATTGATCCATCTCACGCAATCACTGAAGCAAAGGAGTGCTGAATCTGTTCTAGAAAAAAACCAACCTTAGCTGATATAGGGCAGAGTAGGCGATTTCTGACTCTCCAGATATTGCTGGCCTATAGTTGTCATCTTTCAACTCCATTGGCTGAGCATGGCTATGATGCATTATCAATAGTTTGCCATATTCCTCCAGGTCCTCTCCCGCCACCATCCGAGAACCAAAAACTAACTGGCAATACTAAGCTAAATTCCGCCAAATCTATTGATTTGCCTTCAAACACCAGACGGCGCAAGACTTAAGAGATCGTCTATAATGGAATCCCAAGTATTATAGTTTCCCCCCCTTCCTTTCAACTAGGTCAAAAAGCTGAACAATAATATTGTTTTAACCAATGATAATTCTATTCAGTTTTAAAAAACAATCTACAACTATTATTTGCTTATTTCTTGTTTCCTTTGTAGAAACAATTATTTACACATGGCAGAGAGTGTTATTCTAGAAGCACCAAGCATCTCATTTAATTCATACTTTGACAAACTGAACGAGTAGGCAATACGTGCTTGGTTTTTGTTTGTTTTTGAGTGTTTTTGTTGTTGTTAAACTTCACTCCAAGTAGTCAGAATGCTAACATACAAAAAACAAACAAACAGAAAAAGGATACACATGCACCCATTTCTGTGTTCTTTCAATTATTTCTAAAAAGGAACCTCTTACAAACATATGGCTTGTGTAAACAAAAGAGGAATACACAAAAGTGGTTTGTTCTACCATAGTTCTCTCTTATGTTTACCCTTTCTTCCATCTTTAACAGATTACTTGGGAAATCACCCAGGAAATTCTTCGTGCAATAGTGTTGGAAGGGCTTTTGCCATCAGCCAATCAGAACACACAGGAGGAAGAACTCTGACTGACTGGGGCCAAATGAAGGGAGTAATTTGCTTCAGTTTGTTCTTCTGCGAAACAATGTAGTAGTTCTTTGTGCCCTCCATCTTCAATAATACTACAGTACATAGACCTGGATGCCTGGACTCAGATAAGAAGAGATTTTTTTTGGGGGGGGAGGAATCTTCCTGTATTTTAGTTATTTTGAGTAGGGGGTGGGAAGGATCTAATTATCTTTTTCCGCTTTATAAACTGGCTAGTTTTTCTTGATATCTGGGAGGTCTGTTTGTGTGTTTTCTTTGCTATTATATTCCCCGTGTAGGTGTGTGAGAACGGATGGGTGGATGCTTTCCATTAATCTGATTTTTAAAAATTGGTTAATTTACTGTATATTTTATTCTGTTCAAGGTGTAACATAACTGCCCAGAGTGGCATTGGTGCCACATATTGTGGTATATAAATAAATAAATAAATAAATAAATAAATAAATAAATAAATAAATAAATAAATAAAATTTTCTTGGGTTTTTCACAAGTTTTCTTTGCTTCTCTCCTTTTCTGGAGTAAATGTTAGGGTTTCTTTAGAGCTTTTGGATCGATTCCCTGTTATGTGCCTTGGCCCTGCTTTTCAGTGACATTTAAGAGTTGTTTAGGGTTTTTAGATGTCACAAAAAAACATATACAGTGGTACCCCGAATTAAGAGCAGCTCGACTTAAGAGCAATTCGACTTAAGAGTGGAAAACTGATGGCGTTTTAACTGCCGCCTTACAAATTTTAGATATGGTCTGCTCAACTTACATTTTTTTTATTTTTTTAACTTATTTTTTGAATTTTTTAGATACGTACCCCAACTTAAGAGTAGTTTGACTTAAGAGCATGCATTCGGAACGGACTGAATTTGTAAATTGAGGTACCACTGTATAGGAAATATAATGGAGGGATTCGAAAGAAGTGGGTAATTTTGTGTTTACTCAAAGGAGCCACCCTCTGATGGAACATGAAATGAAGCAAATGTGAAACAAATGTGAAAGTTGTTGGGCATGCATCTCCCTAGTACTGTAAGACGCTTCTCTTAAGCTCAACTGGTAGGGGAATTTTGTACTTTAACAGTGACAGTGTCATGTAGGTTTGGCTAACTTTCTTGTTCTATGTGACCTTTAAATTACAGGAATAACCCACTTAGCACTCTGAATGTGTTAAAAAACTAAATTGGTGTTAGACAGGAACGAGGCCAGGAATTCTGGAGACCTGGTCTACCTCAGGCGCAGAGTAAGAAGGTTTAATCATTGTCAAGAACTACAAAATGGATACCTGAGTGCACACAAAATGTTACAAATCACTGCTAAATGGGGCAGATAATGTATATTACTATATACATTAAACAGAAACCAATTATGTTACACCACAGAAATCACTATCAGAATACGAAAGTCCCCTGTTGAGGAGTCTTTCAACAGACTCGACTGTTATTCCATTTCTGGCAAAGGTATTTTTTATACATGAAGTGTCAGATATTAGTTACTGAAACTATGTATTAAACAGGTGTATAAATAAATGGTCTGTATGTATTTAATTGATTTCTAAAATGGAGTCTGCGAATGTGCAGTCAGTGATTCAGTCTAAAGATTTTTTCCTATTGGACTGCAGGTGTAAAGAATGGGCTTAAATGGGTTTGGCGGATGCAAGGTGCTGCAATAGCCATGATGCGATGTGTTATCTGATTGAACAGACAAATGTATATAAGTGCTCTGTTAATCAGTGTTCAGTGGGCCTTTGTGAGTAAGGCACCCATTCTTTGTTTATCTATGCTATGTGCTAATTATATATGCCATGTATGATGGAATGCTGTTATGCTGTTGATTTGTTTCCATGTAAATTATCTGTGTATATATGTAATATAGCTGTTTTTGTTTTAAGTAAGCTCTGATTTTGTCTGATTGTGCTTCTGTTCAACAAGTATTTGCTTTCACTGGCAGAACAAATTGCAAAATACTCTAACAGGAAGGACTTGGACAGCTAGCTTCCAGTCAAAGATGGCTTGATCCCTCGAATGTTGGTAATTTTATCATTTTTAATGTTTTAAAATGTATTTGTTTTAAACTATATTTTTAAAATCTGCATTATTTTCCCTGGCATATGCACCCTTGAAAGAAAATCAGGTTATAAATTATGTAAGCATTTTTCTGAAATAATAATAATCATTTTCCGGCACTACTAAATTACACTGGAGTGGAAATGCATGCATAGCCCCATTACAAGGGAAACTTGTGAATGATCAGTGTGTGCGCTGCAGAAATTGATTTCAACTTTGTCCAGGTGTAACAACTTAGGAAACCTCAAATAGCAATACCACAGCACAATGTTTACTTGTTCATGCTGTAAGCTGAAAAACTCTTGGTTCTAATTCCACTTTAACCATGAATTCAACACCTGGCCATCTCTCTCAGCCTCCCATATGTAAAATATGGGACAATACCATTAGCTTTCCTGCCTTGGCTGCTACAAACCGATAATTGACAGGCTGTGAATGCTTTCAAGAAATAAGTGTTGCTTCTAGAGATGAGCATTTACCAGTTTGGTGCTTCAGCATAGTGCAGGCCCACAGCATGGTGCACGGGTGCCCCAGATTCTCCATCGGAGACAGTGCTTCAGTCTTCTCAGCCTTGCCACCTCTTCTGAGTGGGCACCACTGGGAGGAGGTGGGACTTGGAATCTGGGGCACGCATTAAACACCTGTAGGCCTGATTGACTAAAGCATGTTAAGTACCCATCTCTAGTTGCCTCACTTAAAAGAATCACTTCATAAACTTAGGGAAAACTATTAATGATAACATTTAACAAATTAATGTTTCAATATATTGTGTCTCTCTTTGATATTAATGGTTTTTATGGAAGTCCACAAGTGCTTCCAACCATGCTTGAATTTGTCACACTGCATTTGCCCAAATACACACACATACAAACCAACCTTGACCAATTGAGATTAACATGTAGAAACAGCCTTCTGTTGTTTAGCCAAAACAGAAACATGTGTAGATGCAGTACTCATTGGCTGGGTGTTTGGATAAACATGGGAAAACGGAATTCATTACATGGCATCACTTCATATGGTTACCTAACTGATTGCTTCTATCATTGGATCTGGGTTATGGGTTGCATTTAATGTTCCACTAAATTAGGCTGCCCTTATTTTCTTTCAAAAAAGTAGAAAAATGTATAAATCTGTGGCTGAAATCCTGTCAGTTTAATTACATCTGAAGAAAGATGATGATAAAAAAATGGTGCCACTGTATATTCTGGCAGGAGCAGGCTATTGGTAATGAACTATTTCCCCTTCTGTCCCATGGCGATGAAAGTACAGTAATTATTTATGAGGTGTAAAAGAGATATAACAGAAGTTGGAAGTTTTTAGTTACCAACAATCACCCCCTGCCTGTGACATCACCCTTTCCCAGGAATAAGTCACAGAACAGAATTTCAATACATTTCTTGATATCCTTGAAGTATGAACTAGATGAGGAAAGAGAAAACTTTCAAACATGTTACAAGGACTGCCATCTGAGTAAACCCATTGGCATGGCACATTTTTAAAATGATGAACACTGCTACCCCAGTCACACCAAGGAAAGGTGTTGTTCCAATACCAGGAGTACCACAAGGAACAAAACATAACGTCTGAAATTATTGCTGAAAAACTGGGCATGCATTACACCATGCTGAAGGCCCAATAGATTTTTACTTAAAACTCTTAGCAGCAAGGAACTCCTACATTATCTTTCACAAACATCTGATTAAAGAATTCAATGAGAATGTGCTACAGAAAAACAGCTACGTGCCTTCCAAAGGGCACAAACAAGATACGACACTGACACTCCTGCAGTTTTCTTGTTCCAGCTACCAGCATTCAAAAATGACCTGTCTCTTCCAACAGATTTGGACATCTCAGTTCTTTGGAGGATAGGCAAACTTCACATAGGACAGCTACTCAATGTGGATATGGAAGAATTCAGGGGATGGCTGTTTCGGGTGTCAGATTCACATTCATATCCTCCTTACACTGATCACTACTGGCTACCATCCTTATTTAATTCACAGGATTGTTTTGAGTAAAACAAACCAAAGAAATGATGCACGCCCTTCTGAGCTCCTTCAAGAATGTGGAAGGCATAAAACAAAATAAAGTGTGGTCCATCCTGCATTCATTATCAAGTACTGTTGTGGCACATTCCATTTTTGTTTACTACATTCATATAGTATTGTTTTTCTTCTATGGTAAAATCCAAGGAAGTGTTAAATATAGCAGAGCTGGAAAATACATGGTCTTTCCAAAATCACTGGACTGTATCCCTCAATCCCATTCCTCATGATTAACTATGTTGGTTGGGGTGACAGGTTGCACCACATGCACATCTACATTATTTTCCTATAGCCAACGCAGCACCCCCTAGGCCAGTGGTGGCAAATCTTCAGCACTCCAGATGTTTTGGACCACAACTCCCACAGTCCTTTGCCATTGGCCATCCAGGCTCGGAATTCTGGGAGTTGAGGGTCCAAAACATCAGGAGGGCCAAAGTTTGCCCGCCACTGCCCTAGGCAGTCTTCTATGAAGGTACTAACCAAACCAGAGCCCTTCTTACTTTCAGCAAAGTAACTCTGCTGTATACCCTCAACTCGTGTTAATGTGCTTAAGCATGTGCTGTGTGTAGAAACAGTTACATTCATCTCTGTGAAGATTCTCAGTCATCCAGGTTAGTTTATCTGGAAGTTGAGTCATGGCTACTGGACTTCTTTTTTGAGAGATAGAAACGTTTCGCTGCTCATCCAAACAGCTTCATAAGTCTGAATACAGCTAGTGCGAGTCCTCCATCTTATAGTCAGTCAGCTTTGATCTCTTGTCACCCTGGTCTGAATTAGGCTCATAAAATGAACAATGGCCTGAATAGGCTTGTTAGGGAGACAACAGTATCCATAGCCTTAAGGTGAACAATGCTGAAACCTATCAAGGATGGGTCGTTAGCTATGGCCTTGGTGTTGAAGGCGATTTGTCTGGGTACTTTGGAAAACACAGCCTGATAAGTAGCAGATAGACTATGCTGGAGCCCACCACCTCTGTTGAGGGAGGGGGTTTCGATGCTCACATGAATGGCTTCCCTGACTCCTCTCTCAAACCACCTCTCTTCTTTGTCTAATATGTGTACATCCTCGTCTATGAATGAGTGCCCTTTGTCCTTCAAATGGAGGTGTACTGCTGATTCTGGTCCTGAGCTGTTACCTCTCCTATGTTGGGCCATTCTTCTGTTTAATGGCTGTTTAGTTTCTCCAATGTAGAGGTCTGAACACTCCTCACTGCATTGGACTGCATATACTATATTGCTCCTCTTATGTTTTGCTATAGAGATGCTTAAAAGGATTTTTGGCAAACACCACATCCCTGTTTATTTCAAACCCACAAACACACTAAGGCAGAGACTTGTCCACCCAAAGGATCCGATGAGCAGCGAAACGTTTCTCTCTCTCAAAAAAGAAGTCCAGTAGCCATGACTCAACTTCCAGATTACCTTCATCTCCTGCAGCAGACACGGCAAGAGGATTGCAGTAGTCACTAAAGACAACTCCAGCGGCCAGCATTTGCACGTGTTCCTCTCCAAACCACATGCAATTCTATTGCCTATGAAATGACACCCGCCTCCCCTCGGCCATGAGGCGGCTGTCAAGTCACCCTCAACTTACTTACAGCAACCCCAAGAAATGAGCTCTCTCTCTCTCTCTCTCTCCAAGGCCCTGCCCTCCACGACCTCTCCCCAGCTCTTACAATCGCATGCCTGCCTTGTGGCTTTTTTCTTTGGGCTGTCCGCCCGCCTCACGTTTGGTCGTCTTCTTCCCAAGCCCCCCGACCCCGCGACCCCCGACCCCCCTTTTTAATGCCTTCGCCCCCCCCCCCCCGAGCATCGTTGCCTCAAGACCCTGCTGGGAGGAGGCTCAGGACCCTCCCCTCGCCCAGAACGGAACGAGGCTCCAAGGCTGGAGTATCCGCCTCCCTCTCGACCCCCGACCCCTCCAAGAAAGAGCTCCAGCCGTCCCCTCAGGGCAAGCGGCGACTCCCGCCTTCCAGCAGGTCGAGGCCTGACGAGGAGGAGGAGGAGGAGGAGGAGGAGGAAGGCAGGCGCGCGGGCAGCGGGCGGGAGCGCCTCCGTCTCGAAGCCGCGCCTCTCCTCCCCCCCCACTCCCACCGCCCCCCCCCAAACCGGGCGCGTGCCTCCCCTCCCCCCCCCCGCTCCCTCTTTGTTCGCCTCTTGCCTGAGGCTCGAGAACGACCCACCCCCTCACCCCCCCCACACACACGGGAAGCAACGGCCCGATCCCATCATGCACCACGCCCCCTACGAGACAGGTAGTGCGGCACTCGAGGTACCCGGATTAGAGGGGGCGGGCGGGGGAGGGAGGGGCAAACGGCCGAGAAGAGCTCGAGCGGTAGCCCGCCCCCACCACCACCACCACACACACACACACACACACACACACACCAGGACGCGTGGTTCCCCCCCTCCCCCGCCGCCGCCCCTCAGGACAGCTCCGAGGATGGAAAGGGAAGGAGGGAGCGGGGGAGGGGGGGAAAGGGAAGGTTGCGGCTTTTCTCCCACCCGCTAGGCCTCCCTTCCCGCCAGGCCCGGACCTTGCGTAGAAGCGGGACACACGCCGCGAGTCCGTCGCCAGCCGCCGCTTCTCTTCCCGTCTTTATTCGGGTCCCCCCCCCCGCTCTCCTGCCTGCCTTCTCCTTGGCCACCCCTCTTCCTTCGGAAACACAACAACCACCCTCGGCCGGATATGAAGTCACTTCCGTCATTTGTGTCAGCCGCAGGAGGAGGAAGAGGCCTCTCTATGGTGTCTGCGCGCCGACTCGTCACTTCCGGCCTGCAAGGAAAAGCGACCGTGTCAAAGAGGCAGATGGCAGTTACCACAGAGTTGGAAAAGGCTAGAGCGACCCCCCGTAATCATCATCACCCCGGGTCGTCTTTTTAAGTACCAGGTGACTGCTTCAGAAAAAGCTGATAATACTGTCGTCGAGCCTTTAATTAGTCATCCCTACAGTCGCCATTCTTCCCACGAGAGAAGACTTGCTCAATCGACCTGTGGCGAGAAACCTCTTTGTATATTTTTAAGGTTTAATTGCACGAAGCATGACAAAAAACGAGTAGGTGCATATGATGGCTGTGGATCGCTTTAGAAAGCAATCGCAGCCTATTTGGTTAAAAGTGAGCCCCACTAACTTCAATGAGGCTTACATCCTATTTGTGTTTTAAAACTTACCCTAGCAAGAATAATATGGCCAAAGGCATGGACCTTTAATTTTTTTGAAAAAATATTTTTATCCGATCTTTCTCCTTAAAAGGAGCCAAGGCTGCTTATATCATTAAAACAATACATTAAAGTTAATATTGGTGACGATGCAAATGCTAAAAAGGATCAAATACCACGTTAGAAATGTCAACTAAAGTAACACAAAAATGCAATCAAGGCTGTAAGGTACAACTAAACTATCCATTTAAAAACCACACATGGCAGCCAGTCACTGAGGGAAAGTCTACCTCAAGAGAATGGTCTTTCCCTGCTTGTGAAAGGACAGCAAAGATGGGGGCAGGCTGGCCACTTGTGGGAGGAGGTTCCAAAATCTAGAGCAGCAATGGAGAAGTCCCTCTCTTGTGTCCTCACCTGTAACCTGCTCTATCCTCCATCAATCGGGTGGGATTTGACATAACACCCAATTTACATAGTCAACATCTACATGGAATAATTGGGTGTTTGCCATTATTTATCCTACTCTACCATGATTCACGAGGGGCAAACTGTATTGGGCAAGTAAAAAGCCATTTTTGTTCACTAATCAGTGCAGTCCATAAAAAAGACATAAGATATGCTGTTTGCTTTCATGCATAATCTTGCAGTTTCTGGATTTAAGACAAGTTGTCTTGGCTAAAATACCCAGTAATACCTCATAAGAGGAATGCCCTTAAAAATGAAGAAACTCATAAGACGAATGCAATTTTCAGGGACAGGAAAAACTCGTAAGACATTTTTTCCTTCCTGTTTCCATTTGTCTTATGAGGTTCCATTGATCCTCGTCCAGCCTGGGCTGTTTGCAAGGGAAGTGGTGGCGGTGATCTGCTGCTGCCACTTGCCTTGCAAGTCTCCCAGGCTGGGCGAAGATCCATTTTAAAATGTCCTGCCACGAGCACTCTGGCCCCAGCCAGAAATTTTAAAATGGTTGTTCTCCCCGGCTGTGTTGCTTGCAAGGCAAGCGGTGGCGGTGGATCACCACCACCACTTGCCTTGCAAGGTGCCTGGCCTGGGCGTAGATTGATCGGTCCCTCCTCGCCCAGCCCGGAGGCAAGAGGCGGTGGCGGTGATCTGCTGCCGCTGCTTACCTCGGTCCCAGGGAAGAGGAGGCCTTCCCTTCCCTGTAGCACATACAGATTGGATACTACATGAAATGAAAGGGAACACTACGGCAAGAACTTCTTTTTCGAAGTTTGCTCCGAAAGCAGAGATGTTTTCAGAACCGACTGCGCGGCTTTTTGCTGCAGAAGCAGCAACTTCTTTGGTTCCTTGCAAGCAGACTTTGAGGACTTTTTTGAAGCTTGAGAAGCTGGCGAGCACATGGAAGACTGAGGTTGATCCCTTTGAGGGCTCAAAGCCTTTCCTAACAAATATGCGTTTAGATGGTTTTGACGGTTCTTTATTGTTTGAGTGCTGAAACGTTGACAAAACTCACAAGTCTCAGGTTGATGACCCTCCCCAAGACAATAGAGGCACTCAGTATGATCATCTGTGTGGGGGAATTTCCCCCAATGCCATAAAAATATAATTTTCCACAGAAATATTTCAAAAGAGCTTGAAGACGCAGGAGACTAACAGGAGTGAACCTTCTAACGCTGCGGTTAAAGGGAACTGGGGCGTTTGGGTGGGAAGGCTCCTACTCATCTGCAGTAGGAGGGGGAGGAGACTAACTACCTGTTGCTAGGAAGGTCCGGAGCCTCGCACATGCGCGTCGGGAAACCCATCTGTGTGGCTTCACAAAGGCCACGAAGGAGAATCCATGTTTACCACAATATTACTTTTGAAAAGAATTTTTAGTGCAATTATTTGGTCCTTTTAATTATTGGTATACTGTTGTTAGCTTTAAATACTTTTAATGTTGTAAGCCACCATGGGTCCTTTTTAAGAAAGCCAAGATAGAAGTATTTTAAATAAGCCAACAGATCTTATTGAACAAGCAATATAAGCAAAAGTGTGTTACCATGTTTTGGGATTACAGCAAACCCCCATCCATTGCAGGGGTTAGGGACCCAAACTGACCCGCAATAATTGAAAATCCACTATATGCGGATGCTGGGTCAGGTCGGAACTGGGCGGGCTCTTGTACTTACCCCAGGCCTGGCGCTGCCCCAAACAAGCCTTCAAGGGGCTTTCCAGTCCCCCAGAGGCCCCCAAAGAGCTTTCTAGTGATCTGGAGGTCACTTCTGGTTTATATGAACCACAAAAGGGCAGAGGACAACTGTACCACTTTGTGTCCTTCCAGTTGTTAGAACTATTAGTCTCCCCACTGTTGGCTATACTGATTAGGAATGATGGGAGGTACCATCCCCGAAGATGAGAAAGTTACATCTTTGCAAATTGCCCACCAGTTCACTTGCAGTATGTCCTTTTGTCAGAGAGTCAGGCAGGTGCACTTGTATGCGTACAGCTTGGAGCACAGAAGATAGTTGAGATATGTATGGAGGGATTTATGACATACCTGGGCTGTAGCCAAACTGGCAGGTAAATATGAACCCTAACTTTTAAGATCTGTCTTGCTCTTTGTAGCTCCCCTATTCATCCGGTTTACCACTTTGAAGGCCCCTGCTCCATTCTGCTTTTTTTCCATATTCAGTTCCATCTTCAGCCTTCTCCCTGCGTTTGCATCTACAATATCTAATATTGTCCACTTCTGCCTCACCTTCCTCCAACCATTTTTCTTCACCCCTTCTTCCTCCAACTGTACAACTGTATCCTATTGCCTTGGCTACTTAATTCAATGTGTGTCTTCTTGCTGCCCCTGCTTTTTCTACTGCTTGGCAAACTCAACAGCCTAACTATACTTTCGCTATTGAAGATTCATCTGTTTTTCATAACTCGAACACTTTTGCCATGATGCTTGTTATGCATATTCTGAAAACAGGCATCAACCATTGACATTTTAGATGCTTAGGTTGTTTCTGCAGGTAATGGTGCCATGAGATACAAGTAGCACCCCCGTATCTGCTGATTCAGTTGTCCACAGATGGTGAGCGCAGACAGAGGTGGAGGCAGCCACGGACCTCAGGCGACGGTAGTGGGAGCAGACTCAGGAGCGACCTCTGGCCCTGGGGTGGTGGTGAAGAAGGAGGAGGAGGCAGGCTGCCTGTATGCCAGCCAGGAGGGCAGCAATGACGGTGGCGGAAAAGGCAGTGTGGCCAAGGTGCGTCCGCCCGCCAGCAATCTCGGCAACAATGGCGGCAGTGGGGGCAGCCGTGTGCCTCAGGAGGGCCTATCTGCCAACTAGCTGAGCAGGGGCAGGGCAGTGGCGCAGTCCTGGACAGCCTGCCCGCCTGCAAGGTTGGGGCCTGAAGCTGGTGGGCAGTGGAGTTTGGGCGCCCGCCAATTAGGCCTTGCGCCGA
The DNA here is from genome assembly GCA_037367245.1 of Phrynocephalus guinanensis. Taxonomy (NCBI): domain Eukaryota; kingdom Metazoa; phylum Chordata; class Lepidosauria; order Squamata; family Agamidae; genus Phrynocephalus; species Phrynocephalus guinanensis. Next base: position 15,014,106 of record CM074733.1, on the reverse strand, counting down.
GAGGTGAGTGATAGGGCTGGGAGCCCGTGCAGAGGCCCTGCTCCGCCCGGTTGCAGTGCCAGTATGGTGTGTGTGTGGTAGTGCTGGGGAGCCCATGACCAGTCCGGGTGGATGCCATGCTCTGCACGGCTGCAACGCTGGCTATGGGGGGGGGTCAGAGCCGTGGGGGGGTAGTGCTGGCAAGGCGGAGACCGTGCGCCCACCTGCAAGCTCGGAGCGCTAGCCTGCCCGCCCACCAGCTGGGCGACGGAGGAGGCAGCATGGTCTGGGAGACCCCGCCTGCAAGATCAGCGGTGGAGGTGGTGGAACACCATGGCGGAGTTTCCTGGGGTGTTGCCGAACTCTCCCACTGCTTTCACCCTGGCCCCCTTGGATAAGAGCGTTCGCTCTAATCTACAGATTTCATTAGACGCAGGCGGCTGGGAACTAATCTGTATATTAGTGTGCACACCACATTTCAGCTTTTTTTTTTGTACAGGCTTGTGTGTCATGCAAACAATGGCTCAGTAGCTTCAACAGAAAGCTGTTCTCAAAATACTGGACAATCCACTACAATTGTAGGCAGTGTTCCCTCTAAGCTACAGAGCTGTGCAGTGCTGGGCTGCCTGTCTGCTTTCAATCATAGCAGGAACTCCATGCGCACACGATGGGGATCTCACCCAGCACTCCAAAAAATTGGGAGGGAATGTTGCTTACAGAAGTCTTGTGGTGCAGTGGTTAAATGCCTGTACTGCAGCTAAAACTGCCTATGATCTGGGGTTCAATCCCAAGTACTGTAGCAGTCTCATGGTTGACTCAGCCTTCTATCATTCTGAGGTCGGTAATATGAGTATCTAGCTTGGGTGTGTGTGTGTGTATGCAATGCGTAGCCTGCATAATTAAACTGTAAATTGCCCAGAGAGTGCTTGAAGCACTATGGGTGGGTAAATAAGCTGAACACTTTATAGGTTATGGTTTAATATATTAATTCTGAAGCTGAATCCAGAGAAAGAAAATCTGAAGAGCTCCAATGTTCAGAATTGCATGTACACAGTACTAAAAAAAAACACTAGCATGTGAAGGAAAAAATTGGTTGCGCATCCATGGACAGCATGAGATGTGCAACTTCTGTAAAAAGAGTAATAAGCTCTAAAGGCACACACCATTCATACAAAATTAACCTTTGCAAAAAAAAAAAAGCTGGAAATTTCATAGAGGAGGAAGTGATGTTGTGAGCCTTATGGTCAACTATTCTAATGAGTTTTCAGTATAGCAGGCTGGGAATACCTAACATCCAGAAAGCTGAGTTGAATACACTGATCTGCTTATGTATATTGGTAAGGTTGCTGATACACTGAGTTAATATTAGAAAGGCTTAAACAACTTATTCTTGGCTCGTTTGGTAGTTTATTTGTTTGACACCATAACAATCTGATCCCACATATATGTAAGCTGTTAAAATGAACTACATGAAAACAAATTTTACACACAAGCTCTCATTCACATCAGCTACATGAAGGTACATCAAAGAGCACAAGCCTAAAACAAAACGAGTCTGAAAATGTATGCTCCACTTTTAGACATGTTAATTTGCAACATGTCCCACTAAGGCCAGTGACTCCTTACTAATGAAGTCTAGAATCAGAATTGAAATACAAACATAAAAAGATAACTATTTACAAGTTATGACTCATTTACTGCTTTTGCTTATATACGGAAGATGTATGAAACATACTAAATTCAACTTGCAAGCAAGAATACAGAAAAATAATACTGATCAAGAGTAAGAATGTACTTCTGATAGGATAGAAATTGAAGAGCCTAAATAAACACTCATACTTTTTTTTGTTAAACTTGGCTATATTTTTCTACTTGCTATCTAACACATGAATACTGGAAGAAAATATTTCCATCCTTTTGTTTTAGAAAACACACATGAAGTCTAATAAAGAGTTTCAACATTGAGATGAAATCTATGGAAGTCCCTTGAAATTATCATCAATTGGACTTAACTGGAATGTTCCAGAGGGAAAAATAATAACTGTTTATATATTTAACCAAAAGAAGCAACATTTATGAAGATGTTCTTGAAGCCTGCAAAACTGAATGCTGATGAATTTCTCTCTGGTCTTCAAAAAGCTGTAAAAGTCCTTCAGTAGCTTCAGGCATCAAAATATTGTCTTATCTCACCCTTTTTAAAAAAACAATCAAACATTATGCAGATTCTGCCAAAACATTAAAACACACTAACAGAATTATACTTTCCATTCTACTAAAATCTATATAGTATAGTGTTTCCCCAATTTTACTGTATTGAGATAAACATTAAAAATAAAACCATTTTTGTTAAATTCTCAAGCCTTTCATCCCAAAATTTAAGTCTCTTTTTTCTGTTTCTGATTTTCAGCCAGTTTTTCCATGTGTTTCTGCAAGAAAGAAAATAAATACTGAGTCAAAGTTTTGTAAAGCAAGATCACAATGTGCTTAATAGCTTTTTTTTAATTTAAAAGGCATAATTCATTCAAACCTGAATTTTATTCAGGTTGATTGGTTAGCAAATTTACATTTGATTTATCTCGTGATGAATGGAATACTGCAACTAATATGTAAATTATATTAACAGAGATAGGTACTTTGATTGAACTATGAAGTGCTTGATCACCCTGATTAACCACCAGATGAACAATTCAAAGTGGTATGAAAAATTAATTTAGATTAAGAGCAATGAAAATAGTTTTTTTACTTGCCATTTATGCTTTAAACAAACTCTTGAAAAAACAAGTCACCCTCTGATTTTAATTTTTTTTTCTTAAACACACAATGCCTATAAACCTACCCTGAGAATTTTTTTTCTTACCTTCAACTTTTGATAATGGGCAAGGCTGCTGCTGTGGACCTTTTTCGCAGCATCTTCATTGGTGTAGAACAAAGAACACAATTTGCAGTAAAATCCAGTTCTTGGCACCACAAAGTTCACACCTGGACAAAGACAGACACGCACAGAAACAACTGTAAATTTTAAGCAGGGTACCTGAAATGCCACCAAGGAAATTTCTACCTTTCCCCCTTTGCTCTGAAAAATAGAATACTGTACTCATGGAGTTACCTTATGCTTCTTCCCCTTTGTACGTTCATAAAGAAAACAATTAATACTAGGACAGTGTTCCTTTACAACAGAGTCAGATACAGTTCAGAGGTCTATACTCAACACACAGGCACTTACCGACAGGAACATTTGGCTGATATGGTCCAATGCTATATTCATCGGAAACTGCATGTTTCTCACGTGTAGTCTTAGTCTCTTCTAAACTGGCATTTTCTTTTTTCTCTCCTTCTTGTGTCCCTGTGCTCTCAGTTGCTTGCTCCATGTCCGACTTTTCTGTTTTGCCACCATTTTCCAACGCCTCACTTTCCTGTCCCATGTCTTCTGCATTTCCAGTTAAACTGTCCCCGGTCTTCTCAGCCGGCCTCACCATGCCAGACTTTCGTTGTTTCTGGTGCTCTGAATCTTCCTCATCACCAACTTCGTCGAGTGTAACAAAACCTTCCATGCTCTTTGGAAATCCACCTACGTGTCGCTGCTAAAGCAAATTATTCTAGTCATTCCTAGTTATAGATTACATTAGACACACACCATTTCTTACTGGTCTGGTTTGTCACAATCTCATGTTTGTACCTCGAGAAGAAATTGTGACACAAAGAAATTCACTCTTCCTCTTTCTATAGGGATCACTTTCTTTGGATCACCAAAGAAATGGGTCTGGGGACCAATGGGACCTCCTTGGCTACAGAACATATTAACGGCGGGAACTGAGGCTGGTTCCTGCTTGACTAAAAAAAGTTTCTGCAAAATTTAACGTTTTGACACTACAGGGAGCACCAAGGGAGCCTAGCATGGGATATATGCACTCACAGATGGTTCAACTTACCCCTTTTTATTCAACCACGATTTAAATTAGTGTTTCTTCCAATAATTCAGATTACACAGGCCATAGTGGTAAAGTGGAGTCGTGGAATTCATGTTACCTGTCACTTTCTCTGATGCCGATTTCCTTGCTCTTCACTCGATTAATATTAAGAGGCATGTGGTAGACACAATGCTAATACTACATGTTTCATCTTTCTACCAGTTATTCTACTGAATGTTTTATTACTTGTTTTGCTAGGACAAGACACTGTAGGACACTGCTACAGATCAGTCACCTACACAGGTAAAGGATTTATAAATTAGCCTCTTCAAAATGGCCCCTGAGTGTTAATCCTCCCCCTTCCCTTCCACGTGCATGTCCCTTATGCCTAGCTGCCAAGGCCTCAACTAGATGGGCACACAGTCCTAAGAGCTTAAGTAAACTGGAGTGGCCGGGGGGGGGTGGACAAGGGAGAGGAGCTGCCATGGTCTGGCCACGTCTGTTCTGCTGGGCTGGCTCTGGGTGGGGCCCAGTTACCTCAATCTCCTTCAGAACAATGTACTTAATCAATGTGCCTTCTAATTTTCAGGGCTAGTGCATGGGGCTCTATCCTTTGTAGAGATGTTAAGGCCCGAAAAAAAAAACCTGGAAAAATTGGGGGGGGGAGGAGAGATTCCCCAAAGCCTTTTTGGCTCCTCCTTCTCAGGTGATGGAGCGGCAGGATCAACAGCGGTGGTGGACGTAGCAGGAGCAGCAGAGGGACCCCTTGGAACAGCGGTGGTGGTGGCGGCAGCCCTGGGCCTTGGTGGTTGCCTTCCCCACCTGCCTGGGGGACGCTGCTGCTATTGCTGCCTCAGCTGCTGCTGGTGGCCTCAGGGGTGGGAGTGCTCGGTGGCAGCCTGGGCAGCAGGCTCCGTGTGGCCACGGAGTGCGACAAGCCGTGCGCCACCGGAGGCCGGTGCTAGCCTGCCACCGGCCAGTGCAAGTGCCAGCTCGGCTGGGTCAGGGACCAGTGCCAGCACTGCGGGGGGGGGGGGCGCTTTTGGTGGGTGAGAAGGGAGCCCCACCCCGGGCCAAGGGAGGGAGGGAGGTGAGGAGGCCTGCGGGGCCATCATGCCCACCCCCCGCTCCACTTCCAGACCCCTCGCCCACCTTGCAGGGCTGTTGGGAGGAGGAGAGAGTAGAGGCGGGTGACAATTTATGGGGGTAGAGGAATGCAAGAAGGAGCGGTGGATGAAAGGAGTTTGGAAGGTGAAGAAGAGAGCAGTTAGGATGACGGTGGTGGTGGTGATGATCTTAGGGCGGGAGAGCTGGAGGGCTATAGGTCTGTTGGCTGCGGGTGCAGCAAGTGTCCAGCCAGCAGGGGCTGCCAAGGGATCGGGCAGACACCAGCTATTAAAGGGTCGCCACATTAGGAAGGTTGAGAGGGAGCCAGGCACTTTAAAAAGACCAGCGCTTAGCTCCTTCCTACTAAGATGAATGGGAAGGAGAACACATTCTAAGGATGTCCTCTCTCTGTAGGAAAAAAAAGTAGATCTTATAGAAAAACCAAGCATCTTTCCTAGCAATCTTTTCTACTTGCCTTTTTCAGTTTTTTTGCTGCTAAAGTAGCTGCAGCACCCTCTTCAGTTTTTGTAGTAGTATCGTCACCCGCCGCCTCTTTTTCTTCGGCAGTCGTATCAGCTAAGTTTGCCACATCAGTCTCATCTGCAGCAGAGCTGCCGCTCTCTAGCAAGGCTGCTGCTTCCTCATCATCTACTAACAGCTCATCTTCCGATTCAACAAGTAAAGCGGATTCCGTTTGGTCTGCCTGCTCACTGTCTTTCGTGTCTCGCTTCTCTGATTCCTCTTCCTTCTCATCTTGATCTTCTGCAGTGCTGGCTTCGGTTTTCTCACCTTCATCAGTCTTACTTTTTTTTTCATTCCCCGAGTCTTTGCTATCCGGAGAAAGACCTCTCTTTCTACAAAAGAGGGGAAAAATCCTGCTTATCCATTTCACATTGCATTTCTAACAATACTAAACAGACTAATCATCGGAAAAATTATTACCTTGGTTTTTCTTTCTTCGTCATATCTACTCCTTTGTTGGGAATCTGAAAAAAGAATAAAATCGTGCATTTAGGTGTATGAAGTAAGTTTTACGGATTTCTGCTTTGGGAGTATGCTCAATGCTTGTTCAAGTGAATGAACATTTCCACTCTTCAAATGCAACATGGTTGAATGTAACTCAAGTAGTCACAGTTAGATAACTTAGAGCAAGACACCAGATTTTCAAAATTTGCCCTCTTCTCCTCATGACAGAGGTACCCTTTATTCACACTAGAAGAAACAATGAAGACACTGAGAATAACAATACGAAATATCCAGCATAGGGAACTGATCCTCTCCTTGTCCAAGCCCTGAAGCTGTAGCCATATGGAAAAAAAATCATGCTTAACAGTAGGCATGAACCAATCATGTGCAAAGTTCTATTTACTTCAAACAGTGTTCATAACAAAAACCCTAACCGTCACAGCCCAATGGACATTCAGTACAAATGCAAGAGATTATTTCCCCCCCCCCCAAAAAAAAAAAAACCCCATTAACACAGGCTCCTCTATTCATAGGTAGCCCTTCAAAGGCTGTTTCAGACAAAGGAAAACTCAAATGTTTTTGAAAATGCATCACCTCCACCTCTGCCCTAGATCCTTCTGTCTAATCAGCCAGCCTTCTTCCCAAATGTGGAGACAGAAGATAGCTCTTTACAAAAGAATACTTCCTGTTCTCATGCTATGCTTCCAAAACACAACAGGACAAGGATCTTGCCATTTCATTGCTCCAGCCCTCAAGACAACAGTGATATGGCTAATCTGAAACTATTTTGCTAAGGGAGGTGTCATTCATGCTGAACACTTCCCTCAGCCAAGAGTTAGAAACCAACTTATACCAAAACAAGATAACAAGAGATTTGTATAAATAATGCTATTATATTGAAATAACAGATGGATAACAGAAATTATTCGTGGTCTGATAGTTCTATTCTTTTAATAACAAACCACTGTCACTTTGACCAATATCTGTATCCTCAACTGTTCATGGGGTCATGTACTGACAAGACAGTCACAATTGTTTCACTTGAATGTCTGAGGAATTTGGACTTGACCCACAAAAGCTCACACTGAAGTATAGCAATTTACCTTTTTTGCCTGATATGTTGCCACAAGGTACTTACCCTTAATACCAGCTTCTTGTATTTTTCAGACAAATCTACTTTCACACATCTCCCTTGGAACCAGAGAGCCTTGTTGGAACAGTGCTCCATCATAGCTTCAGCACCCTCTCTGGTATCCAATTCTATGAAAGCCTATAGAAAAATGAAAGAGATTTTAATTGTATTTTATAAATTTTATTTTAAAATATTGCAATATTATAATACAGTTTCCTTGCTCAATCCAGTCAATGGTGAACTCGCTAAGGGGACAGTTTGCGCAAACTTCTGTGATTCATTATCTATAGAAGTCAGGAAAATGAGTACCCAGCTTGCTGGGGGGGAGGGGGATGTGTAGCCTGCATTACTGTAATTTAAAAAACTGTAAACCGCCCAGAGACTACTTGAAGTGGTATGGGGCAGTATATAAGCAGAATGCTTTGCTTTTGCTTTATAGAATCGAGTTGCTGCACATATTAAATTCATAAGGGCACCTTATCCGTTTGACAAAGAGGCTGTGCTGCATGCTGAAATGGGATTCTGAAAATTAGTTATGGATCAACATGCACCCCGGAAATCCTGTTCTTAGTTTGACGAAAACCTTTAGCTCCTTCTCCTTCTCCTTTTGGTCTGCAAAGTTTCAACTGACCAATGTTTCCATGCCAAAGAGAGGTTTCAGATGTTTTACATGTTCATGGAAACAGGCCTTGAATATACTTGTGCTTGTAATATAACCTCTGCATGTAAAATAAAGTTAGACCATTTAAAAGCTGTATTTTCTAAGTGCCAAAGAAATACCAATTAAAGAAGTATCTATCATATGTATCAAAGGGCATCATTGCGCTGGTGCAAGACATGTTGTAAAAGCAGTTGTGCTTTTTCAAAGTTAGTGTAAGGGTAGCATCTGACAGTTTAGCCCCCTGTGGTGAAGTCACTCCTTCTGCCTGCAACTGTGCAATGTTGTAAATCCAGTGCAACTAGTGGGGGTTTTCATTCCATTAGTATTACTTTTTTTCTATTTAAATATTTTTAGATTTTTTGCATGTACATAATTTTGTACATGATTTTCATGCATTTGTTTGGTATCCTAAAACTTGTTTTTCCATTATGACCGTTACCCTTATATGACTGAGAGAATTTGTGTCCATTTCTGCAGTTCTGTTTAACCAAGTACAAGCTTATATATGTCTCCTACAAGATACAAAACATCTAGACGTAGGCAGCAAGCACATATATTTTCAAGGAAAAAAATCATAAGCCTCATTTTCAATTTAGACATTTCTACCACAATATATAGAAAGTAGGCTTTACTGAACAACTTGTTAGTCAAGTCATAAATGTATATACAGTGCAAGTATTGCATACTTTACCTGACTCTTCATTCGCATCAATATGTAGTTCTTAATTTTCCCATAGGGCTCAGCTAGTTTAAGTACAGCACTGTCAGAATAGCCTGAATGTGGCAAGTTACTGAGATGGATCACACGACCAAGTTCTTGTTTCGGAGGATCAAATTTCTGGTCAGGTTTGCCTTCTGGTTTCTAGCAGATTTAGAAAAACCTTCATTAATGCATAATATTAAAAATCAAGCCTTGATGTAAGAAAATAGTTAAAATGAACTGAACTCAATACATTAAAATTCAGGATGAAGACAGTTCTACGTACCTTTATCCTCTTATATTTCTGTGATAAATGGACTCTCACAGGCTTGCCAAACACTAAGGCTGGTGTTGTTGAATAATACTCTACTGCAGCTTGTGCATCTTCAGTGTTAGCCATTTCAATAAATGCCTGAAATTATAGTTAATTAGTTCTTCCAGAGGGAACACATCAGCATCTACTAAAATATCTGTTGTGTTTTAAAAATGTAAGGTTTTTAAACCAAGAACAATTGGTTTCATCTACAGTCACACGTTTTAGACTATTAGCTTGGGATATTCTAATTTCTCTTTGCTATCTTAGGACTAGAAAAGTAGTTTTTAGCATCAAACTCTAGGCTTCACCATAACCCAAGTTAAATGGGTTTTGAAGCATTATTATACTAGCCCCTTTTGGTTTTGGTTCTATCATTTCACACATAAAATTGCTATTCAAGAAATTATATGTTAATAATACATCAACATGGTGTTAATTTTATGTCAAATAATGTAGGAATATGTGACTATCGTATCACAAGATGATAATATACCTACCTCATTAATTTTGTTCAAGATTAGATGGTTTGTGATCATTCCAAAAGGTTCAACAAGCTGCAGCAACTGATACCTCAGGCTCTTTCCTCTTTGAAAGTCCATGATGTGCACAACTCGGCTTGTCTCCTGTTAATGGCAGGGACAGTAATCAAAAAGGTAACATAGTAAAGTTAAAAAAAAAACTATTGCATTCATTTTAATACAGGATGTTTTACATAATTTTTGTAAGGCAAGTCATTGCCAATATTTTAAACGAAAATGCAAACAAGTGTCATCTTAGATTCACTTGAGGCAAACCAGGTTAAAAAAACAAGAAATCTGATTTGTATGGAAGCTAATATATCCACAGAAAGGCCTGAATTTTTTTTCTTACCTGGCACTTTTCTGTTCCAGTGCTGAAAGACTTGAACAGCCCCATAATTAGATCTCAATAAGATGGACCCCAACCTCTAAGAGTAATTTTTGTACTGACTATCCCGAAACAACGTGATACTGCAGTTTCTATTTCAATACTAACCACTCTCCCCTTCTGCATGTGTCTTGGTCCTTGCATATTTCCATTTCCAGCACCTTAATATAAAAAATGGGGTGGTGGGGGAAGAGAAATTCAGTTATGTTAATTAGCACCATACTACATTCATTCATTCATTCATTCATTCATTCATTCATTCATTTAGAGTACTTTTATCTCACCTTGAAATAGGACCCAAGGGAGCTTACAGTACTGAAGGACAATATGCAACTCAGAACATTGAGGACAATATTTGAGTTAAGAACAATGAATTTGAAGAGGCATCAATTATGAGATTTATAAGAAAAATCAATTATGAGAGATGGAAAATTAATGGAAAACAGGTATTACTAATTCAGTCTAAGCGATAACATCACAGCATAAACCTCTTAGGACAGATGGAAAGAGCTAGACGTGACATTTTTAATTAAAAACTTTTTTTTAAAAAAACAACACCCAGATCTTGTATATTTGAGCTCCATACCCAGTGACTAACAGATCACTATTTCTAATACTTAGGTCTCTTTGTGTTTCAACAAGTCTTGTCTCTAGAAATAAAAAGCAGCCCACCATCAGAGCAGATGACATTAGGTGTCAAGTGATACCTGCACACTGCCTGTAATCTTGATGTTAGGTGCAACTCTAGGAGCAGATCAAAAATAGAGGCTAAATTTTTAGACTCTGTATTCCTCCCAAAAGCTCATAAACATTTGTGATATTGTGGTTGGTCCTAATAAAGCTGTTGTTCTCTTTTGATTCCAATTCCCATTGCCATTTTTAAATGAAATCTATAGATGACAAAAGCATGGGAATTCAACATTTGCTCAAAACTGCTCAAGGAAGAAGAATGGCACTGTTCACAATGCCTTCACAAGAATAATACAAGTAGCTTAAGTTCCATGTTCTCTAATGTTCACAAATCATTTAACCATCTTAAAGAAAAACGTATCTGGCAGTAGACTGGTATCCACTGTAGCATATGACACCTTATGCCAATAAAAACTTTTAGACTTTAAGACTCTGCATGACTCTTTGGCTAATTTTTCTGGAAATTAAGTTTTCTCTGGCAACTGTCTTTTAAAGTCTTGTTTCTGCACCTTCCAAGTTTGAAAACATTTGTACACTAAGATTGCATACTGATCAGCAAAACCTAGTAGTCTCTGTGTAATCCATTAAAATATGCATTTAATATCATTACCTCTTGACCCCACTGGTGGCCCTCCCAGATGAAATGGAGGTGGTGGTGGGCCCAAAATTCCTGGGGCTGGATTGGTTGATTGCAACATAAATGGATCCCCCCTGGAAGAAACACAAAAGAGAAGTGAAGCCATGCCAATCTTTGAACATCAACAAATTCTAATCTAATATTTTATAAAGAGGCACTGAGGTGTCAAATATATAGATGAAAACAATGAAAACTGCTTTCAGATTATTTTAAAGGGTAGATATCAGCAGCTAGTAGTGTAGTATGGAATTGTGAATTATATCGACAGTCCTTATGCATGCAAACTGAACTGGCAGTGCAAGGTATACACATTAAAAAGAACACATGTAAACATAAGACAAATTAGAATCTGGAATTGCACACTAAATCGGATCTAGGATAAGGTAATGTTTAAGGTTCTGAACAAACAGAAGCTAGGAGTCCTGTGGTGGAATGAGGAATTTATTAAGCTCACGGGAAAGGCACTCTGAATGAAATTCTTCATCTCCAAGAGAGTCATGAAAAGGGCAGGGCATTTAAACCCTTAAACTGCCTTGGGGAATAAGAATGACACAAATCCATTTCCGACTTGTTTCTTCTCTTCCCTGATCATCCCTCATTAAGAAAATACAAGTCTCTCTCACCCTTCACCATACTGCTAGGTTTCCAGATTAGGTGTGTAGCTTCCTACACCTCTACAAAGCCCTAGGTCTCAATGGGAAATTCCTTAGCCCAGAATTCAGCAGCCCCCAACTACTGCAAATTTGACTGGAAACACCTCCCCTTCATTCCTTATCTGTTACCAATTAGTCTCCACCTATCTGTTATATATTTTTACTCACAGTCCATGTCCTGAATCATTATCTGGGTTCCATTCGGGGTATCTTTAAAGGAAAAAAAATCAGCAAGATCAGTGCCTGCAACTGAAATGTCATACCTAGAGACATACTAATCAGTTATATCTTTCATTTTAATACCAACATTTGAATACATAAAGCAATCATTAGAAATAATTTTGATAACTGCAATTTCAGGACCAAACCTCTTGGCTTGTAATATTAATATTGTACTGTTAACTGGAAATAAAGTCTGTTTCCACTCATAATGTAAAGCCATGGCCTAGGATTCTAAGAACTAATGTGAAATAAACTAAGAATCAGGGAGATAAACTCTTCTTTATCACAAATCTATGAAATGCATAGCCACAGAATATTCTGCTGGTTTCTCACGTAATGACTTTAAGGCATACTGTATATATCCTGTTTCTCTGAAAATAAGCCCTACCCCAAAAATAAGCCCTAGCAGGATTTCTATGCATTTGTTAAATATAAGCCCTACCCCGATGATAAGACCTAGTGATGGGCGTGGCTGTGCCTGAGTGTGCGCGTGCACACACACACAGCGCACATTGCCCCTCCCTTTCCATCCATGGTCCTTCCCCCTCTTTGCTTGGGCCACCAAAGTTACCGTACAGTGGTACCTTGTATAAAGTAATTAATTTGTTCCAAATGAAATTATGTTAAGCAAATTTTACTTTATACAAATTCCCATAGGAATGCATTGAAAATGGAGTAATCCCATTTTTATGTTGTACGGATTCTCCCCATAGGTGATTATGTTAGGCAAATTTCCCCTATCTCCGGATTTTTTTATGTTGTACAGATTTTATGTTATACAAGCTGTTTGTTATACAAGGGTCCACTGTACTTCGTAGCATGTTTGCTTGCATTTCCTGTTTTCCCGAAAATAAAACTTACTCCAAAAATAAGCCCTAGTGTATCTTCTTGGGGAAAAATAAATATAAGACAGTGTCTTATTTTCAGGGAAACACGGTAATTTATGAAAACCCAGGGATTCCAAAGGAGCCTAAGGACTTTTGGGTAAAGGAATGGGGGGGGGACTGCTACTGCCACTGACATCATCAGCCTTACATCGTGTCATTTCTACTACTCAATTTCAGCACTGCATCTTAAATGTTTCAAAGCAGTGTGACCAAAGAGGTCAGCTTGCTAATATGAACGCCCCTGAACACTATAAACTGAAATGCCATGGCACAATTGAAATAAAATAGAACATTTCAAAATGCTGAAATTCATACATTTCAAGGAGGAGTTGACAACGTCGGCTGTGTGTGGCTCCATTTATATGCTGGTTCCACTCCTGCAGAAGAAGTACAAATATCAAGGTAATCGGGAACAGATTTTTTTTCTGGGCTTTTCTAACACAAACTCCAAACCTGGGTTAAAAAGTAATTGAAAAGTCTTCAGAATTTTTTTTGCAAATTATCCAGAATTTCAAGAGTAAAAATATAATGGAGTATGTGTACCTTAAGGGAGGTACTACAGACAAAAGATGCCACCAGTCTCACCCAAAGATCTTACTTGCATGACTGTGCCATGGAAAAATTCACACAGACATTTTAATTATTTATTAAATTACATATTTATTGTTTGATTGTCGCATTGGACTGTTCCCAAATGTATCTATGTGCTGGTGGAAAATTCTTCTAGAAGTTGAATCAGCCAGCTATTCCACTAATCATACTGCAACCCTCCATGCAACTTTCTAAGCTGCTTTCTATTTCCTAAGCCTCAAGAGAAACATCTAGAAGGCAAGAGATCTTGCAGTGGGTAAGGAACATTGGCAAAAATGTAATACTTCCTTTTGGACAAACAAAAATACTCCTCACTATTAAAAATACACCAATAGGTACAACCCATTCCACATATAAGTTCTGCATTCTAACAAAGAGTGTCTCGGTGTACTTAACACCTTAGGTTCCTCCAGAAGGCCACATTCTCCACAAGACATGATTATTCTGCTTCCAAACTAGGAAATGATCAAAATGTGGTTTCAAGGTCAGTAGGAACCACATCTAACAAAGGGGTTAGACCAGTGATGGAAAACTTTAGAGTACAAGCACCCAAACCACGATTCAAAACCCACTAATTATTTGCAAAGTGCCAATACAGCAATTTAACCTGAATACAGGTGGCTGAGAAGGGGCGATGTTGGGTGCCCACAGAAAGGGCTCCGAGTGCCACCTTTGGCACCCAGTCAGAGGTATGTCAACACTGGGTTAGACCTTCCTTATAATTACAGCAGTGATAATCTGCTGGCACCGTTTATTTTATATTACAGTGGTAGCTCTACTTAAGAGTGGCTCCACTTACGAGCAATTCGACTTAAGAGTGGAAAACCGTTGGCATTTTAACTGTTGCCTTACAAATTTTAGATGCGGTCTGCTCTACTTACATTTTATTTTTTTCAATTTTTCATTTTTTAGATACTGCTGCTCTACTTGTGAGTTGTTTGACTTATGAGCATGCATTTGGAACAGATTAAACTCATAAGTAGAGGTACCACTGTATATCCAGCACATACTATGGGTCTCAAGTTCATGAAACAGAAAAAATATGACTTTGCTATTCATGATCCTATCCTCAACTTCTAGCAAAATGAGAGGCCCTTGATGCACCAACCCCCTCTGAGCCTCTCCAGAAATAGTCTTGGCTAAGGAAGCATTGTCATCTGTTCTTATCAGGCTAAATAAAATCTATGGTTTTTAAAAACTTATTGAAATCACAATTTAAATCATGATTTAAAATTTTAAAAACATTTTAAAACTTTATTATTATTTTTAAATCTCTTTTTCAACATTTAAATCATGATTTAAATCAAATCCACCCTGATTCCTATCCAAAACCATTTCCACTTGTCTTGACTAAAATTAAGACCCATACTTACAGGAAATCCTAAGCTTGCATCACCAGTTTAGAAATCCTTACTTTTAAAAAATGATGCTTCACATTACCTATGTTTAATAATAGTGCCAATAACCTTTGACTAGTAAGTAAGACACAAGAGGTCCACGTATGACTTATTCATAGCTCAGGCACAGGAAGAGCACAGATGTTACCCCCCCACACCCGAGAGGCATTAACCATAAAACGAAAACTAAAATTAAATTAAAAGCTTGAGTTTGTTGCTAGCCTACCTCTCTTTTGAAGAACTGCTTTGCCAAATTTCATTGTTGACCTCATTATTAGAAAACAAAACTACTTTGCTGCTTTGAATCAGACTGTTTTCCTCACGATATGTAACACAATTTTGTACTGAATTCAGAATTCCATGTTTTGAGAATTTTAAATGTCTTTAATTTTAAAGCAAGCATCTAGTTCTTGTGGTTACACAGATAATCTTTGAAGAGGGCAGGCAATGCTTGGTGAGATCTTATAATTGAGAGAGGCCAGTAGGATTACCAAGCAATTGTATGTAGTACCTTGCAGTTTTCTGCCCGTCCAAGATCACCCAGAAAAAGAATTATACAACAGCATGACACTGTGCTACAGCTGCATAACACACAGCTGTAGATTACAACAGAAAACATATCCCATGTTGCTTTCAGGAAATTTTTAAGCAACTATTTAGTTTTACAAATTAATCCATCAAATGAAAAATGATTTTGCAGCAATAAGATGTTTAACATCAGCTTGCAATGCAGCACCTCTATGCATCTTCTATTTACACCCCCTTCTGTAAGGTACAGGGAAGTGCTGAGGTTCTTTAAAGGGTCTACAAAATATACCATAAAGATAATCAGACCACCCCATCATATCTGAGCTGGCATTTCTAGAAGCCAAGATAGCGGTCTTCAACTGGATCTGTTTCAAGCCAATTAGTTCCATCTGTATCTTGGGTAAGGAAGGGATGAAATACCAAAGAAACCTGATCCCAAACATGCTTGTACTAAAATATGTCCTATAATGTTAATATGTTCTTTTCAACTTTCAGAATTTTAAAATGAAGCAATTGTTTAATCTAAATTTCCCCTTGAAGTTTATGTGCCATCTTCCATATCTTCTTTCTCAGGAGTACTCTGAGTGATGAAGTAGGTGTTAGGAACTCTTAAATCTACCAATTCTAAGCTATTTTAGGATACATTTTTCTTTTAGTCATGTGTAAGTTCTAAAAATCCTAAAATCTTTTCAGCTATTGAGACAGCAAACATTGTTGCTTTCTTTTCACAAATTGTACTAACATCTTTCCATCAAGACATGCATTTTCATCAGTTTTGCCAAAATTTCAAACACTCTAGGCATAATTTATCTATGCCTACAATTATCATTAAACAAATTAAATTTTTTTTTGAGATACAGAAAAATGAAACAGTAAATTACAACTTTCACTTCCCCTAGTTTTGAAACAGTGCTGTTTCACCAGCTATCACCCAAGAGGAACATAGACATCTGTAGTTACTGTGAATAAAATGTCAGCAGCCATCCAGTTAAACAGTTGGCCATCTTACCTGGAGTCTGTGGGTTTTGTTTGTGTCATTTTGTTTTTGCCACATACTCTAAACAAGGAAAGCACAGTACTGCCGGAAGGCACCTACAGTATACAACTGAAAAATGAATGGAATGCAAAACAACCAGAAAACCTGAATAAAGGACACTTGTTTTGTTCAAGAACCGAATTATGAATAAAGAGTGGTTTGATCAAAAATTTAGTAAGGATCAACTTTAAGTAGAGAACGCCAGCAAGAGTATGATACTGCACAGTAGCAGGAGGCTGATGTCTGAGATACTAAACATGGACAGATGTAATATGCAGCAATAAAAAGTGAGTCTGAAGTGTTTAAGAAGGTTGTGAAAAGTGAGGGGAAAAATGAGACATTTCAGCCACAGTATGGAAATAGTTCTTTTAAAATGAATTTCAAAAAGAATGAATTTAAAAAGGTGAACTGCAATCTTGTAAATGTGTTTCAGAATTATACGTCAACCCTCTTCGTCTGTGGACAAGAGGAAAAAAGCAGAACTGTGCAAGGGCTATCTTAACTACATACCAATCAGCAATCAAGACAGATCAGAAGGAATGCTGATTATAGTCTCTGAATAATTACAAAACAAAAAAATAACTAGCTCAATCTAATTTAAGAGACCATACAGATGCACAATACCGACTAGATGATCACTGACCTGGAGTTAAGCCAATGAGTGAAACAAAGTATTAATTCAAGTCCTATATTCATGTGTTTGTTAATGACGCCTTGAAAACACACCAAATGTATTTGTATTTAATTTTTTGAGACCTTTGTATAAGTAATCAGAATATAGAAACCGAGGCAAGAAACAAGTAACAGGGTCTACAAAGTAAAGAAAAATAAGCATCTGATGCTTAACTCACCTTATTTGAATGAACAGGCATATCACAGATAGAGCACAGATGGGGATAGCCTTTCGGTAAGAGTCCATGGAAGTCTTCAATATTGCTCTCTGGAGGAGCACCTCTTTTTTTCTCAAAGAGAGATCTCTCAGGACCACGACCCATTCTGTCATAGTCACTGTCAAATTTACGATACTTATGCGAAGCTTCACCATAATAAGAGTCCTCCCTACCCCTTTCTCCATCTCTTAATCTGTCATCTTCATAATCCATTCTGTCATAGTAACCAGATTCTTCAGAACGACTTCCATGATCATAGTCAACCACTCGGCTGAGACTAGAACCACGATCATCAAAGCTATCTCTTCTAAAATGCCTTTTCTCTTCCCAATCATCCCTAGGAACTCTGTACGGTGGCTCCCGTGCAGCTGATCTGCCATCTCTACCATAACTCAGTGAAGGGCCTTCTTCAGCTCTCCTCCTTTTAAGTTGCAGAAGTATTTGAGGCAAGTTTTCAGGAGTGATCTTGTCCTCAGGATACCGACTCAGTTCATCTAAGTCTCTAGCAGACAGACCAAAGCTGGCCAGAATGTTAGTGGCCTGCTCTGCATCTCCACGGGGCTGAGAGGCCAGAGAGAGTGGGCCTCGACTTCCAAGGTTAAATAGAGACTGTAAGGCATGGGAAGATGCACTAGCAGAAGACAGGGCACTATGAGATCCTTGTTGATTCAATGAAGAACTCATTCCAAGATTCATTAAGCTAGCAAGGCGGGCAGTACCCTGGTTCATCCTTCCAAGAGATGCTGGCACACTTAAAGACTGGGTAGCAGCAGCAGCAGCAGCAAGAAGGCCTATTCCTGCCGAAAGGTCACGCCCATGGCCTTGGGGATCCCTATTTAGAGATGACTGGTGGAATGACTTGGACATGGCTGCACTAATTGCTTGTCTACAACGGATCAAACGTTAGAGGTGTTTGAAAAGAAAGCTCACTCTAGAAAGCTAGGCAAACTTCACTTCAAAAAGGTAACGCCAAGAAAAGGGATCAATAATGACTGTAATCTTCTTCAAGCTGAGAAACACCAGTCAAGTCTGCAGAAAAACAAGCAATTTTAGTCATGAAACCCTTTATGCAGATGCAGTTTTAAAATGTATGCATCATGTTGATCTAAATATAATTCAAGACCATACATAGTTTCATTATGTAGCTTCAACAGAATGAAGAGGCACCCAGAATTTTATTATATTTAACGTATATTTGCCTAGATAAGCATTACGTTCCCACTAACAGTAAGGCACACATTAACATTTATAAATGTGCACTTCTGTTGTGATGATAAATGGCCCTCAAGTACTAGATGTCTAGAATTGTCTGATTTTCAGCCCTTATTTAAACAGTAAGATGCATACATCTTATGTTACTGCTCTATATTCAAGAGGAATAAAGGCCTTAATATATGTGTGGAACCAAGAAATGTAACTCACAATCTTTGAAAATTAAAGCGAACACCTCTATAGAAAAAGAGAAGAAACTTAAGATTAGCTGGTATCTGGACAAGTATATCTAAAGAACATGATAAAGTATTATTTACTCAGTAAAACTGAACTACTGGGAAGAGTTTAATAAAGAAAAATATGTTCAAGTTTGGTAGAAGCACACAAGACCTCTTGTTCATGTAACAGTTTATATGTTAGCATTACATATGAACTGTATCCAGATATTTTAATGCTACACCACGAAACATGGGATGTTGATTGCACTGTAATTTCTCCAGCCAACCAAGACCAAATCTTGTCATATTGAATTGAAAGACCATACACAGCTTTGGCTGAAGAAGAAAAAATGTATCCCAATTAAACTATTTGTTCAATGAAATACGCTGTTGTCTTGCAGATGAATTATGACATCAAGTTATTTCTGTTGGTGTTTATAAGATCCCCATGACATACTGGTAGGCCCATTCTCTAAATCAGACTTTTACTCTTACAGTAATTCTGTCTATTTTTCTATACCAAAAGTAAATATCAAATGACCCAATCACCTCTACTAAGTGATTATATGAAAAGAGAATAGTTTGTAAAAGTATTCTAAAAGCAAGTATTGTAAACTCCCAAGGAATACCAGGTCTAGATTAGATTGCTTCTGAAAACCCAAACAATTCCAAATTTATATAATGTACCAAGTTAAAAACGAACACCTTACGGGTGGGTCAGAAGCTGTGCTAAACCACTCTGTGATTCAGCTGGAATATATTACATATCCAGTTTCCAAATGAGCAGAAGACTACAAACCTGCATTTAACTGAAAATGTTGAAGTTGTTATTTTAGAAAATAGATTAACACAAGTCATTTAAACATGCAGCTCCTAGACACTGTTGTCCCATGTTCCCACTTAACCAATTAGTGAATTACTATTGTAATTAATTTTTATTATAACTATCTGTTGTATTTCCTCTCCCTATTAAATGGGGCAGGAAACAAACTGAAAAACATTGATGCAAGTGTAGAACTGGAAAAAAATAGTTCAGATACTGCAAGTGGAGAGCAGATGTCAATGGAAGTAGAAGAGAAAGAAAGAGAAAATGTCAAGTGACAAAACATACCATTCATGACACTAACTGACCATGAGGATTTTTGGAACAAAACATCATTCTGACAGGTCTATAAATAGTGCTGGAAATCACAAGTTTAGCATCACTATATGGAGCTTTGTAGCAAGAATTTTTGTTAGATGACAAAACTGTTTCCAAAGCTTCCACTTAGGGCAAGCAAATTCTTCCCGCATTATCAGCTGCCACAACAAAACAGCAGCAGATGATCTTTTATAGACGTCTACAGAATCCAGTCAACTTTCAGTGTATGTGTGGTTTATAGTCAGACATTAGAAGTAAATGCCCAGCTTTCCTGTCCACCTATCTGCACCAGCAGAGATGCACTGGGAAATTTCTTATGTCATAGTTTCATAGTTTGCATAAAACTGTTTTCTGTTTAACAAATAGGCTGAAGGTAAACAGAGGCGGCGTCCAGATCACGTGATTTTTGCACATATTTGTTGAAGTAACTATATGGGCTGGCTATGGCTCTACAATGATGAATGGTGGTTAGAAGCCTTATTCCTGCAGCAGTTGTTGAGCAATGTTTTCAGGTGAAATCTCAACAAAGGAAGCAGATGTCCAGACAGAACATAGCACGTTTGGACTCAGATTAAGGCCAGGGGACCAAGGGTGGAGGTGGGAGAGCAGATGAAAGAAAAAAGTCAAAAGTCCTCATTAAAACAGAAACAGATTCTAGACTAAGCATATAGGGATGACTATAGTGGTAAACCTTTAGTCCTACTATTTCATTTATTTAGCAGTGAACAAGTAGTAATGCAGGTGGTGAGGAAGATAGGAATTACAAACTTCTGCTGTAAAGCTGTGGCATAAATGGTTCTTTTAGTGTTAATGTTCTGCATCTAAGCCAATTAGCAAAATCCCATATGTTCTAGCAATTTAGTTTTCTTATGTATTCTTCTATTTTGTGTGTATCTACCATTATGAAGTCATCTCAAGAAAGAAAAACCTTCCAGATGTTTTGCTCTTATTTTCTGGCATTGAAGTTCTAGATTAATTACGGTTTTTAAGGTTTAAAAACTAAACATTCACCTAAGAAGCTCTTCAAATCCACATATATATGGGAAGACTTATTTGCAAGGCTGACTATTTTCCTCACAAACAGTATAATTTTACATTTCTGATTTTTGTCAGCTACTGAAAGCTTTGGACAATGCAAGACCCAGGAGCATCTGAAGGGTACCTCCTGACAGAGTTGGGCTGACCAGCAGATGGTTTCACTGCATAGCCTGGTTTCCACACAAGCTGCAACTGGCCAATTTATTATGAAATCGATGTAAACCTACAAAGAAAAAGCAGATTATCAGAAAAAGCAAACAAAAAAATCAGGACACTAAAAAAGGACAAGCAGAAATTGGGTGGGGAAGGAGGAAAGAGGACAATAAGAACAATACCCATATCGACTGGGACAATTTTATCCATTCATTGTGAAATATTTACATATAACAATAAGAGTGTAAGAGCTGGAAAAACTATGTTTTAACAACTTCTTAAATTGCTGGTATTATAATGTAGCATCTTGAAAACTGAATAGAAAACACAAGAGATAGAAAAGAAGTTGGCAAGATTACACCAGCAAGCAACCATCCTCCAACTTTTCAAATTCCTAATGTCACTGAAGACATTCCATTTATGCCTTCCACCAACTTCACAGGAATATAAATCACAATACAGTTCTTGAAACCACCATGATTATGAATTCAGCCATACTTTTTGTTAATACAGATAAAAGTGGTACGAGCAACTGCAAAGAATTTTTTTTGTTACAAGAGACCTACTTGTTACTGAGGCTATGTTCAGAAATAATTCATTAGGATGGTTGCATCTCATTAGGGCTTAAGGTATACTGACACGAGTCTAGAGAAGAATCCGACCAAGAAATAGCAAGTCAAATTTCCTTTAAAGTGAATGAAACTGGTGGCTGACAGAATTTAGGAATTATTTCAGACAGTTTCTCAATGGAACCTCATGCTATATAAAACCCAGAACTTCCGATTGACCCTCAACAGACTCATGGGAATGTAGAGAACCAGGTTTTCTCCTTGTCCTACCATTAGGAGACTAGAAAAGCCACTGAGACTAGAAAACACCTTACAAGATACCTTCCTAAAATCCTGAGATATATTATCTAAATGCATATTTTGCTTGCTCTGAACTACTTGGCAAAGAACTGAACAGTTTGCTCTTAAAACTGAAAAGAACAGGGACACGTGGTAGAAATCCCAATCTAGCTTCCAATATGAGCACAACTGATGAAAATAGTGTAGCACATAATTGGGGAGGGGGAGGGGGAGGGGGAGGGCTTGACTTGAAGCAAAGAGCAGAAAATGGGTATTTTCTGTAGTGAACATTCTTGCTCAAAATGCTCCTCACCCACTGCCAGATCTAATCATAACAAAACAGGAAAGAAGGCATCCTAAGCTAAGATGCTAGACAAAGATGCACCCCTTCCCCAATACTGATCTGCTTATAGAATAATTAGCAAATACAGTAGTATCAATGAATGGGAAAATTTGGGAAAGATAATGGGTTTATAGATAAACTGGAATAGACCAGAAATGATGTTTAACTGTAATAAAGAGGGAAAGGAAAGGATCAGAAATAAATTTGAATTACTGTCAAGTATCTAGGTAAAATGTTATAAAAAATCTGCAAAGTTTATACAAAGGAAATTTTGATTAATGGAAAAATGAAACTAAGGAGAAACTGAATGAATGTGAAATGGCAGATTATCATGATTTGATAAAATACTGAAAATAAAAAAATTACCTAAGACAAATTCTTTATAATATTAACAATTTAAAATAAGAGAACAAGATTGAAAGAATTGAACATATAATTAATAAATTTTGTAATGAGGGTAAAATGTCAAGAAAAAATAAAAAGATGGTACAAATAATAAAAAATAGAAGAATTAGGCATTCCCAAAACAGTATATTTATTATATATTTTTATTCTGCCCAATTAGTGGCAGAGCCACTACTTGGGGCATCACAGATCAGTATATCACAGGAAAATATCTGATAAAGTACCTGATAAAAGATATAGACTATAAAATGTTTAACATGTTAAATACAATAAGGTAGTATAACAAGGCAAGAGTGTAATGGACAAATCCAGTAGTTCTGCAAAATTACTCTGGAGCAAAGTTCTCTCTAGCCTAACGCATGCACACACATGCCTCAACCCCCCTCCCCATGTTGTGTTTTCCCACTCCTGCGCACCCATTGCAACCATTTTTCTTATGGTTGAGATGGAACTTGTGGGAGGTGGGTGAATTGCATACATGAACAGAGAAAAAAGCCCCACACAATGAGGGCGAAAATTAGAGGGGCACACTACTCTGGGGGTAAATCCATAAAAGGCTTGTGAGGAAAAGTCAAGTCTTAACTTGTATCCTCAAACTAAGGAGGAAAGGGGCTAACCCCAACTCATGTCGGAGTGAGTTCCAAAGTGATGTAGCAGTCATTGAGAAGGCTTTGTTTCAAGTGGCCGATTTCCATGCCTACCTCTGCCGGCAACACCCCAGTGTATGAGGCACTGATTAAGGGAACAGGTAGATGTTTTGAGGGCGAGGCACTCAGACGGGCAGTTGTATTATAGAACAAATCAAATTAGGTATATGATAGATAACAACATTAAGTATAAAATAAGAATATCAACATGTTGTGGGATCCTTGGTATATATTGTTTTTAAAAAGAAGCCAAGATTTTTATTAAAAAGGCAGAAACGCTTTCCTTAAGAATGTGGTACAGATTTGGAACAAATACAGAAAAACATTTATGCTAACAATTTGATCATTATACTTTATACAATTACAGAATTAGAAAGATTTCAAGAATATTTGATGGGACGTTTGGAGAAAAAATGAAGAACTAGTTATTAAGTTAAAAGACTGATTGGAGAAGATGAATAATAGGGAAAAGAATAGTGATATTAGGAAGAGAAAATTAACTTAGCATAGTTTAATCCAATTAGAATAATGGACGAAAGCAGTTGTTCCCAATCATAGCTCTCCATATATTCTTAACTACAGTTCCCATAAGATCATGGCCAGCAGTACTTCTGGGAGTTTTAGGCCAAGAAATTCTGGGTATCCAAGGTTGGGGACCAAGGGACTAAATGGTTTTTTAAAAATGGTCAAGGTAGAGATTTTAATAAATTTGAAGATAAGGTAGTGCAAAAGGAAAAACAAAAGAGTATGTGGATGAGAGGGATAACAAGTAACATTTATAAGATATTATTAGAAGTGGATGACCAATACAACACTCTTCAAGTGTTATGGGAAACAGATTTAGGTAGGGATGTTAGTAATGAAGACTGGAGAAAGGTACGGAATGAGAATATTAAAATTCATGTCAATAAGAATATATATTGTTTTAAAAATATTTTTTTTAAAAATTAATTAGTATGCAATTGGTATCTAAAACTAGTCAAACTAAACTGAATGGATTCTCATACATGCTGAAGGTGTGGCCAGAATGTGGGTACTCATTTTCACATGTGGTGGGAATCTGCAAAACTAGTAAAATTTTGCAGTTTTTCCCTCACCAAATGAATAGGTGCAGACTGTTTTCTTTACAAGAGGAAGCAGAGGAATGATAGGTGTCTGCCAACTTAGCCTCACTCCCATTACTCTCTACCTACACTGCACAGGGCGAACAATATTCTGGCCTGCATTTATTGCTTAAAAATAGTCCTTTGGGAGCCAGGTATTTCCAAGCAAGTGATGTTTGCGACTTAAATAGAAATGAACCTCCAACCAAAAAAATCAAGTGGGTTGTATTTCCCCCCACAAGTCCATGACAATATGGTTCTGAAAATACAACACAATTCCCTGCATATAATGCAGAAGCAAACCACCAAGGCCAGGTGACTGTGGATAAAACTGCAGTCACAAGATGTCAATCACAAGTATTCTTGGGTTAAAAACATATGTAGCCAGCTGCATCATATCTGAGCTTTCTCCTATGACAATATGTCCACACCATATTCATAGTAGTGCTGCACACCAACTACTTTATAGAAATGTGTAACTAATGCACCCTACAACTATTACTTGGTGAATTTGCCCAAGAGTAAATACTTTTAGAAGGCAGAAATACTTTATTTTCAGATGGTACCTTTGTCTTTGCATGTATCCCTTTCGAACAGTCCCGCACCCATAGGTCATGAGAGATGGGAGAACGCAGATGGGATATATTATCTTGTGGCTCTTTTTAAAATAAAAATGCTTGTCACATAATTGAAACATCTCTTCAAGCTACTGAAGTTATAACTGACTCACTGCTACACTATTGGTGTGAGACATTAGATTTTCCATGTTTATTATTTGCTTCTGAAATTTAACAGAACACACACAAACAATGCACGTCAGATTGAGCAACAGATGGGTTAAATTTGATGTTAATGTTGTAATTAACCTTTTCCCTACCCAACCTTACTGGCAGAGCACCCACATTTATGCAGAGAACGGTTTTTCAGAAATGGCAAAATTAGCACATTTTCATTTCCTTCATTTTTAATAAAAAAATGACTAGAGCAAATGAAATACAAGCCTAACTGAATATACTGTACATGTACTTCAATAATAATTACAACATAAAGCACTTAATATATCTGAAGATAATATCTGAGCCAAAATACCCAATCTCTATTAGCTCAATACATCTGCGGCAGCCTTTAGAAAATAACTGTAAAATATTCATGCATCAAGCAAACGTGACACCAAAGGGAAACAAAAAATACCTCCAAACATTCAGAACAAAAGTTTATTGTTAGCTGCTGCCATCTTATTCTCCTTGCCTTATTCTTTCTTTGTATTGATCTCTTATTTGTATGATTTCCCTTGTTGCTCACCGCCCAGAGTTCCTCTGGGAAAGTCGGGCGGTATATAAATGGAAATAATAAATAAATGTTATGATTTTAAAGCGTTCAGAAAGTCATTAATCATCTAAGTCAGCAAAACACTATTTCCAGTTCTAACAAGGATTGGTGTACATTTGGAAGTTGAGTCATGGCTACTGGACTTCTTTTTTGAGAGATAGAAACGTTTCGCTGTTCATCCAAACAGCTTCATCAAACCGATGAACAGCGAAACGTTTCTATCTCTCAAAAAAGAAGTCCAGTTGCCATGACTCAACTTCCAGATAAACTCACCTGGACGACTGAGAATCTTCACAGACAGACTGGTGTACATGGTTTTTCGCTTAAAACATTTTCAGCGCCCAATAACCTACATTGTGTAAACAATGGCTGTAGCCTCGCTTCTAATGGCGCCTATTTGCCACAAAACATCCGTCCTAAGTCTTTGAGGGAAAAGGCTGTAGTTGGACCTCCAGACCTACGCCTCACTTTTAATATACGATCAATCTGCATTGGATACTTTTTAACCCGACAAATAACGACCCTGCATTCGACACGTTCTTTGTGCAGAACTTTACCGGCTTTTCTCTATATCTGAGAGCCTACCAGGGCATCGTAACAAAAAAAGCTGCCAACAAGGAGGGCCGGTGCCAACAGGCCTCGAGCGGGAACCAGAGACTGGAAGCTGCCTTTCAGGCCGCGCACGTCTTGTGTGAACCGCGTTCCTCGCAAGGAGCTGCGGCTCCCTCTTGTCTTTAAGAGCCACGCTGTCCGATCCAGAAGCCGTTCTAACGTGGGTTGAAAACCACCATGCTCGGGAGCCGAAACCCAAGCCGCAGCCTCCGGGCGGAAAGGCCCGGGGAAAAGGAACAAATAAGGGTCGCGCGGTTACCGCGAGCGCGGATGCGAAGCGAAAACCCAAGCACGGCTTGGGCGACACCCCCCACCCTACGCACAACCTGCGCATGCGCACCACCACTCCCCTCCGGCGCCATGGCCCTTTTCTCCCTCCACCGCGGCTCGGCCCGCTAAGCCCCAGCGCCCCCGTTCCCACTTGGTTCGCCCCGCCCGCGCAGGCGCACGAGGCCTCGTCGCGTCTTCCCCCCCCCGCCATTATCTCCACCTTTCCCCCAACCCCCAACCCCGGCCTGCCAACGGTCCAGGCCGAACCATGCGTCGTGCGGGGGAGGGGGGGAGGGAGCATTGGCGGCCTGTGAGGAATTCAGGGCTAAAGTCTCCTACCTCGAGGCAAAGCCGCTTCTTTTTCACTTTTCCGCCTTTAGCCCTATAGACAGAACCTAGGAAAAAGGAGCCCGGAAGAGAGAGAAAGAGACGCGAGGGAAAAAACGCTCCCCACCAACGAAACTGCGTAACCGCCGCTCCACACGCCGCTCCTTGCGGGAACCGCTAATCCACCTCGCGCATGCGCCGGCAGGCAGGCGAGTGGGGTGTGTGTGTGGAGAGGCAGCTTTGTGCGCATGTGCACCTTGGGCGCGAAACTACGCTTAACGCCTCTCGTAGGCCACGTATCGCGAGACGTTAATGGGCTCGCTTTCGCTTGTCTGCGCAGTAATCGTGGCTGGGCTGTTGGCTGGCGCTCTCGAGAGACGCCGGGTCCGGTTTGATGTGGCTGCTTTGGGATTTTTGCCTAAGGAAATCAGAGTTCTCTCCTGACAGGAAGGGATTGCTAGGATACCTACCAGAAACCAGTCAAGATTACAGTTGATGAGGGTGATTCCTTTATTGGAGCATTTAAAACACACACACACACACACACACACACACACACACACACACACACACACACACACACACACACACACACACACACACACACACACACACACACACACACACACACACACACACACACACACACACACACACACACACACACACACACACACACCAAAAATTCATGGCATATGCCATTGGCCAGGTCGAATCTGACCTACAAGAGCTATAATTCGTTTTGCACCAGGGTGCACAACCTGAGGATTTGTTTATTTATTTATTTATTTATTTATTTATTTATTTATTTAAGGGTATTTTTACCCCGCCTTTCTCCTTGGAAAAGGACCCAAGGCAGCTTACAGTAATGAGAAATAATATACAGGCCAGTACAATTAAGACATATTCAAGTATTGAGAACAGGGCACTGAGGGACATTATAAATACAGGACCAAAAGACAATATTACACTAAAGCTACAAGAAAACACTAGCAGCTTAAAAAAAAGTAAAATTCCATGTAAAGTTATGAGTGAGGGAAACTAACATTGAGAACATAGATAGTGTCAATGCCTTTCCCTAATTTTCTGTGGACTGAAGATACTGTCAAGGGCTGTTCAAACAGGGCCACCTTGGATTCTCTTAACATCTACTAGTCACAAAGTAAAACTATTAACTGGCTCAGTCTACCTGATGAATATACTAAATTATAACACCAACCTTTGCATAGAAGTTACTGTATCTCTACTGTTTTTCCCAACACATCCCCAAAGGAAACTATGTTTCAGGAACAAGCAATAGAATGGGGGGGGGCAGTCACACAGTTATTAGCAAAGTAAGCAAACCCTTTGTCTGCAATTTGGGATGGAAAATTCCAAGTGTGCTACAAAGGAGGAAAACTGAAAACACACATCCCAGCTCACTTTAACTCACTTTATGCAGGCAAACTCAGCAGGGACATTATGGGATGCCCTCCCAAGCGACACCCGCCTGGCGCCAACATTGATGTCATTCCGGCGCCAGGTAAAAACATTCCTGTTCAAGAAGTCTTTTTAACTGATTATTGTGGGTTCTGATGGCGATTTTAGTGCAATGTTTTAATATATTGTATTTGTTGTATTTAAATGTTTTATTGTTTTAATTTTATTGCAATTTGATGTTTTAATTGTCTAAATTGTTTACTTTGATTGTGAGCCGCCCAGAGACCTTTGGGTAGTGGCGGCATACAAGCTATATAAATGTATTTATTTATTTATTTATTTGTTTGTTTATTTATTTATTTATACTGCCCAACTTTCCGAAGGAACTCTAGGCAGTTCACAACAAGAAAATCCATAAAATTCAACTATAAAATAAAGTAAAACCAGCCCAATCGATCAAGACATTAAAATCAATTAAATCCTGCCATGAATTGGGGGACTTTGATACCTACATTACCTATTATTTTTTCTGCACTATTAGTACAGCCTGAGGAAGTGGGATGTCTACCCATGAAAGCATACACGCTATATTTATGCAACAATTTCTGAAAGCTCTTAGAAGACTGTAAGTGCAAGTGGTTAAGAAATCTGTTCTTGCAATTTGCGAAAAGCTGTAGGCATTTACAAGTATGAAAAGTTGTGAGCAGAGGTTCATTCAAAAACAAGATGTTGCAGACACAGAACTTAATGTTGCAGAGTTTTTAATTGCTGGTAAAATTCCCTTTTTTTGCTACACAGTACAGAGATCCATGGAGAATACTGGGGTTACAAGTCCCCCCCCCCATGCCCACCTGTGGAAAACTGGGTGAGAGGATAAGACCATCTGTCCGAGTGCCATTCCCTCTATCATGGAAGATGAAGGGGATCCAAGACCAGCAGGAGGCAAAAACAGAGACACAAGAAACGGAGAAGTCCTGTGTTGGATTAGAAGGGAAGCAGAGGGGGGAAGTGGGAGAAATAAGGATATAATGACGGAGGTAGAGGAATGAGGATGCCGAAAGAGCAAGAGGAGGAGAGACAGAGGCTGGAACAGTGCAAGCTAAGAAATGGACAAAGGGTTACTTGAGGGATGGCTAAAAAACCCCTGGTCTCATAAGTGGGAGAGGGTTGGTGATTCCCCGAGGAGAGGCTTCAAGCACTCTCTGGGTGGTTTACAATTTAGTTATGCAGGCTACACATTGCCCCATTCCCCACAAGCTGGGTACTCATTTTACCGACCTCTCAGAAGGTTGGAAGGCTGAGTCAACCATGAGTCGGCTACCTGGGATTGAACCCCGGGTCGTGAGGACAGTTTTAACTGCAGTACAGGCATTTAACCACACTGCGCCACGAGGCCCCTGTAAGAATTGAGAAGGTGGAGATGGAGAACTAACCTAGCATGTCTGTTGAGATGAGTGTAAAAGAAGGGGCAGAGGTAATATTTAATTATTACTATTTTTTCTTATATTTCTATACCGCCTGTCTTCCAGTGGAACTCCAGGCGGTTCACAACAATATAATGCTACAATAGCATCAAGTCAGAGTAAAAACATTAAAAAACCAGCAAAGATGGCGGCAAGTATTTATCAAGGGGGGCAAAAAAACGACACACTCTGATGATCGCCAGTGAATTCAAAGTTTTGGCAGGAGACAATTTCTAATGGTCAGATCGCTCTAACCAACTGCAACTCTTCCCAAGCAACCCATGCAGGCTCGCTCTTTGCTGTTAGTGTAGCCTTACAATTAAGGGTAAGTGAGATTGACATCTTTGGCGGTGTCAAGGATTGATCCCGTGGCCTGCTAAACATGTGCAGCACTACTGAGCAACATCCCAATCAATCCATCCGAAAAGGTGAAGAAGACAGGAAGACAATTCACTGTTAGGGAAGCAAGGCGTTTTGCTATAGATTTTAAGCAAGCTTATATTTTCGGCGAAGGGTGGTGGGAAAGTGGAAGAGGGGAGTAGACATTATTTCACCCTGCCCTTCTCTTTGGAGTCATCTCCCCCTCCCCCCCTCTACAGTGTGGTCTTTCTTTCCTTCTGCTCTTCCAAGGCCATCATCGCTCACGTCCGCTCTTAGTAAGAGTGGAAACGAAAAGGACTCAACTGGGAGTTGAGTCATGGCTACTGGACTTCTTTTTTGAGAGATAGAAACGTTTCGCTGAACAGCGAAACGTTTCTATCTCTCAAAAAAGAAGTCCAGTAGCCATGACTCAACTCCCAGTTAAACGAACCTGGATGACTGAGAATCTTCACAGACGAAAAGGACTCAAAAAAGCCGGAAGTGTCAGCTCCGACGGCTTGGCTGTGCTTCTCTACACTTTCCTATCTCTACGCTGCCCTAAAAACAGCCACGTTGAGCTTCGGGTTTCCCCGAGTGGGCGGGGCTTCTCCCGGTTCCGTGTCTGTGACGTGTCTTTTCCTGATTGGCGAAGGGACGAGACATCGTCGGCCTTGCCCGCTGCTGCGACGGAGACTGGCGAAGAGGTACGGAGAGGGCGGAGGTGGGGGGGGAAGATGAAGCGAGGGAGTCCGGCGGAGGCTTTCCTCGTCGGCCGCTCCTGAGGCAGGCGGCAGCCTTTCCTTTTGCCAACGGGTCTTTTTCTCCGCCATGAGGCGGGCGGGCTCTTGCTGCTTCATCCTCGTCCCCAGTCCGTTTTCTTGCCCTCCCCGTGCACCGGAGGCAAACCATAGAGCTAAATCTCATTGAGGAAGCGCTGGGGTGTGTGTGGCTGGACGCTTGCATTCTCACGAGCAGAAGACACGTATCTGGGGGGGGGGGGAGGCGAGAGGCAGCATGGAAGTTGAGTCATGGCAACTGGACTTCTTTTTCTTGAGAGATTGAAACGTTTCGCTGCTCATCCAAACAGCTTCGTCCGTCTGAGGGAAAGCTGGTGGCGAGTCCTCCATTTTATAGTTCACTTTGACCTCTTGTCACCCTATTTCAGACCAGGGTGACCAGAGGTCAAAGAGAACTATAAAATGGAAGGCTCACAACTAGCTTCAGACTGACGAAGTTGTTTGGATGAGCAGTGAAACGTTTCAATCTCTCAAGGAAAAGAAGTCCAGTTGCCAGACTCAACTTCCAGATGAACTCACCTGGATGACTGAGAATTTTCACAGACATACTGGGGGACCAGCGTTCTCAACTGCTGCGTCTCTTCCCGTTGCTGGTGAAACGGAGGGGAAACCAAGCGCCCCAGGCTCGTGGTGTTGGCAGGATCAGCCCCCTGTTTTCAAGTGGGCAAAGAAGTACTCCATACTTGAGCCCCCCTTGGTTTGCAGGGCTACCGCCCAGGCAAGACCACTGGCCTTCGGGTTTAGAGGGTTTCCTATTCAAGCCAAGCTCCAGAGACGTGATGTCGAGGGCAAGCGGGCAGCTGATCATGGTGACCTGCCTTGTTAGTAACCACACAGGGGGGGAGTTTGTGTGGTCAAGATCAGGTTCATGGAGGGAAAGGGAGATTTATATCTCCAGTTGGGTTTAAAAACCAAGTTAGCCTGAACGCCAACTTGTGTGATAGGTGCCCTCTTTGGGGGAGATCTGTGGCCAGTTATAGAGCATTTCACTGGGCAAGTAAATTGTTATTTTTTTAAGCGTGGATCCGAGATCCATGGGTGCTTGAATACCTCACTGGTTTAGGATAGTGATGGCGAACCTTCTAGAGACCGAGTGCCCAAACTTCAATTCAAAACCCACTAATTTTTTTTGCAAAGTGCCAGTACAGTAATTTAACCTGTATACAGGTGGCTATGAAGGGGCAGTGTCGGGTGCCCAGAGAAAGGGCTCCGAGTGCCACCTTTGGCACCCGTGCCATAGGTTCGCCATCACTGGTTTAGGAGTTGGAAGTTCGATTCCCTACTGTGCTTTCTGCAAGTGGAGCAAGCCTGTATGCCCTTGGGCAAGCGGCACAGTCCTAGGGTTCCCCCAGGAGAAGGGGAGGTTATATCACCTCTGAATATTCTCCATCTAGCAAACCCTGGAAAGGGTTGCCATACGTTAGAATTGACTTGACAGCACATGATTGACGACGACGATGACGAACTGGTTGTATAGCTGAGTGGGTCAGGTATGTGGCTGTCGAGCCAGAGCTTTGGAGTGTGATGCACCACGGTGCCTTCTGTGAGTACAGCCAGCCTGTGTGGCCTTGAGGCAATCTGCCCAGTCCCAGGACTTCCCCAAAAGAAGAATGGAGAATCACTTGTGAGTTACAGTGGTACCTTGTATAAAGGAATTAATTCATTCCAAATGAAATTCTGTTAAGCAAATTTTCCTTCATACAAATTTCCCATAGGAATGCATTGAAAATGGAGTAATCCCTAATCGCAACCATGTTTATGTTGCACGGATTCACCCCATAGGCGATTCTGTTAAGCAAATTTCCCTATCTCTGGAATTTTTATGTTGTACAGATTTTATGTAATACAAACAGTTTGTTACACGAGGGTCCACTGTATTCTCTTACCTAGAAAACCCAGAAAAGGGTCACCATAACCCATAATTGATATGGCAGCACATGGTTATTGTTTAATTTGAGACCCACAAAGGTCATAATTCTCAAGGAGATGGGTCATTTTTGTACTTTAACTGCTGGTGTGTCTACAGTTCAGTTCACTTTGATGCCGAAGCTAATGGAATGCAGTTCTCCCTATGTAGGCAGCCTCATTTATATAATACACAAAAAACAGTTGGTCTTGTGGTATTATATTGCAAATAACATTTGCACATTATGCAAATGACACACATTTAAGTGCTGCATTGTTTTCATACCAATATGTTCTAGCCTTGGCATGGTTTCTGTAGTAACCACTCTTTGTGTGTTTTCTGCACAGAACAAGTGAAAATGGAAGAAATGGGGAAGGGGGGGTGACAGGCTTGCTGAAAGTTTCACGGGTACAGGGGAAAGTTCTCAGGAAGTCTTGGTGGGCTGAGGTTTCAGAGACAGTAGATTTTTAAAAAAAATAATACATCTTTAACAACCATGGACTGCCAGGAGGACAAATAAGTGGACCCGAAAGCCAGACAAGCTTGGACTCTCGTGAGAAGCTCAATGGCTACTTTGGGGGTGTGGGGATGCCACCTAAAAGCACACACGGTCTGGCGAGGTTGGCCATATGTTTGATTCTAAGCACAGTATGATTCAAAAGTACATACTGTATGTATCTGCAAAGATCTGAAAGGATGTCACATTGAAGAGGGGACTGGTTTGTTTCCCGTGGCTTCAGAGACTAGGACGCGGGGCAGTGGTCTCAAACTACAGGAAAAGAGATTCAATTTAAACATTAGGAAGAACTTCATGACACAGAGCTGTTCGGCAGTGGAATATGCTGCCACGGAAGGTGGTGGAGTCTTCTTCTTTGGAGGTTTTTAAGCAGAGGCTGAATGGCTATCTGTCGGAAATATTGTGATGGGGGTTCCTGCATGGCAGGGGGTTGGACTAGATGGCCCTTGAGGTCCCTTCCAACTCTATAAATCTATGATTCTATGAATAAGGATTTTTATAATCTAAAATTAATATAGTATATCCACCTGGAAAGGAGCCACCAGTGGATGCACTCATGTCATCAGCCACAAAGGAATGCTACCTGCCTTACAGTCACCATTCAGCTGAAGTGCCCAGTTCATTTCTGAAAAAGATGTATTGGCCTCCATTACAAGCATGATGCCAATTTTGGCCAAACCAAGTGCAATTTTAAATCCAGAGAGACGTTAGCTTAGATAATTGAGGTGAAGGGGATATTTAAATGACAGGTCACTGGTACTTGATAGCTGATAGGCATTTTCATTATTTCAGTAATGAAAAGTGGCCTCTCCTTAATCAAAATGTTCTTATTTATTCTTCCCCTGCCAAGTTCCGTGCCTTAGGACAGAATATAATGTAGTGTTCCAGTGAGTCACAGATTTCTGGAATCTGGTTATTCATATTTAATGTTATAATGAAGAACTGCTGGATAGCTCAGTGCTTTAGGCATCTTCGGGTAGAGCTGGAGGTTAGGAGTTCAATTCCCCACGGTGCCTCCTTGACAGGGGCTGGACTTGATTATCCACAGGATCCCTTAACCGCTCTGCAGTTCTGAGATGATGAGGATAACTAGAGAGCGCTCTCCAACTATCTTCTTTGCTAACAGAAAGAAAGCTACTATCAATAGAAGAGGCGGTCCCTAGTGCTACACAAATATGTTGTGCAGAACTGAGGGGGCCCTTGAGCAGATTGGAGGGCGTGGGGGAGTTGATAGGCTCTCTAGGACACGAATTGCCAGAAATCATTTTCCACTCCATTCCACTGACAGATGGATGCTAGTTGGATATCAGCCACACACAATAGCTTACAACCAACAAAAAACAAAACCCAATTGCAGCATCATACTACAAAACACACACTAAAGCAGGAGACCTCAAATATCAGCTCTCAGTTAGGTTGGCAAAAGGACATAATTTAGATTTTAGATTCACGAGACTTTGTGGAAGGAGGGACTTGAATCAGTTGGCTTACAGTTACAGAATGGATGGGTTGTATGGCTCAGAGCAGCGTCGGGAATGTCATGAGTCCAAGTTTGTGAATGGAGTAAGTCCTTCCCATCTCCCGCAAAAGAAAACTGATGGATTGCAGCAAGTAACAGATTCATTTGACTTTCTCTCAAAACATCTTGAAGGCTGGAGTGATCCTTGGGTCCACTTGTCAGGGCAAAGACATTTCTTTCCCACACCTTCGTGAGTGAGAGATTCTGGACCGTCTATGATAATGCAGGTGGTATCTGTTTCTCACACCAAGCCTGTCCTGATTTCTGGCACTGACGCTGCTAGGGTGGGAAGGAGATGCAGCAGAGGCAAATACCACACGGCCTGGGCCTGCTAACATTTACCATACTGTATTTCAACACCTTTCGCCTGCAAGAGCAGGGGTGGGCAACTTTCAGCCCTCCAGAAGTTTTGGACCACTACTCCCACAGTGCTTTGTCATTGGCAGTCTGGGCTTGGAATTCTGGGAGTGGTGGTCCAAAACATCTGGAGGGCCAACAGTTGCCCACCCCTGTACTAGAGGAAACTGGTGCCTTTTGATACCCTTGTATCATTTAGTGTTGAAAACTTAAAATTAGCAGTACTTGTACCGGTGAAACACTACGTGCCAGCTGAGCAGAGTATGCTGACTGAAGACGCATGGCTGTTCTATGAGTGCTATGCCATCCTATTGGTGTCAAGCCTCCCACTCGTCCTAGTTTGATACTTTAAAACAGGCATGTCCAAACTTCAGCCGTCCAGATGTTTTGGACCACAACTCCCAGAGTCCTTTGCCATTGGAAATAGAGGCATGGAATTCTGGGAGTTGTGGTCCAGAACATCAGGAGGGCCGAAGTTTGGACATGCCTGCTTTAAAATCAGTTGATAAATATTGCTTGTGTATTTCTCCACATTTCTTTGGGTTTTCATTCCCTTTTTTATAGTGTTTAATTGTAAGAACCGAGCGCTACATTTTTGCTGGATCACATGTCCTTTGTTAGAATAAACAGTCCCCGCTCCCTTTGTTTGCAGGCCATATATTGTGCCCTGAAATCCTGATCTGGAGGGTTGAAGCAGAGCTCTGGCATCAGTCTTATTGCAGGGGAGCAGGGCAAGTCCCCAAGATCAAAGTAGGAACTCTTTAGTTACTGGATGGTGCTAATAACATCATATGTGGAACTGCTGCTCATTAAAAGATTTGGGAGGGGTCACCCGCTGCACCCATAATGAGACTGGTGGGGAACAAGTCGTAGGTGATTCAGGCGAACGCTGAGATTGAAGCAAGAACTCTTTAATTGCGGGTTGTCTCCCCAGGCTGCAAATGACATAGCCCTTTTGCCAGTGTAATTTTCTGAGCAGAATTTTGGCCCCTAAAAACATTTGTGTAGCCTGGACCGATACTGTAGGGAGAGGAGAAAGTATGCATTTACCATAAATGGGAACTGATGCATACATTCAGACCTTGCAGTGTGTGTATAGGGTATAGCTTGCCAAAAATATGGAGAAATGTCTTGCACAGTTCCTTTGATTGCCAAGAATTCTGCAGTATATGCTGTGCAATGAGTGCTCAAATACCAGACGACTTTGTATACTGATGGTGTCATATAAGAAGGTGCATCATGTAGGGCCTAAAAGCATCTACAACTTTGTTAGACTAACTGAATGCTTGTAACTAGAGATGTGCATTCAGAATTTATAATGTAATATATTTGGATAGTTCTGAATGTATCTAATCTGAATTAAATAGTTCTGAATATCTATAACTACAGTTCCTAATATTTGAAGTTCCATTTACTCCTGTAGGTTAAAAAAACAATGAAAAATGGGTATAGCTGCATATAAATCCCTATTTGCTGTTAGGATATATTCCAGTGCAAGCTTGCACTGAAGCAGTTTTCTCTTTGTCCTTTTCTGAGCCTTCTATTTACATTATCTGTATCTCATTCTATAATGTTTCCTTTATAGAATTAGAAATAGGATTTAGGATTAGGAGGTTCACAGATTAATACATTATAAACTAACAAGGTAATATTATATTGGGAATATGTTCCTTTGGGGTATATCTGGCAGGGGAGTAAGTTCTTATTATACATAGGCAGGCATATTAATTTAATATATGAAGTTAATGGAATTTCTGTCTTGCTGTGTGTATGTGTTATTTTCATTGGAAGGGTCTGTGTTCTGCTGTAGCAAAACCAGATCCTGTTGTTTTTTTTTAGGGTTGAGTTTCCAGGCAGAATGAAATATGGATCTGGTAGTAGAAGTGGGCACTTCAGAAAGGCTGCAAGAATGCTGCCTGAACCCACTGGAGCAGCTTCTACTGAGATAGGAGGAAGAGGGGGGGGGGGAACAGCCAAATTGAATTAAAACAAGTTCACAAACAAAAGCTGTCACCCATCTGCCTTGTTCAGCACTGGCCCTAGGAAAGAGCAGGGGGCAGCAGTACAGTCTCTCTCTCTCTCTCTCTCTCTCTGTATCTGCCATGGATGTGGCAAAGAAACTTCTGGTTCAACATGGGTCAGTAGTTAAGAGTGAACCTCAGACATGTTCCAGTCATGTTTTTGTCCAATCCAGTCGGAGCAGCCAGGACCAAAACAGATGGCGAAGAAGGCACTTGCCTCCCAAAGAACTGATGTGCCAGAGAAAGGCAAGGGGGGGGGATGGCACCAGCGTTCGGACTGACAGTGGTAGCTTGGGCAGTAGCAGCGCTGCTGCTTTTGTGGTTGGGAAAGACTTTTGTGAAGAGCAGCAGACCTTCCCTTCCCGATCCACACCATGTTAATATTCATCATAATCAAGGAAGGGTTCGTTCCCCCAGCCCCCAGTCCCAGCGAAAATCTTTCCTGTGGTTGATCAGATCTTTCCATCCCATGCTTACACATCTGCTTTGGGGGAGAAGGAGACTGAGTCAACTCAGGTGGGACATGCTTTCAGGCGCACGTGACACTGAAATCGCCCACTGCCCTCCTCCAGCTGCAGTTGCCCCACCACTTGCTAGAATTAGTAGTGATGGCAAGTTAGCAGTCCTTGTTAAGAACAAGCTCCCAGGAAGTCAGTAATCTTTTCAGCCGTGGGCAACAAACACTGAAACGGCTGGTTGAACACACGGCAAGAAGGTGCTCAACTACAGGTGGGACGTGGGCCACCTCTCCAGTCGCAGCATGCTCAGCCACCTGATGACTCCAGGCATGGCACTGGTGCTGGCCATTGAAGTGGGTGTGTGTGTGTGTGTGTGTGTGTGTGTGTGTGTGTGTGTGTGTGTGTGTGTGTGTGTGTGTGAAGTGGCTTCCTTATTCTGAAGGGCAAGAGTCATCAGAAGTTGAGCCATCAGCCCAGGGAAGCAGGGAGGTAGATGGACCAATAGCAAGAGGTGTGATGCAGTAAATGCCAGATCCATGTCTCAAGAGTAAGTTCTGAGTTGCCTTGGAAGACCTTGGAAGGATGCAAGAGGAGGCCTTCAGCCAATAGAAACATGCCAGGAGTACTCGTCACCTAAGAGAGATGAGAGCCCTGGATGATCAGCTATTCCCCCTGGCGGAGCACACTGGTTCCCATAGATCTTATGGCAGCACTGGCATCCCATGAAGAATTGCCATGCTAGCTGCTGGGGAGTGCCAGATTTATGTTGGCATGATGGAGGGCATAATGAGGGGAAGGTCTGAGTGGATGAAGGATTCCATGGAGAGGGAACAGCATTTTCCCCCCTGGCCTGAAGTGGTGACCCTGGCTAGCAATGGGGAGGACCTGCTTCTCCTCTGGTTTGCCTCCTTGTGGAAAAAGGAGGAGGCCATGTAGACGATCTGTGCCTGTAACCTGGATCTTTAGAAAAACTGCCTGTCTTAAGGTTAAGCTACTGTTGCTGGGCTTCCCTGAAGTCTCCTTTAAGTAACAGCGAATGACACACACTGCTCAGTACTAGGTATGCCCATGCTTCAGTCTCCTGTCTCTCTCCTTCTGCCTCTTCCATGCTTCTTGCTAATCCAAGATTGTGCTTGCTTACACTTACTCAACCGTGCTGGGCCTCACGCTGTTGAGACAGCTTCCACCCACCACAGGCTATATCCGTTGCTCCAGTTGGCCTGCTAGTACTGGTCAGGGTATTTATTCAGTCCCCAGTACAACCTGACCGCTGCTTCCCCAACACTGCTGGCCTTTCCTGCTGGCCTTCCCACTGTTTGGGGTTCAATCAGTAGGCCCATTACAGTCATTTCCTAATACAGTACCTGGGCACTGCTGACTGTGGGTGTGCACTCTTTTGTTTGGCCTAATCACTGGGAAGGTGTCAAGAGGACTCAAGGAAATCCTTTAAAAATAATGACTGTAATATTACTCATATTGACTGTAATGGAATTTTGGAAACCCTGAATGTTTGAAATTCTGAATCTGAAGGGTTTTAATTCCAAAATTCAAATGTGAATCTGAATTCCGGCTCATGTGCACATCTCTGCTTGTAACCCAGTTCCACAAGAGTAATTTGTGCACCAGTGCCTTTGGAGACCGATCCTGAGGTGGTCAACGGGGGTGCAGAATTTGGGGCTCTGCCTGTATTGTTGGACCGCAGCTTTCGTCATAGCTCCACTCTTGTTTTTGCTAGCTCATGGGGGGGGGGCTAATGAGCAGTTCAACCCAATTATTATGGTGACGTCCACTTGCTAGCTATCCTGACGTCAACTTGGAAAGGGCAAGATATGCTGCTTGATCGCATTTTTGTGTTTCGTAAAAAATCACCAGGTAGTAAAAATGTACCTTCCGGAGGTACTGGTGATATGATGCAAATGATGAGAAAGCTTCATAGATCAACCAACTCTCTAATTTCAGGTTGCGATGTCTCGTGGCATTTCTTTCGGATCTCTTGTGGTAAAGCTCAGCCTGGTGGCCGTGCTGCTTTTTATAACAAGCTTATCTCCATGCTTAAACGACAGAGTTGCTGTAAGTATCCTTAATAATTGAATAGCGACAAAGCCTGTACCAGGGAATTTAAATCAGCAGAATGGAATGGTGTTGACAGAGATTATCCATGTGAATTCTCCCTGAGAAAGAGTCTTAGTTGGAAATGCTATACTTTCCATGCAAATAATTTACTACATATATGATCAGACATCTGAAAGGCTTTTTACTTAGTGAAAATGCTAGCAATCGGATCCCACCCAACCCCCCACCAAAAACAAACAAACATATGAACTGTCATAAATCATTTGTCTCTCATTTCCAAGAGGTTTGCTTTGACAAAAAAAGAAGAGAGTGACTTAAAGGAGCAAGATAAGAAAGAGTTGATGGAGGAGGAAGAGGAAGAGGAGGAGGAACTTGATTCTGAAGACCTGGAAATATTTTACCCAACGAATCAGTGGCAAACAGTCCGGCCAGGTAAATTATATTTTGTTTTATTTTTCTGTTTTATATACCACCCATCTAACCAAAGGCCCCAATACAAACAATAAGTAAACATCAAACCTTACGTAATGAATCAAATGTGACTGACTATATTGTTCTGTTGATTGCCATATTCTGCGTTACCAGAAAAAGTTGCCTAGGAGCTGAGATAGGCTGCAATCCACTACACAAACTCCAAATGTATGGAAATATGAGGGAAATTCAGTTCAGTCCCAGTTCTAACAGCAAAACGGAATGTTGTGGTGTTCTGAAGTTCCTTAAGGAGCCCCGTGGTGCAGTGGTTAAATGCCTGTACTGCAAGTAAAACTGCGCTCACGACCTGGGGTTCAGTCCCATATAGCAGGCTCATGGCTGACTCAGCCTTCCATCCTTCCAAGGTCGGTAAAATGAATAGCCAGCCTGCTTGGGGAGGGGGCAATGTGTAGCCTGCATAATGTAATTAAAAACTAAACTGCCCAGAGACTACTTGAAGAGGAGTTATTCTAGCCCACCAAACATAAGTCAGCCTAAGATATAGAAGGCTGTGGTGTGTGGAGTATTGGAGACAGAAACCAGTGGCTTCAGAGACTAGAACTCGAGGCAGTGGTTTCAAACTACAGGATAAGAGATTCCGTTTGAACATTTGGAAGAACTTCCTGATGGTTAGACCTGTTCGGCAGTAGAATAATATGCTGCCACAAAGGACGGTAGTGGAGTCTCTTTCTTTGGAGGTTTTTAAGCAGAGGCTGAATGGCCATCTGTCGGGAGTCCTGTGATGGGGGTTCCTACATGGCAGGGGGTTGGACTGGATGGCCCTTGAGGTCTCTTCCAACTCTATGATTCTATTATTCTAAGTGGTATGGGGCGGTATATAAGCAGGACACTTTATGCAAGGGAAGAACCTTCCCCTCAGCTTAACAATGCACCTGGAAAGGAAAAATATAGCAAACATGCTTCATCCGTACGTATCCCTTATCCCTGAGAAGAAATTCACTTAGCACTGATGGCTTTTGGATAAGGAAATTGTGGGAAGGATGTAAAGATCTTGGTGTCTAAAGTTTGTTTTCTGACACTGTATTCCACAGGCCCTAATCTGACACTACACTAATGCGCCCCAAGCCTAATAGCCTAATAAAGAGAGTTTTCTCTACATTTGCAGCCTGTTTACTTAGACGGGGAGCCTTATTTCTCATGGTCCTCCTTCTTATGAAGTTGTTGCCTCTTCCGTCTCTTTCTATTCATACATGAAGAGTGACAGCAGAGAAGGACAGGACTTCTCTAAAAAAAGGAACTTGAATAAACTAAGACTGGCACATGTATTGTATGTTCCTCTGAAAGTATTATCAAGTCTGACTGCATATTATGTTTCCACGCAAACCGCAACTGAATCCCAGTATCCCAGTAATAGGTGACCTTTTCAGAGCTAGGATACCCTTACTGTTTCTTTATGAGGCTGGCGTTTTTGACAAGGGGGAATGTCTACAGATATTCATATTGTATGAGTTAGATTTGCATGAGCCTCTTTGCACATCCCTAGACGTGTGTTCCTGACACAGTGATAATAATGGAAGCAGGAAGTTTTGTCTTAAGATTTATGTCTTGAAGATGGCAGAGGGCTGTGATCTCACTTCCCTTGCGACAGCTGTCTGTGCAGAAGTTGGCGGCTTAAAGAGCTGCTTGCATCTCGCTCCGATTTTTCCTTTTTCAAATGAGATCTGATTCTGCAGTAACTCTTAAGCAAGCAAAGACTTCAGGATACATCCTTTCACCTGTGCATTTTACCTTATTTTCTAGGTGGTTTGGCTTACAGGAGTAATCTTCATTTTGCTAAAATATTACATGCCGTTTGGGGGAGGTAGGACAGGATCCCACTGCCAGTATTACATGCCACAACCAAATGATAGAAACTGTGGCCCATTTTTCCCTTGCTTTGCAATTTTTAGGTTGGTACCTCACGGAAAGTGAGTTCTCCTTTAACAGCTGCTTTAGTGATCAAAACAGCTCAATTCTTTGTTTAAAAAACTTGTCTAATTCCATTCCATCATCAGCTCTGGCCAAATTTCTGCTACTAGTGAAAAGAACAAGGAAGGAATAAACTATTTATGAATCTTTTTTTGGGTGTTGCAGGGTTGGTTAACTGGGGGTATCTGTTTTTCTACCATTGCTCTTTGCTATTACTTATACTCTGGAGTAGGAACTGGCAAACCACTCCAGTACTCCTGCCAAGAAAGCTCCATGGACATGGGGTCACAAAGAGTCGGTCACGACTGTAACAACACACACATTACTTATACTAAGTTTTGTTGTTGTTGCTGTTGTTTGTAACTGAAACCCTGTTCCTTTGTTGCACATACGAAAGGCAGATGTTGTAGCATTCAGTTACTTCTAGCAAGCAATGAATGAATCACCACTAGAGTTCCCTAGTGTACACCAAGCTGGAAGGCAGACATGCCTCCAAGAGTCCCAGTGGCGACTCATTAATTGTCAGCTATAATAAGTGACTGAATGTTT
Organism: Phrynocephalus guinanensis; assembly: GCA_037367245.1. Lineage (NCBI taxonomy): Eukaryota > Metazoa > Chordata > Lepidosauria > Squamata > Agamidae > Phrynocephalus > Phrynocephalus guinanensis. Next base: position 14,971,415 of record CM074733.1, on the reverse strand, counting down.
TGCTGTGTACCTTCCACATGTGTAACAAAGCAACAGGATTTCAGCCAGAACTGTTGTGTAAATCAGAAATTGTTTATTTAAAAAAACCTATCCCCATGGCTGATGATGTCATAGGTCCCATGCTGGATTTCAGCCATAATGCTTCATCTGTCATTTCCACCAGTCTCTTAAAGAGACATTTCCACAGAGGTTTTGGAAGTCCCCGCACTTGTTTCAACTGAATCAGTCCTGGCTTGATTTTTTTTTTGGCAAAGTTTTCACTTCCTGTGAGGTCTTCTGGTCTGTGGGCATCTTTTATTAACAAGCATATTGATAAGGAAACACACGTGTAAGCAAACAGTAAACATTCCATATTGTAGAAATGATCACATCTTTGCTCTAGACAAGATGTCAAGTGTACAAAATATCCAAATATGGTCTATCTCAGCTGGCCTGTTAAATGGCAGCACCTGCAGATGGTGACTGGAATACTATTGCACATTCACACTGGTGTAGCTCCATTGGCATAACGTTCAGTGGCAAGCTGCTGTGAGATAAGCAGTCAGCACAGGGATCTCCTGTCCCACACAACTGTTTGGTGCAGGAGTTTATGGTGATGGATTTATGTTTGCAGGCATAATTAACAGGTTTTCTCTCCACTGAGCCTAATATAATACGATCAGATTTCATGGCCCTTTTCTGTCAATACTTTTAATTATAAGCATAGCAATCACCAGTTGAAAACATTGTAGCCCTCACATATTCCATCAAGGTAATGTTAAAGTCGCCATCTGGTGGTCCCTGAACACCATCTGCAACAGGAGCGTATGTCAAATTTTCATAATTTTTGGTAACTTTTTGTTAACTTGGTGCTCATATCACTGATAAGCATGTAGAGGGTTCAAAGTATTGCTTGTCTATTATCTAAAGTTTGAAAGCATTGTCAATTTAAGCCAGTCAAAACAAACCAGGATAAATTAGAGCACAACAGTATAGGTGACCAACTCAGTTAATTTAGTGGGGTTAAGTTAAATTTGCTCTCAAGTAAAAGGTTATGGGATGCCATTTTTGTGCACCATGGGCAGATGTAGTATATAATTTTTTTTATCTTTTCTGTCTAGTGTTTTCTTGCAGGTGCAGGGTCTGCTTTTAAGGATCCTGAAACATTGCATGACAAAGGGCGCAGGACAATGATTTGCATGTTCTTATTTACAGTGTCCTGCCATCTCTCTTTTGGTTGCCCATCTGGCCTCCAGCCATGGATTTTCAGGTGGAACACAGTTTGGACAACATACAGTATATTATTTTACACAGGCATACCTCAATTTAAGAATTTAATGCGTTCTCTGGGACGTTTCGTATAGTTGAAAATTCGTAAACCAGAAACGCATGGGGGCACAATGCATCCTGGGTACTTTTTCGCAATACATTACAAAAAAAATTGTAAACTGGGGCATTATTTTCAATGGATTTCCTTTCATGAACCTAAAATTACATTAATGAAGGCATTCATAAACCGAACTAAGCCTTTATCTGTGTATAGCTCCACTCATACAAGATCTCTTATGTTCACTGTCCCATGTTTTCTTCTAAGAGGTATATGCCTTTTATTTATTGTGGTGTATGCATTTTTTTATTTTGGATTTCCCCCCACTCTGTCTCAAGGCCTCGGGTATTCACATTGTAATCTTTCGACTGATTTTATTTAGAAGATATATCCGTGCTACTCTTCCCCACCAAATGCAAAAAACAGGACAAGGGATTTGAAATATTCCTTTACCATCCAGATACCAGGCTGATTGCAGTGAGAAATTATGGAACATTCTCTCCCCAAAATTACTAAACCACCTAATCTGTATCCTATGCAGGAAACAGAGTAAAATCCAGAAGTATATTGCAAATCTTGAACTACACATACAGAACCAGCCCTCTGTTGACTAGAACACACGTCCATCTTAATGGACTCAGTGTAACCCAAGGTTTCTTGGGCCATTATCAGTTTTAAAATACTGTGTAGTGTCTGCTGAAATCCCAAGCTGGATTTCCTTATTATCGAGCTCACCAACCCCATTGGAGGTGAGAGATACCATGTTGTTCCTACTTGTTATCTTTAAGATGGGATTAAAGTAGCCCTTGTCATAACTTGCCAAACAGTGCTTCCAGGGAGAGGAGTTGAACATCCATAGTGGTCTTCAAGGTCATTCTCAGGGGTGAAATGCCACACTGTCAACAACTTGTGCCCAGGGAAATGCAGTCTCTTTGTTAAAAATGAAGTCTCTTCCTGCCGTGGCCCGATGTATAAATATTTTCCATGTAGCCCCAGTCTTATGTCTGAAGAAGTAGACTTGATTCACAAAAGCTCGCATTAAAATATAGCAGTTTTTAAGTTGCGGCAACATTTTTGTCGTGTTTATCAATTATTTTTCTTTCAGTTTTGTCTGATAGTTTTTTCCATTGAGATCTGTTGCCGGTTTCTTCTTTAACCACTAGAGTTTTAAAAAGAGAAACACACACGCACACACACACACACACACACACACACACACACACACACACACACACACACAAAATAGAATTGTGGTCCAGAAAAAAAGCTTGATGTTTCTGTATGATTACTGGGTTGGGGGACCTCCCTTATGAGGTAAGGCAAAAACATTTGGGGCTCTTTAGTCTGGAAAAAAGGCACCTGAGGGGAGATATGATTGAGACGTACAAAATTATGCAGGGCATGAGTAAAGTGGATAGAGGGAAGCTCTTCTCCCTCTCACAAAATACCAGAACTGGAGGACATCCACTGAAATTAAGATTTGGGAGAATGAGAACAGACAAAAGAAAATATTTTTTTACCCAGCATGTTGTTAGCCTGTGGAACTCCCTGCCACAGGATGTGGTGATGGCATCTGGCCTGGATGTCTTCAAAAGGGGACTGGACAGATTCCTGGAGGAGAAGTCCATCACAGGTTACAAACCATGATGATGTGTCATCTCCAGGCTTAAAACCGGGGTACTTCAAGGGCCAGATGCAGGGGAATGGTATCAGGAGACAGATATCTAGTCTCGTGCGCTCCCGGATGCATCTGGTGGGGCCACTGTGAGATACAGGAAGCTGGACTAGATGGGCCTTTGGTCTGATCCAGCATGGCTCTTCTTATGTTCTTATGTTCTTATATCCCATCCTTCTCTTTGAAGTGAAAAACAAAAGTCAAGACTCTTTTGACACCTTAAAGCCTTGAAAAGATTTTTCAGCATAAACTTTTTGGGATGAAATCACAGTAGTAAGCGATGTTGGTTGACTTAGATCAAGTCTCTCCGATTGGCCACCTTTTGTAGCACACGCTAGCCGTGAATATTTGAAACAATGGCAACAAACTGAAAATGAAAAAAAAGCCATGCTTTGAACCTCTTGACATTTTATTTGCAGGTCAGGCTGTTCCTGCTGGGCTCCATGTGCAGCTAAATCTACAGACAGGAGAAAAATTAGCCAAGCTTCCAGATGACGAGCATGGGGAAAGAGACCTTCCAAAAAGTAAAAGGTATAGCTCCTTTCACAGCTACCTAAACGGGATGCAGATGAGTTCCTGATGGTTCTCCTCTTAATTTTTTGAAGTGGGATGTTTGGCTATGGATGGAAAGACTGGAGGTTTTCAGAAGCTGACCTTTGCTTCCAAATCAGAAAAAGTAAAATTCTCAAGGATGACCGTCACCATCACAAACTAGTTTGAGGACTACTGGTTTAGAGACAGAGTGAAGGTTTAATTTAGTTACATCTTATGTTTCCCATTAGTGGAGCATAGCTAAAAGGCCCTATAATAAACCTAAGAGTATACAAATGATGGCCCAAGATACTTTGGAGAGGCAAAAATTCACCTTCTCCCATTTAATGATCAGAAGGCTTGCGGTTGTACCTTGTCTCATCTTGGATAGTGGGGCAGTAGTCTGTGCTACAAATGGGGGGGGGGTGTTTCAGGCTATCTGGGGGGGTGCCCTGTTCAGGAGGCACAGTTCTGCCCTTAAGTACCTGCAGTGCCTGCTGAACTGCCAGAGGGAGTTGCCTTGTAGCACTGGGAGGACCCAACCCTGAACATGTAGAATCACATTGTAGAGTCAGATAAAAACATAAACACTTTCAAGACAGTCAGGAATTCAGGAAACATTTCAGAAGGTCATAGGGCATAAATTCGTGCTGTAGTTTTAAAAGATGCAGTCACATCCGATACATTGTAAGAGCCTTGTGGCGCAGTGGTTAAATGCCTCTACTGCAGGTAAAACTGTGCTCACGACCTGGGGTTCAATCCCAGGTAGCAGGCTCATGGTTGACTCAGCCTTCCATCCTCCCGAGGTCGGTAAAATGAGTACCCAGCTTGCTGGAGGGTGCAATGTGTAGCCTGCGTACTGTAATTAAAACTCTAAACTGTCCAGAGACTACTTGAAGTGGTATGGGGCGGTATATAAGCGGAACACTTTGCTTTGCTCTTGCTTTTACATTTTAAATACAAAGGCAAGATCAAAATTATCAGTAAAGTCTAATCTAAGTGTTATTGCTGGTGTGTCTCGTTGCATACTGAAAGCCTCCATAGCTTGGTTTGAATACAATTTTAGATGATGTGATCTTCCCTCTAGGCCAGGTTATTCATAACTAGTTATTTTATAGAGGAAAAGCTATTGTTGTTGTGTGCTTAATGTGTGTTTTATAAAATAGGTATGATTTAAGTGTGTGGTGAAATGTTTCAGTGATTCATACTGAAGAGTTTCTTGTAATTTGTTGGCCTACAAGTGTGTTACAATGTGTAGCCTGCATACTGTAATTAAAACTGTAAACCACCCAGAGACTACTTGAAGTGGTATGGGGCGGTATATAAGCAGAGCACTTTTGCTTTGCTTTTAAACGTGAGGTTTTATTTTAATTTGACTCAGAATTGGTATTACTTAGTAATTTAAATTGATTCATATGCAGTACATTGGTTGGAATCTACTCCAAACAGGTTGTAGTGATAATATCTTATTTTCAATTACTTCAGAGTGATTCATATACAGTGATGCCGTGAATTGTGAATGCATTGAACAACTAAAAACTTGAATTATGAAAGGAAATCCGCCGGTATAAGGTAATTTTAAGTTACGAAAAAAGGTGGATTTTCTTTGATTAACGAAAAAATTCAAGTAATCCTTGTTCAAGGCATTCTAGGGGAATACTTTCTTAACCCAGCAGAGCAGGGAAAGAGATTCCCCTGCGTTGCCAGATTGCCAGGAAACTGCCTCAATGAGCTGTCAACATCAGCTGTGTGGCAGTGGTGAGAGGCTGGCCTTTACTCTTGCCGCCTGGTCTTGCTTCTGCAGCCATTTGGCTGAAGCCATACAGAAGGCAGGAGTGAAGCATTGCTCTCTCCACACCACCACACAGCTGATTTTTACAGCTGGGCAAGATTGGGTCCTCCCTTCTCCTCCAGACGAGGGTCTGACGGGTGGTGAGCCACCTGCACAGAGCCGGGTGAAGAAGGGGGTGGCGACGCCTTGTGGATTCGTTCATAGTCCATTTACTCTCCAGGCACGCTGCTCTGGGCACCCCAAAAGCGCTGTGTCTGGAGAGTAAACGGGCTATGAACGAGCACACAAGCTGCTGTCACCCCCCACCCCTTTGCCCGGGTTTCTGCCTCAAAATGGCTTGCCACAGAGACCCAGGCGAAGGAGTGGTGGCGGTGGCGGCTTAGATCCTGGCTTTCACCCTCACTGCTAAGGTGCGAAATTAAAAACCCTGCTGGGCTCTCCCTTTTGCACCCAGGCGAGGGTCCGACGGGTGGTGAGCCACCTTCACAGAGACGGGCAAAGGAATGGGTGGCAGCACCGTGTGGTCTCGTTCCTAGCCCGTTTCCTCTCCAGGCATGGTGACTTTTGGGATGCCCTGTTTTTGCCCTGGCTGACACAGACCATAGTTGTGGCCTTGCTCCCAGGAGCTTTAACCACTAGCTATGCTGGTCAGGATTTCTGGGAGTTGTAGTCCAAGAACATCTGGGCACTCCAGGTTGGAAACCTTTGGGCTGGGGAGAGAATTTGGGCTTTGTTTGACCTTTGTGTATTTGGTTTGTCGGAAGAACAGCAAAACGAGAGGGGAATACAGTATATATACGTGGATAACACATGAATCAACTCATGGCGTTCCATGTTATGCTTAGTTGCCCTTTCTGCGTTGGGCTCGTGCATGACAAGCCAGTTTTCTGCAGTTCCTTGGCTTGTTGAATTATCCAAATTGGATCGTGATATTGTCATTCACCTGGAACAGAAAAATGAGTGTGGAAGGCCTGAATTGTTGCACATTTAGGCTAAACCTATAATAATATAATAAGGACGTAGGAGTTGGTTTTGTTGAATAGGGGTATCAGCGGACGGCAGGGGCACATATTAAGAACTAGAAGAGGGGAAATCCGAATCCGGAGCCAGGAATCCAACAGGGCCAATACGATCACCCCTTTGATTTGAAAACACTTGAAATGGCAAGCTTCTAAAGCCTGCTGTTCCCAAGCGTCACGGGAAATGTATAGCCTATTGGCAGAGTTTTCTCTTTAAATGATTTGTTTCCTTCAGTGGAAGCCTATGCCTGTAGCTGCTTAAGGATATAAGGAAGGGCAAGTGATTTGTGGAGGACGGGGAAGATGTTGATGTTGCGAACAAGCCAGATGGTGGTGGTCAAGTGTCATCTTAGCTTTACTCATACATACAGTTACTATAAAATAAATGGTTTCCCCCCCCAACACTTGCAATTTCTGTGATGAGAAGTACAACCACCCTCCTCTGTTTTGATTTCGAAGATGTACTTCTTATGTTTGGAGGTAGTGGGAATTTTTGCCTGTGTATTCTGAATCGACGCGTCTTGCGAGGGTGGACAGAAACAGAATAACAATGTGGTGGTGGTGATGGGAAAGTTTCCTTCTTGGCTCTGTTGGAGAGACATCGCCTGTACGCAAGTTGTTTTTATTATTCCAAAATTTGCCCAGAAAAATCAGGATGTCAGAACGCATACACTTCAACAATATCAATCATCCTTGGTGTTGTGTGAAGAAGTTCCTTCTTCTTCTTCTTCCTTCTGAACTCGTTGTCAATCAACCTCGGTGCCTGTGACAGCCGGAGAATAAAAGTCCTCTGCTGTCTCTCTCAAGCGCTCTGTCATATCAGCTTCAGATACTTTCCCCACCAATTCAACTCACAGAACGATGCTGCAAAACCTTCATCATTGACATTGCCTTGGTTTGGAATTTGTGGCTGGACGATTTCCTCGCAAAGGCACCCAGACTTTATTGTTATCGGCTGCCGTCAAGTCAGTTCTGGGGGGACCCTTTTTGACTGACCTGAGTTAACAGTCCATCAGAATCATGGCCACCTTTGCCCGTTCTCATCCTTCTTCCCCTGCCCCAGGTGTTTTGGTACATTTGCCACCAAACGTACCAAATCCCCCCACTCCAGCTTCATTCCATTCACAGGAAAAACAGGGAAACCTTATTCAGATGTTTAGCAAATTTAGTTTCACAGTTACATTTGTTCAGTCATGAAATTTGGGCAACCACCTGTCAGCCATCCTTTGATTTGTATTCCTCCATCAAACAGGGAGTTGGACTTGATGGCCTTATAGGCTCCTTGTAACTTCACTATTTTATCATTCTATGACGGTTAAAAGAACAGCACTTAGGGGGTGATATTGTTTCTAATAGGTGTTTGCAACATGCTTTTGAAATCTGGATTGCCGTACATGTTGGTCATGTGATAAAAATAGTGTTGACAGAAAACCTGCGGACAAGAGAATGGCATAGATCGTAGCCAGGGCCTAAAGCAAAGTGATTATATACTGACCCATACCACTTCAACTAGTCTCTGGGTGGTCTACAGTTTTAATTACAGTATGCAGGCTACACATTGAACACACACCCCAGCAAGCTGGGTACTCATTTTACCGATCTCGGAAGGATGGAAGGCTGAGAAGGATGTTGGAGTATCAATTTATAGGACATGCCTAACAAAAGAGTTCAATCAATGTGTGCAATCACTTGCTGCTAAAAGCTGGATATCACTGGGCCCAGCAGGGGTTCTGGGAAAACAGTTCTAAGATATAGCCAGTGTCTTTACCTAAGATGGGTAATCATCAATATCTGTGCAGGTTACAAGATTTCTGTATATGCTTCGCATTTCTTCTTCTTCCTTGATTGTATACTCCCCAAAGAACCAAGAGCCCCATCTCCAGAGGAGAAATCCAGAAAATATCCTTGGGAACTGAAATTCATTTTGTCTTCCTAGTAGACAAGTTAATTCCTCTACACAAAGTCCTATTTCCATCAGTATGCTAGAAACCTCCAGATTTTTGTCCGCCTCAGCTCTTGAGTGCTTTTAATGGCATCTCTCCGGATTCATGGAATTATTTATCTTTGTGTACCTAGAGTATTTCCTAAGTATTCAGAAGCCATATCTTATATATGAGTGGAGCCATTTTACTTCCAAAATGATGGCACATTCAATCACCTCTGTTTTCCATTACACTTTATTTTTTTTTAAATTCCAGTGGGGTCTGAGGGTTCTCTATGTTGTTTTGTTTTGCTTCAGTTGAGTTTGAATTCTGAATAGCATTGCAGCAACAGTCAAATGCCCCCGTTCTGCAAGCTAGCCTCCTAGTTCTTAAGTGGAGGTCCTGGTGTACTTTTAGACACACGTGACAAGCATACATTTCAAATTAAGCCCAGGGGACTCAGTTCTCCATTGTTTTTGCAGCTGGTTGTGGTTCCCCCAAAGTTGTCGATGTATTAAATTAGTATACAAGTATGCTCGCTGTCAAGGTTTAATATGAAGATTTCCATGACAATAACTGGCAACATCTGGATTTTGCCTTGCAGATGTGCCTAATTTGCTTTGTATACTCCCCAAAGAGCTTTGAGGGAAGTGTAGTTAATATATTCAGAAAGGCTCCATCGTTTATGTAAATGGGTTGTCAAATCCCTGCTTTTATGATTTTAGAGATATCTTTTGCAATCTTAAAGCGCCAGTATTAACCTGAACACAACATTGAACCTTAATAGTCGTGTTGCCCGGTTTCTTTATGCGTCATGTTAAATGAAATAAATAGGGCCATGATGTCTGTGCCATTAAATGTTTTTATGTATAGTATGTTGTTTTCCCCAGCATTGATCAATGCATGACATATTCTTTTGTTTTTGTACAAGGCTGGGGCCCATAGATATTGACCCAAGTTCATATACAACACAAGAACTCAAAAAGGCTTTGGCTAAAATGAAAAAAAGTACGAAGACTGAAGACACACTGGAAGAAAAGGTATTCTGAGCAGAATGCTGCTATAAAAATAGCAATTAAGCTTAGCATCCTCTTCAGTCTTGGCTGAACGGAAACTCTTACCAGTATTGTCATACAGGGTTGCCCCATTTGTGCAAAAGCAGAGTATAGAGCGTATATCACAGTGTGGCAAACCTATGGCACAGGTGCCAAAGGTGGCACTCGGAGCCCTTTCTGTGGGCACCCGACATCGCCCCCTTCACAGCCACCAGTATTCAGGCTAAATTGCTATATTGGCAGTTTGCAAAAAAATAGTGAGTTCTGAATTGCAGTTTGGGCACTCGGTCTCTAAAAGGTTTGCCATCACTGGTATAGCACTTAAAGCTCTCTTTGGGGAGTCAGAAGTTTAATTATGATGGCTACACGTTGCCTTTCCCCCAACACCCGAGCTGAGTGCTCTCAGTTTATCAACCTCAGAAGGACGGAAGGTTGAATGAGCAACAAGCCTGCCACCTGTGCCTGGGACTGAACTTGGGTCATGAGCGGAGTCTTCACTGAAGTACTGCAGTGGAAGCACCGCACCACGAGGCTCACTGATGCCGTTAGTAGAGGGTGGGTTTTCTTCATGGAGGTCACCATTCTCTCAGCAGCACTACTTCCATGTGTGTGGGTGCAGTTCCCTCTTAACTATACTGGTGGAGTTGCCTGTCCAGTGGAAGCTCAGCAGGATACTAGCCTAAACATTCGAATCAATCTGTAGAAAATGGGACCGAACCTTAGCATGTGATTTAAAAGTTAAGACCCCAAGGCTTTGCTCCAAAGATTGCATTTGCAAATGAAAGCAGAATATGGTCATTATTTGAGACAGCGTCGCCTGAGTAGGATTGGAAAACACAAATATATTAATCAATTTGATGCACGTGAGTAATTGTGTTTGACATCTCAAAAACTTGAGATAAAAATGTGATTAATTTGTTCTGTGGAATCTGTGCTCCGATGGTTATCTTTTTCCTAATTCCACCTCGTTTATGAGAAAGGAAGACTAGTTTGGTGAAGCTAGAGGATCCGCTGTATTTCCTCCAAGGAGCGTCCCTCCCTAAGATCGGCCACATGGGCTAGTCAGGTTTCATGGTTGCAGGTGGCCACCCCTAGAGAGGCTCAGAAAACGATCACCAGGAACCACCAAACCTTCTCAGTGATGGCCACAATGCTATGGCATCCCTAACCCACTTATGGCATGCCTAACCCACTAGGTGCCCTCCCTTCTGGCCTTTAGGAAACAGGGAAAAACAATATTGTTTGGAGAGGCCTTCAGCAACTGTGCCATCATCGTGGATCTGTGAATTAAATATTGATCTTGATTTGCCATTGCCTCGAGGTGTATTTGATATTTTGGGGATTATTCAGTTTAAAATAGAAGCCTACGCTAGCATTTAGTGTATACCAGCACCTGGAAAGTACCAAAGTAGGAGAGGCTTGCTTACCGAATCTTTGCTGCTATTTTCTTCTCTGACTGCCATTTCAGGTTCTTTGTGAAACTCTTGTAATGCTTGTATCATTTTCATGGAAGAAAAATAGTTTTTGCAGTGGAGCCCGTGATAGTCCATGTTCCCCATCAACAATTTAGAACTCGGTTATCAGTTGATTAGGCTTAAAGATAGTGCTTTTAAATCTGGAAATGTTTAATTGAAAAGTGCTCTGGACTCATCTCTAGCCCTTGAGGGTGTACAACTGTTGAGGAAGTCTCTTGTGGTTGTGTAGGGACAGATATCTTGTCACATTTGATTTCCAGAAGCTATCAGAGAAAGGGAAAAAAATCGCAAGAAAACATCTGGTTTTCCTCTTTTGATGTCTCTTTGATTACCTAATCTATTAAGCATTTTTAATTACTTACCACCTTGTAGAGCAAGGTATGTCACCTTAAGAAAGCATTATTAGTAAATAGCGGAGTTTTTTTTTTGCTGGATGTTAGTAAATCAGAATTCTTTTTCTTTCTTTTCTCTTCTTTGAACTTGTCAAGGTCATTTTGCCTCTCAGGTGCATCTCGCTTTCTGAAAGATTGATGCATCTGTTTCATTTCCCCTTTCATGTGAGTGGTTTAAATACTCCAGTGGATTTCTACTGTGAGCAAGGTGAAGAACAAGGAAGAAACATGCATAGGACGAGAGGTCCATTTCTGGAATTGCACTATACACTGGGGCTGGAAATGCCAGTTTAATGAAGCTGAATCATCGTGGAGATGTTCTCATTTTCTGTACTTAGATCACCCACATAAAAGTTTTAAATGAGCAAGTAAGAGACAGAATATCATGGCTGCATCCCTCCCTACCCCGCAAACAACAACAAACACCCAACCGTGATGCAGAAATACTAAACTGAGTATAGACACGCAGATCTTCAAAAGCTGCAGTATGATCCAGGTCACATCAAAATTGGCAATGGTGCTGCAGGAGAAACGTTTAAACCTACCTTCTACATGCCTTAGTCCCAAGTGGGACATATTGGAGTTTAGCCATTTGGGAAGAAATGAATGTCTCCCTATAGTCAGTCCAACTGCTTTTAAAGGTTTGTGTAGTTAAAAGAAAGAAGAAATACAGCAGATCCGTATGTATACATCCATTTTTCACTTGGATGTTTTTGTTTGTTTGTTTGTTTTAAAAATACAATATACAGCTGTATAATTGGCATACATAAAGTGATGCAAAAGTGTTTCCTTTTTGCTGCTTTTAGAGAAGTAATTGATTGGTGGCCCAACACGCAGTGAGCTTTTTGGCAGGTTTTCCGGGAACAAAACGATGACTCTGTCCCATGTTTTTACACTTGGGTGTCCTGTTGTGGTGTGCTTTCTCCTATTTCTCCAGGCTTACCAGGAAGATGTCAGACGAAGGTTTCGTCCCATTGAAAAGCTGAAGGAGGAGTTCCGGGAACTCAATCTGCAGATCGAAACTGACTTTGAAATTATGCTTAAATTAATCAACAAATTCAACAGTTCTTCTTCAACTCTGGAGGAGAAAATAACAGCACTTCACGATCTGGAATACTATGTTCATCAGGTAAGAAGATTTGTTTTTTTTTAAACAAATAAGCAGCTGTTATTTGATATCTTGGGAATGTTGGAAGCATAAAAATAGCTTTCACACAATAGCAGATGTTATAGAATTCACACATGTCGTTTTACCTACACAGATTTATTATTTATTTATTTATTGAATTTATACCCCGCTTATCTACTATGTACTCTAAGCGGCTTACACAAGGCTACAATAGCCAACAGAAATTACAATGAGTGATAAAACAAGACAAATAAATCACGCTATACAAAGTTAAAACCAGATGGCACTTCACTAAGGATGGAGGATAAAATCAGGTTACGATGGCGGGAAAAAGAACAAAAAAGCCAAATTAAACGTCGCCAAAGGCCTCCCGAAAGAGATGGGTTTTTAGCGCCTTCTGGAAGGCCAGCAGGGACTCTGCAGAGCGCACTTCACTGGGGATGGAATTCCAGAGGCTGGGGGCCGCCACAGAGAAAGCCCGGGTCCGAGTTCTCGTCCTGCGGGCTTCCCGAGGAGTGGCGACCCGGAGCAAGTGCGCTCGCGCCTGCCGAACGGGACGGGCCGAGGTTGACCGCGGAGCGATACGCTCTGCCAGGTAGTCTGGTCCCAAGCCATGGAGGGTTTTATAAACTAAAACCAAGACCTTGAATCTAATCCGGGCCGCAACGGGCAACCAGTGCAGACGGACCAGGGCTGGGGTGATGTGGTCATAACGACGCACACCAGCCACCAGCCTGGCCACTGCGTTCTGTACCCGCTGCAGACGCCGGAGAAGATTCAAGGGCAACCCCATGTAGAGGGCGTTACAGTAGTCCAGCCTCGAGATCACCAGAGCTTGGACCACTGTTCTCAAGGAGTTCGCGTCGAGGTACGGGCGGATCTGGGCGATCCGACGGAGATGGTAATAGGCGGACCTGGTCACCGACGCCAGATGTACACATTTTTAAGGGAGACAGCACTGTCATGAGTGATATTGGGTGGCTTGTAAACATTTGGAAGCTGCTGTGTGTTCTCTCTTTACACACATGTACAGGCGCACAAGAAAGGAGATTGTTGCAGTATTAATACTGAGTTGAAATCCTCAGGCAACTTGCAGTGAAATCAGTAAGACAGAATCATGCCGCCTGAATTTCCATTAACGCAAACTTTGGAATTTCTTTCTTAAGGAACCTCAAGGGAAACTAAACAATTCAAGGAGCCGTGTAGCCATCACAAAAGACAAATACAAAAGTGGAACAGGTGATACCTTTAGGCTACTATAAAAATAACAAAACATTGCAAATATTTTGAGGGTGAAACCCTCTTCCTCAGAGCAGTACCAATAGGTAACAACATGGCAAAAGATGGATTTCCCAGTAATTATTTCTTAGTATTCCTCTGGTTTGCTGCCTAGATGCCCTAAGCATAGCCGATCTTGCCTGATTTCGGAAGCTAAGCAGGGTCGGCCCTGGTTAGTACTTGGATGGGAGACCATCAGGAAATACCAGGTGCTGTAAGCACCTGGAGTAGGAACTGGCAAACCACTCCAGTATTCCTGCCAAGAAAACTCCATGGACATGGGGTCACGAAGTGTCGGTCACAACTGTAATGACACAACACACACACATGCCTCTGGTTTCTGCAGATCCTGAGTTACAAAAAGCCTCTGGCTTTAAAACTTAGTTTTCACTGTCGTTCACAGCCACCAATTCCTGTATCTGTTGTATTTAATGAAACTAACTTACCTTCCTCTTCTGTATTCCCTCCTCCCGTATCTTTGTAGAGTTCATAAAGAAAGTACAGTACTAGATATCATTTTTCGGTTTTCCATTTCTTTGGTGAAGCTGCCACCATATTCTGCTTGTGAAAAATTATCCAGTTCTGTTATCATTTTAGTTTAATTCCAGTGGATCATCTGCAACTGAAGTTCATTCTCTCTGAACTTCCGTAGCAAAATGTGGATGCTGCATTTCATATGTGGTCTCTTCTGTGCCGTGATCAAAAGTACCACTGCAATATTTTTTCTGATTAAGCAGTCAGCCCCAATTTGTCAAGGCTAAATGTCAGACTCTGTTAATACGTCACATTTCTGCCTCAGTCATCTTCCAATCAATAGACCAAGTTCTCTTTCCACCTCATTTGTTCTAGCTGATGAGTTTCTAATCAATAATACAAATTGTTATGTTTAGTCCCCAGGTATTTCCAACTCTCTCGACTTGTCAGCTAAATTAAAATTTAAAACATGCAGGAATGTTCTATAGATCCCCAGGTTACTAATAATGGTCTTCTAAACAAAGAACAGCTTTGTCTTTCTTTCACATTGTTCTTCCTTCTAGTAAGGACTTTGCCTGGGAAAGGCTTGAATAAGTTAACACGCAGGTGGAAATTTCACTGATTTATTCTGCGTTGGATTGTACCTAGAGACTTGGATCTGAAACGGAAGGCAGAGTTTGGAGTGAGAAAAGGGAGTGTCAAAATCATCGTAGTCAGATATTAAAAGCAAAGCAAAGCAAAGTGTTCTGCTTATATACCGCCCCATACCACTTTAAGTAGTCTCTGGGCGGTTTACAATTTTTTAATTACAGTGTGCAGGCTATACATTGCCCCTCCCCCCAGCAAACTGGGTACTCATTTTACTGACCTCGGAAGGATGGAAGGCTGAGTGAACCTTGAGCCTGCTACCTGGGATTGAACCCCAGGCCGTGAGCACAGTTTTACCTGCAGTGCAGGCATTTAACCACTGCGCCACGAAGCTACTGTGGTCCTTGTTGATCAAAATGAAGGTCTCTCCAATGGAGGCTTCATCTTGATAGAATCAACTGGGGTATCAGATTTCACTTCAGCACATGATGATTTCATTGTGTTGTTTCCATCTCCCTAGCATCTTCCCCAATGCTTCGTATATCTTCTTCTTTTAGACTGCCTGTTTTCTTCCCAATTTGATAGTGAACAGTCAGTTGGGACTCAAAAGCTAGTCTTCTTTTTGACAAAATGGTGGTCTAATCAGGCATCACTCTCCCGTTGGCTTTGAATTTTGGTCATGGACCACTGAACTGGACTTTGCCCTCCTCACTTCCAAGTGTCTCACAGTGTGTCTTGCAGATACAGTACAGTAGGACCCCGGTATCTGCTGGGGATTGGTTCCAGGCCTTCCTGTGGATAATGAAAACCGTGGATAAGAGAGAATGCTTGACCATCCATCCCCAAACTGCTGTTTCATGACAGTAGCTTACTTTATGAATGCTGTTTTGAGACGTAGCTTGCTTTATGGCTGCTGTTTGTGACAGTAGCTTGCTTTACAGATGCTCTTTGTGACAGTAGCTTGGTTTGTGGCTGCTGAATTATTTAATTTTTTTCCTCTGCCAGCTGTGGATAACTGAATCAGTGGATAATGAATCAGTGGATATGGGGGTCCTACTACAGTATATGCCAGAATGTAGTTTGCTTCTAAACTAAATAAATTATAATTTGGAAGAAGATGATCTATCGTGCATGTGTTTTGATTTGAATATGGATCAAACTCTTTTATAGGTGGACAATGCGAAGGATTTACTTTCACTTGGTGGCCTGCAGCTTCTCATTAATGGACTCAACAGCACCGAACCATTGATGAAGGAATACGTCTCCTTTGTCCTGGGATCTGCACTCTCCAGGTGAGCATGGCTAGCTTATTGGTCAGAAAAGAAAGACTGACTTGAAGGAACAGGTGAGAGTCTGCCCAGTGAATTTAAGCAGGGTGAGCACAGATTCGGACATGTGTCGGATGCTCCTGCTGTTGGAAGTGATCAACCCTGCGATGATTAACGAAGTTCCATGGCTATTAGGCAACAAACAGCACAAGGCCATGTCTTCCTTGGGAATGGCCAAGCAGCTGTCCAGTTGCAGTCATAAACTGACCTCGTCCAAATGTTGTGGCAGAGGTTTTCAGGGTTACAACAAGGAAGCAAGGTGTTGGAACAGACACTATAGTCATTAGATGGTAATTAGATATGCCTGGCTGAAGTGCTTCCTTGCCCTTCAGGAACAAAGCACTGGCTGGGAATTTTTGGGGGAAAGTCATACCTGTGACAGGTTAAGGCCTAGACCAGTGGTGGTGAACCTTCGGCACTCCAGATGTTTTGGATCACAACTCCCAGAATTCCGAGCCTAGATTGCAAATGACAAGGCACTGTGGGAATGGTGGTCCAAAACATCTGGAGTGCTGAAGGTTCGCCACCACTGGCCTAGACTCATCTCCACTGAAACACTTCCGAATTAAGGATGGGGAAGAGGTGTGGTCTCTGGACTGCTACCTCCATCAGCCCCAGCCAGCGGTCCTGGGTGGTAGGGGATAGTGGGAGGTGTAGGCCAACAGGATCCAAAGTCTGCACATTTCTCTCGGGTTTTCTACCCACATCCTATGCCACTTCATGGCCCTCTTTTTTTATGTCTTGTCCCCCGAGAGACACATAAGGATTTTGCACAGCTTTGATAGAATGTGAGAAGCAACCATATATTTTTCACATCCCTGGCCCCTCTCAGGTCTGAACCTCCCAGGTGGTTTTAATCTAAGCTTTAAACGGTATTCTTATATCCACTATTAGCAAAACCGGTCCAAATGGCCTGTCACAGTTCCCCTCTGTAGTGGCTTGTATATCATGATTAAATATGCTTCTGTTTCTCAGAAGGATGGAAGGATGATTCGGCCTTGAGTTGGCTACCTGGGATTGAACCCCAGGTCATGTGCACAGTTTTGGCAGCATGACAGCACTTTAACCATTACACCACAAAGTTCCTTATATATGGTGTCATTCCATGTCAACATGTACTGTATTTTTCCATGTATAAGAATATATATATTTTTACTAAAACTGTTAGACTAAAAAATTAGGGTTTTCTTCTACACGGAAGTAAGCCAATGAGACAGCCACACAGTAGAGAAACATCGCAAAATACCTGGCAACTATCCTAGCCCCACTGGTTGGACACACGGACCACCACGTACACAACTCAGAAGAGTTTGTTTCTAAAGTCAGGGAGCTCAAACTGGATACAGAGGAAACCATGGTATCCTTTGATGTTACATCACTCTTTACCAGCATACCCACCACTGATGCGCTAATAATGGTAAAGAGAAGATTAAGAGAAGACAGCACCCTCACCTCCAGAAGCCGCCTCAACCCAGACCAGATAGGCCTGCTCCTGGACCTGTGTCTGAACACCACATATTTCATGTACAGAGGGGACTTCTACAGACAGAAGCATGGCTGTGCCATGGGTTCCCCAGTGTCACCAATTGTAGCAAACCTATACATGGAAGAAGTGGAGAAGAAGGCACTCAACACCTTCCCAGGGACAACACCATCCCATTGGTTCAGGTATGTAGATGATACCTGGGTTAAAATAAAGACGCAGGAAGTACAGGCCTTTACAGACCACATCAACGCAGTGGATCCTAATATTAAGTTCACTAGGGAAGACACCCAAGACAACAGGCTGGCTTTCCTGGATTGTGCAGTCATCATCAGACCTGACCGTGGCCTAGGAGTAGAAGTTTACAGGAAACCCACCCACACAGATCAATACTTACTGTTTGACTCCCACCATCCATTACAACACAAACTAGGAGTCATCAGGACCCTAAGCCACAGAGCAGAGAGCATCCCCACCTCCTCAGAAGCCAAGAAGAAGGAAGACAGGCACCTGAAGACAGCACTTAAGGCCTGTGGATATCCAAGGTGGGCCTTCAACAAAGCAGTGGGCCATCCCAGAAGAACAAGGGATCAGTCTGAGACCCAGACCCGACGGAAGAACCTGGTCATTCCCTACATGGCGGGAGTGTCGGAGAAGCTTAAAAGGATTTTTGGCAAACACCACATCCCTGTTTATTTCAAACCCATGAACACACTAAGGCAGAGACTTGTCCACCCAAAGGATCCGATACCAAACCATAAAAGGAGCAATATAGTATATGCAGTCCAATGCAGTGAAGAGTGTTCAGACCTCTACATTGGAGAAACTAAACAGCCATTAAACAGAAGAATGGCCCAACATAGGAGAGGTAACAGCTCAGGACCAGAATCAGCAGTACACCTCCATTTGAAGGAAAAAGGCCACTCTTTCAAAGATGAGGATGTACACATATTAGACAAAGAAGAGAGGTGGTTTGAGAGAGGAGTAAGGGAAGCCATTCATGTCAGCATTGAAAATCCCTCCCTCAACAGAGGTGGGGGGCTCCGGCATAGTCTAGCTGCTACTTATCAGGCTGTACTTTCCACAGTACCCAGGCAAATCAAGGAGCCTTCACCACCAGGTCACAGCTAACGACCCATTCTTGACAGCTAACGACCCATTCTTAATGGGTTTCAGCACCTTAGGCCATTGTTTACCTTAAGGCCATGGACACTAATGTCTCCCTAACGAGCCTATTCAGGCTTTGTTCATCTTATGAGCCAATCAGACAAGGGGACAAGAGGTCAAGCTGACTATAAGAAGGTCTCTTGCACTAGCTGTATTCAGACCGATGAAGCTGTTTGGATGAACAGTGAAACGTTTCTATCTCTCAAAAAAGAAGTCCAGTAGCCATGACTCAACTCCCAGATAAACGCACCTGGATGACTGAGAATCTTCACAGACGTATTGCTATGCAATTTGGGGCAGATGCCCTGAAGTTGGTGCGAGAATATGAAAGAACAGCAAGAAAAGTAGCAGACTACAAGAACCACTTACGTTTTAACTTGAGATGCAGACAACAAAGTCTCACCCCAACAAGCCTCCGCCTACAATCAACAGTAAGAAGCCATCGGGCTAACAATATCCTCCAGAGAGCTCAAGAACAACTTCTCAATGAGAGGATCAGACAAGTCCACTTTACCTTAGACACACTGCAACACAAAAAAGACCACATTCACCAAGAACTACTCTCCACCCTATCCAAACCAGCAGTGGATGCAGTCATAGAATTTGTCCAGAAAGCACAACTGGCTCAGCATTGCAAAGGCAAAGAGAGGCAAATGAAGAAGTTCGATCTTCTCCTCTGCCGGAAAGAGGCAGTTAAAGAGCTTGGCAGGAGGAAGAAGGATGAAGGGACCATGACAGGAGATGTAAAGGACAAATGGGTGAAGAACCTCTCAAACAGGGAACTCACCCAGACAGAGAGAGAGGTCCTATCCAAAGGCCTAAATTTTGCCATCACACCCAAACAGGTTCCTGTTGTGGATTTCATCACAGCGACAGAATCAGCCATCCACAGCAACAATCTGCCAGCAGCAGAAGCAGAACTACTCAGGATAAAAGTCTCTGCTGCATTATCCAGTGCTCAACCACCACCATCCAACCTCACCAGCCAAGAGAGAAGTGCTGTGACATCCCTCAGCAGGGATGAGAGCATCACAATTCTGCCTGCGGACAAAGGAAGGTGCACTGTCGTCCTCAATACGGTGGACTACCACGAGAAGGTTATCACACTTTTAGATGATCAGCATACATATGAAAAACTAAGAAGAGACCCCACCAGCAATTACAAGAAGAAAGTAATAGAATGCTTAAAACTCTTGGAGCAGGAAAACGCAATTGACAGGGTGACCTACCACTGGTTATATCCCGGAGAGACAGTCCCCTGCTTTTATGGACTTCCCAAGATCCACAAGCAAGGAATCCCCCTCAGACCTATTGTCAGCAGTATAAATTCAGTGACTTATAACATCGCAAAATACCTGGCAACTATCCTAGCCCCACTGGTTGGACACACGGACCACCACGTACACAACTCAGAAGAGTTTGTTTCTAAAGTCAGGGAGCTCAAACTGGATACAGAGGAAACCATGGTATCCTTTGATGTTACATCACTCTTTACCAGCATACCCACCACTGATGCGCTAATAATGGTAAAGAGAAGATTAAGAGAAGACAGCACCCTCACCTCCAGAAGCCGCCTCAACCCAGACCAGATAGGCCTGCTCCTGGACCTGTGTCTGAACACCACATATTTCATGTACAGAGGGGACTTCTACAGACAGAAGCATGGCTGTGCCATGGGTTCCCCAGTGTCACCAATTGTAGCAAACCTATACATGGAAGAAGTGGAGAAGAAGGCACTCAACACCTTCCCAGGGACAACACCATCCCATTGGTTCAGGTATGTAGATGATACCTGGGTTAAAATAAAGACGCAGGAAGTACAGGCCTTTACAGACCACATCAACGCAGTGGATCCTAATATTAAGTTCACTAGGGAAGACACCCAAGACAACAGGCTGGCTTTCCTGGATTGTGCAGTCATCATCAGACCTGACCGTGGCCTAGGAGTAGAAGTTTACAGGAAACCCACCCACACAGATCAATACTTACTGTTTGACTCCCACCATCCATTACAACACAAACTAGGAGTCATCAGGACCCTAAGCCACAGAGCAGAGAGCATCCCCACCTCCTCAGAAGCCAAGAAGAAGGAAGACAGGCACCTGAAGACAGCACTTAAGGCCTGTGGATATCCAAGGTGGGCCTTCAACAAAGCAGTGGGCCATCCCAGAAGAACAAGGGATCAGTCTGAGACCCAGACCCGACGGAAGAACCTGGTCATTCCCTACATGGCGGGAGTGTCGGAGAAGCTTAAAAGGATTTTTGGCAAACACCACATCCCTGTTTATTTCAAACCCATGAACACACTAAGGCAGAGACTTGTCCACCCAAAGGATCCGATACCAAACCATAAAAGGAGCAATATAGTATATGCAGTCCAATGCAGTGAAGAGTGTTCAGACCTCTACATTGGAGAAACTAAACAGCCATTAAACAGAAGAATGGCCCAACATAGGAGAGGTAACAGCTCAGGACCAGAATCAGCAGTACATCTCCATTTGAAGGAAAAAGGCCACTCTTTCAAAGATGAGGATGTACACATATTAGACAAAGAAGAGAGGTGGTTTGAGAGAGGAGTAAGGGAAGCCATTCATGTCAGCATTGAAAATCCCTCCCTCAACAGAGGTGGGGGGCTCCGGCATAGTCTAGCTGCTACTTATCAGGCTGTACTTTCCAAAGTACCCAGGCAAATCAAGGAGCCTTCACCACCAGGTCACAGCTAACGACCCATTCTTGATGGGTTTCAGCACCTTAGGCCATTGTTTACCTTAAGGCCATGGACACTAATGTCTCCCTAACGAGCCTATTCAGGCTTTGTTCATCTTATGAGCCAATCAGACCAGGGGACAAGAGGTCAAGCTGACTATAAGAAGGTCTCTTGCACTAGCTGTATTCAGACCGATGAAGCTGTTTGGATGAACAGCGAAACGTTTCTATCTCTCAAAAAAGAAGTCCAGTAGCCATGACTCAACTCCCAGATAAACGCACCTGGATGACTGAGAATCTTCACAGAAGTAGAGAAACTGTTATTTCAGGCTGGAAAATTAGGGGCTGTCTTAGACATGGGGCATCTTATAGTCAGAAAAATACAGTATTTAGCTTTCTGGGGCATCACCTCCTGGGTGGCTACTCTCTATCCAGCTTCATTGTGCGTAGATGGTGAAGTGAAAACCAGTCCATTAAGACACCCCCTCTGTATTATGATTTCATCATAAAGTCAAAGAATTTCATTTCAGAACTCAGTCCTGTCTTGGACCTGCAACTTCACTAGTGCTCTGTGATGGAAAAAAAAAGTTCTTTTTGCTGCTGATTTGCTTGGAATAGCCAGACAACTTTTACATCAACTAGAATATGTGAGCTTAAATTACATTAAAGAAACATGTACTGTGGCTTGACAGTGGTTGGATGTGCACTAAGCAGTGATTCATAACTCAGTACAGATTAATGCTGCTCTTCAGATCTCAGCCTTTTTGTCTTCTCCCCTTCCTGAATAAATCTATTTGGCAGTGTTACGAATGCTTTATGACTAGCATCAGTGAAGAAATCCAAATTCTTGACAACGTGCAAAAGGCAAATACTTTTGAAACAAATTAAACCTCGGCAAGTGTCTGATGAAATAATGTTTCTTAATTGTACCTTTTGAAAAGAATAGCAGCCATTTAACAAGCACACGTCTGACTTGTTCTTTATATTTTGTCAAAGAAACAAAGTTGTTTCTTTCAAAGGAAAGTAAAGTTTTAGAGTCAAGTTGCACACATAATGTAATCGAGATGCTGTAGGACTCTCCATATCTCTGGGGAATTAGTTCCATGATCTGCTGTAGATAATGGAACTTGCAGATATGAGAGAACCCTTATACAAGGGAGTGGGACAAAGGCCACAAGGGGGACACCCTCATATGTTGTATATAGGGCTGTAAGAAACTGAATATATTGATGCCATGGGCATGAAGATCCTTAGGATACTTACCATATTTATCCATCTATAAGACACCCCCGTGTAGAATACGACTCTTTTGCAGTTTTGCAACCGCATGGTTCTTTCCTTGACTTACTTCCGTGTCTACCCGTTGAGTCCCGAATAAGAATCAAGGTCTTGGTTTTAGTTTATAAAACCCTCCATGGCTTGGGACCTGACTATCTGGCAGAGCGAATCTCTCAAAGATCATCTGAGGCTTGACCAACCAGAATGTCGTGGGCGCTCTCACTCCGGGTGGCCATGCCCAGGGAGGCTCGGAAAACGGTGACTCGTAACTGAGCCTTCTCTGCGGCTGGCCCCTTGCTTTGGAACGAGTGAGCTGTGCCTTGCACAGTCCCTGCCAGCCTTTAAGAAACCCTTAAAGACCTGGTTTTTCCGTCAGGCTTTTGGCGACAGTTAATTTTAATTTTTTTTTTTCTATTTCCCCCCCCTAATCTGCCCCGCCATCATGCCTATGTTTTTTTTAAAGTAGTTTTTAATAGTTTTGTTGTTATGTTGTTTGGTTTTATCATTTCTGTTGTTGATTGTCATGTTGTAAACCGCCCGGAGTTCCTCTGGAAGATGGTGTGCTATATAAGTACTAAAATAAATAAATAAATAAATAAATAAATAAATAAATAAATAAATAAATAAATAAATGGAAAATGGAAACAGTGTTTGGTGCTTCCCAGCTCCTCTGGTGGATGCCCTTTCAGAGTTGTAACAGAATTCGGGGGGGGGGGAGGGAGGGGTGTTGCTCCTCTGCCCAGACCCACCCGCCATCAATCAACCGCAGCTGCTTGAAAACTGGTGTCTGGAAGTCATTTGTGTAAAAAGGTAAAAATAGCAATCATGCGAAATGATTTTGTCATCTTAATGCCTGGTAAAGGACTAAGGTCAACTCTTCTGAACGTCGTCATTCAATCTAAGTGAAGTCATGGTTTTTGCAGAGTATTGTTTTCCTGATATAGGCATTTGTATACAACATCTTTAGGGCACAGGCACATTTAGGAACCATTCTCTCATTTTTGCAGACACCCCTGCAAAGGAGGCCTGCTCACTTGTGCTGTAGCATAATAAGCTGCCAAGTGCAATAAATCTTGAGTAGAGTCAGCGAGAGTCCCCCCCCCCACGGTATGCATTCATCTTTCTTCTAATTCACTCTTTTAGAGGCTTTGCATGTGGATAAAATTGCTCTGAGCTTAATATGCTGCTGCCATGAAGGAATAATTAGACTGCAGGGATGAAGAACAAGCTAGCGAAACGGATTAATATTCCATAGTCAGAAAGGAAGTTTGGGGTATGTCATGTGACTTACTTTCAAAACTACACTACGTCAAGGGTGGTAGAAAGGCACTCTTGCGGTGAGCAGCTGAATGACGGGAGTGGCAAAGGTGGTGGAAGGACAATAAATAAATGCTTGGCTAATTTTAAAAACCCAGCTTCAGAACTAGGCTCTGAAAATGTCACGTGTATTGTTCTACTGGGATTTTCTGCTTCATTCTTTTTGGGCTGGATTTTCCCTGTTCCTTTCCCCCATTTGAGCTTAGAAGGAAGTCATGTTGTCCTGGCTGCTGCTGCTGCTATTATTATTATTATTATTATTATTATTATTATTATTATCAAATTATCACACAGCGGACAAGATAACAACATTGGATTTTGTATTACAAATCACCAGTCGAACGCTTCCCAAGCGTTTAGGACTATGTGATGTAGTGGCGAATTATGTGAGCAGATCCCAGTAAGGTGGCTTTCTGCAGCTGACTGATGTTGGTGACTTTGTTAATTCCAATTTCTCCTAAATACTTGCTTCGTTCTTTAGGCACCGCACCCAGCATGCCAATTACCACTGGGACCACCTGTACTGGTTTATGCCAGAGTCTCTGAAGTTCAGTTTTCAGACCCTGATATCGGGTAATTTTTTCAAGTTGTTTCTCGGTGACTCTACTGTCACCTGTTATAGCAACATCAATGATCCACAATTTTTTCTTCTCCACAATCACAATATCCGGGGTATTATGCTCCAAAACCCTTCTTCTTAACCTCCAATAATGCTGGCTCTGTACTATTTTTTACATAATCTGCCAAGGCATGCTTCTTTTCTTCAACTGTCTGCTTCACTTGCAAAGGACCTCTACCATGTAATTTTCTAGGGAAATGCAGCCTGTCAACATCACTGCGTTGATTGTTTTCCTATCCAGACTAGCTCCATGTGAGTCCAGTTTATAATGCCAGCAGTATACCTTATTATTATTATTATTATTATTATTATTATTATTATTATTATTATTATTATTATTATTATTATTATTATTATTATTACCACTACTACTACTACTACTACTACTACTACTACAACGGTTTTGTCCTTTGTTATGGGGCTTTCCCCCAGAGTATCTTGAGGGGAGAAATGTAAATAGCTGCAGTATGAAACTGCTACCTGCATCCAGTAATTGTATTCGTCCGTTTTAGTGCTCCTGCCCTATTATGACCTTCAGTTTCTGATGGTTTGAAAATTGGGTTTTCCCTTAAAGGATTGTATCTAATATATATTCCGTTTTGATAAATACTTTTTGTTTCCTCTCAGAAACGTTCACTCTTCGATGCATATTTATTACGTTTTCTCCTATACACTTTAATCTGGTGCAGACCAGGGGGGTGGTAGGATCAAACACACACACACACACACACACACCACATAAATGGGGGCTGACAGCTTACTTGGCCATAATTCATAACTGCTGCCACATAAATAACAGCTGCTTGGAACAATCCCGGCTTCACCACCGCCCCCTTTTCTTAAAGGCACTGAAGTGTAATAACCATAGCAACAATTGTTTTTCCGGAGAACAATAGAAGCCACTTGGCAAGCGCCTTTGCCTCAGGCGGAGGTGACATAGTGTGGGGAGAGGTACCCCTCCTGGACAAAGCTGGCCTTCTATCAATGCTCCTTGATCTCTTTGGAAGGCTTTGCTGAAATGCAGCAATTATGGTCCCCTTCCTGAAACCAACAACAGGCTGACTCTGGGTGAACCTCTTTGCAAAACTCCAGTTAGTCATTAAGGAGAAACAATAGAGGCAACTACCGAGTGCCTAAGGGTTTTTGGGGGTAGAGATGTCATCACCCAGGTATGTGTTGGCATGCCAAGATGACTGGCCCTGGCAGAGGGCCTACCTCAGTTGCGTGTCACTGAAGAGTGTCACAGGGCTGCAACCGAAGTAGAATATGTAGAAGCAGATTTGTGATTAATCCTAATGAGACAGTTGAGACCTAAGAGAGTGGAAGTGGTCTGACCCCAAAAGAGGCCCCAGGATTTAAGTGGGCCAGCTGGTTTCCATAGGTGAATTGGATTTGGGGTAAAACTTGTAGTACGTTGTAGGTTTTCCAGATTTGCAATATGTGATGTATTCTGGGAGTCCTAGTCTACAAGGAGCACTAATGAAGCCGTTCTTAGCAGCAGTAGCAGCCGTTTTCTCTTGGGCACAGATAGTCTGGTCATCATTGTCCACGTGACTTCCAAGTTGGATTGTTGTCATGTCGTGAGCTTGGGCCTGCCTTTGGAACAGGTCCAAGAAGTGAAACGAGCCCAGAGCAAAATGGCTAGATTATTATTAACCAGGACTTGAGCGGCAGAACCACCTTGCAGCCTGTTTTGTAAACAAAGTCCTTGCATCCCGGATCTCAACATGCTAGTCTTCTGTGCTGCAGGGGTGGTTTTTTTTTTCAATGAAATGTTTCCAGAACTGTCTTAAGATGGCAAGTCACACAACCCTTCCTCATCTGGCTTTCTTCTCTAACTGCCCTTATTTTTAAACTAAGCTGGATGGCCAAGACCAAAGAGAAGGAGTGGAAAGAAGTCGTCTTAGTGAAGGCTCTTTTTGTATGGATTGTCCTTTGGGAGAAGGCTTTCCATTGAATAATCTTCTATGCTTATAAAGCAGGGGTCCTCAAAGTTTTCAAACAGCAGGCCGGTCCAACCCCCCCCCAGAGACCACTGGGGGTCGGACCACAGTTTAAAAAAAAAGGCTGACATGGAAAAAGGGGGAGAGGGAGGGGCAAGCGGGCGGAGACCCCCCACTATTGGCCCATGATCATTGTGTCTCCAGGGCCCCAGCAATGCCTCCTGCTCCAGATCACCACCCTGAGGTGCCACCGCTGGGATCCCTCTGCTGAGCCTAGTTGGGGGGGGGGAGTGGGAGAAGCGACATAGCCCACTGCTTTGAACTGCCTCAGCAATAGAAGCAGCTGCGGAGGCTTGCTTGCTCGCAAAGCAGAGGGTAGGTGCGGGGTTGCAGTTGGTCCCGGGGGGGGCGGATTTGGGACCTGGGGGGGCTCATCCGGCCCTGGGGCCTTAGGTATAAAGGAACAATGGGACACAGTTATGTGGCAGCCTTTGAAGAGATCTACCCAAGGACCTTGGCTAGACAGAAGGACCATCTCAGCCCATATGAGTTTTCTGGGCTTTTAAGAACCTCTGAGGAGGCCCTTCTCTTGGTTTCATCACGTTCCCGACCTCATTTGGTGAGGATATGAGAGAGGGACTCTACAGGGACTGCTCTCAGCCTTTAGAATGAGCTGCCCCAAGAAGCCAGATTGGTTTGCTTGTTTGTTTCATTCCTTGATTGATTGGTTATACAACTTATATGCCGCCCACTACCCAAAGGTCTCTGGGCGGCTTACAATTAAAAAGTTAAAATGAATAATTAAAAGCAATTAAAAACATTAAAATACAATACACTAAAATTGTCACCAGGACCCACAGTCTATGTTACATCAGTTAAAAAAAATGTCTGGAACAGAAAGGTTTTTACTTGGCACAGACACATAATCAGTGCCAGGAGGGTGTTCCATAGCCCGGGGTCAGCTGCCCAAAGGCCCTATATAGCTACAGGCCCTATATATCTACAGGTTGGCCCCCTCCCTCTTGTCCTTCTGTCATTAGGCCATGACCTTCCTCCTCAGGCAGTCCTTTAAGCAGTTAAGTATCTTGGTTCTTAACTTACAGGTTTTTAAAAATGTTTTTCAATTGTTTTATATTTTATTGCTTTAATCCTAATGCATGCTTTTTAAATGTGATATTTATACAGCATTGTAAATTTTCTTTTAAAAAAACTATTGTGAGCCGTGTTGGATCCCCTATGGAAAGAAAAGTAACATATAGATAATTTAATCTGTGTATATATTTTTACCTTATGACTCTTCAGCTCATCATTCCTTCTGCTCATGCACTTCGGCTTCCTTTCCCCTTGCCAGCTCTTCCAGAATAGTTACTATTCTGACTTCGTGTGGGAATGAATCCAGCCTCTGTGGTGGGGACTTGTTCAGCCTTCCATTCCTTACTGTGATTTTGCTAATGCTGCATCCCTCTGAGTGCAGGGAGCCCCTCACATACACCACACCCATCATTGCATCCTGGACAGCTTTCGAATCTTCAGCCTTGAGTAGAACTAGCAGCAGTCCAGAGAACAGTCTTATCCTGCCTGTGCCTTTTAAGGGTCACACTGTGCCTTGTTTTCTTCTTTCTGTCTCTTGTGGGGATGTTTACAAGATCAGACTTCAAAAGAATCGAACACCAAACATAGGTCAAAAATTACTGCACTGGGAGATGCAGTCATACCCCACTGACGCTTAAAGCCGGCATGAATATTTTTACTTGTGAACTCTGCCTTTTACTCCATGTGTCTGAAGAAGTGGACTTGGCCACGAAAGCTCACGTTCCAATACAACAATTGGTATTTAAGGTGGTCACAAGCTTTTTGTCTTTTTTTTTAATTGGGTTTTGACTGATCTACTGTGCAGATAGTGAGAGGAAATATCTAAGCAAATTTTGCACAAAGATCAGAATCGTGATGAGAAGGATCCCTAGATTTGCAGATGCACTGTTTACCTTAGCACCGTGGAAAGAAGGTGGGATATAAAAATAGCATAATAAATATGATTTCCCCAGCTAAGCTAAAGAAAATCTGGTTTATATTAATATCCTTAAGTGAAATGCCATATGGATTGTTATTCCTAGGCTTGGGTGAAAGGAACGTTTCCTCTCTCTGATCTGAAAGGCTGATCCTACAGTAAGATTATATGCAGCCATGGATAATAATACGTTTTGAATAAATCATTATGTTTAATAGAAACAGAAGAGCCTGGGAGAAGTAGAAAATGAGCTTGAATTGGATTGTGAAAAAAGAACAGATGTGATCTGGGAGTTGAGTCATGGCTACTGGACTTCTTTTTTTTGAGAGATAGAAATGTTTCGCTGTTCATCCAAACAGCTTCATCGGTCTGAATACAGCTAGTGCAAGAGACCTTCTTATAGTCAGCTTGACCTCTTGTCCCCTTGTCTGATTGGCTCATAAGATGAACAAAGCCTGAATAGGCTCGTTAGGGAGACATTAGTGTCCATGGCCTTAAGGTAAACAATGGCCTAAGGTGCTGAAACCCATCAAGAATGGGTCGTTAGCTGTCAAGAATGGGTCGTTAGCTGTGACCTGGTGGTGAAGGCTCCTTGATTTGCCTGGGTACTGTGGAAAGTACAGCCTGATAAGTAGCAGCTAGACTATGCCGGAGCCCCCCACCTCTGTTGAGGGAGGGATTTTCAATGCTGACCTGAATGGCTTCCCTTACTCCTCTCTCAAACCACCTCTCTTCTTTGTCTAATATGTGTACATCCTCATCTTTGAAAGAGTGGCCTTTTCCCTTCAAATGGGGGTGTACTGCTGATTCTGGTCCTGAGCTGTTACCTCTCCTATGTTGGGCCATTCTTCTGTTTAATGGCTGTTTAGTTTCTCCAATGTAGAGGTCTGAACACTCTTCACTGCATTGGACTGCATATACTATATTGCTCCTTTTATGGTTTGGTATCGGATCCTTTGGGTGGACAAGTCTCTGCCTTAGTGGTGTTCATGGGTTTGAAATAAACAGGGATGTGGTGTTTGCCAAAAATCCTTTTAAGCTTCTCCGACACTCCCGCCATGTAGGGAATGACCAGGTTCTTCCGTCGGGTCTGGGTCTCAGACTGATCCCTTGTTCTTCTGGGATGGCCCACTGCTTTGTTGAAGGCCCACCTTGGATATCCACAGGCCTTAAGTGCTGTCTTCAGGTGCCTGTCTTCCTTCTTCTTGGCTTCTGAGGAGGTGGGGATGCTCTCTGCTCTGTGGCTTAGGGTCCTGATGACTCCTAGTTTGTGTTGTAATGGATGGTGGGAGTCAAACAGTAAGTATTGATCTGTGTGGGTGGGTTTCCTGTAAACTTCTACTCCTAGAGCCACAGAGCAGAGAGCATCCCCACCTCCTCAGAAGCCAAGAAGAAGGAAGACAGGCACCTGAAGACAGCACTTAAGGCCTGTGGATATCCAAGGTGGGCCTTCAACAAAGCAGTGGGCCATCCCAGAAGAACAAGGGATCAGTCTGAGACCCAGACCCGACGGAAGAACCTGGTCATTCCCTACATGGCGGGAGTGTCGGAGAAGCTTAAAAGGATTTTTGGCAAACACCACATCCCTGTTTATTTCAAACCCATGAACACACTAAGGCAGAGACTTGTCCACCCAAAGGATCCGATACCAAACCATAAAAGGAGCAATATAGTATATGCAGTCCAATGCAGTGAAGAGTGTTCAGACCTCTACATTGGAGAAACTAAACAGCCATTAAACAGAAGAATGGCCCAACATAGGAGAGGTAACAGCTCAGGACCAGAATCAGCAGTACACCCCCATTTGAAGGGAAAAGGCCACTCTTTCAAAGATGAGGATGTACACATATTAGACAAAGAAGAGAGGTGGTTTGAGAGAGGAGTAAGGGAAGCCATTCATGTCAGCATTGAAAATCCCTCCCTCAACAGAGGTGGGGGGCTCCGGCATAGTCTAGCTGCTACATATCAGGCTGTACTTTCCACAGTACCCAGGCAAATCAAGGAGCCTTCACCACCAGGTCACAGCTAACGACCCATTCTTGACAGCTAACGACCCATTCTTGATGGGTTTCAGCACCTTAGGCCATTGTTTACCTTAAGGCCATGGACACTAATGTCTCCCTAACGAGCCTATTCAGGCTTTGTTCATCTTATGAGCCAATCAGACAAGGGGACAAGAGGTCAAGCTGACTATAAGAAGGTCTCTTGCACTAGCTGTATTCAGACCGATGAAGCTGTTTGGATGAACAGCGAAACGTTTCTATCTCTCAAAAAAGAAGTCCAGTAGCCATGACTCAACTCCCAGATAAACGCACCTGGATGACTGAGAATCTTCACAGACGAACAGATGTGATGTTATTCTGTTAATCTGTGTAAATGAAACTCAAGGTAAATAGCACTGGGGGGAAAAGAGTCCCTTTATGTAGTCAAGGAAGGGTGTTTTATTAACGAAAGTTGACCCTGACAGTGAAGAGTTATCCACTGAAACGGCTGGTGTGTCCTAGATCTTACTCCTGTTGGCCCAAGATAGACTACTTCTAGTTCCCTTCCTATTGTGTTACTGATTCTCCAGTAGGTTTTTATTTTCTCTCCCACCCTCCATCTGTCATTTACAGCCCCCAAAAACTGTATTTACTGCACTGCAGTATGAAGCTAATACCACAGGCTGCCTTATAAGGCTTCTTTTTCTTCCCAAATCAAAGCTTTTTTTACTTTGAAGCAAACCAGGCACGCCTGTTGCACCTTGTGGCAAGTTGGACGCTGCGTTCGTCTTTATTTCATACAAAATGGAGGGGCCTGGCCTGTCTTCACTGGTGCTAGAAATTTACAAAAAGAGGAAGGTTATCTCTTCCCTTCCTGACAGTTGGCCATGGGGCCTTGGCTCCCCCCACCTCAGTTGGTGGCAAAATCTAGATGCACCTGTCTTTACAGCCTTATTATTATGATTAAGTGCGGACCCTTTGGTCCCCTCAGTGTGAACACTGGCGGTGGGAGATGCAGCGCCAAACAGCGCTCGTGGTTCCTTTCCACCTTTTCATGAGGCAGGCCTGCTGCCGGTAAAAGTACATTTAACAGTATTCACCATGCCAAAGAGCTAAGGATATCCCTCATTAAATTACAGTCATAATGTAGTTTAGGTATGCCTCAGCTGCAGAAAAGAAATTATTCAAAAAAACAGCTTGTTCCTTGATGCTGTGAGCACATATATTTCCTTTAAAAAATACCGGCTTGGAGCTTTTTTACTTTCTTATGTTTGTTGCCACCAGGTGGCGACGTCTGAGGCAAAATTGATGCTGCCTTAACGGCGGCGCGATACTTCTCCAGGGCCCCACGTTCATTTAAACAATATACAGTGGACCCTTGTATAACAAACAGCTTGTATAACATAAAATTTGTACAACATAAAAATCCTGAGATGGGGAAATTTGCTTAACATAATTGCCTATGGGGGAAATCCATACAACATAAAAATGGGATCACTGTTTTCAATGCATTCCTATGGGAATTTGTATAAAGGAAAATTTGCTTAACATAATTTCATTTGGAGCAAATTAATTCCTTTATACAAGGTACCACTGTATTGCTCCTAATCTCTTTGTCCCATTGCTGTCTTTGGTAGCAGCCAGATGACAGCAGAGGGTTAAAGAACACCAAAATGCCTGTGACCCCCAATGCCATTTTTCTTTCTTTTTCTTTTCTTCTCAGCAACCCCAGAGTGCAAGTGGCAGCAATTGAAGGGGGAGCGTTACAAAAACTGCTGGTTATTTTGGCTACAGACCAGTCTCTGGCTGTAAAGAAAAAGGTAAGGGGGGGACAGCAACATCATGGCTTGGTTGTCTTCTCAGAGCTGTGCCTACAACTGCATTTTGTACTAGAATGAATATAGATCTAAGCCATGTCGTGTTCAAGGGCTATATATGCCCTCAATGACCAGAGCAGTGCCTTGGATTCATAGGATTTAATTATGGTATCTATCTATCTATCTATCTATCTATCTATCTATCTATCTATCTATCTATCTATCTACCTACCTACCTACCTACCTACCTACCTACCTACCTGCCTACCTACAGTGGACCCTCGTATAGCAAACGGTTTGTATAACATAAAATCTGTACAACATAAAAAATTCCGGAGATAGGGGAAATTTGCTTAACAGAATCACCTATGGGGCGAATCTGTACAACGTAAAAATCATCGCGATTAGGGATTACTCTGTTTTCAATGCATTCCTATGGGAATATTGTATAAAGGAAAATTTGCTTAACAGAATTAATTCCTTTATACAATGTACCACTCTATCTATCTATCTATCTATCTATCTATCTATCTATCTATCTATCTATCTATCTACCTACCTACCTACCTACCTACCTACCTACCTACCTACCTACCTACCTCCCACTTTGTTTGACACCTTACATATATAAAACAGAAACAAAACACCAACCCCTCCCCCAACCAGACCTCTCATCAAAGAGAGGAAATGTCCCAAAAGAAAAATCCCCCCATGCGTGCGCACAACAGCAGACGGAAAACAAATTAAATATATTGTAATCACATAATAAGTCGTCTTGCAGGGAAGATGATTTGAGAAGTTTCTCTGAAGAAGCAGGGTTTGGACAGATTTTCTAAAGCTGGAAGGCTGTCTTCCCATGAGGGTCCATGGCTATGTGGAGATTCAAATCTAAGGCCCCCAGGTCCTAGTTTGTCCATCTGTCCACAACACCGCAGTGGGTATCCAATGATACGTTATAGGGAAGATAAAAGAGGGTCTCTGATATTGAGGACAGAGAGAAAATTAAGGAAGAGAAAGGAGAGATTTAGTTGTTGATGGTCTGGATACATGCCCGTGCCTACATCTCCATTGTGAAGGGTCCTTTACCCGAGCCAGAGCTGGAAAACTTACTTTTTTTGGTATGTCTTGCTATCTGGGGGCTTCTGATAGTTGTGCTGTCCCAAAAGTACTTGATAGCAACCCAGCTCCCAGCCCAATCTCGAGCTCTGTTTTGTAATGTGTGTTGGTTACACCTGAAGGCATGTGCTGCATCCCATGAATGTCATATAAAAATTGTTTGCACTCAGGGTGCTGCCAGATTCACTGTTGGTTTTGTTCCCAACAAAGGAAGGCATCCTTGAATCTAAAGCTGCCCACTTAGGTGATCGAGAAGTGCTGATAAGAGAATGGATAGCTGCCGCTTGTTGAATATCTTTGTAAGCTTGTTGAATAATAGATCGCATCCCTTCAGTGCAAGCGGCTTTCAAAAATCATCGTTCGCAATCATGCGGACTCACATCAGTGGACACATTTATACCCTGAAGCAAATGGTGAGCCACGGTGTGAGACAGAATGCTGGACTGGATGGGCTGTGGCCTGTTCCAGCAAGGCTGCTCTTATGTTCTTATGTAATTTGGCGTGGAAATACAGAACTAGCCTGTTGGGGTCAGTTCTGATGGTATCAAGCAGTGACAAAAGGTTTACAGGTGTACCTTTGGGGCAGAGGGAGTTTTTGTATGCCTTAAAGCAGTGGTTCCCAACCTTCCTAATGCCACAACCCTTTAACACAGTTCCTCATGTTGTGGTGACCCCCTTGCCCTGCTTGGAAGAGGCCACAAGCCCCATTTGGCAGGCCACTGCCGCAGGTGCCATTGAGAACTTCCCTCTATATAGGCACCCTCAGCCAATCGCAGCCTCTGGTGCCATTGACTGACATCCTCTCCAACCTATCAAGCTGTAACTCACTCTTCCCCACCACTCTTCCTCTGGACCCAAGCTGTTTGTGTCTTTTTCTTCACTGGCTCATGGCAGCCCCTGTGAAATGGTCATTCGACCCCCAAAGGGGTCCCGACCCACCAGGCTGGGTACCACTGCCTTAAAGCATTCAACCAGGCCCACCCTTCTTTCCATGATGCAATTTCCTTTTGAATGAGCTGTATTCTCAGCTCTCCACAGTTGGATAGTATGTGTTTGGTCTTGCGAAATAGCATAATTTGGTGTGTGTAGCTCAGGTCTTGAATCATGATGCATTTGGATTTCAGTTTTGTGGGGTGCTCCCTCCCCCCATATATGTTGGTGCAATAACAAAGAGTATGTTCCAATTAGCTTTAGCCCTCATGTTGCACTAATTGAATCCATCCTTCAGCACACTTCAGCTGCAGTTCAGTTATCATTATTAGTACAGTGATACGTAGTGTATTTGAAGCCTTTGGAGCTCGTCAAGGTTAGGCACTGAAGTAGCTTAATTGTTCTGGTTGGCCGTCGTCATGTGCGTTGAATCGTTTGCTTATTTGTTCCCTTTCTTTCTGCCGTTTCCCTGCTGAGCTCAAGGCAGCGTCCGTGGGTTTCTCCTTCCTCTTTATTCCCACAGCCACATGGCCAGGCAGCAGCTTGGAGTTTTGAGGGGGGTGGGTTGGATTTGGCTAAGAGAAGAGGTGGCAGCATCACGCAGGCGTTCTGGGAAAAGAGTTCCAAGCAAGGGATTAATAGGATTGTCTGTTGAATCAAAGGCTTCCCAAAGCTTTGGCTGGCAGGGTGGGGCAGAAACAGAGGACCAGATCCTGGGCAAGGGTTTCGTCGGGAGGCAAGGATCCAGGCGCTTGAGAACCAAGTTGGGATCAAAGGCTCACAGAGGGCTTTGAGAAGACGAGATCCTGAGGGCGCTCCAGTAGGGTTTCCCTCCTGCAGCTCCAGCTGAGAGCAAGCCTTTTCTCCTGAGATGATTAATATAAGAACATAAGAAGAGCCATGGCAGGATCAGGCCAAAGGCCCATCTAGTCCAGCCTCCTGTATCTCACAGTGGCCTCGCCAAATGTCTCTGGAAGCACGCGAGACTAGATCTCTGTCTCCTGATACCACTCCCCTGCATCTGGCCCTTGAAGTACCCCGGTTTTAAGCCTGGAGATGACACATCTCCATCATGGTTTGTAACTTGTGATGGACTTCTCCTCCAGGAATCTGTCCAATTCCCTTTTGGAGGCATCCAGGCCAGATGCCATCACCACCTCCTGTGGCAGGGAGTTCCACAGACTAAGAACGTGCTGGGTGAAGAAATATTTTCTTTTGTCTGTTCTTACTCTCTCAATTTGAGTGGATGTCCCCTAGTGCTGTTATTTAGTGAGAGGGAGAAGGGCGTCCCTCTATCCACTTTACTTATGCCCTGCATTATTTTGTACGTCCCAATCATGCAAGTTGTGTGTTTGCTGCCCCTTTGCTGGGCTGTGTAGCTCTTTGCTGGGCCAGATGTGTTGTGACGGTGCAGCAGCCCAGAAGCGCCTTTTTTCGAAAGGAGAAATGGGGCTCGCATCGCCGCGGTCCTCAGATTGACCGCAGGGCATGGTTGTCAGGAAAGCCGTGCTCCCGTCCCACTGGCAGGCCTGAATATTGGAGCCAAACAAACGTAGGCTGTTCAGGGAACACGATAATTGTGTCGTGCGGCTCAGTAATCTGCCTCCAGCCGTGACCAATATTTGATGTTTTCATGAGGGATAAAGCCTTGATAAAGGCCCCCCCCCGCCCCCGAGTGAAATGTTCAGCATGGACTAACTCGAGGCTGGAGGGGTCGTTCTTCACTGGCTCTTCAGTGATCAATTTGCTCTTCGACGCGTGCAATCCTTTTAACCCTCCTTATCAGGGAGAGTTGCAGAGCAGTTGTTGAGCACAAATAAATGGTCAGCCGTCTCCTGTATTTAATTCAGCCAGAAGCTGGAGAAGTGAATTTTGGGAGGTGGGGGCAAAGCACACACCCCCCTGGTAGCTTGGATGGCTGTTGAGGTCAGAGGGGAATATTGGCATCTGAGAATTGCAGAGCTGCTTCCCCCCCCCCCCAATGATCGCTTGGCACCCTTTTGCAACAGCCAAATAAATGGGCAGCTCCTCCTCGTAGGCACTCCTTTAACTCTGCGCCGTTGATGTAATCAGAGCTATCCTGCCAACAGCTGAGCAACGGTGCCGTGGCATATATTACCCTTTAGCGGTGCTTTAAAGCCCCAGCAAAAGGAAGGAGACTAATGAGTGTGTTTGAAAAAGAGCGGAATGCTTCAGGAGGGAGAATCCTTTTTCAGGCGAAGAAGGGCCCTTCCGTAAAGGTCTGCTTGCAGGGAAATTGTTTACGGCATCTCCCTGCAAGCGACACAGAGCAGGCTGTTGATCTTAACAGAGCGCTCTCCCTGCATCCTACAGGGAAGAATGGCAAGCAGGGGGAGAATTGGTCTCCTTGGGCACACCAGAATTGCATTCTTGTCGTGTGGTTCCACTCGGGGCGAGCAGAGACATCAGCCCTGTGTCAGAGTCCACACATGGGCCATTGGGGAAGGGGGGGGTCGGCCCAGTATCTAGAACCCCCTGTAATGTCTGCTTTTCACCAGTCTGACTTTGGCACATGACTCGGGAGGGCTTCTGCTTTGCATTGCTTGGAGCCTCTTCACAGCCCCACTTCACGACCCTGCAGCCTTCCCTCGGGTCTCTCATATAGGTAAACTCTGGGAAGGTTCATGGAGCTGACCTTCAGAGCAACCCTCTCCCCCCCACTGGTGTCCGAGGCAATCCATTTCAGAGGAGCAGCTGCCAGCGTGCCTTGAAGACAGCGCTGCCTGGAGAGGCCTTCTGCGTCCCACATTCCTCACCCTAGCCCTCATGAAACCTCTGGCAAAGGAGATGATGCGGAGAATGGAGCGTGTGCTGCTGGCTCATGCTTTCAGCAGCATCCGGAACAGGCAGGGTAGTTTCTGCGCGGATTGGAGGTTCCGTCGACAACAAGCCTGTTGGCTTCTTGGTTGCATCTGGATCCTACCTTTTCTTCATTGAGGTCAGGGTGGCATCTCTGTTTCTTCTCCCCCCTCCCCCCCATTTTGTTTTCACAACAACCCTGTGAGCTCTCTCTCTCTCTCTCTCTCTCTCTCTCTCTCTCTCTCTTTCTCTCTCTCTCTCTCTCTCACACACACACACACACACACACATATACACACGGACACACGGACACGGACACGAACACACACATGGACACGGACATGGACACACACACACACACAAGGCAAAGCTTTCAGGTGAATAAAGCATAGCTCCGTTGCAACCAGGCCTGCTCAGAAACAATGCATGGGTGTGTATGTGTGTTTATGTATACATACACTTTTTAATGGATACAGACATACAGAGAGAGAGAGAGAGAGAGAGAGAGAGAGAGAGAGAGAGATATTGGTCCTGAGCTCCATGGGGGCTTCAAGCTGGCACCTTCCAAGTCCTGGGAGTAGATGGGTAACTTCAGCATAGGTGGGCTTGAAGTCTTTCTGCCAGGACCTGAACGGGCATGACGGATCAATCCAGAACTGGTGATATTTCTCAAACTCACATCTGCTGCTCACCGTCAGATCTAACTAGGGAGAAGGGAGGGGCCAGTGGCCTCAGCGGAGCATTATTTGGTTGGTTTCCGTGTCTGCATGTCAGGCTGGCTGCATAGCTCTGGAGCCCGAGGTTGGGCGATCCGTTTCCCCCTGTGCCTCCCGCGATGACGCCCGTGTGGCCTTGGCCAAGCTGCGCTCTCCCGGGGCCCCTCCAGAAGAAAGGAACGGGAAACCACTTCTGAGAATTCCCTACCTAGAAAGCTCTGGAAAGGGTCGCTGTACGTCAGACGCGACCTGATGCCACATGAATTTCATTCTGCATCTCAGAGGAAACTTAACATGCCTGGGACTAGGGAGAGAGAAATGGGAACAGAATGGGACAAGGAACACCACTGGGGACACTGGGATCCGCCATGGTTTCTCTCCACACACTCCCTACTCCACATAAAAGGTAAGGGTTCCCCCCGCACATGCGTGCTAGTCGTGTCCGACTCTAGGGGCGGTGCTCATCTCCATATTCAAGCTGAAGAGCCAGTGTTGTGCAAGTCCATGGCCACGTGGCCAGCATGGCTGCAAGGAAACACTGTTTTACCTTCCCGGTTTTTACAGTGGTGCCTCTTTATCTACTTGCATTGACATGCTTTGGAACTGCTAGTTTGGCAGGAGCTGAGGTTATCAGCGGGAGCTTACACCCGGGATTCGAACCGCCGAGCTGCCGACTTTGCAGCGGACAGTTTTCGGAAGCCTTAGTCCACTGAGCCACCACGCCACTCCACATACACAGTGGCTAAATACATTAGCAAGAGAAGAGCCACATCTCCCTTAATGGGGGTGGGGGTGGGAATGCAAGTACAGCCAAAGGTGTGGGGCGGTGGCTGGAAATGACACATTTGAGTAGCTGAGAGTAAGATCTGTAGGTTTTCTACGAGGCAGAAGCAGTCCGTCAGAACCAAAAACAAAGGGGTGGGGGGGACTAAATAATCGGAAGTACTCATCAGCACTTAACCTAGGATGAAGTTGTTTTTTTTTAATTAATAATAATTAGGAGGCCATGCAGGGCCCAAACTGGCAATCTGGACAGACCTCAAATTCCTTCTGAATTGTAAGAAAGAGGGAGAATGGATTGGCACTGGGTGGGGGATTTACGTCACATTAGCATTTAACAAGGAGAGAGCTACTTAAACGTGCATCAAAATTCTGGGACTGAGAACACGAGAGAGATTTATTTTCCATTAATTTGTGACGCCATGGGAGTTGAAGCATCACAGCACGCTTTTGCTACAGCCTAGATAAAGCAGCCGCAGACGCATCCACTAAATTGCAAGAGAGGATATAATGGGGAAACAAACTGGACTGGAAAGGAGGAATGGAAATGGGCAACACTATCTGCCCAAATCTCTCCAAAAAAGGTCTTTGCTCACTTTTTTTATCCGATGAAAGGTATTGGCTCAGGTACGGGCGACCCAGTGTGTTCTGATGGAGAACCGTAATTGGAGCACACTTACCAATTGGCCTGATAGGAATGGAAGAGGGGTGTTCCGCAGTCTTCTGTTTGCATTCATCTCCACTAAAAAAGCCACCCTGAAATGGTATATTAATGAAATTCAGTCCAGAGGATTTTACAAGTCCTTTCTCAAGTGGAAGGAAGGAAGGAAGGAAGGACGGCAGGAAGGAAGGACGGACGGATGGACGGACGTTAAATCCTATGAAAGTCCACCTAATATAGTTTCCAGTGTTTATAGTGTTCTGCAGAACTTGGAAATGTTTCTTTTCTGGGTTTCAGCTCCTAGAACAGTGGTGGCCAAACTTTGGCAATCCAGATGTTCTGGACCACAACTCCCAGAATCCCAAGCCTAGATTGCCAATGACAAAGGACTGTGGGAGTTGTGTTCCGAAACATCTGGAGTGCCGAAGGTTTGCCACCACTGTCCTAGAATCTTTCCAGCTAGCAGAGCAAAATCGTTCCAGAACTCAGGTGCCCACTGGTTCCTGAATTGGTCCCATGAAGAAAATGGACCAGTGAAAAGGGAGTGTGTCTCTGCTTCAGCAGCTGGGGCACCCTGGGTATGCCTGGTATGTGTGTGGAGCCACAGGCATCCAGGATAGGGTACAGCTGCTTCTCTTGGGTACCCTTCCGTCTTGTGTTTTTGCTGGCCTGCTTCTTGGGTTCAAAAACAAACACACACACAAGCTAGTATGCTGTTCATCAGACAGATGCACATAGGCTGGAGATATATGTAAAACGGTGAAGCACTCCTAAGAAGGAATTGCTTGGGGGATCATCCAGAAGCTTATATCATACAATGGGAGGGTGGAACCAGAGAGTTATTTCAGCAGTTGGAAGGGCTTGAAATCCAGTGGAGGCGGGGGAGGGAATTCTAACCAATTCTCGTGGCACCCCATTGTTCCTCCATCTCTTCAGAGGAATTTGTCAGGGTTGGAGGGGGGAGGAGGGGTTGGTGAAAATGGCCTCCCCCACCTGTCTTTCAGTGGCATGGTCCTGCGAGCAGGGTTTTGCTCGTGGAAATTCTGGATCCAAAGCCATGTTGACCTTGAAATGTGCTTGGGATTGGTCTTCTTTATTACTCCGGCGCCATAACAGGCTCCGCAACTCAATTAACCCCTCTCTTATCAGAGGTATCCTCCCCTCCTGCCAAGTGAAGGGTTACACTTCACTTGCGCACTGGATGCTTCCAACGCTCATGATGTGAATTCCTCGAAGCCAAATTTGCTGAGAAGCTAGTCATAGAATCAAAGAATGCGGTAACTGAATTAGAACTACATATGGGACTGTTGAGTCCAACCTTCTGCTCAAGACAGATATCGAAATCAAAGCCGATCGGACTGTGGGTTGTCCCATTTTCCCTTGAATGCCCCCAGCACCGGAGTGTTCATCACCTTCTGAGGTCATTAGTTCCATGCGTTGTGCTGCTCTAACGGTGAGGAAGTATTTCCCGATACAAGCAAGGTCCTTTGTTAGAAGTTTATCAAGGGTTGATGTATAGGGTGATGCAATTATGTAGGAACATACTGGTAGCCCAGGAAGACCACAGACTCAGCTTCTTTTGTTTTGTCCCGTTTCTAGGCGCTTTTTGCTTTGTCGTCAATGCTGCGAAACTTTCCCTATGCTCAGAAGCAGTTCCTTAAGCTTGGAGGCCTTCAGGTGCTGAGAGATCTCTGTACCGGGAATGGAATGGCGGCGTTACACGTCCGCATCGTGACACTTCTCTATGACTTAATTGTGGAAAAGGTAAGGGGAGGCACGCATCACAACTTTCCGAAGAACGGACATGGGAAAATGGACTGAGTGCGTTTGGGTTAAATAAACACTTCCAGATCCTGTTTTTAGGGAGTCCAAACCTTTGCTCTTACCATTGATGGAAGAGGGAAGGGGAAAGGAATGGCAGATCCTAAGGCAGGCCTGTCCAAACTTCAGCCCTCCAGATGTTTTGGACCACAACTCCCACAGTCCTTTGCCACTGGAAATATAGGCTTGGAATTCTGGGAGTTGTGGTCCAAAATATCAGGAGGGCTGACGTTTGGACATGCCTGTCCTAAGGAGTGTGCCACAGGTTGAGGGAAGTTCACAGGCTAAGGTCCAAGGCAGAGAGCTATGAAGTCCTTCCAAATGACTTGATAGTTGTATTTATTGAATTATTTCCCAGCTCTTGGCTGTCAAATGAAGCCCCTTCTACTAGTGGCACATATTTCTTTTCTCTTTTTTTGTTTGTTTTCTTTTCATTTTGGGGGGTGGTGGTTAAATAGATTTCATCTGGAAGAATTAGAAGGAGCAGGCTTCTTATGAGAATGCACCAGAAGTGGACACCTGTTGGCATCTGTAAGGTAGGGGCGGGCAAGCTGTGTTCTTCCAGACTGCCGTTCTCAGCATTCCTCACCATCAGCTGCATTGGCACATGGTAATGGAAACTGTACTACAGCAACCTTACACTTTCCTCCTACTCTGATGTAGAGGTTGCTAAACTATGTTGACCCTCCCTCAACACACACACACATTTTGTACTACTTCTGGAAACCCCGAGGTAATGTGGTCTTAACTCCCCGTTTTTTCGTTTCATCCAATTTGAGGGTTCTTATTTATTTATTTATTTATTTATTTATTTATTTATTTATTTATTTATGTACTTGTTGACCACCTGACTTTCCTTCAGGAACTTCTGCTTCTGTTCACTCTCACCGCTTGAGTTTCCTTTTTGGAGGGACTAATGTAGAGCCATAGGGGTTTCACCTGAACCTCACAACGGCCCCAGGGAGAGGCGGCAGAGGTGGTTCTCTATCTGGTGCCAGTAGGAGGACGAGAGAGCATGGCTTGCCTAAATACATTTGCAGTAAGGCAAGATTCAACCTGGGTGCCTCCAAGTTGCAGCTGCGTCTCTTCGCTGCTGCCCTACCTCCACTCCCACTCTCTCGCTCACATTTTTCTTGTGCCGGCTGTGGGAAAGGTAATTACTTAGTCCGGGGCCGATGACTCATTGTCCCCCAGATTTCTCTTAAGAGGGAAGTCTTCACAAAAGTCATGGATGGCTGCCCTTGGCATGCCGCGCTGCAGCAAGTGACAAATTAGAGGCCGTCCCTGGAATACATTATTCTATTCATAGTCTACCGCTTCCCTGGCCTGCTGTGATTTTTTCTTTTTGTACGTGCAGATGCCCTCGTTAGGTACATTTTTGGACAGTCCTCTGTCGGAAATTTTGTGTAAATGGTTCAGAAGAGAGTGAGCGCCTCGTCCGGTTTAACACGGTCTACCATGTCCCACTGAACTCCACTCACTGTGGGTGAGCCTGGGCGTGACCTACTTATGGGGAAACGTTTGGCTCGCGTTTTACGGCTCGCGTTTTACGGCGCAGAGTAGCGACAGATCTTGCGCTGGGATGAAGAACTTGGCCAGCCTCTCGAATTTATATGTTCAATTGCATGTGTTCAGTTACGTTAAACACATTTATTTTAAGACATGGCTCCATCACCTTTCAACCCATCCGAGATCCCACGGCTATTTGCAATGGTCGTTGGTCTCCCCACAACCTTTGCCACCGTGGCCAGCGTTTGGTGATGAGAATGCAGTCCTAGTCAGGTCTTGGGAAGAAGGCTAAAAGTCACTTATCATCAATAACTTTCTCTCTCTCTACCCCCCCTTGCAATATTACTATATAATCAACTTTCTGTACATCGCTCTTGACGCTTAGCCCAGAGTCACTCCACTCCTTTAGGAGTGTAACTGCACCTGCTTTTCCTTTTGCAGCGGAA
Organism: Phrynocephalus guinanensis; assembly: GCA_037367245.1. Lineage (NCBI taxonomy): Eukaryota > Metazoa > Chordata > Lepidosauria > Squamata > Agamidae > Phrynocephalus > Phrynocephalus guinanensis. The sequence continues at coordinate 14,928,332 of CM074733.1, read as the reverse complement.
CTGTAGCTTAGTTTTAGAGATCTGTGAGTGTGGCCTCTAAATGACAGAAGAAATTGTTTTTATTTAGGTTATCAAGACATCCATTTTAGTTACTTTTGAGAAAAACAGAGAAGGAAATTATGTTTTCAGTCTTGCCGTTGCCTTTCAACTTATCCTGGGAAGACTGGCCATAATGAATTGGTTTTATTTTTTTATTTTTTTAAAGGACCTTCCCGATCTGTACTAGTAGCCCAACCACTACCAGTTGCTTGCCTTCTGAGCAGCACCCCCTGCTTCAGTCCTGTGGGCCACCCGCTGCCTTGTGCTGATCACGACAGGAGGTCCCAAGGTTTTTCTCCTGGGATGTAGGGAGTAAGAGGATCTGAGCAAACATCGTTTGGCCTCGCTTTGGAGCCTCTGGGTGTAACTTGCCATCTGGTGCCGCAGAAGGCTCAGTGCCCTGGTCCCAGCTCCCCTCAGAGTTAAGCCTCACGTTCGTTATCCAGCCTGCGGTTCCTTTTTGCAACCCGAGCCCTCGCATGCAGCCGGCGACCAGGTAGCCTCAAGGAAGGGGTTACCTTTAAATAGCTCCATGACGTGCTAAATATTGCATCGCCCAAAACCTAGAGGGAGCACAGCGTGTTCTCCATGCACCTTCCACTATAATTTGGCTGATTTGACTCGACTTGGCTCTTCCCAACCCATAGAAACAATCTTTCTTCATGCTAATATAGTAGTAAAAGGGACTCTTGGGATTACGATCTAATTAATGAAGCACATATATAGCAATTAACACAGGAGGCTGGCAAGTGAAGCAAAGGATATTTTTTTTGGTTAAAAAAATAAAGAATACCAGCTCCTGTTGAGTTCTCTCTCTGGCAACCATGTGCTGTGAGCAACCTTTTACTTCATAAGCTGAGCCAGATGGCTGGCTGGCAGGGCCCACGTGGGAGGTTCGCTGATGGCGCTGAGCTTCTTGGCTGTGTCCAGATGATTATTTCTGGGAAACAAGAGACACCGCTTTCCTCTTGACTACTACTAGAATGGTGGCACTAGCCCTGATCCGTCAGCGGGAGGTGGGTAATTGTACAATGTAATGGTGACGGGTGAGGGCTCCCTGTGGAGGAAAACACCTTGTGTGTGTGTGTGTGTGTGTGTGTGTGTGTGTGTCCCGCCCCCTGTTTTTCCTCTTATCTAATTGCTGCCATATCTTCGGCCTCATGGAAGCAATACAATGAGGAAACAGATGAGAATGGAACGCAGCTAGCTTCTGGTCTAGTTAATAGCCAACGCCTCAGCAAAAATGTCTGTGAAGATTCTCAGTCATCCAGGTGAGGTTATCCTGAAGTGCAGTCATGGCAACTGGGCTTCTTTTTTTGTGAGATCGAAACGTTCCGCTGAAGAAGCCACTTGGACAAGTAGCGAAACGTTACGATCCGACAGGAAAAGAAATCCAGTTGTCGTGATTTGACCTCCAGAGAACGCCTCAGCCAATCGTGTCCTTTTTAAAAGAAGGGGACAGAGTGGCATTTAATGCGCACGTGGACAGGCAGTGTTCCTTTAGCTTTTTTTCCTCTCGAGTCCCCAAAACTGCTTTGAGGATTGAGCAGTGGGGTCAGTGACATGGAAATCAACCCACAGTCATCTATTACTCATCAGTCAACTCTAAATGCATGCATGCCTGTTCAGTAGAGTCAGTTGATCGGCAGTGTGGACATCTTTCTCGGATCTTTATTATGCATTTTTTTTTTAGGAAACAGGAGAGAGAACCTATAAAAGAAACCCACAGATTTGCCCTCTCCCCACCCCCCATGGGGAATATATTTTTGTTTTATCAATGGTGAAGGAGATATCTGAGACCTGGTTACAGCTCAGTGGGCTGGAGTGCTTGGCTGCACACCCAGCGGCCAGGAGCTTACTTCCCTGCCATGCCTGACAGAATTGGGGTCAGTGTTGATCACTTGGAGTGTGTGTGGCTGAATGAAGGTTACGCTCCCTGTTACCCTGTACAGCTTTGGGCAAGCTGCCCAGTCCCCAAGTGCCACCAGGAGGAGGGACTGGTCAACCGTTTTCAAGATCTTTTGAGGAGAAAATATTGGGTGTGTCATAAATCATCAGCTGTTTTGATGGCATGTAATTATTTCAATTAATGATACCTCTGCAACATGGATAAGAGAGAAATTTGCTTCAGTTTGGTTTTTGGCCTTTTTTTTAAAAAAAAGTTGGAAATATACAGCATGTGCACATTTCTTCTCAAGAAGTTGAAAGGACAGCACGTTGAGGGTGAGAGAAACCAACCACAGAGCTTAGCTCATCCAGGACCAGGGCTGTGCCTCCTTTGCTTGCATATTTTAGAGAGCTAGGTAGGTTTGAGCTCCTGTGTCTTCAACTGTGTTTTTGCTGAATTCAGATCATTATCTCGTTTTTCTGAGAGCTTGCTATAACACAAACAGATATAGTAGACAGGTGCAATATTGCCTCCCCATGGTGGGAGTGACTGTACTATTGAATTTAGCCAGAACATTGATCCTCCTATGTGTTCTTTAAAGAATCTTCCACAGTTTACTCATCACATGTTGGAAAGAGAACGAACCGGAGGCTTAAGGAGTCTGAATGTAGGATAAAGTGAAACCCCCCTGTTGCTTCTGGTTCATGAGTTTCTTAAAAATCTGAAAACCACTCTTTCATCTCCTATGTCAACGAGATGTTGTGTCAGATACACTGGGGCTGGTATATTGTGCCCACTCCCCAGTAAGCCTGGTTCAATGCAGTGAGACTTATTTATGAGCGGATATGTATAAGATGACTCTGTAAATGTGGCTGTTGGCTTAAGAGAAAGCGTGAAACAAGCTGTAAAGGCCATAAAAGTTAAAATTTTGCAGATGAATTCCAACAGGGAGTTCTCGTCCCATTCAGCTATTCAACTCCTGCGTACATCTGCCTGGAAACTTCACCTTACTGTCTTCTTCCTGTGCTGCATGCTGTCTGCATATGCCTTTGTGTAGCAACTGATCAGCATGGATATTTCCTATATCTTTGGCAAGACACACCAGAAGTGTCTTTCCTTTCCATCCTTTGGGAGGTCCCATCTGGTTTGCCTGCATTTCACAAGAGAGCGCAATAGCTTACAAGTACGATGAGATACCAAAACTGTTAAGAGCAGGCCCAATTTGGGGGGGGGGAGGGATGGCTTAATTCTTAAAATGGGTGATTTGGGGGGGGTGTCTCTCAGCATGTTATCTGATCAAATTCATTCCCATATTAAGTTTTGAATCCAAGAATGGTTGGCCTCTAAAAAAAAGAAATAATTTCCCAGTACACCAAGAGCTGGTCGGTTCTATAATGTTTATAGGGACCAATGCACACAGTCTAGTTGTGGGGAATGGCAGCATTTACTTCAGCCACTACATGTGTAGGTTAATGACGTGACTCAGGAGGAAGAAGGGGGACTAAAGCTTGCACAGAGGTGAAACCAACAGTTTTCATATATCCTTTTCCTTTTTATACTTTGCACGTTTTAAAAAAAAATCTATTTGCCTCGATTGGAGCCAAGAAACTGGTGCCATGCACAGCATAAATTGCTTTATAAAATCAAGTGGGACAAAGTGTGTGCCCAGAGGTATTTGGTGTTGCACAATAGTTTCATGCGTAGGACAAGTCCATTAATTTTATTTTCATATGATAGAGGAGACAGGGGGAGTTCCTAGAAGGAAGGCACATGAGTTGTCACCTAGCACGGACATGACCTGGTGGAGAAACATCAGGAATCAGCTGAGGATTCCATTGCCTTCAAGTAGAAATCCCCTTTCTAATACAGCATCTGTTATTGAGTGCCACAGGGAAAGGGCACAGAGGGTATCTCTAAGGAACTCTGCAGAGAATGCTTATACGTGGATTTTTATTTTAATGTTCTTGCTTGCTTTCATACCCCCAGCTTGGATTCTTTCCTTTCCCCACTGCAGTTTTACTGTTTCAGTAGTATCATTTTTGGTGATGGTATTATCTATGGTTTTGATTACCTCTCAGGGTTGGGGAAGGGTCTAGAGCAGTGGTGGCGAACCTTCGGCACTCCAGATGTTCTGGACCACAACTCCCAGAATTCCAAGCCTCTGTTGCCAGTGATAAAGGGCTGTGGGAGTTGTGGTCCAAAACATCTGGAGTGCCAAAGGTCCGCCACCACTGGTCTAAAGAGTGCCAAAAGCAGAAGCTTAGCGGGCTTAATAAAGTTGGTCCCGTCTCCCCCGTCCCCGTTCTGTTACGTTTCTAATTTCTAAAAACAATCAGCTGCACTGGTCTTCTTTCTTGAAAAAGCGTTAAATGTTTAAACAGGTTACTACTAGAAAGGAAGGCCGGTCATCTCCTTTGTTTTAAAAGTGTGAGGTGCTGAGGGATGTTGTTGCCGTAGTAGGACCTTGAGACAGGTTCACCGCTCCCATGGCAGAAGGGCAATGGGTTCCCCAGATATACCAGGACTGGCTTACCAGGTTTTGAAAGGGCTAAAAGGAATTGATTTTTTAAATCTAAAGAGGACACCCTTCTAAAATAAGGCCATTGCGTTCTGAGTCTAAAAATTCTGCAGCTGTATCATTCAGCCCACTAACAATGGTTCAGAACTATCTATAACAGCTTCTGCACAGAGCAGTAATGGGAATGATGCCCCTCGAGCACTGCTCCCCCCCCCAACTTTTCCTCAATTCTTTTTACACTTTGGTGATGAAACACTTTCCCTGTCTTCGGCGGATGTCTTCCTTCTAAATGGATTTTTCCTTCCCAGCCATTAGCTGTTACATTTTAGCTATTTGTTCCTCTGCTTGCTTTTATTGTCAATTTGCATTTGGTTTTCACACACACACACACACACACACACACACACACACACACACACACACACACACACACACACACACACACACACACACTTTGGCTGGACATCCACTCTAACATTTATCTTATCTTTTGACACTTCCTTGACTCTGCTGATTATCCATGATGTCACGCGTTCAGATTTCTTTATGCCGTTTTCTATTCTGCAGTGGCTCCTCTGGTCACGAGTAAATAAAAATGGTAATGATTCACCAGGTCAGCAACAAAGGGGAACAAATCAGAAACATACCCATTCCCCCCAAAGCCAGTCTCTCTCGCTCACTCTTTATACCCACATCTCGTCTGCCGTGAGGTCCTGTGCCCTTCCAGATGTTGGCCTACCATTCCCATAACTCCTGGTCATTGTCTGTGCTGGCTGTGTCTGATAGGAGGTTGAGTCCAACAAACCTCCAGCGCTATGATTTCCTATCCCTTCTTTCAAGGGAAGATGATTGTAGAGTATGACGAGAGCATAAATAACAACTCGAGGTCATTTCTGTTACAGCTGTTGCAAACGGACGTGCCCGGCGACAGCGATCAGATTCACGAGAGGCTTGAGCAGTACAAGCAGGTGAACTTGATCCCAGCCGTTGTGGAGCAGGGCTGGTGCGCCATCGTTCCCGACCTCCTGAAGGCCCCCGAGCACGACACTCGGGAGAAGGTTCTCAAGACGGTGCAGGTGCTGCTGGCCTTCTGCAGGGACAGCTACGCGGAGGATCGTGGCCTCATCCACACCTTGCGCCTCCTCCGCCAAGAATATGAAGAGCTGGCAGCAGACGAGCAAAAGGGAGGGGAAGAAAATGGTTATTTTAAGGAACTCCTTGGCTCTATAAATAGCATTGCCCAACAGCTGGAATAAAGACTCTCCACAGCCTTAGAGGAATGTAAAGACTCTCTGGTCAATTTGGAAAGGATTCTGCATAATAAAAGAATTGAGCAACCCTTTTTTGGCTTTGTGCAGTCCTTGGTTGCAGTACCTAAGCCCCTATGCTCATTAGGAAACAAAAGGTGCCTTCATATTAGCAATTCAGGGCATGTTTTGTTCCTGGAATTAATCTCAAGAAGTGCTTCTCCTTCAGCAGGGTTTAGGTTGGGCGGGAAGAGATAGCATCTCTTATTCTGAACTATTTTTTTTAAAGTACCTTTTCTGTTCCTACGGAAACTGCATACAAACAAGCAAGGTAGTCTAAAGTAGGCTTAAGCAGGGCTTCTGTCTTGGCTTAAGTCAATGGAAATAGGTTTTCAGCATGAATATCAAGGGTACGTGTACATCAAATTTGCCTTATTTGGAAAGGCAATTTTCCTTGAGTGGGGTCAGAGTCTTCCCTCTAAACAGGTCAAGATGAAAAGATACTTTCCTTCCCTGTACAATCTTTGTGGAATTATGGGGTCATTTAGAAGTAGTTCAATCTGTTTGATACCCAGATGGTGATTCCGTTTGTAAGTTCGTCCTATGCTCCTTTTCGGTAGAGACTGATTGGTAGAGGTTACTTAGGTGCTGAGATTTCTAAGCCTTGGAAAGCTTCTGCAGCTAGTTAGGGGTAGACGACTGGCACGACAGACCATGGTCTTCCATCTCTTTGTCTTCCCTGTCTCAAGCAGAATCTAAACTCCCTTGGGCCCTTCCTGCTGCTCAAAAGTATGCTCTCAGTTCATACTGAGGGCGGAAAGAGACTGAAGACCGACAGAAGCACTTGCCTAGTGCGTGAACTCCAATCCTGCTTGGGGAGTCCGCAGAGTCTTCTGTGACCCAAGAGCCATTTCTGAGCAGAGATGGTGGCAGGGGACTAGGACAGCCTTTTCTTAGAATGGCCTCCTCTGAAACCATTGGCCCATATCCAGCGGCTAGTCCAAATGAGAGAAGAACCATTGAATCAATGGAGTGGACATCAGCGTTGTTGTACAACGCTTCGATGGATATCATGGAGATTCCATTGTTGGGACTAATGACTGGGTTGAGGCCCAGGCGTGTTGTTTTTGAAAAGGCAAGGCATTTTGAGTGACAATCCGCATGCTGGCTCAGCGTTGCTCCCTAGTGCACTGGCGTGTCCCATGCCCTTCATGATGTAACAAGGCCAACGTGAGAGAGGGACATTTGTGCTGTCCTGACTTCCTTGGCCGAAAGGCTAGCTACAAATCAGAACAGCTTGGGAAAAGAAAATGAAAAAACAAACCATTTTTAGCCCAAGTCCTTTCAGCATGCATTTGGATCTCCGCCATACATTCTTGTTTGGGTTTGGGGAACAACAGGTACATGGATTTTTATTTTCATTTTCTGATGGACACAAAAAACACCCCTTCCATTTCAAGAAGGTTATATATGATTTGTTCTTGCCTGATAACAAGGTCTACCCAATCAATGAGCAGACAGCAAACACAGAAATATAAAAATTTATATCTACTGGGGCTGAAAACAGACAGCCTCCTTCTAAAAGTGAATGGATGGCACTTGCCTTGTTATCGATTGGGTTATTTTAAGGCTAATAGCTAATAGCCCTTTCTTACTGGACTTGGAAACATTGGTTACGTTTTTTCTGCCGATTTCAACTGCTCCCGCTCTCGCTATTAAGTTGCAGAAGTAATTATAGACATCGATTTTCCTTCTGGTGGCATTTTGGTTGTTTATTTTTAATCAGAAAGAGATTTTTTTTTTGAATGAAGGGATTTTACAGGAAACGTTCCCCAGGGAACAGCATGTGATTATTAGAAGCAGTAAAATACTAGTGCTTCAGAATACATCAGCGCGTTGGCAGCCTGCACAGGGTGCTGGTTGAAAAGAAAAGGCTTCCCTCCTTGTATTACAAATGCTTCCTGCCTGTTCCGAGCCTGTGACTGGGAAAGGGCCTCCCCTGGAGCAGAAGGAACAATACTCTCTTTATGTGTTACATATTTCTGATTGACCATAACTTTGGGGTGGCAACGACTCTTGTAATCTGCTTGGCATGTTTTTAACAGCAGGCAACGGTTGATTGAGCTTGAAAGGCATGGCTTGTACAAGACTCTCTCTCTCTCTCTCTCTCTCTCTCTCTCTCTCTCTCTCTCTCTCTCTCTCTCTGTGTGTGTGTGTGTGTGTGTGTGTGTGTGTGTGTCATAAGTACCATTGCAAAATATTGCCACTGAGTGATTTAGCACCAAAGCAATATTTTCCCTTGGAAGGGTGGGGGAAAGGCATTACATTATATGACATTTTCATTCTGTCCTACCCCTTTGTGGAAAGGCTGCATAGAAAGCGTATTTTTTGGCCATGCTAGCTGACATTATCATTTTCAAAGGAAATTTATTTATTCATTTATTTAAAATATTTTGTTCTTTAAAACGACCCAAGGCGGCTTACATCGTTGCAAGACAATATTTAAAGCTGAAAACAGGAAGCAGACAAATATGTTGCTGACCACAAATAACAGTGGTACCTTGTATAAAGGAATTAATTCATTGCAAATGATTATCTTAAGCAAATTTTCCTTTATACAAATTTCCCATAGGAATGCATTGAAAACAATAATCCCTAATTGTGACCATTTTTATGTTGTACGGATTCGCCCCATAGGCGATTCTGTTCCCCTATCCTGGAATTTTTTATGTTGTACAGATTTTATGTTATACAAACCATTTGTTATATAAGGGCGCACTGTAGGTAAAAATTATCAAATATGTGCTATAGTAAGAACCAGCACTTTGAATTTTCTCCGGAAATGGATTTGGCAGCTAATGCAGACAGTACAACAGAGGGGGTTATGGGATCCCTGTAACCAGCCCCAATTAACGATCTTGCTGCAGCATTTTGAATTTGCTGAATGTTGAAATTAAGCTGAATGCTGACCACTTAGTACTACTCAGACAACTGAAACCACTATAAGCAAACAATGAGCAGATGAAAATCTGGAAATTTCTAAGTTTTGTTACATCACACAACTTCTGTTTTAAAAAGAACAAACACACCCTTTTGAGTCCATAATTGACACTAGAACTATCTCCACTTTTTTCTCTCACCTGTGTGTCTGTGCAGCACTGGATTGTGGCCTCTCATTTGCCTTCCGTCACACCCAGAGCCCTGCATCCACAGGGTGGGGGCCCTGCCCAGCGCTCCAGAAAATTAGAGAAAATGTTGGATTGTTTCCAAGAGATTTTCCCAATTCAAGAGTGAATATGGGGAAGTCCTACTAGGTTATGAGGTTGTGGCTACAGTGACCCCCCCCCCCGCCATTTTGCGGTTCAGGTACTGAACCCCCGCTACATCGTGGGATCGCAGTACCTGCACTGTGGGGGGGGGCAGTGGCCGGGGGGGTCGCTTCAGGGGCCGGGGGGTCGCTTCAGGGCAGCGCGGGGGGTGGTGGGGGGGTGGTCCAGGAAGCCTTGGACCGTGCGGGCGGCGGCGGGAGGTAAGATCGCCCCCCGCCCCCCACCCGCTTCCACATATCGCAGATTTTCTTGCATCGCGGGTGGGGTGGGTCCCTAACCCCCGCGATTGGTGAGGGGTTACTGTACCTTGGAAAGAAGAGCAGTTTTCCTACCAAACATGATAGATCTTCAGTTGCCAACATGTCTGATAACTCAGCCTGTGTTCCAAGATGGCCACCACAGCTGGTGCTGCCACTAATAGTTGAGGTGTGTTTCCAGTGCATTTCACAAAAGACAACTACAGGGCAGGAGCCGTTTTTATTAGAAGCATGCATAACGTCAGCATTGATGCAACTTATCATGGTAGCAGAAGGAACAGAGACAACCACGTTCCTCCCATAGTTTATGCTGGCATTTTTAACCTACAGTTTGGTCTTGAGCTGTTAAAAAACTTAGTGATGACATTCCATGCTGTGATGCTTGATGCTGTGATACGAAATAAAAGACCAGTACCTCAGGAAAGACCCCTCAACCTTTCATCTTCCTCAGACGGTTGGTGCTTTCTGCACGTTTGACCTTACTGTTAACACCTCACAGGCTACTGTGTCATGAAGTTGGTGACATTTGCATCACAACCCCGATGATGGCAGTATCTATTGTTGACACGGGACTTCATAGGCTAAAGCTAGCTGCATGTTTGTAGTTCTGCTACTACCAATAAAAAAGATATATACACACAGGATGGTGGAAGGACCCCTACTGTCTGCCACAGCAGGTTATCCCATGTTAAGAAAGCACTGAGTTGATGCTGACTGGGGGGTCTGGGAGTTCTGCTGAGAGATGGAGCTAAGGGAGACAAAAGACACCTACAGTACTAGCTATGTGGCTATAATATATGAGACATCCGCTCCTGTTTGGGAAGTCTCTCTCTCTCTCTCTCTCTCTCTCCCTCCCTCCTTCTCTCTCTCTCTCTCTCTCTCTCTCTCTCTCTCTCTCTCTCTCTCTCTCTCTCTCTCTCTCTCTCTCTCTCTCTCTGTGTGTGTGTGTGTGTGTGTGTGTGTGTGTGTGTGTGTGTGTATGTATGTATGTATGTATGTATGTATGTTGCTGGATCTGAGATCAAGGTACAAGAAATGAGCCATTGCAGCGTAACCAAGGGATCAGCTGCAGCAGTTAAAACGAGTTCCATCTAGTCACGATTTCCTTGTTAAGAAGGAAGACCAAAAAGCAAAATACACCCATGAAGATGCGCTGGGCAGCACTAACTTCACTTGGGTCTTCACTTAGGTGGTTACTTCACGTCCTTCTTTGTTCCACAACTAGTTTTGTATCGTGACAGTGTTGGTCATAATCACATGGTTTTGTCCCTGTTTCAGTGTTCCCATGGTCGTGATAACTTGTCTCGTGACAAGAGTTACCTTACGGTCTTGTACTGTGACAAATACTGAATTTGTCTAGCTTCCTTTTTCCTTTTTTTTGGAGGGGGAGAACTTAAAAAATTCTTTTTCGATATTTTGCTTCTGAAAAGTAAAAAACAAAACCAAACCCAGACACAGTTTTCTGAGAGAAACAAATCTTTTGTTGTGTGACAGTCGTTACTACACAGTGTCTTATCTCGGAACAGAAAGCGGGAACAAAGAGTGACAAGGGAAAACCCTACTCCAGGACCAGGTACAGTATTGCTGCACTTAGCATCCGTTCCGGGGGCGTGGTCGAGACAAATTTCAGCAGTTGCGCAACGGATGTGAAGTAACATTTTTTTGTTAGTGCAACACTAACAGAGACAAAACGGACGTGAAGTAACCGCCTAATTAGAGGAAGCAGGCAAAGAGCATCCCTTCAGAGCAAAGATCTGGAGGGAAGTCCCAGGAAAGACTGGAGCAAGAAGCTGCTGGCTTGCCTGCTCAGATTGTCTTTTTTTTTTAAAAAATCTCTTGTAAAAGATCTTTGAAACAAAAAAGGGGGGGTGGAGAATGGTGTCTTAGCTGCAGCAGAATGGCAACACCTTGAAGGGCTCTTGTCCTCTGTCTACTCACATCTCTTCTTCAAGGAGAGCTGGTGTTCCAAGTGTCAATGAGCAAATTCAACCCTGGGAAACGTGGAGGCAAAAGCCTCACTTACGGAGCCCTGTCTGGGAACTGCCTTGGCAGCGCAGAGTCAAGCTTCAGGCAAAGCGCAGCCTGATTAAGCAGCAATGAACTGAAACACCCTTTGCCCGCTGGCTGCCCGCCATGGTTGGCCCCAATAAACACATACACACACAGAGGCTTTTTTGTTAACTGCTTGAGCTGGGATGGGCGCAAGGGGATGGGAAGGAGGGGAGGAAGAGGAGGAAGAGGAGAAAGGAAATCCGCATTCCATCTGAGGGCAGGCTCCGGCTGCCAAAACAGAAGACAAAAGAGAATGTGGCTGCTTCATCCAAACACAGGGCTGTAGAAACATCTCCACATGCACATGAGGTATGTGCACAGTGGGCTCTTCAAGGAGACAGGCACGCATGGTTCTATACATGGTTGGCGATTCTTAGCTGTGTCCACACCAATTGCTGGGACCCAACACAAACCGTATTGTTACGATTTGGTTAACACCCGTAGAACTACAGAATTACCTAACTGGCCTGCAGGGTTTTTGACAGAAACCAAGAAAAAGACGTCCTTGTACAGTGGCACCCCTTGTCTGCTCTTTTGGACCTCTCCAATGCCACATGGTCTGTCTGTGGAAGTGGCTTTTGAACCACGAAAGCTTGTGCTAAAATCCATCAGTTGGCCTTGAAGGTGCCACAATGTTCTGCCACATGCCCCTCACCCCAGTGGCTCCATTTGGTCAACATATTTGGGCAGCGCTGAGGTGGCTTTATTTACAGGGCAGGCCGCAGAAAGCAGAAACCTAAGGCTGGATCCTCAAAGAAGCACCCCTTCCTTTTCTCATTGGATCATGAAATGGCCCTTAGACTGAACTGTCAGCCTACAGGAAGAAAAGGAGCAACACGAGGAGGACATTTTATGTACACCAATAAAAGAGTAAAAGTGACACAAATATCTGCCACCAGCAGATCTTGGGCTGTATCTGGGGCTGTCCTAAGACATCCATACCATAATGCCCCACTTTGGAGAAACAATCATAATTTGCTCAGTAACTGTTGGTCTTTCCGATGTTGTTGGCTTTTAGCTCCAGTTAGCTCCACCTGCTTGGCCAACGGTGAGGGACAAAAGGAGCCATCATTTACCAACCTCTGGAGGACCACTGGTTCACCAGGCCTTCCTCCGTTCTTCCCACAGAAATGTGAAAAGCAGAGAGGGTTGACTATGAATGACAGGGGGGGGAGACACCTGGTAAACAACTTTCTGAGTAATCCTCTGTGGCAAAACTGAGGAGTCTTCTAAGGTTTTGCACAACCCTATTTCTGAGAAACATGGCAGAAACATGCCTTGGAAAATTGACTGCACCAGGATTTATGTATCTCAAATGCCAACCCAGATACAGAGGAGCCACGTGTGAAGTGAGACAGGGGTATGGAGCCGAAGATGTCAATTAAGAAAATAGGAATATCTAGGCAGTTTGGCTCAAGGATTTGGGAAATAAATTGCAAGGTCGTCAGGTTTCATTCTGCACATGTCCTGACAAGGACCTCATGGCCAAACATCACATGAATCTGCAGAACTGCAGCTTTACGCATGCACACTGTGCTTACGAAAAGAGGGGTTTTGCACTGTAAGGGAAGAAAACAATTTAGAAAAGCAGCAGGGCACCAAAGGCAGAATGTTTTATGAATAATTATATACCCACAGGCATTTCCTTTTGACGTTTACCAGTGGAACAGTCTTACGCCGAACAAACAAGGCATGTCAAGGAAGTCTGAACCAGCGCAGGCTGAAACAGAAAGAGGTTAGCAAAAAAAGAAGCAATTCTCAGATCTTTGCACCCGAGTAATGAATGGTGGCACCTAATGTTTTGTTTTCCTTTCATTTTTTAAAAGATGCTGCCAGATGGTAGCTGGAAGATGCCTGTTTTCTTATTCTGATTGGCACTGTTAAAACATTTCTTTTGCCATTGATGCAGAGTGCTGCACATGTAACCTAAACGCCATGTGCTGGTTTCTTTAGCCTGGACCCACAGCACAGCATAGGGCAGTTACGGGAGTGGGGAGGAGGGAGATTGTATATATTGCTTTTTTAGAACAGGACCTTTAGTGGAAACAAAGCATTTTGCTCCGTCTCATGGATCAAAGAACTTCTTTAGAAGACAGAACAGCCAGCAAAAGAAAAGCATCCTTGCCTGGCCGCAAATGATGCACAAGCTTGCTTGGGGACAGCATCTCACAGGTTGGGTGCAAGAAAAGTCCCCCCCTGCCCGGTTGGGAGGCACCATTTATCTAGCTTCAGATTGCAGGCAGAGGAACATGGAGGAGGAAGTCTGGGCAGCCATTTTGAGGCAGGATTGTGGTGGTAAAAAAAGCCACTTTCTAAAATGGTTGTTCCTCCATTTTCTCTTATCCACAAAGAATATTCAGATCTTATGGATCCCTGGATCTGCTTTAATTCTTCTGAGCCAATCTGCTGTGATGTCAAACATGCTAACAGCTTGGCACCGAACCAAAACACTGAGAGAGGGGCTTTGTACAGCTACACTCTTTAGAGCAGATTAAACAGGCATCACACCAGCAGCCCAAACCAATGGCTACAGCAATCCAGGAGAAGCAGAAAGCAAGAGTTCTCTCTCTGACTGTGCCAGTATCCTACTTGCGAAATGCAGAACATAAGAGCGACTATGGTGCTCAGTGCAATTTCTGTCTCCTCGTTTCTGCAAGCTCACTATCACAACCCCACTGAAAGCAATGGCACTCTTGCCTGTGCAAGGGGGCAGTGAATGCCACTTTGTGGGAGCACCAGGCAAAGAGCAACTGTGAGAAGAGAATGAGGTGTATGCTGTAAAGAAGATACAGCAGGCAGGTACACAATCTTTCTCATGGTCTCTGGAACTCCCTGCCAGAAGAAGTGGTGACAGCTGTCAGTCTTGACAGCTTTAAGAAAGGAATGGGCAAGTTCATGGAGAACAAGGGTATCAATGGCTATCATGATGGATACCTAAGTAAGGACTACCTCTGGATTGGAGAGAGAGGCAGGATGCCATTTGCAGGGAATCGCAAGCAGGTGAGGACATCTGCTTGGGAAAACCCTGAAGCAAACGGTGAGCCACTGTGTGAGGCAGAATGCTGGATTGGATGGGCTGTGGGCTGTTCTTATGTTCTTATTATGTTCTTATGTTCTTATGCAGCCATATCTTTTTGATTGGCCAAATGGGGCACCATTTTGTTTCTGTTCCTTTTGTGAAGAAAGGGTGTGTGTGTGTGTGTGTGTGTGTGTGTGTGTGTGTGTGTGTGTGTGTGTGTGTGTGTGTGTACTGTGCCACCAAGTCAGAACTGACTTCTAATGACCCTAGCAGGGCTTTCAAGGGAAGTTTGACATTTTGAGGAGTGGTGTTACCTGTCTCACCACCACCCTCCGCTTTCCAAGCAGTTTCCAAGGCTGAGTGGGATTTGAACACGTTGGATGCAAGGCTTAGTTGATCAGTTTATCTGCTACACCACACTGGGGAGAATGTATGAAAAGTCACACATTGCTTCATATTTTTGGAGGTGAAATGCACTCCTCTAAAGACCAAAAACTAAAAGAACCACCTGGGGAAGGAAGCAAAGATGGCACCTCTAGTATGTAGCTATATTTCCTATGGATTACACAGCTCTCCCTTATTCTGTAGTACATCTCCACTCGTGTATCTCTAATTTCAAAGTCTTTGCCTCATGCTAACCAAAAATATAGGGCTGATAAAAGAGCTACCCCCTCTCACCACCACCAACTCCTGTTCCCACATCATGTTTATTCAGTTTCATCAAATATACTGTGCATCTCATGATATTTTTAAAGAAACTGATATTTACAGCCCACAGAAAAAATCATTTTCTGAAAAGTCACAAGGACTGAGTCGTGAGGAAGAGGAGGTTTTAGGGGTAATGAGGGGGGACCTTGTGGATTATGCAAGTATATACCAAGTAGAAAAGGTCAGGTTTATTGCAGATGCTTTGGGCTGCTGTTCCCTGGCTTTCCAAATCTTGGGGGTTCACAAATCTTGGGGGTTCTACCGAGAACCGGATTACTACTCATTTATGAGGATCATCAAGTAGGGCCTTGTGACCACAACTCTCGCCATCAGTCTTGGAAGCTTTGGAGTCCCCCCCCCCCCCGCGTGCTTCTTTCTCTTCTTGGCAATGTGGCTGTGAATTTTCCCGGGAGGCATCTCAGGCCTACAAAATTGGGCATAACCTCCACTGAGATCTGAACATCTCCTTTTAAATAGAAGATGAGGATGAGGATGGAGGGGCTGCCAGCACCCTTTTGGGTTCCTCTTAATGAGATACTACGTCTTTCCTTGCTGATTCTTCTGAAAGATCAGGCTACATTCTGTTGCCCAAGATAGGTACAGACCACGTAGTTCTTGTAATGTGGCTGGACTACAGGCCCCTTCAGCCCCAGCAACCAGTAGGTGAGGGGACGAGGGAACCCGTAGTTTGCCTTGCATCAGCAGGGCCACGGCTTCTCTATCCTTGGGGACACATGTTCTAGCAAGATCTTGGCCACTTGAAAGGTCATATTGCTTCCTTGGGGATCATAAATGTCTTCCAATAGGAAGCAGCTCCAATAGGTGAGATGTAGAAGTTTTTAAAAAAATCCTGTTCATCTGGCATAACACCCAGAAGAGACACAATGCTTCCAGATTTATCTGATTTCCTGACCACTGGACCAGCCAAAACGCCTACCCAGTTTCAGCAGGTGGGATGTTCTAAACTGGATGGATTCGGGTAAGGAGAGATACTTACCTGAATCTGTGTAACTGCAGCTCCATTAACCGTTTGCATGTGGTTTCCAAAGAGATACAGTCGACCCTCGTATAACATACGGATTGTATAACATAAAATCTGTACAACATAACAAATTCCAGAGATAGGCAAAATTTGCTTAACATAATCATTTATGGGGCGAATCCATACAACATAAAAATGGTCGCGATTAAGGATTACTCTGTTTTCAATGCGTTCCTATGGGAAATTTGTATAAAGGAAAAATTGCTTAACATAATTTCATTTGGAACAAATTAATTCCTTTATGCAAGCTACAACTGTAGTAATATGCATTAAGACAGAGTACTTAGACTGCTGGAAGAAGGGGGTGGGTGGGGAACCTAATCACATTGGTCAGAAGCCAACAGAGCAGATGTGGAGTGCAGGATAAAATCACACAAGCATTTATGTCCCTTTTCAGCAGGCTCCATGGTATGCGCAGGCCCTCCAGATGTTTTGGACCACAACTCCCACAGTCCTTTGCCATTGGAAATACAGGCTTGGAATTCTGGGAGTTGCGGTCCAAAGCATCAGGAGGGCCAAAGTTTGGACATGCTTGGATTACAGGATAAGAGTGGTGTGATCGCTATCCTCCCTTGACCATGGTGGGTAGTGGTGACCCAGAGGGTGTCCTCTACTACGGGCTCTGTGACATCCAGGCACTGGCTAGCACTTTGACTGCTCTTCCTTGAGGCTATAAGTGCCAGTTAATGAAAAAAGGGGTGGCCTAAGCTAGGGAACTTGAGGCTGTTCTTCTCTGTGAGTCCCGGCTGTGCAGCTTAAGGAATTTAACTGAACATTTAAAAACTCTGCAATGGATACTTCCTTCCCAAATCCACAATTGCTACAGCTATGTCAACTTTATTAGATGGCTTTTAGTTCGTCCTCCCAAAGACTTCTCTAAAGCAAAATGGTAGCTTACATTTTCCACAGAGAGAACTGTCCTGATGCATATAGTGCAAAACTGGAAATATTGTCAAGTTCCCTTTGGGGGAAACCCCACATTAATTCTGCCCCAGCTTGGTATTCCAGCCGTTGTGGTACAGGTGGAGGCTCAATTTTTCCCCCATTTAAATCCCATGCATTGAGTCCACTGCTCAGTCAGCCATATATGAAAACTTAAAGGAACCACAGAGCTTTCTATTTAAACCTGTTTTATATGCTGTATGCATGGCATTGGCATAAATGAGTTGTGACCCATAAAATCCTATGCATAGTTATTAAAACATCCAGACAACTAGAAAAGCCTATACTGTATATACAGTATTTACCCAGATGGGTGCTAGATAAATCAGATATATAAAATAAATAATTGCTACCACTCTGAATCCTTAATTTGTTAAATTACAGCAGATATACCATAATACTATTCAAAATGGATTATGAATTGTCGCAGTACCTTACATTTAGGCCAGCAGGTGCTGTAAATTAGGGCCTTTTCACACGACCCCTAAAATCCGCTGGCCACTTAAATTCAGACCAGGGATCTTGGGGGTTCGTTGCTCTTCCTGCGTCCCCACCCCTCCACACTTCCTTGATCCTGTCTGCGTGAGGGGAGGGAGGAATAAAGAGAGGAAAAAATGCAGGCTCACCTCCGAAGCCGGTCGAAGCCCCATCGTCCTGATTCCTTCTCTTCTGTTTTTTTTCTTTTTGCCTCTCGCCCCTTCTCTTAAAGGGGCGGGAGGAAAAAAAACAAACAGAAGCAAGGAGAGCCCCGCACTCACCAGATTAAATCCGGACCTGGGGATTTTCACCCTTCTAGAGCAGGTACAAGAAAAGTGCGCTGGGACACGCTTAGGTGGGCGTGGTCGCACTTAATTTCCTGCAAACTCCGGAGCTGGTGGGGTTTTCATCTCAACCTTACATATCTTACATCCCATGGACCACTCCATCCAAGAATTTGGGTTCACCTCAAGAGTAACAAACAACCCACTTTTTCAGAGGACGCTCTGTTGTTACATTGAACATTTGCTGTAAATTTTAAAAAGGGAAAAATTTCAGCAATCATGTCAGGAGTTTACATAAACAAAAGCAGGGCTTCCCTAAAGAGCAGAAACACTACAGCAATCACAAAATACGAAAAACAATACATTTTTTAAATGCAGTGATATTACTAAGGGGGAAATGTTACTGCTATAATTGAAATACAGACCAAAAGAAATCCCATTTTTAGTAAAATATTGCCTCTCGTTAGTATTTGTGTTATAAAAAACATATCCAGTCCTTGCTGGCAGTCAAGCAAAACCACTAAAATTGCTGAGAGAGCAGAGTTGCCAACTTTCAGTTGACCTCCGCAGCTGCGCCTTGAATAGTTGGCCCACTAGTAGATATTTAGCATCTGATGCTTGTGCCTCCATGCCATTAAAGAGCATCACCTGCTGATTTCTGAAAAACAAGGTATTGTTAAACCCATCAAGGGGAGCCCAATGAAAAAGAAGGCAGGGTTCTGTATATTTGATAGTTGTATGGAGTACATAGTTTTAGTTTATTTTGAACGACAAATCCCATTCTGGGATTTCTATCTACTGGGAGTTTTCTTTCTGAACAAGAAGCTACGCCTCAAAGCTTTCCAGTTTAAATATTTATCTCAGGTAAGCCAAATTAAGGCATCTCTCTGTGAGGTAAAAACTCCCAAAATAATGAATTATGGAATTTGTAGTCCAAAAGAAAAAGCTACCCCTGCCTAGTGCCCAAGTAAGAATTTAAGGAGATTATTTATTTATTTATTTATTTATTTATTTATTTATTTATTTATTTATTTATTTATTCGACGTTTGTCAGCAAAGCGATTTTAGTCAGTAAAGAGTGATTTTAGTTGGCAAAACAAGAACAGCTTGTTATATAAAATGTTTGTCAATAAATTGAGTTATTGTTTATTTATTTATTTGATTTGATTTGATTTGATTTGATCTGGCACCAGTGCCACTCTGGGTGATTTACAAATGTTTTAGCATAAATAATAACATATAGAATATCAAACACATAGCAAATATAATAAACCATAATTAAACCAAAATTTACTAAACAATAATAAAAATCAAATGTAGCTTCTCGTATTTCTGCTGACATTTTCCTTTTGATCTCCTTTCTTTCATGTGGCCTCCCAGGAATTGTGGAGGGGGGGGGAATCAAGTGTAAAGATGTGTCACTGGAGACCAAGGTTTAAAATCATCCACACACATTTGAAGGTGTGAAAACAGGACAGTAAAAAAAAAAAGCTAAGGAAAAAAATCAGTTCATTTGAAATGTGCTGGAGGAGAGGTTTGTGGATACTACAAACCACTAGAAACACAATCAAGTAGGTCCCAGGGCTAAGCCAGCCTAAACTATCTCTGGAGACAAAAAATTCAAACTAGGGTGGGCGTGAACTGGTTGGTTCATGTCTTTTCCCAACGCAAACAGCCCATCATCTGGCCCACTTTGCTTCTCAATTGATTTTCTACTCCTAACTATAGCACAGGCTTCTCTGCTCTGCCCTCTTGGCAGATGGCCAACTTAGACAGTTACTTCACGTACCTCTCACTGCTGCTCGTGGCTCCGCTGCGGACCCGTTCGACAGAACGGAGCCTCACGTCCCTCTGGGGTCGGTGCGTGGTCGCCCCGACCACACCCCCTGAAGTGCGCTCCAAGCGGGCTGAGAGATTCCCTTCCTGGACCTCGGGAATCTGCTCAATCTGCTTCTCGATCCGAATTCATGGAACGTGTGGTTCCTGTTGATCCGAATTGTAAAACCGTTTCAACCATTTAAAAGTTCCTCCTTGCTGTTGGCGGGCTTCAGAAAACCGAAATGTCGGTGTATGCACGTGAGTACACAACAAACAGGGGCGGCACCAGATTTAGATCATGTGACTGAAACCGAATTCAGAACGGAGCCAAGGTCACCTCAGCAATATGAGGTACGTGAAGTAACCGCCTTAGACAAAGGGGGGAAATCAGTTGAGAAGTTGCCGGAAGCTAACAAACTGGGCCGGATGATGGCCTGGCTATTTGAGGATGGCTCAGTTTCTTAGCTTCTGGCAGCAACAGCGGCAGCAGCAACCACCGCTGCCGCCACCACGACTGATTCTTTTCACACACACACATGCTCCCTGGATAATATTGTCGTATCACGTTCAATATGATGGAAGAAGAAGTCCTACAGCAGCCAGAAAAATCTCTAGAGGTGGCCTGAAGAGGTTCTACTCAATGTTTCATTGACTCTCGTCAAGTTTTTCTGTACCATGTTTTAGCCGGTAAAACTCAATAAATATTCAATTTTTGAACAACAACTTCCAGACTTCCCAGCTAGCTTGGCTGGGGAATCTGGACGCTGTTGTCCTCCAAAAGTGACATTTTCTAAGCTTTGTGAAGCTGTTCGTACTTAAATGAGACTTAAGCCCCATATACTTTTCCAGAATGTATCTCTGGGGAAGCATGGATACGATTGTACTGCATGCAAAGGAAACATCTCCCATTTTCTCTTCGTTTTCTTCTGTGGGAATGATTGATCACTGTTGTTCTCACTCCAACAGCTTAAAATCCCTGAAGAAGAGGAACGTGGCGTTATTATGAATGTGATGCTCGAATTTTCGATTACGCAGAACCAAACCAAATTAAATTAAACTTGTGGGGGGGGGGAAACTGCACATATAAAATTTTATGCCTTCAAAACTTCTCATGACATTTTCCTTGGAAAGAGCTGAGAATATATTATAGATGTGGATACAGCTGCTTGTCAACATTGTTAAATTTAGTAACAGTAATTGCTTCTGAGTCAATGTGTTAGGTATTCAGTGAGGAGGTTTCCATTAAGGATGTGTTCATTTACTGTTGTCAGAACACTTTGTAGACCATTTTGAAAGGCCACAGTGATGCTTCGCAAATGTCCAACTGACTTGTAAATATATTTAATCTAGATAATTAGGAGGCACCGAATCTGTGTCTGTGATCCCGTTAACAAACAATGTTGTCGCATACACGTTATCCCTTTGGAAAGTACGGCTGGGAAACACCACATATAGAGTCAATGAAGAGTGAAGACAACCTCTTGGTTGCTCAGTGGCTTTTGAGTTAATGTTTTAATTTTCACCCACTCTGAAGGACCTGGAACTCAGGTGTTCGGGTGTCTGAGCTAGATGAGAGAACGCCCCCTCCAATGCCAAGAGAAGAGTGCCTGAAGCCACTCAAACCATGAAACACAAATTTACACACAAACATTCCCTTCCTGGTAATAGATTATTTTTAAAAGCACCGATAGATTTTTGTGCTCTTATGACTCCCCAAAACAACATCCTGAAATGATTCAACCTGAGTTGAGTATGAAGCTAAAAACTTATTTCCCTTTTCAGTTGCAAGATTAAGACTGGGCCTACAAGGTGCAGGTAGGTAATGAAGATTTACATCTCCCTTCCCTGTCCTGGTTTCTTAAGCCTAATCTTTCCCACCCCAGGCTGTTGTTGTATGTGCCATCTGACCTCATCTTAAAACTGCAGAGTTGGAAGGAAAACTATGTGTCACTGAGTCCAGCTCTTGTCAAGGAGCCATAGAAGGGAATCAAACCCCCAACCTCTGACTCCACTGTTAGATGCCTAAACCAGTAAGCTATCCATAAGTGAGTGGCCCCAAAATGTTATGTGGCTAATAGTCCTGCTCAGCTGTTGCAATCTCAAGGCCATGGTTCCCTTCAGTGAGTCAATCCATCTAATATTTGGTCTTCCTCTTTTCCTGTTGTCTTCAACTTTTTGGAGTGTTATTGTCTTTACCAATGAGTCTTGTCTTCTTATGATGTGGTTTTAGGCAGAGGTCTCCTAGGTAAGGGAATGAGAAGAGGGACATCCTGTTTTTCCTTTCCCTTTTTAGGATATTCAGATGTAAGGGGTTGGGTTTTGTATCTTTCCAAAGCTAGAAGGAAATATGAACGGTGGAGTCATATCTAGCTTTTTGCACTTGTCCAGGTTTGGATTGGGCCTGAACACACTTACTTGCAAGTAAAAAAAATGGGGTGTGTGTGGAATAGCCTGTCTCAGTTGTGTAAAATGTAATATACCATATGTTTCCATCTATAAGATACTGCCATATATTAGACACCCCCAATTTTAAGACCCCAAATTAAGAAAATTAATAAATCCGCCTTGAGTTCTCCTCCATCCCACCCTACCCACACTGTTTCCATTCCTTTTTGTGTTCTGAAGTCACCTCTATGCTTTGATCTTGCAGGAATGGACCCTTCTTTTCAGCATTGAAAGGCTCGGGGTGGAGCAACCCATTAAGAAGTGTCTTGTCATGCTAAAAAGAAGGGTCCGATCCTGTAAGAACAAAGCACAGAGAAGGGCAATCAAGTGCTCCCAGAAAGAAAACAGCAGGGGATGGGGTGGAGGAGAATCCAAATGGACCTTGCTGTTTCACTTCCTCTCTGGGAGCACTTGATTGCCCTCCTGTCTGCTTTGTTCTTGCAGGATTGGACCCTTCTTTTCAGTACGGAAAGCACTTCTTAATGGGTTGCTCCACCCCTAACCCTTTCTGCACTGAAAAGAAGGGTCAGTTCCTGCAAGAACAAAGCAGAGAGGTGTCTTCAGAACATGGAAAGGAAAAGAAGCAGCAAGGTCAGCTTGGATTCTCTTCCACCCCATCCCTACCCCTTGGGAAAGGCTTACTTCCATGTATATGACACCCCTTAATTTTCAGTGCCATGATTTTAGGGGGGGGGAGTGTCGTATGCATGGAAAAATATGGTAGCATGCAGGTAAAGAATGTTGACTTTGTCTAACAGCAGGGCCAACCCATCCAACATGATTGATTCCACTAGGATATCTCCTACCTCTAACTTCTGACTTTCTGAGCTGAATGTGACATGTCCCCAAACTATGCCTCTTGTATACAGATGCCTTCAGGGGCCTTGCTGTATTTGAAACAAGGCCTTCACCGTCTCCTCTCCAGCAGCAAATGGCCAGCTGTTCTTTTCAGCTTCCACCAGGCCAAAAAAGCCTTTCCTCTTCATCAACAGCAGAAAAATCCATTTTCTGTTCCAAAAATGTGGATTTTCGTGTCTCTCGGGTGCAGATGAGACTGGCTGTGCACAGCGTTCATATTATTATTGAGAAGAGTTAACCAATCTTGTTACCAATGGGAGGCCACTCTTGTTCCCTCAGAAAGAGTGGCCATACTCATAATCTTTTACTCAGGATAAATGAATGCCCAGTCATTTAAAAAAAAAGACATCATAATTAAGGCTTTGAGATTGCAGATTGTGTGGTAGAATTTAATTTTGTTTTTCACAGCTCTCATCACTTACTGCTTTCACCTTGTAATCTGGTCATTCTGTTATGAAAGGACAATTTTTTCCCCTCATGAACCTCTGCAACTTTCACTGATTTTTATTTACTATTTTTAAAATATAATACTTGTTTAATTCTTTTTAAATACTTGTATACTCACTGTTTTTAGCTTTTGAATATTTTCTTTTTAATGTTGTAAGCTGCCTTTGGGTTTTATTGAAAGGAGAAAGACACGGTAGAAACATTTTAAATAAATAACAAAATTCATTTTTCTTCTCCAGCTTTCCGATTCCCCCTTCAAGCTGGATATCCCCCTGTTGAAAGTAGGAGGGCTTCCACAGGTGAAAGGGATATAAGTGATGACACCTGTCCACTAATTCTGGGGAAATAAGTGTGCCTGTGTGGTGGACCTGTTGTAAGCATGTTAAAAGCAAACAATGTTTTGCTATTGACTTTTCGTTTGTGGGCTGCTACAACTCCTTATTCTGAATTTGTAGAGCCCTGTGAGGTCCTCTGTGAGATAGGGCAGAGCTGTCCAACTTTGAACAGCCCGTGGTCTACCTTCCGCCTCTGTAGGCCCCCCGCAGTGGACAGCAACAGCGGGTTGGCGATGTCAGTAGCGACAGGGGTGGCGGCAGCGGGGTGGGTGGGGTGGGTTCTATGGCATCAGGGGGTGGGAGGCAGCAGTGGGGGCGGCAGGTGGGGGCGGAGGTGATGGTGGCGGTGATGGCGGCAGTGGGGTTGGCCGGGGTGGGGTCAGCAGCTGGGGGAGTGGCAGGGTCAGCAGGCGGGGGCGGGGGTGATGGCGGGGGTGGGGTGGGGGAGATGGTGGCAGGGGTGGCGGCAGGTGGGGGCGGTGACGGCGGCGGTGGGGGCAGCAAGGGTGGGGGCAGTGGCAGAGGGAGTGGCAGGTTCAGCGGGTGGGGGCTGGGGTGATGGCGGAACCAGGGGGTGGGGGTGATGGCAGTGGGGATGGCGATGGCAGCGGTGGGGGCAGCTGGGGCGGGGGTGGGAGCGGTGGCAAAAATGGCGGCAGCAGGGGTGCGGTCACGGCCGTGGCTCCAGCAGCAGCAGCTCCAGTGGTGGGCAGTGACCACAGAGGTGGGCCCCGGGTGGGTTGCTGGGCCCATTCGGTGTCTCTGACAAGCACCGTCAGCAAGCCGGCTTGAGCCCACCTCTGCGGCCACCACACACACTGCCGGAAAACCCAAATGAGCCGCCACCACCGATGGAGAGGGCGAGTGAGTGTGGGGGGGAATTCCCCCCCCAACACAGGGACCTGGCGGACGACCCCTGAAGGAACCACAGGCGACTGGTCGCCCACGGTTGACATCTTGGGCAGCCCTGAGATAGGGCAAGCAAAACGGTATTGCTGTGTGCAGTTTCCATACTCAGGAACTAATTATCTACTGGTGGACAGATTCCTAGATCAGAATGTGGTCCATGCAATCTGCATGGTGATCAGTGAGGTTCATTTGGATTCTCCTCCACCCCATCCCCTGCTGTTTTCTTTCTGGGAGCACTTGATTGCCCTCCTCTCTGCTTTGTTCTTACAGGATCAGACCCTTCTTTTTATCATGAAAAGGCACTTCTTAATGGGTTGCTCCATCCCCGCAAGCCTTTCCATGATGAAAAGTAGGGTCCGTTCCTGCAAGAACAAAGCATAAATGTGTCTTCAGAACACAAAAAGGAAAGGAAACAGTGTGGGTTGGATGGGGTAGAGGAGAACTCAAGGAGGATTTATTAAAATCTTGGGAAAGAATATCTCTCTCTCTCTCTCTCTCTCTCTCTCTCTCTCAATCTCTTTTCCACCCTGCCTCCCTCACAGTCCTCTTGCTGAGTGGGTAGATGGAGAATCAGTCGTGCTACCTGGAGGCTCTAACCGAATAGTGAGGGTGGGAATCCAATTTAAAAATAAGCAGACCTGGCATATGCATTTTACAGAGTGACCAGGAAATGCAACAACAGTGTGCAGGTGCTCTCAGGCAGGCCACAAAGGCTGTTACTTCACATCCCTTTCATCGTGGTTCGCCGTCCCGCTTGGGACCGGTACGAAGAAATGTTACTCCACGTCCATGGCATGATGACAGGGGTTCATCCCAACCATGCCCCCTGAACTAGGATTTAAGCGGGATGAGCGATTCCCCTCCCTGGCCTCGGGAATCTGCTCATCTCGGTTCTCGTTCCGAGATGAGTGCCCATGAGGTAAGGCTCATCACGCAATGTGCCATTCTCTAGCGGCAGAAGTGCGAAGTGCCATTCGCCAGTGCATTCCCTATGGAGTCAGCATCAATGCAGTGCAGAGAGATAAAAAGACAAATGCCTCGAACTTAGCTCCATAATGCACTGAGGGCAAAGTTGAGGAGATTCGAAAGATTGAAAAATGGAAGGTCGGACCAAAGAAAAAAACGAGAATGAAGGCTGAGAAGTTCAGATGTTGTCACAAAACAAGGACGTGCAGTAACAGTTGTCATGGTACCATTAATCATGCCCATGGGTACACGGGAACAGGGACAGTATCGGGACAAGACCACGTGACCGCGAGCTATGTGGTTACGAAACTAGCGTCAACTCGGAACGAGGAAGGGCGTGAAGTAACCCTCAAAGTGACCCTTTGGTTTCTTCAGGTCAAAAACAGCGAGAAAGGAAATGAGAGTTTAAAAGGCTGAGAACTAAGATGGGTGTGGGAAGCTTTTGGCCCTGCAGATGTTTTATCCTACAATTCCCATCAGCTTCAGATAGTATAGACAATGGTAAGGGACTATAGGACTTGTAGTCCAATACATTTAGAGGGCGAAAGGTTCCTCTGGCCTGAACAGAGAAACCCACACACCCCTGCCGCTAATAACTCCACATATGAGCACTGGTGAAGCAACGGTACACTGGGGTACTCAATTTTTGGCCTTATGTCTTGGCCGTGAAAGGCCTCTCTTGCACACCTGTTGCCCAACTCATCCAACCCTCTCACTCCAATGAGCACAAAATTCATTGGCTTCTTAGTTGGGCCTGAAGTCCACCTACGGGCATGTGCCTTTTCTTCAGATCTCCCTGGCGTTTCTCAGAGAGAAGTCTTGTGACGAAATGGTCATGGCATAGGATTGGTCCTCCCCTGGTTCTCAAGGCAAGGTTGGCTCTGTTGAGTGGACAGTTATGGAGGGGCCTCTCCCCAGTCCCGTAAGAAGCTGCTTGTGGGTTGTACCAACTCGTGGCACAGGCCCCTGGGGAGGACCTTCAGGGGAGGGGCTTCTGGGAGCAAGGCCTGTGGCCCTTCTTGTCATGGCCTGCTTGAAGTGTCACTTTCTGCTCCTACAGAGCGATTGGGAACAGAACTGACAGGTTCTTCCCTTTACTCCAGTAACCCTGTAACCTGCACTCACTGTCCCTGGGACACCCTTGGAGCTAATGTTCCTTACCTCAAGCACCACCGCCATGGCCGGGAATTTTCCTCCTCCTCCTCCTCCTCCTCCTCCTCCTCCCTCTAATGCCTTGCATTTCTAGGTCACTGCACATGCTGTCTGCATTCATTAAACATTATGGCATGGCTTTAAGGGCTTTTCTTGGGGTCTGTACGAACTGAAAGCCTTTCAAGATCCTGGCTTCAGTTAAGCTTGAGAGAGAGGAGCAAACCTGATGTGATGGTAGTCAATTTCTGCATTGGAATTGGGGGGCCAGCCCATCATTTTGTTATAAGGCAGGATGCCAGGCAAAGTGCAGATTGAGAGACAAGATAGATGGGCAGGAAAGGAGATCAGAAGCCCCTGCTCCTTCTTCCCCAGCCTCATTACTTGATTCCTCCCATCTTTGTGTTTTCTGGAAAAGCTCCATCACTAGAAGATGTATGCAAGAGGCTGCATCATTTATTTGCCCAAAGGGGAAACGCAGGTGAATCCTCAAAGGGATGCAGGGTTCTTTTGGAGAGACACCTGGATAAGGATCCCAGTGTGACATGGTAGTCAGAATGTGGGGAGGTCCCAACACAAGCCTTTGCTGAGCCATGAAAATTAGTGGGTGGGTGGTCTTAGGCCCACCCCTCTGTCCCGGTCTAACTAGGGAAGAGAAGAGCCCCACAGATTGCATGGACCACATTCTGATCCAGGAATCTGTCCACCAGAAGGTAATTCGTTTCTAAAATATGGAAACTTTGCCCACAGCAATATCCTTTTCTGATTGCATGGTTTAGGTTCTTCACACGTGTTTACCTTGCTGACAAAAGACAGCCAAGCCCAAGGACCGCAAGGTATATGCAGATGCACAGAAGGCATGCTCTAGATACCTTGGTGAGCGACTAATGTTATGAAGTGGTCAGCAGGAATGTATTTCTGTTGGTTCCAGCTTTTGGCAGCTTCTTCTACTGGCCA
Source organism: Phrynocephalus guinanensis (assembly GCA_037367245.1). Taxonomy (NCBI): domain Eukaryota; kingdom Metazoa; phylum Chordata; class Lepidosauria; order Squamata; family Agamidae; genus Phrynocephalus; species Phrynocephalus guinanensis. Next base: position 14,900,646 of record CM074733.1, on the reverse strand, counting down.
CCATGGTGTCCTTTTGGGCCATCTGTCTGGGATGGAGCCTAGAGTCACCATCTCTGGCCAATGTTCTCTTCTGACTGAAATGTTTGACAAATACTTGAAAACCCTGGAGCAAGTTATTCAGAGTTTGGTGCTATCAGCAGCTGTTGGCATTCTAAGTCTCTCTCTCTCCAGACATCTCACTGTTGTCATTGTTGCTGTCATCATAATCCACTCCATATGGGCCTTGGAATGCGACATATTTGTGGGTCTGACCACTTTTCTTGTTGTAAGGAGGAGGTTTGCCTCTCTCTTTTGATGACTTCTGTTGCAAATTTTCCAAATGCGGGTTTTGATACAGGACCCCAAACGTTGTGCAATGCCTTCACAAGTTGAACTGCTGGATATCTCAACGGTTTAGTTACCTGGCTGTGGAACTAAATGTGGGAAATTTGATTACCACTGTGCCTCCCTGTCAGTGGCTTAGTGATCCTTAGGGTCTCTTCCAGCATTGCCGTTCTAAGATGTTGTTGTTGATGATGATCCTTCTTGAATATCTCATGGTATTTGGCTGGATTGACCCCTAAGTAAATATGCACAAAACTGCAACTCTGTTCCATTTAAAAGGTGCTCTGGGGGTACATGGCAATAGATGGAAAACTGTGTTCAACAAATATGCCATGTGACAAGCACCATCTTAACAAGTACAGTTGTCCCCCGCCCTTTCGCGGTTCATATACTGCGGTCCCGGTATATCGCGGATCCGCAGTATATGAAAAAAAAAAGCCCCTGGGGTAAGGAGGAAAGGCCTTCCCAGGCCCATCAGACACCCCAAAACTGCTTCCCCGCAAACGAAGTGACTTCCGGTAAACCAGAAGTGACCTCCAGATCACTAGAAAGCACTTTGGGGGTCTCTGGGGGACTGGAAAGCCCCGTGCAGGCCCGTTTGGGGCAGCGCCAGGCCTGCTGTTAAGTACAAGAGCCCCCAGAGAGCCCGCCCAGTCCCGACCCGACCCAGCATCCGCATATTGCGGATTTTCAATTATTGCGTGTTGGTTCGGGTCCCTAACCCCTGCGATAGGTGGGGGTTTACTGTAGCCCTTTCTATCTCACACATGCATGAGGGAATACTTATTCTAAGGTGGGGCTGCCGTTTTGGTCATTCACCTGAATTCTAGGACACCCAGTGCATGTTTCAGCCATTATGGGGGCCTGCACTGACTGCATTCACCACAAGGAAGAGATTACTGTATATCCAGCCTTTGCAGAAGTGGAGGGGTTGAGTGAAACGCACAGCTGCTGATTCACTGAGTTCTTTATACAAGGAATAAGACTGTCACTGCTCTTACCCAGTGAGTGAAATATCTATGACCAACATGTTGTGCCTCCAAGACTACCTTGGAGCTTCATGGGAGAGGTGATCACTGAAATCCGATTACTTAGCACAGTGTGTTGCACTTGAGTAGGCTCAAATCAGCGGGCAATTTGGTGACTCAACAGGGCCCGCTCCCAACTTACTAAGTCACAACTAGTGTATGCCGATTTTACCCAGTGGAACTTATGTACAGGTTGCCTTACCAAATCCTCACTCATTCCATAGATCTGCTCTAGTCTGATTTACCAGGTTAAGAAACAGGATTTTAGCTAAGGTTTATAGTGGGAACCATTGGTTTGGGAGCCCCCCCTTCCATATTTCTCTTTTAAAAACAGTGCCTGAAAAGGGCCATTTTGGGGGTTGGTGTAGAGTAAACCATAGTAGGGCCGGGGGGGGGGGAGGGGGGCACAAATTGGCTTCCCAGTGCTCTCCAGTTTGGCCCTTTGTTCTACCCAGGGGAGCTGAGATTAAGAGAAGGTGCAGAGTTTTATTTTTTTTTTAAACTGGGACAGATAACCAGTTGTTGTCATTTCCTTCTCTTTTAAAACCCTGTTTTAGAAAGTTTTAAAATGACTCACTTTAGCTATTTACTTGTTTTGGAAATATGGTGCAGCCCTTTGAATTGGTAATTCATACGGATGTCCTGTGCAAATTACAATTCGCACTTGTTTTGAAAATATATTTTCTTCTGTCACCAAGATTCCTTTCAAAGTGTCAGGAAGAGAGCCGTGTTAAGTTGTTCAGCAGCATCATCAAAGAGTCTTATGGGACATCGGAGTTGCGGGAGTTTTATTTGGCCTGACTTTTGTGGACTGCAGCCCATTTTACCAGAGGCCTGGATGCGCCTGGATGTGTGGGGTGAGAGGAAATAGAAGGGGGGTGTGGAGAGAAAGAGAAAATCCAAGTTGTGTCATTCCTTCACTGCCTTCATCCACAAACAGTGGTGGTGGCGGCGGCGCAGCTACTTTAGCATAGACAAGCCATTAATGCATGGATTGTGATGAAAAGTTGAATAAGATAAAGAGCTTTAAAGTAGACTATTCTTGATGTCAGGAAGTATTTGATCTGTTCCTCAGGAATAAAACATCTCTGATGTTCATCCTTCCTTTCCGCTGCATTCCCCACCTCACCCCACCTGCAAGTCAGATGACGGTGTGTCAGCTGTGGGAGCTTCCTGTGGTCTTCTCATAGATCTGTCTTGTAAGGGGAAAACAAAGTGACAATAAACTACAGTGATCTGAAGAGAAGGCCACTTATTATTGGTACTGCCACGTGCATATGGTTCCCTTGTCCTCATTAATTCCATCACTGCTCTGCTAGGTTTAGCCACATGGTAGGGACTGGCAGTAGATCATCAAGAAGGTTTGGTGAGGAAGCATGGATGTGATCTTATGTCTGCCCTGTTTCAAGTTGACCTCTCTAAATCACTGCTAAAATGACCCTTTCTGATCAGTGCTTGTGAAACTGACTGTGCTGAGGCTACAATATGGTGGTAGGAAAGCAACATTTAATGTGTTTAACTTGAATAACGTCCAAAGAAGATGCCTGGATTTGTGGAACTGGAATAAAGAAATCCGCTTTAAGATGATGCCTGCTAACCTACATGGACCAACTCCTTGAAACTGGTGGAACTCAGAAGGGGAGAAGTCTCATTGCTAGTCCCAATTACCACATGTTTTCTCAAAGAAAGAGACTTTAAAACAACACTTACCTAAGTTCCATTGATGCCATAGGTCTCGTCCAGCTGGCACTAAAAATTGGGTATAGTCCATGAAAATGCTGGATCAATCAACTTAACCAAACATGATTGCATCAATCAAAGTATCTTCAATCTTTTTAATAATCTTACTGCCCTCTGAACCTCTAGGGCTGTATTTCTTCACAAAACGCACAATACATTTGTGGCATTAATGTTCACAATGGGTAGATGCATTTTTTTTTAAAAAAAGAGAGATTAGATAAACTCATTTGTCATGACTGGTGGAATCTTCAGGTTCAGAGCATATTGGAAGTATGCCTGTCTGTGTGTGCGTGTGATGTTCAGGGCAGAACTGGGTGGTGGTGGTTAATGTGGGAAGCAAGGATACAATTCTGAGTCTAGGTCAGTGGTTTTCAACCTGTGGGTCCCCAGATGTTCCTGGACTGCAGCTCCCAGAAGCCTCCACCACTCACTGTGCTCGAAGAGGTGGACCTTGGCTTGATCCAGCAAAATCCATGTAGGGTTCAGATCTGCTGTGATTGACAATACTTTTAGGCTGCTGGCACATCCACCTCCTGCCCATTCTTGTGCCTCCTTGTAAACTAAAGCCAAATGCACACACTACTTGTAGCTTGGTCTCCACCTCCCATAAAGGATGCGACAGAGATGCCTTCTATCAAGGTCCACAAGATTCCACTCCCACAGAAAACATATCTAGGCATGTTATCAACCCTCTACATTTACAAATGTGTAGCAACTGTCCCTCTGTCCTTCCCCACGACTTGCTGTATCAGATGTGGGGGCCAGGGAGGTGTTGCAACCTAGAGCATGAACCCCCCCCCCCGGTGGCTCGCCCTCAAAGTAGTGTTCTAAATGTGTTGGGTTTGCATTCGTTCATTTTATAGGGGTGGTCACAAGTGAAAAACCCTACCCACTGGACAATGTCCAGTCACATCCCTCTGTTACAAGAACAAAGACCAGCAGCGGAGCGGATTCCCTCCGACTACTTTCATCATCCCTACTCTCAAAATCAGCTTTGGGTTGTTACGGGAACCCTAAGCAGATTTTTTTTTGGGGGGGGGGGAGCCGGTTGCAGATTACTGTAGAAGGGCTAGAAAGGGTGCATTATGCATGCAACTGCAAATGTACCCCTTCAAATCTATTCACTTCCTTGGGTTTCCTTCCTACTGTGAGCAGTGCCATCAGGTTGCTTTTCCACAGTCCTTGCTGGAAGAAAAGTCCTACACTGAGCATCTACGAGACTCACTCACTGACACTTGCGCATAGGACTGCAGTGCTGCTATTACCAAGGGCACAAAGCAAGGGACCGTCATGTCAGGTCACACTCAATTCATGCCTATTAGTCGTTTACTTGGATTCCGAAATGATCATGCATAAAAGATAGTCCTTTGTGGGATCATAAAAATTCATATTCCAAGGAAGAGTGAGTAAATCAACGTGCTGTCAGGCCTTACTAGGACACGAGGAGAACGCAACCAAGCCCATTATGTTAATCCATTTGGCAGCTGTTCTGGGAGCAAGGTAAGGCAGAGGTTTCCATGAATAGAATAGGACGCATAAATTCCAGTTAGAAGGGAATATACAGCAGATGAGCTGAGAGACCGAACGTAGCCATAATACATCTGGGGACAGCTGACAGGAACAGATGGACTCAGACGGCAACTCGGCATTTAGACAAGAGGGACATTTTTTCCCCTTTTCAACAAAATATTACACTTCTAGCTAGTTGACAGTTCATAGGGAAGGTGTGTTTGTTTTGATTTGATCTGTGAGGTGATAACGGCTGTGCCTCTAAAACCTGGAATACACTCTGAAGAAATGACAAACACAGCAAACGCGGTCAACTCAGGACATTTTCACTTCCAAAACCCCAGTACCTTGCATAAAGGAATTAATTCATTCCAAATGAAATTCTGTTAAGCAACTTTTCTTTTATACAAGTTTCCCATAGGAATGCATTGAAAACAGAGTAATCCCTAATCGTGGCCATTTTTATGTTGTACGGATACGTCCCACAGGCGATTCTGTTAAGCAAATTTCCCCTATCTCTGGATTTTTTTATGTTGTACAGATTATATGTTATACAAACCGTTCGTTATATGAGGGTCCACTGTACCTTCCTTCGGGCCCTGACATATTGAAGAACTTGTTTATTTTTCATCATGAGACATGATGGTGGCCTATTTGTGACAACACTATTATTCTTTTTTTATAGGCTTGAAATGATAAATCTATCTCTTAAATTCATGGTAGGCAAAGGAAGCGCAGGGTACCATGTTAGACTCTGAGATGTAGGAACCACTGAGAGAGATTGTACCAATCAGTGTGAGTTCTAAAAGGCAATATGATCTGATTTCATCTGTGCAGGATGGAACCGAGAAAGGCTACTGCACACTGTCATCCCTTGGTCCATCTCACTTCTTACAGCCCACACGGCCTTGCCAAACACTCTGCAGGGGTTCAAGCAGGACCCCAAACCCAGCGGTACCTCTGAGATCTTCTGCATGCAAGGCAGACACTTCGCCCAGCAAGCCTCCGTCCTCCTCTCAGTAGGTGACTGCCTTCTTTCCAACGGAGCACAGCATGGAAACTTTTCAAACTAAATACACGAATGTACGAGCAACCAACCAACCACTTATAGAAACCATGATGAGTCATATATCACAGTCTAACATTATAAATAAAGATTTGAATCAAGTTGGAAGTGACTTGATCCAGTACGAGTTGAATGTGAATTGGCGATTCTGGCAACTCCAGGAGGCATTATTCTCCCCCTTCTGGGAGCCTCCCACAAGGTGAAAAAAAATCTCCAGGAGAGGAAAGAAACGGGATGTGGTCAGAAGTTCATTTCCAGTTTTCAGGATGGGGAAAGGATGTATTTATTTATTTTTAATTTTTTTTTTTTTGCACTGAATACTGCACGCGGAAGAGCCTTGCTGTTCTTAGATGCTTTCAGGAGCAACAATTCAGCTTGTTGTTGTTGTTGTGGAAAAGAATGTGTGGGTTTTTTTTGTAGGGGGTAGCTGGTGGGACCTGGGGCTAACATTAACTCCGGCCTGCCCTTGTCCATTGTGAGCAGAGCCCTGGAGTTGTGGTCCAAGAACATACAGAGGATTTGGACGGCACTTGGCCCACCCTTGGGCCAGAGCCTGTCAGTCACTCACAACAAAATGTTCCAATCACGGGGCGGTGGTGGTGGGGGGAAGATCTTTACCACTGGCTGGTACAGGCTGTTACCACATTCCAACACAAAAAGACAAGCCCTGAGCCCCAGTCCCCACCGCCCACATACAGATGGTCGGGTGGAGAACATCAGGGGGACCGACGCTTCAGGTAAGGACTAAAACACTCTTTTAATAATCCCATTCTGCTGTTCTCTCCTCTGCTATCATTTTTCCTTCCACAGGAATAAAAAGGTCTTTGTTTAAAAGTACACTCTGCGGCTCGTACGCCTCTTTATTTATTTGCCAAGAGCAGAATTGCACGGCCACTTATGCAGCTGCATAACCCCATTTCATCCAGAGTCCTGGCTGTAAAAGGCGCACTGCTCTTTGTCCTCTTCTTTCTCTCTTGCCTTGTAAAGCTTGAGCAATTTCAGCCATCCTACATGCCTTTCGCCAAACTCCGCTGTGCCTTCCTTCCTCTGGCCGCCTTCCAATTTTTACTACATCATTGACTCAGAGTTCCCCCAAGGCACATCATCCCTAAGCTCACTCTTACCCTCTGGTTGGCTCAAAGAATGTCCTTTTTTTTTTTTGCATGCTGCTCAGGAGCAGAACCTGGCTTAGCGGGCACTGGGCGGGGGGAGAGGCCGGGAAATGTTTTCGATCAGTGCTTAGCATGAACCTGACAAATGATTTAAGATTAAATAACCATCTGATCACATGTCCTAAGCTTGATTTTAACTATTCAGAGATAAAACAGCTTCAGACAATGGCTACAGTGACATGCACCCATTTGTAACTACTAGCATACAGTGATGAGCTCAGCAACCATTTACCCATGCATTTGACCATACAGTAGATACAGGTATTTCAAAGACTCTTTAAGAGCATAGTGTATCAACCTGTCTATACTCAGTTTCCTGCTTCTGGTTCCTTGTCTCCTGGTAGGTTTGACATTTTAAACATTTGGGTGGATGTCTTTAATATGCACATTTTGTAAAAATGACATCTGTTGGCAGTCACCGTCCCCATCTCTCGCATTACCTAGACAACTAAGCACTGGGATGGCTCTATCTGCAATGCAGAAAGAGGGGATCCAGATCCAGGAAATAGCTGTGGGATTTATATAATGACCAAGCAAGACATTCACAGCAAGGGACACTTCTGGGAGAGGAACTATATGCACTTGGATGTCTGGGGAATGTGTGCATGGTGGTGGCAGGGAGAATGACTGTCTTTAGAAGGGAAACTAATTGTCGGATGAACTACTTATCACCATAGCTTTTTGCCTCGTTGCTGCCATGCACACATGGAGAAGAACAAAGAGATGAAATGAACAAATGTGTTCTCCCTGGGATCTTCCTGCTAAACAAGGAGAAAAAAACTCTTGAAAAGAGGCCCCATGAATGGAACACCCACTGGCTTCTCAAGGTTTGTCATCATCAATATCATCATCACCAACATCATCTTAGAATGGGTGAGCTGGGAGGGGCCCTATGGATGATGGCGTTCAGCCCCTGTCAAGGACTTAAACCATGGAGTTCTCCGGCAGTTCACCCAGTGGGTGCGATCAAAAGGCTCCAGAAAGAGTAACAAAGCAGTAACTCTACAGTCCAGTCTTCTTGGAGAGGATCCTGTTCTCAAAGCTCTGAAGCACCTACTTCTTAGTTCCTGTGTGTGTGTGTGTGTGTGTGTGTGTGTGTGTGTGTGTGTGTTTCCCCCTCTAGATCAGACATGTGCAAAGTCAGGCCCTGGGGGCCAAATGCTGCCCTTTTTAACATTTTGAGTGGCCCGCGACCTCTTCTCCCCACCAGCTCAGCCTGTCACGCATCTCTGCCACCTGGCCCCTTCCCACATTGGATAGAGATGTCAGCTTGCAGTTTTACGGTTTGCCTGCCCTCCCTGCCTCTCTTCATCCCCCCCTCACCTGCCCAGCCTACCTGCCCCCCCCGGCTCCACTGCTGCAGCATCCTCCCCACCTCCTTGCATGTTATACAGACTTGATCAAAGTCCGGCCCTGGAGTCAAATGCTGCTGATTGTTTGGCCCCCATACATTTTACCTCACCAAATCTGTCCCTCCTTGCAGAAAGTTTGGACACCCCTGTTCTACATGATAGACCAGGGGTCCTCAAAGTTTTCAAACAGCGGGCCGGTCCACCCCCCCCCCCAGACACTACTGGGGGCCGGACTGCAGTAAAAAAAAATAAGGCCGACATGGGAAAAGGGGGGAGGGTGGGGCATGGCTGTGCTCCCTCCCCTCCCTCGCTCCACAGAGCAAGGCAGCAGCTCAGAGGGGGCTGGGTGGGTGGGAAGTAGCTCTGTTTCCCCCTCGGTCACCTGCCGTCCATCCCTCCAGCGGTCCACTGCCATGGCTGCTCTGGCTCGGAAGGCTGGCTGGCGCTGCCTCCGCCTGCCCCCTTCATTCCTCGCAACTACAATAACACAGGCTGCAGTCACACAAGGAAGGCAGGTGGGCAGTGGAGGAGGAGCAGGGGTGGGGCCTCAGGGCCATGGATGGAGTGGGAGACCTTGCCGCAGCCCTCCTGTTTTAAATTGCCCCGCTCGGCTGCACCCGGCGCCCCAACCTTCTGGGCGGTGGGTGGGGGGAGTGGGGGACCTTGCCGTAGCCCCCCCCCACTTTGAATGCCCCACTAGCCAGCATGCTGATCATCTGGGTGGTAGTTGGGGGGAGTGGGAGGAGCGACACAGCCCACTGCTTTGAACTGCCTCAGCAATAGAAGCAGCTGTGGAGGCAGGCTTGCTCGCAAAGCAGGGGGTAGGTATGGGGGGGTTGCAATTGGTCCCGGGGGCCGGATTCAGGACCTTGGGGGGCCGCATCCGGCCCCGGGGCCTTAGGTTGAGGACCCCTGTGATAGACTGATAAGAATGGACAACAATCCTTTGAAATGGAGTACAAATCTAATTGAACAGAGAACATGTTGCGTTTGTTCTGAAATAGCCCAATCAACTGCTTATGGCTGTAAAAGACAGAGGATTTCTTTCAGGATGATACAATGATCAGAGAGAGATAAATGGCTCTGGTAGTGACAGTTATGAACAACCTACAAGAGAACAGAAGAGCTTGATTGCTTCCAATGGATGGTCTGCTGCTTGCGTGTCCCTTGACAAGACCCCACCATGATTCTCCCAGAAAGAATTAAAATCTGCTTCCAGTCCTTATATGTGTGCTATAAAGCACCTTTTATCCTGCATTGTCATTTACCAATACAGAACTGAATTTTAACAACAGGGAAGAGAGGCCTGTGAGAAAGGAAGAACACGAGGAAACAAAATTGCCTGCAACGATGGCAAAGGATTGCATATTCAGCGTCTCACTTTTTCTACTTGCTTTAGCTTTTCTAGCTTTTGCTTTTTCTCAGGGCTTGAGTTTACCTTTTCTTTTGGAAGCAGCTGTTTTACAATGGTTTAGGCCACTCTGTTCAGGAAATTGAACACAATCGGCATTATCCCTTGGGATTTCTAGAACTGGTCTTTTCCAGAGCCAGATTTTTGATCTGTGGGCTAGCTCTGATTAAACCTTGATTTTGTATGCTTTCCTTCCTTTTTAACTGCCTAACCCAACCAACCAACCAATTCCCGCACCCCACCCAACAGTGAGGCTTTGAAGTCACTATTTTTACCCGTTTAATTGTCCTAGACAAATCATCTTCCCCATTCAGCTGGATACTTCCGGCTTTAGGTAGAAGGCAGCTTTTACGCTGAGCTCCACTCCCTATTTTAAATGGTTTTAATAGCTTTAACAGTTTTAAATATTTAGAAAGTCCATGCCTCAGAAATCTTACCAACTCTTTTCATATCTCTAACCGGTGGCAATTGGCGGAGAGCAAGACCAGCAGGAGGTGGTGAGTCCTTACTACAAACAACATGTCTTAAGGGAGATGGGTCTTGGGAAACGCCTCCGTGATGCAGATAAAGAAGATACTCTCTCCCTTCCTGCCTCTAAACAAACCAGAATAATGGACTTTTTTTTACTGCGGAGCCCGAACTTACATTTTCCATTCCTGGTTACTTTCACAATTAGCACATTCCTGGAGGAATGTGCTAATTGTGAAAGTAACCAAAAGGGAGGGAGGGACAAACAAGCGGCAATTTCACCTGCTACAGAGACGGAGCAACTCATTGATGAGGAATTTTCTCAGGAAGGTTCCAAGATAACGAAGGAGGAGTCTGAGATAGGTTACAATACAATTGAGACATTAAGGTTGATGAAGAGAACTACAGAGAGAACTATTGACTATATACTGAAAGTTGTTAAAGATTTAACTGCCTTCCTAGAAAAAATCTCCTCTCTAATGAAGGACTTTGATAGCAAGGAAGATCCAGCTCCTGTAAACAATAATACAGACCAACCTGGGAGAACGGCAGAAATGCTGCTGAGCAAAAGGAAGGCAGTCACAACAACATCCTCTAATCTCCAACAGCCTGAGCACCAACTAGTCAGCAGACTAAGGAAAACATGGGAGGATCCTAAAACAGTCGCTCCTTCTTTACAACCCTGAAAAATCTGCCTAACTGTCTGCTTCTACAAAGGAAAATAAATAAACTGGTCTACTAAGAAGCAAGCAACAAGCCATCTAATCTTCCTCCTGAAAACTTCTCCCTCATTTGTTGATCTAGTCTCAGTTGAAACATTAAACAACTTCAACCAGATACAAAAAGTAATGTTACTCTTCAGAACAAAGAAAATTCCGTCATTGCTGCTGAGGATGAGTCACCTCCTAAAGAAATTTGGAATATTCCCAACTAGAGTGTTCCAAAACACTAAGATTTGTCCCCTCCTTCCGAATCCAACTCACAAGTCTCCTGATACAGAGCTGGGAGGAGAAGAACTGTTAACACCGAAACCAAGGACAGGGACAGCCTCGGATCCAACGTGTACCCTGCCTTCAGAGGCCATACTTCAGGCAGATCTGGTGGAGACAAGGACTTCGACAGCAATGCCTAGCCCTCCCAAGGAAATACAATCAGAGATCCTAGTCAGGCTAAAAGAACTGCACTCCCGGCTCCAAGACTCAATAAGGCCTGCCAGTACACCAGAGGGAAACATGCAGGATAACACAGGCCTAAATGATTCCGAGGCCGCTATGGACCAGCTTCCAGCAGGTAGTGGGGGAGAGCCACTTACAACACCAACCGGTGCCCCCTGTGTGCTGGATCCAGCAAATGTTAAGGAGATCAACACCCCTATGACCACACCACCACCATTTGTCCTAGGAGCTACAATTCAAGAGCCAAATGGGAAAATACCTAATATTCAATCCCCCCTACAACTTCAGGAATCAAAAAGCAAGGCCCCCTACAATCAAAATGGATGTGTATTTAATGATGCTGAATCAATCTTGGACATCATTGACAAAACGGAATGACAATCAAAGATCTCCCCACTCAAAATACTCTCATGGAATGTTGCAGGGTGGTTTCGCTGTATAACAAACCCATCAGACAACCCCTTCTATCACCAGAAATTTGATATTCTGACAATTCAAGAGACTTGGACAAGCCACAAAATCACTCTGCAAGGTTACAATAGCTATTGGGTGGAAGCTAAAAGGGGAGAGGGTCAAGGAAGGCTGAAAGGGGGGTTGGCACTCTTAATTTCAGTTTCCCTAAATGTCAAATGTATAGAGAACCCCCCCCCATGGGCTCAAGGGCCATGGCAATAGTCCTGAAAAGCAGGGAAAACAGCCTAATCCTAATAAATGTATATTTCCCCCCGTTCACATCAAAATCTCAGGTAACTGAAGCCTGGAGCTCCCTAGAAACTTATATTGCAAATCTATTAGTTGCCCACCCAAAGGCAATGGTGCTACTTCTAGGGGATTTCAATGCACGCCTGGGCCCTGATGATACCAGTCTTGAACTCAAATACAAGGAATTTCTCAGTGACTTAGATAATTCCCTCACATTTCTTCCCTTTCCTAGGTCTTTTAAAGATTCAACCTCCAATCTTGCAGGATTCCATCTGGTTAAAGTAGCCTCCAGGCTAGGTTTGCACTTTTTGAATGGCAGTTTTCCAGAAGACCACCCAGCAGAGTTCACTTACATGTCTGCCCTGGGAGCTAGTACAATCGACTATATGCTAGCCTGTGCCTCTTTAATTCCATCAATAACTAACTTCAAAGTACTACCTTACCTGGAGAGTGACCATTTCCCCCTATTGATTCAAGCTAAATTCTCCTTTACAACTCAAGTTATGGCCAATCAGCCTCCACATGAAGGCTCACAAGTATTACGTTGCAGGGTGAGATGGTCCGTTCAAATACAGTCCAGGCTCAGAGAAGTAACAGAGGCCAAAGATCGACATATGCTCCAACCTGAAGGCCCACACTGCAGTACACAGAATGACCCCATTATGATCTATAACAGCCTAGTTCAGGAACTTAAAACAAGTTTAACTGAACCTAAGGACCATTCCCTAATATTTCACAAGAAGTCCAAACCTTGGTTTGATAAAGACTGCCAAGGAGCAAGAAAAGCTCTTACAGCCCTCTATCAATTGTTTAAGAAATCAGTCTGTAAACAAAGACAGGAAATCCAACAGAAGCTTGGGTCTCAAAAAGCGACCTATAAACATCTAATCGCCCCAAAGAAAAAAGACTATACCCATCAGCTGTGGGCAGAATTAATTCTTACTGCCAAGCAGAAAAATTCCTCCCAGTTTTGGAGATTGGTTTGTGATAAAAAACAAAACCTCTCCTGCCAAATTGATCCCCCAATTTCTCAAGGTAAATGGTTCACCTTTTTAATATACCCTATAAAGACTTCCCCCCTACACCAGTTCCAGTTGGAGAGTTTAAGGATCTGCCAGCCTGGCCTCCAGTCTCACCAGAGGAAATTAAATCCCACATTGCCCGAATGAAAATAGGTAAAGCACCAGGGTCAGATGGTTTGCCCCCCGAACTCTTTAAAGAAAATGCTGACTGATGGGCCCCTTTTCTTGCAGAATTATTTACTTATATTGACTCCACAGGCCTCATTCCCTTAGAATGGAATACAGCAATCGTGGTACCTCTATTCAAAAAAGGACAAAGAGATGACCCTGCAAACTATTGCCCCATTAGTCTTCTAAACATATGCAGCAAATTATATGCTAGACATCTCCAGGACAAATTTGAGACTTGGTTGAATGAGGAAAATAGGATTGTGGTAGAGCAAGCGGGCTTTAGAGAGTGTAGATCGACTCTAGACCATTGTCTTATCATCCAACATCTTATAGAGAAATATGCAGCAAAGGGTCCAACTTCACTATATGCCGCATTTGTCGATCTGAAAGGAGCCTTTGACTCTATTTCGAGACAGAAATTATGGGCCAACTTAGAAGCCACCTCAATAGATAAAACGGTTACTTCTAATGTTGCGTGTGCTACATAACAATACCAATCTGAAGGTTAGGCTAAATAGGAAAGGCAACTTAACAGACCCGATTGACACCTATAGAGGAGTGAGGCAGGGCTGATTACTGGCCCCCTCATTGTTCAATTTTTACATAAATGACATAGTAGAACATCTAAGCTCTTCCAGTCTTCACCCTCCAAAGCTACAGCAAAGACATATTTCTATTCTTCTATATGCAGATGACGCCGTGCTTTTAGCGAGAACACCTGTTGGCCTCAAGAGAGCCCTTAAGAAACTTGCAAGCTTCTGCAAAATGAAGGAACTAGAAATAAACTACCAAAAGACCAAAATCATGGCCTTTGGAAGAAGACAAAAGAAAAGGTATTGGATCATTAATGGGCAATCCCTGGAACAGGTTTCCTGTTTTAAATACCTAGGTATGGCCCTTCAATCTACTGGATCTAGAAATGCCCATATCCAATATGCAGCTAACCAGGGTGAAAGAACAGCAAATGCCATCTTAAGGTTCTACCACTCCAACGGGGGTCGTTATATCCCAGCAGCCCTAAAACTCTTTCAGGCAAAGGTGCTCAGCCAGATGCTCTATGGCACCTTCATTGGGCCTGCATTTTGTAGTTTTGACCCTATAGAGCGGGTCCAATCTAAATTTGTGGGAGTCATGGCGGAGCCATATTAATAATAGGCATATGCTGTGTTAGGAACCATTTTGAAATAAGTAATAGTACCCTTCGCCATTAGGTGAAGTGAGCCTGTCACGTGCACATAAATGTATCCTTGTTATGTGTTGTCATGAGACTGTTGGCAAAATGTTATTGGATAATACTATCGACGGCCATTTTGAATAGTTAATAAAAGCTGCCGATTGGGTGTGGCCGGCACAGTCAGTTCTGAGGGAACAGACTGGAGTTACACACCAGAGATCAAGCTGCAGTGTCCATTTTCTTCAAGAGCTCTTTATTATTTTCACACCATTCTTTTTCTGATTGGGGCTGGTCTCCGTCAAATGGTGCCCCACGTGTGAGGCGATTGTTATTTCGCTGATATTTTCGTCACTTCACCACGCCTGGCAAGGGTTACAGGCGCCACGCCTCTTAGGATCCCGGTGAGTGACTCGGACATCATGGGTTCTTCTCTTTCAACTGCACAGCAAAAATTTGTAGATGACCTTTTATTCCTCTTGAAACGCTATGGTCATCAGACTTCCTCTGCAGAAGTCACAGAACTCATCAAGGACATTAATAGTTATTGTCCCTGGTTTCCTGAAGGCGGCACCTTTGAACTCACATCTAGGGATAAAATCGGCCAAACCTTCCATGGCCACCCAAAGGTGTCCATCGGATCTCTCTATACTTGGTGTAAGATTCGCTCCTGTTTTGCCACATTGACTTCTCAAAACATTCTCCTCAATCAAAAATTGGAAGGTGTTGTGCTCCAAATTCTTCCTCCTGTACCGCCTTTTGAGTTTCCTCTTGCCTACCCTGCTGAGGTGAAAGAGATAACCAAACCTCCGGATATAGTCCCTTTTGCTCCTCCAGTGGAGCCATCAAAACTCCGTGGACTATATCCAGACCTAAGAAACTTACCTGCGGGGGAGATGGGCAATTTGCCGCTGGCTGCTTCAGCTTCTTCCATTGCCTTAGCCTTAGCGTCACCTATTGATGATGGTACAGAATTATTTCCTATTATTCGTGGCCAACCTGCCACTGATGATGTGCCTGCTGTTCCCGATCATCATGAACATGTGCATTATAAACATCTTAAGGAGTTACAGCGCAGTTGCAAGGAAAATGGAATCCATGCACCATATACTAGGAATATTCTTGAGTCCCTCTCTAGTATGAGATTAGTCCTTACAGATTGGCTTCTGATAATAAAATCTCTTTTGACCCCGGCTGATGCCATGCTTTGCCACCAAGAATGGGAGGACCTCGCCCGTCAACAGGCGCAGGTTAATGCTGCCGCACGGCCGCCGGTTCCAATTACAATTGATATGCTGATGGGAAAAAATGACTTTGCCCTCATTACTGCACAAACAAGATTGACAGATGCTGCCTTGGCCCAGCTTTCTGATATTGTGCTTAAAGCATGGCGCAAAATTCCATCTAAGGAAGGAATTCCGTCCCTTTCAAGTTTTGCCTCTGTGCGTCAGGGTCCTAAGGAACCATACGGGGATTTTTTAAATAGACTTATTGTTGGTCTCAGATGACAAGTTGAGAACACTGAGGCTCGTAATATATTATTAAAACAACTTGCATTTGAGAATGCCAATCAGGGACTGCAAACAAGCGCTTGTTTCTATTTATAGCAAGCCAGATACCACCGTTGGTGACATGATGAAGGTGTGTCAAAATGTCAGCACTACATCCCATAAGGCATCTGTAATGGCGGCTGCTATGATGGCGAACAATAACCAACCCTCTAATCCCGCCCAAAATATAAAATGCTTCGGGTGTGAAAAGTTGGGGCATTTTCGTGCGCACTGTTGTTCTGCACCTGCGCAGCAGAGGCGTCCGGCTACTAAGTGTCCCATCTGTCTTAAAGGGTTTCATTGGGCCAATCAGTGTCGCTCTAGACAGGAAGAGGGCAAGCTTTCCCAACCACCAAGACAGCAGCAGCCACGTCAGCAGCAGAACTCCCCTGTGACACAGCCGGGAAACCAGAGAGCGGGCCAGTTCCGGGCCCAGGCAAAGTAATAGGAACACCTAGAACTCCAAGCTTCTCCAAAGAGAAATGGGAAGATCTGGAGCAGGATGAAATGGCGGACGACATGGAGGAGGAGAAGGAGAATGCTCAAGGGGACATACTGCATTTGGGTCTCTCAAGTATGGCCTCTTCAACAGGTTTTGAATGTAGCGGTGCTGCCATTCTGCTTTTTGCTGCAGAAACTATACCGCTTTCTGTGCCTTTTATGCCAGTGCCAATCCTTACCTCTTTCAAGGGAACCCTTCCCCCCAATACTGTGGGCCTGATTCTTCCACATAAAGCCGCAGCGGCCGACGGCGTCATGGTTGTCCCTGGCAGTGTTTCATCTGGCCAACCTCAACTGTACGTATATCTTTGGACTACTACCCCTGGTGATGTCTCTGTCAAAACAGGAGATCAGGTAGCACAGCTTGTCATTGTCTCGACACCACCGCAGCCAGCTCAGCTTGAAGTGGGTGAGGCCCTTGTCTCTCCACTTGCTATGGCTGCTATCATGATCACCGCTGCTCGCCCGAGGCTTATGCTCCAAATGAATGGCAAGCCCGTTGAAGGTCTTCTTGACACGGGGGCAGATGTGACTGTTATTGCTACCAAAGATTGGCCGCCGTCCTGGCCCACCCGAAAGTCAGAAACTGTGTGTGGAGTGTGGGGATTTGAGGCAGCTCAACAAAGCCTCCACCCCATAATGTTTCAATCTCTCTCTGGCCAAATAGTGACTCTCTATCCGCTGGTATTGAACTCCCCTGTGTCCTTATGGGGGAGGGATATGCTGGAACAAGCGGGCACCGTGATCCAGACAAATTTATGATAAGGGCCTCCCCTGCAGCGCCTCTCCATGCACTTCCATTAACATGGATAGAAGGCCTGCCTGTATGGGTAGAGCAGTGTCTGCTTCCCCTTGAAAAGCTCCGAGCGGCGGAGGCCCTGGTAGAGGAGCAACTGACCTTGGGACATGTAGAACCGAGCACCAGTCCCTGGAATATGCCTATTTTTGTCATCCACAAAAAAATCTGGCAAATGGCGCCTCCTACAGGACTTGAGAAAAGTGAATGAGAGAATGCAGCCGATGGGGGCACTCCAGAGTGGGATTCCCAATCCCAACATGATTCCTTCTCAATACCAGGTGGCTGTAGTAGATTTAAAAGACTGCTTTTTCACAATTCCTTTGGCATCACAAGATAGGCTTATGTTTGCCTTTACCTTACCAGTATACAACAATGAAAGGCTGACACAGAGATTCCAGTGGAGGATGCTCCCCCAGGGAATGAAAAATTCCCCGAGTCTATGTCAACATTTCGTGGATCGTGCCTTGCTTCCATTCAGGCGCAGGTATCCTGAACTGATGGTATTCCATTACATTTTGGTGGCCGGGGCTGAAGTTAATTCTACTCATCTTATAGATCTGGAGGCAGCCCTTAGTCAGCATGGCCTCCAAATTCCACCCGAAAAAATACAGGTTCAACCACCATTTCAGTATTTGGGTCATCGTCTCTTGCAGACATCTTCAGCCCCTATTATGCCCTCCATTGTGATACCAGCAACTTTCACCTTAGTTCAATTACAACAACTCTTGGGCCACCTTAATTGGGCACGTCCATTTCTGGCCCTCATGACTAATGAGTTGTCACCTTTGTTCTCAGCGCTCTCAAATAAAACATTACCGGCAGAGCAGATTCCTGTGACGTCTGAAATGAAAGCCACTCTCCATCTTATCAATGCTCGTCTGCGCATCACAGTGCTTGATCGGATACCTACACTAACCTACTTGTCTTGTGCTATTTTCTCTACCATACCACAACCCACAGCAATTTTATACTCTTCTGAATATCAACGAAAAATTGCCATCGTCGAGTGGCTTCACTTGTCACATACACCACCTAGAAACATTTACTCTGTAGTAGAAGCCTCCTCTGATCTTCTAAGGAAAGCTCGAATCAGAGCTTGCCAATTGACAGGACATGATTTGACTAATGTTTACCTTCCCTTTCAGCAGGACCAGCTAGAAGCCTTGTTGCAGTTTAGTCTTTCCTTTCAGATCGCCACTGCTGACTATGTTGACACGTTTATTTACAACCCTCTGAAGGATCCACGACTCACGTTCCTTTCTAATGTACGATACGAATTAACCTCATGTTTTTCTTCCCAGCCTTTAGAAGCAGCTGTTACACTTTTCACAGATGGTTCTAAGCGACGAGGGGTTCTAACCTGGCAAGACCTCAAAGGACACTGGAAGGTGAAATTCACTGACACACAATTGTCAGCTCAACAATCTGAATTGGCAGCGGTTTTGTTAGCATTTCAAACCTTTGCTGATCAACCGTTTAATCTCATAGTAGATACTCAATATGTATACCGTTTGCTTAACAGACTGCCGGACTCTTACATCACACCTGCCCTAGACACTAATCTCCTGTTTCTTTTCACAACTTTGCAACAGGTCATTCAACAGCGGACTGAGCCTTGTTTTGTTCCTCACCTCAGATCACACACGAATCTCCCAGGTGCCTTAGGTGATGGCAATTGCCGTGCTGATTCTGCCTTAAAAAACCAGTCTTTATATTTGCCACTATTTGATAATCCTGTGGAAAGTCATGCCATGTTCCATCAACCTGCGAAAATCCTTCATAAATTTTCCCTATTCCTATGTCGCAGGCTCGGAATATTGTTTCATGCTGTGCCTCTTGTTCTAAATCTCCACTGGCTGTTCCTTTTGATGCAGTTAATCCCAGAGGAACGCAAGCCAATCAGCTATGGCAAATGGATATTACACACATACCTGCTCTTGCCCCCTTTTCTGCACTCCATGTGACTGTTGATACTTTTTCTGGGTTCATTTGGGCAACTCCCATGAAGGGTGAAACCACACGTCATGTTATCCAGCACTGTTTAAGGACTTTTGCGGTCATGGGGCATCCTGCAACACTTAAAATGGGCAATGGGTCCTCATATTGTTCTGCAGCCTTTTCTGACTTTTGTAAGCAATGGGGAATTTCTCTGGTGCATGGGATTCCCTACAATTCAACTGGTCAAGCCATTGTAGAAAGAGCACATCATACTTTTAAAACCCTTTTACTGAAGCAAACGGAGGGAAAAGGGGTCCCTATTGCAGAAATTCCATCTACAGTATCCAAGGTTCTGTTTACTCTTAATCATTTGCTTACTCCACATAATAGGTCATTGACTCCTGTTGAGTTGCACTTCTGGACGGAAGAGACGCTGCCCTGACCCTTGGTGGCGTACCGGCAGCCTCCTGACCCTCAGTGGAAAGGACCGGCACCATTGATTACATGGGGACGCGGATACGCAGCTGTTGCCCGGGATGATAAGGCTGTGTGGATTCTTGCACGCTGTGTTCGCCCCTAGCGTACTAGAGTTCCGGTTGAAACACAGGAAGATACCCAGGATAAAGAGTGATGAGAGTGATGAGACTACCCCAAGTAGTAATTGAAAAAAACTATGCAATTATCCAAGCTTTAACAAATTGGTGGAATAATATAAGGGATTTATCTTGTTCCTTTGCAAACACTGTCAATCATATTTCTAAGGCTATTGCATTATTGGCAAGTAAACAGAAAGAGATCAGACAAGCTAAGCTTGATAATAGATCTGCCATTGAATTTATTTTTCTATGTTTACGTTTGGGTTGTGAAGTTGTTTTCAACATGTGCTGCTTGTTGCTATAATTGTTACTAATTGCTTGTGTGTGTTAATCTATTGCTGTATACAGTGTATTTCTTTATTTGTGGCTGTATGCCAGGGATGGTGTTTCCGCATGCCTCTAGGTCAGATGTGACTGAGCATTAGATATATGCCTTGCACTAAGGAATTGAGTATCAACAATTACCTGCCATGGAGAAAGAAGAAAAACAAAAACAAAAACAGAGGATATGTGGGAGTCATGGCGGAGCCATTTTAATAATAGGCATATGCTGTGTTAGGAACCATTTTGAAATAAGTAATAGTACCCTTCACCATTAGATGAAGTGAGCCTGTCACGTGCACATAAATGTATCCTTGTTATGTGTTGTCATGAGACTGTTGGCAAAATGTTATTGGATAATAATATCGACTGCCATTTTGAATAGTTAATAAAAGCTGCTGATTGGGTGTGGCCGGCAGAGTCAGTTCTGAGGGAACAGACTGGAGTTACACACCAGAGATCAAGCTGCAGTGTCCATTTTCTTCAAGAGCTCTTTATTATTTTCGCACCATTCGTTTTCTGATTGGGGTTGGTCTCCGTCAAAATTCCTTAGAGCAATTCTTGAAGTCCCAAGATGTGTAACAAACACATACATTCGTTTAGAGACAGGTATGCTATCAATGATAGCTAATATTACATTAACTTCTCTACAGTACTGGCTTAAGATAAACTTCCAACCGCAGGGATTAACCCATCTACTTTTAGTGGACAACTTCCAATCTAAGTGGTTAAAATCAGTCCTAAATAAATTGCAAACTATGGGTCTTTCTTCCCAAGCAATCTTGAGCATGCAATGGGATGAAGCAAAATCAGTCCTTAAATGGAGAATAATGGATATGAAGAGACAGGCAGATCTCAGTAGTTGCCCCAATTTTAGAGTCCTAGATACACATAAATATCGCTCACTCCCCATGGCCTATCTGTCACAGCTGGAGATGTACAAGTTTAGGAAAGCCTTTACTCTGGCCAGGTGCGAGGCTTTCCCTTCTGCAGTGCTGGAAGGCAGATTTAAGAGCATCCCGAGGGAACAGAGACTATGCCCTTGTGGCTCTAATGAGATAGAATCCATTGAGCATATGATGCTCAGATGCAGTAGGCATAAAAAGACCTGGGCAAAATACATCACACCACTCTTAAAAGAAATGGCAGGCCAATCGGACTCGGACTATTGTAATCAATTGCTAATTGACCAAAGTCGGACTACTACTGAACTGGTGGCAAAATTCTGGGCGGCATGTCACAGCAACAGATAGATAGCTGAGCTTTTAAACCTTGTTTTATATTGTTATATCTGTTGTCTTAAAGGCTTTTAAAAATAACTTTTTGTTTTATATATTGATCACTGCAATGTTTGCCAGTTTTTAAACTTTCTAGCTAATGTTTTTTATATTGTATCTTGTTCTGCTCTATTCTATTCTATTCTATTTTATCTTATGTCTGGCTTGATGCCGTAACAATAAACTTTACCTTACCTTAGAATTTGCTTTTAAAATTAATAGATCTTTAGTAAGTATTTCTGCTTTCAGGGCCAAAAGCTACTATCTAGGTGGGAATACAGTAAAGTTTAATTATAGAATTGGTGAGAGATTAGAGGTAAATGTAGCATTTTTATAAAATGGCTAAGCATGACTAATTCTTCATTTTGTAACTTTATCTATTTAATCCAAGTTGTTCTAAATTACACATTCTATTTAATCACTAATTTTTTTTCAGAATCGCTGCTTTTACTAGACAATTTTGGTGCATTATGCTTTCATCTCATAGGCACAATTCTCTTGCGTACTCTGGTTTAAATAAGATTTCAAATTAATTCCATGTACGAATAACCACGGGTCATCTTTGTTTATACTCAGGAAGAAAGATGAGAATTGCAGGAAAT
Source organism: Phrynocephalus guinanensis (assembly GCA_037367245.1). Lineage (NCBI taxonomy): Eukaryota > Metazoa > Chordata > Lepidosauria > Squamata > Agamidae > Phrynocephalus > Phrynocephalus guinanensis. The sequence goes on along the minus strand of CM074733.1, from coordinate 14,878,751 downwards.
CTCAACATCTTTGAACAAATGTAAAATTGCAAAGGAACCGTATTAAGGCAGTCTTTATATGCCACTTACTGTCCCACTACATTTAGAATAATTTTTCTCAAAAAGAGAAGGTTGAAGATGAGCAAAATATTATCTGGGCAACACACAACCATTTTTAAATGCACCCTTCTGCCTTACTGGTAAGCAAGCCTTCACCATTTGTAGCTCTGTGGGTCCGTTTGACCCTTCCTCTTTCATGACCATTTTAGATGTACAGCCATTTTCAAACACTGCAATGCACCATTAAGTTCCCTTGCTGGGGAAATACCTGTAATATTAGTGCCCCCTTTGCTGTCATGTGATTGGTTGAGAGCCCAGAGACAAGGAAATTGCACCGTTCCATGGAACCTATTTGCTGGTACTACAGTCTAAGCCACAGCCCTTTATGACTGGCAATATAGCCTTAGGATTCTGGAAGCTGCAGTCCAAAACACTTGGAGGACTAAAGGTTCTCTACTCCTGGTCTAAGCTGCAATAGAACTGAGGACTGCTTCAAAACTCAACAACTGAACATCTGCAGAATGTAAGACAAAAGTGACAGAGTTGCAAGCTTTATGCTTCATACCTGTGGTCCCCAAACTTGGGTCCCCAGATGTTCTTGGACTACAAATCCCAGCACAGCTAGTGGCAAAGGCTTCTGGGAGTTTTAGTCCAGGATCATCTGGGCACCCAACATTGAGAACCGCTGCCTTAAGACAAACTTTATTCTGAGCCAGACCATCAATGTCCTTCAAGCTAGTAGCAGAAACACTACTTTAAGTTGATGTGGAAGATTAATATGAGTTTAGATCATAGGTAGGTTAAACAAGAGCACATGAAGGCCAGTGACTTCATCCTGTGACTGGAGAGTCCCATGTCATCTGCCGCTCCCATAGCCTCTGAGTGAGAGACAGAGGAGCTGTTTCCAGCTTTTTCTGGGGGAGTTTGGCCTTAGGACTCTTGCTGCAATCCAGGACTAGGCCCTTTGCTGCTCTGCTGCTTGAGCTGCCCCACCTCCCTCCTCAACACCTACCACTTGGCTGAGGGAAGGAGGGCCTTAGGGTGTGGCTTAGGGGAGGGGTATTGTTTTTATTTTGTTTTGTTTATTTTTTGTTTTGTCTTTGTTTTCTAGGTAAAGACCCACAATAAGGCTGAGGGAACAGGAAGGTGGGAGGGCAATGGAAGGGGCAGCTATTGAGCTTGTGCTGGGTAAGGGAAGGTATTTAGAACATGCCTGCGTAGAAGACAGGTTAGATACCTTACATCTACCCCCTCTTCTGGTTCCACTCCCAACCAGAAGTTATCAGGTGACCATATCAGTGAGCCCATGAGCCACACAGTGCTGTTGTTGAATGCCAGGTTAGTACAAAATAAGACTGCCCTCATCCATTATGTCATTCTGGATGAGGGTGCCGACCTGGCATGTATTACTGAGATCTGGATGGGAGAGGAAGGTGGGGTTCCCCTCTCCCAACTATGCCCACCTGGGTATTCAGTTGCTATAGTCCAGGGCTGTCAAACTTTTAACAGGCCGAGGTCTACTTTTTCTGGCCCAATGTGCCCGAGGGCTACTACACTAATACCTCTACTTATGAATTTTATCCATTCCAAGCACATGCTCATAAATTAAAAAAAATTGTAAGTAGAGCAACGGTTTCCCATAGGAATGCCTTGAATTGATTTTCAATGCATTCCTATGGGAAGGCTGACCATGCACTTGCTTCTCTTGCACCTGCTCAATCATCTAGCCAGTGGCGGGAGCAGGGGACCACGCCCAGGGCCCTTGAACTGCCCCACTCGGCTGAGACAGTGGGCTGGCAGACTCAGAACTTTGCTGGGGCAGTGGTGGTCCTTGGGATGAGGGAGGAAGGGGTGGAGAATGTATCCCCTCACTTTTTTATTGGTGTCCGGCAGGCTACTTTTGAACCCTTGGCGGGCTACCGGTAGCCCGCGGTCTACCTGTTGTGCAGGCCTGCTACAGTCTATCGGAGTTCTATCTCCTTGACCAGGCTTCCTGTCTCTTTGGGAGGAGGTCTGGAGGGCCTGTATTGTGTGTTGGGCTCACGAGACAGATTGGGGATTATGTTGGTGTACCGCCCACCCTGCTGCATTCCAACCATCTCCCTGCCTGAGCTGACAGGGGTGGTCTCAGACCTGGTGCTGGGGGACCTCAAAATCCAAGCTGAGGCTACCTTGACTGGGGTGGCTCAGGACTTCATGGCTTCCATGACAACCATGGGGTTGTCTCAACATGTCATTGGGCGAACGCATGAGAAAGGCCATACTCTGGATCTGGTTTTCTCAACTGAACTGGAGGATGGTAGTTTGGATGTGGAGGGGTTGACTTTGACCCCACTGTCATGATCAGACCACTTCCTGGTCAAGTTTAGACTATTAGCTGCTTCGACCCTCTGCAAGGGTGGGGGATCCATTAAGATGATCCACACTCAGAGACTAATGGATCCGGATGCTTTCCTGAAAGCTCTGGGGGATTATCCATCTGATATGGTCAGTGCTCCTGTTGAAGCTCAGGTCGCCCTATGGAATAGGGAGATGACCCGGGCGGTTGACACAATCGCACCTAAGCGCCCTCTCCCTATACACAGAGTCCGAATGGCTCCTTGGTATACATCTGAGCTGCAGGCGATGAAGGGAGAGGGGAGACGGCTGGAGCGCAGGTGGAGAAAATATCGCTGTGAGTCTGATTTAACACAGCTTAGAGCCCACTATCGGGCCTATTATGAGGCAATACGGTTGGCAAAAAGGCAATATTTCACCAATCGTATAGCTTCCTCAGAGTGCCGTCCGGTGAGCTGTTTTGGGTTGTCCGGGATCTTCTTCAATCGTGAGATAAAGTAGAGGCCCTGGACCACTTGGCATCTCAATGTGACAAGGTTGCTGTTCACTTTGAGGGAAGCGTTGCTCAGATTCGCAGTGAATTGGACTCCACTATTGGTGCAGAATCAAGGGATGTGTCCAGTGCTCCGTACTTATTACTGGATGAGTTTCAATTATTGAGACCCGAGGATGTGGACAGTGTGCTTGGATCTGTCCGTTCTACCACCATGCTGCTTGACCCTTGCCCTTCTTGGCTAATTGAAAGATCTGCCAGGGGGGTTCGCACCTGGGTCCAGGAGGCTGTGAATGCCTCTTTAAGAGGAGTGGTCCCTGCCGCCTTGAAAGAGGCGGTAATTAGACCACTCCTTAAAAAACCTAATCTGGATCCAGGGGTGGTTGTTAACTACCGACCAGTAGCAAACCTCCCATATTTGGGCAAGGTATTGGAGCGGGTGGTGGCTGGGCAACTCCAGGCGCTGCTGGATGAAACTGATTTTCTGGATCCATTTCAATCTGGTTTCAGGCCGGGTTTTGGTATGGAGACTGCCTTGGTCGCCCTGTATGATGACCTTTGCCAGGAGAGACAAGGGGAGTGCGACCCTGTTGATACTCCTGGACCTTTCAGCGGCTTTCGACACCATTGACCATGGTGTCCTTCTGGATAGGCTGGCCAGGCTGGGGGTCGGAGGCACCGCTCTGCGGTGGTTCTGCTCCTTCCTGGCTGACCGTGTCCAGAAGGTGATGCTGGGGGACAATTGCTCTGCACCGTGGTGTTTACGTCCCCCATGCTGTTTAACATTTACATGGAACCGCTGGGAGAGTCATCAGGAGGTTTGGGATGAGGTGTCAGCAGTATGCTGATGATACTCAGGTCTACCTTTCACTTTCCACCAATCCAGGTGAGGCTGTCTCTATACTGAACTCGTGTCTGGGCCAGATAATGGACTGGATGAGGGTTAATAAATTGAAACTTAATCCAGACAAGACAGAATATTGTTAGTGAGTGCTTTGGCAGACAGGTTAGAGGGCCATCTCCCTGTTCTGGACGGGGTTGAACTCCCCCTAAGGGACAGGGTCCGCAGCTTGGGGGTACTCCTGGACCCCAGTCTAACTCTGGAAGCCCAGGTGGACTCGGTGGCCAGGGGTGCCTTTCTACAGCTGCGGAAAATATACCAGCTATGCCCCTACCTGGACAAACGGAGCCTCATGACAGTTACTCATGCACTGGTAACATCCCTTATTGATTACTGCAATACACTCTACGTGGGGCAGCCTTTGAAAATGGTTCAGTGATTGCAACTGGTTCAGAATCGTGCAGCCCGGCTGGTGAGTGGTGGGGCTGCCAGGGATCATATCACACCAATTCTACGCAACCTGCATTGGTTACCAGTTGTTGCCCGACACAAATTCAAAGTGCATGTTTTGGCTAGAGATGGGCACGACTTGAAAAATTTTTTTTCGAGTTGTCGTTAGTCGGGCCGGTTCCGTTTTGGGTCGTTTCCGTTTTTTGCGAAAATTCGCAAAAATTAGTCGGTTCGTTTTTTCGTTTTCGTTAGTACTGGTTTTTTGGGGGGGGAGCGGGCTCCTGGAGGCACCTCTCTGGGGTGGGTGCCTCCTCTGGCCCGCTATAAAGGGAAAGTGGGCTCCTGGAGGCACCCGTGGGTGCCTCCTATCCTCACCCACTAGGAAGGGGAAGCAGGCTCCAAGAGACCCCTCAACATGGGGGTCTCCCCTCCTCACCTGCTGCTGCTGCAAAATGGTATGCAATAGCCATATGGATATTGCATAACAATTGTGCAGACAGTGACTGTGAAGACTAGTGGATGGCACTGAACCCAGAGCCATAGTGAGATGCCTAACTAAGGCTCTCGCACCACCATGTCTCACACAGAAGGGAATTGTACTTGCGTGTAGTGCAATGCAAGTACATCTGGCTTAGGGTTAAGGTGGGTTAGGGTTAGGGCTAGAGTTAGGCTAGTGACGGGTAAGGTTACGGTGGGCTAGTGGGTTGCACCTCTGGGTGCCTCTCTGACCCACTAAGAAGACAGTCTGTGACGTATGGGTACGGAGTCAAGGTTTAGAGTTATGGTTAGGGGGCTAGGGCAGGTTTTAGGGGGCTTTTTGGCACATCCCAGAAGTCTCCATGGCCAAGTGGCCATGCGATTGGTGGGATGGCTCCAAAAATTTGCATGGTCGTCCACTTCCACATGGCTGGCCACTCGGCCAGCCCATCATTGCGCAGGTGTAAAAAAAATAAAATCAAATCAAATCAATGGAGGACAGAGGAGAGGAGAGACATTTTGTTGCAAGAAAAACCCCCACTGCTACTGTGAAAAATCTGGCAGTTTATAAATTTTCGTGTGTTTCTCTTGTGCTTGTGTGTTTTGGGACCACAATTTCAAAAACAATATTGCGTTCGCCGCTCCATTTTGGATCCCCCGCCCGCACCGCATGGCATGGCGACTCGAGTCTGGCTGCCCAGGACGGGGGGGAGGCGGGACCCCCCTCCAGAAACCACCCCTCCGGTAGGTGCCCTGCGCCCTTAGTCAAGCAGGCATTTTTCCGCCTGGTTTTTTGGCCCGGGAATGGGTGGGGGGAGAGTTAAAAGTTTTTTCCTGTGCCGTCCGTGCCGCTTGCTTGCGCTTTAATTGCGGCGGCCGGCGGCCGGCGAGACTGGGCTTTTTGCTGGCTGGCTGCGAGCCTGCGGCGAGTCCCACCACCAGAGCAGCCCAGGACGGGGGATGGGGGGGGAGGCCGGGGACCTCCAGAAACAACCCCTCTGGTAGGTGCCCTGAGGCACGGCAGGCATTTTTCCGCCTGCTTTTCGGCCGGGAACCAGTTTTTTTTTAACTTTTAAAAACTTTTTTTCTGTGCCGTGTGGCATCGCGCAATCGCGCGATGCAAGGAACAAGCACGACAAATCAGACCAAAATTGTTCGTTCGTCGGTTCGAGCTCGAAGTCTGGCGGAGTAATTCCCGATACCGTTTCCGTAGAGTAACGGAAACGAGTAACGGAAACGGGAATACCGCTAAGTTGTGCCCATCTCTAGTTTTGGCATATAAAGCCCAAAATGGCTTAGGACCTAGATACCTGAAGGACAATCTCCTTCCATATGAACTTACCTAGCAATTAAGATATAGCCAGGGAGCCCTCCTGAGAGAGCCATCCCTCAAGGAGATGAAGGGGGTAGCTTGTAGGTCTAGGGCCTTTTCGGCAGCTGCCCCCAGGTTATGGAATGCCCTCCCAAGTGACATCCGCCTGGCACCAACACAGATGACATTTGGGCGCTAGGTAAAAAGAACCAGTTACTTACCTGTAAAGGTGGTTCTTCGAGTGGACCTTCGTGAAGCCACACAGATGGGTTTCCCAGGCGCCCCTGCGCCAGAGGTCGGAACTTCCCTAGCAATAGGAAAGTTCGTTAGTCTCCGCCCCCACACCCTGTGCATGTGCATGGGTGTTCCCGCCTAAATGCCTCAGTTCCTTTTGACCGCCAGGATGACAGGTAATGGATGTACCAGTCAGGGCGTGACGGTCCAAGGGGAGGCGGGCGGGTGCTGTGTGGCTTCACGAAGGTCCACTCGAAGAACCAGCTTTACAGGTAAAGTAACTGGTTCTTCTCCATTGTGGCCTTTGTGAAGCCACACAGATGGGTGATTGCAAGCAGTACTCACAGGCAGGAGAGTAGTCACGTCGTCACAAAGGAAAGCACTGCCCTCACGAAGGAAGTGGCCAATCTCACGCGGGCATCCACCCTGTAGTGGGTCACGAAGGTATCAGGTGTAGACCAGGTGGCCGCCTGGCAGATGTTGTCCAGGGGTACACCCTTCAGGAATGCCGCTGAGGAGGCCAAAGCTCTTGTGGAGTGAGCTCGGATACCCAAGGGTAGGGGTACCTTGGCTAGTTCATAAGAGAGTTTAATAGTCTGAACTACCCAGCGGGCAAACCATTGGGAAGAGACAGGAGTACCCAGTACTGCAGGATCATGGCACACAAACAGTTTATTTGATTTTCTAATAGGTTTGGTCCTAGAGACATAGAAGGCTAGGGCCCTTCTAACATCAAGTGTATGCATGTCCCGTTCAATCCTTGTAGTAGGATTGGGAAAGAAGGCCCGCAAAACAATTGGTTGAGACACATGAAAAGAGGAAACCACTTTCAGAAGGAAAGTGACATCTGGGTAAGCCACCACCCTATCATGGTGGAAACGTAAATACGGAGGGTCACACCTAAGAGCGCAGAGTTCGCTTGACCTTCTAGCCGAAGTGATGGCCACCAAAAATGCAGTTTTCAGGGTGAGCAGCCTGAGGTCCGTAGATGCCATTGGTTCGAAAGGAGGGTGTTGCAAGGCCCGAAGGACCAAGGACAGGGACCACTGAGGTGGAATCGGTTTCCTGTCAGGGAAGGTGTTTTTTAGGCCCTTGAGAAACCACTTCATTCTAGGATGCCTGAAGAATGCAGCCGCCTCTGAAAACTGAGGTTGGTGAGCCACAATTGCTGACAGGTGGACTCGAAGAGAAGCAGAAGTCCTTAACGTTTCAAGTGAAGAAGATATTGTAAGACCCAGGTAAGGGAGGGATTGACTGGGTCAAACCCCTTATCCGCTGCAAATAGAGAGAACCTCTTCCACTTATAGGTGTACTGTTTTTTAGTGGAAGGTTTGCGGCAAAAAGCAATGATAGATTCGATCAACGTAGAATCCTCCAGGCTGTGAGCTGAAGGCGAGTCAGATCTGGGTGCAGGACTTGGCCCTTGTCCAGTGAGACCAAATCCGGAGACTGGGCAAGGCGTAGATAGTTTGAGGACATTTGCAGAAGGGACGCAAACCAGGGTTGCCGAGGCAACCAAGGCGCTATCAGGATGAGGTTGGCTCTCTCCTGAAGAGTCTTTATGACTACTCTGTGTATCAGAGGAATAGGAGGGAAGGCATAAAGGAGGTCTCCCGACCATGGGAGGAGAGCATCCCCTAAGGAGTGAAGTCCCTTCCCTGCCCTGGAACAGTATTCTTGGCACTTGGTGTTGAATTGGGAAGCGAACAGGTCCACACGAGGAGAGCCCCACCTGCTGCAAAGGAGGCTGAAAGTCTTGGGATGCAGTTCCCATTCGTGAGTTGCCTGAAGTCGTCGGCATCGGAGTTCTCCTCTCCAGGTAAGTGCATCACAATCGGGTGAAGGTTGTTGGAGATGCACCAATCCCAGAAGCGGATCGTGAGCTGTAGAAGACGCTGTGAGTGAGTTCCGCCCTTGTTGATGTAGTACATGGCAGTTGTGTTGTCGGTCACCGCCAGTACTACATTGCCAGAGAGGTGTCGGATGAACGCCCGGAACGCTTTGAAGATTGCCAGCAGCTCCAGCTTGTTGATGTGGAGCATCTGCTCCTGTGGAGTCCAGGTATCGTGGATGGAGTGTGAGAGGCAAACAGCACCCCAACCCGTGTTGCTGGCATCTGTAGTTACTTGTATGGTGGGAAATGGGTTCCTGAAGGGGCATCCAGAGAGGATGTTGGACGGGCAGGACCACCAGCGAAGATGATGAGGTAGGTCCGGAGGGATCGTGAGGAGTTTGTTGGGAGGGTCTCGAAGAGGGTCGAATTGATGGGAGGAACCAGGCCTGGAGAGGTCTGAGTCGAAGCCTTGCGTGCACCAGAACGGAGGTCATGGAGGCCATAAAACCTAACAGTCTTTGGACCTCGACTGCTGGGATGATCTGGTCTACTCGAAATTGTTGCAGCAGATCGGCGGAAAGGCCATGGCGCTGGTAGAGTCCAGAATGGCACCAATGAAGTTTACTACTGGAGAGGGGTCAAGATGCGACTTCTTGAAATTGACCTGCAGACCCAGAGACTCTAAGGTGTTGAGGACAGTGGCAATGTCTTGGCGGGGCTTGTCCTGAGAGTCTGCGATGACCAACCAGTCGTCGAGGTAGGGAAAGACAACTATTCCCAGCGTGAGGAGGTATGCTGCCACTGGAATCATGCACTTGGTGAAGACTCTTGGTGCTGCTGCCAAACCAAATGGCAGGGCGGAATATTGAAAGATGTCTTCCCCTACGGCGAATCTGAGCAGGTGTCGATGAGCAGGGTGGATTGAGATGTGGAAGTACGCATCTCGTAGATCCACAACCCCAAACCAGTCGCCTCTGCGAAGAAGTGGTATGACTTTTTCCAAGGTTGCCATTCAAAATTTTTTGTAAACCAAAAATTTGTTTAGGAATCACAAGTCCAAGATAGGGCGCAGTCCGCCGTCCTTCTTTGGGACCGTGAAATAACGGGAGAAGAGACCGTGATGAGCAACAGGCCTTGGGACTCTTTCGATGGCACCCTTTTGAAGAAGTGAGGACACCTCGTCTAGAAGGCAGGGAGATGCAGCGGTGCAAACTAAATTCCCCAACGGGGGAAAGAAGACAACTCTAACAGGTAACCTCTTTGAATAACAGAAAGGACCCACTGGTCCAAAGTGATGTCCCGCCAAGCCTGAAGGAAGAGATTGAGACAAATAGATGTGTAGTCAATATTCGTCCCGGGATCGTCTATCCCTGGGTTTTGAAGAGGTGGAAGACGATTTGGACTTTTTTGCTTTATGCCAGGACTCTGCCTGCCATAGAACCTGAATGTGAAGGGTTAAATGCTGAAGAACAGCGGGAGGAGCTTTGCAGTTCAACTCAGCAGGCAGCTGAGTCTGAGGACACAGCTGAGGGCACATCTCCTCCTCCTATGAAGGCTAGGAACAGGATCCTGCAAAGAAGAACTAACAGGAGAGCCAGGGAAAGGATCTTTAATGATAGGCGTAGAATTAGATCTGAAAGCCCTGAGTTCTAGCAGGAGCCTTGCCAGAGATATGGGTGTGTTCCCTGGTTTAGGATAAAGCTAGCAAGTTTACCCTGAAACCTCTGTGGGAGCAACGCATCACTTACCTTGTCACCACGTTCCTGTGTGTATCCAGACTCTGTTTCCTGACCCTGAACCGGCTTTCTGATTACGGCGTTCTCTGTTTCCTGACCTTGGACCGGCTTTCTGACTACGACGTTTCTCTGTACCCTTGAACTTGGCATTTGGCTCTGTAAGGTATTTTGGCTTTGATTCAGACTGTACTTTGTTCGTTATCTGGATTACAACTAAAGTTCCTGGCAAAGAACTGAACTTGGCTTGCTGTGTATTCTGTGTGCGGGGCTTGACAGTTTGCTCCCACCCACCAAACTTATTCAAGCAGAATGGAGAAGGAGGGGGCTGTTGGAATGACTCCACTGGAAGCTTTGCAAAACCAAGTACTGTTTTTGTCTCAAGCAATTGTTCAATTGCAGCAAGGTCCAGCATCATTACAGCCTCGTTGCCCTTTGCTGCCTCCTGACCGGTTTGAAGGCAAGTTAGAGGAATTCCCTGCATTCTTGGCCCAATGCAAGCTGTTCATTGAGGTGCGGGCTCAAGAATTTCCTACTGAGAGGTCTAAGGTCTGTTTCATTATCAGTTTATTGAAAGGTCAGGCAGCTAAATGGGCGACTCCTTTACTCCTCAGTGCTTCACCTTTGTTGGATAATTACCAGGCTTTTCTGAACCATATTTCTTCAGCCTTTCAGAATCCCGTGCAGGCTGCTACCGCCAACAGGAGACTCAGAGCCTTGAAACAGGGCAAAGACTCAGTGTTTAATTACACTACTGCATTTCGTTTGATAGCTCAGGATTTGCAGTGGAACGAGCCGGCACTGATTTCTCAATGTATGGAAGGTTTGGCAGATGAAGTGCTGGATGAACTCTGTAGGGTAGAACAACCAAACACATTGCAAGAGCTCATTACTCTGTGTTTGAGAATTGATGGATGCCTGGAAAGCCGTCGTCTCTCCCGAGGCCAGAACTGCAACCAGCAACCTCTGCCAGCTGGGTCTCATCTGCAATCCCGGGAGGCTCGTGAAGTAGATCCAGAACCTATGCAACTGGGAGCTACTCGACCATGCCTTACCCCGGAGGAAAAGGCAAGACAACGCTTTCAACATCTCTGCCTGTACTGTGGGGGAGAAGGACATTTTGCTTCTAATTGCCCTTTGAAGCGTTCCTCAGTTAGAGCTGCTATCTCTCCAGCAGTAAAAGGGCAGCTCCATCCTTGAAGGAACCTCGAGGAATGGAGCATACCGAAAGGTTCCCAGGTAATACTATTACACCTCAAGGACCTTTTCTGCTACCTGTGACTTTAGGGCTCCCTGATGGTCAGGAGATTCCGGTGTACGCTATGGTAGATTCTGGGGTAGCTCATTGTTTTGTGGATGCTGGGTTTGTGCGGTACCATCGGATTCCAGTACAAAATAAGGACACCCCTTTGCTGGTGGAATCCATTGAGGGTCGGTTACTTCGTTCTGGGCCGGTAGCTCAGGAAACCTGTCCCCTTACCCTTCAGGTAATGGATCATAATGAGCAGATTAGCTTTAATGTAACCCGTATGCCCCGGTTTCTTGTTTTGGGACTTTCCTGGTTGCGAACTCACAATCCACTGGTGGATTGGGTGCAAGGGGAACTATATTTCAAGGTCCCTTGTTCAAAGCAACATTCGTCCACTATCCTGGCATCTGCTCATGATACATCTGACCCTGTCTTGCCCCAGGCATATCAAGACTTTGCCGATGTATTTGAAGAAAAGGGGGCTGACAAGCTACCTCCACATCAACCCTATGACTGTGCCATTCATTTGATTCCTGGGGCACCTCTTCCTGTAGCACGAGTCTATCCCATGTCTGAACCTGAATTAGAAGCGTTAAGGGCTTTTCTAGATAAAAATCTTCGACGTGGATTCATACGCCCTTCCAAATCACCATTGTCGGCACCAGTGATATTTGTCAAGAAGAAGGAAGGGGAGCTTTGTCCTTGTAATGATTATAGAGCGCTCAACAAGATCACTATTAGGGACCGGTACCCTTTACCTTTAATCTCTGAACTTTTGGACCGGTTAAAAGGGGCTAAGTGTTATACTAAGCTGGACCTTCGGGGGGCGTATAATTTGGTACGTATCCGCAAAGGAGATGAATGGAAAACTGCATTCCGGACCCGGTACGGCCAATATGAACATTTAGTAATGCCTTTTGGTCTGACCAATGCACCCAGTGTGTTTCAGCGGATGATGAATGACATTTTCCAGGATCTCCTAGATCGTTGTGTGGTTGTGTATTTAGATGACATTCTGATTTACTCCGCTGACCCAGTTCAGCATGTAAAAGATGTTCGTCAGGTATTGCAGCGTCTCCGGGAAAACGGACTCTATGCTAAACTGGAAAAATGTGAGTTCAACATTGAAGAGGGTGATTTCCTGAGGCATATCATTTCTCCCCAGGGAATCCGCATGGACCCCAAGAAAGTAGAGGCTGTGTTGTCATGGAAGCGACCACAAAATCGTAAGGACTTGCAGTGGTTCCTTGGCTTCGCTAACTACTATCGTCAGTTCATTCCTGCTTACGCTGACATTGCTGCACCTTTAAACCGTCTCCTCCATCCCAAAGAGCCTTTCTGGTGGACTCCGGAAGCAGAGAAGGCTTTCTCTACCTTGAAGACCCGCTTCACTTCGGAGCCTATACTTCGCTACCCTGATCCACAACTGCCGTTCATAGTGGAGGCTGACACATCTAGTGTTGCCTTGGGAGCAGTATTATCTCAACAAGAGGATCCCTCCCAAATCCCGCGCCCCTGTGCCTTCTACTCTTGGCAATTAAAACCTGCAGAAAAGAATTATACGATTTGGGAGCGTGAACTGTTGGCCATCAAAACAGCTTTTGATGTATGGAGGCATTACCTTGAGGGAGCTCGACACCCTGTGCAAGTGCTAACTGATCATAGAAACCTGGAACATTTACAAACAGCTCGGCGATTGTCTCAGCGACAAATCCGGTGGTCTTTATTCTTTTTCCGGTTTGATTTTCGTATCAAGTATATTCCTGAAGCTCAGAATAAGAAAGCTGACACATGATCTAGAAAACCTGAAGATGCGGCACCAGTGAAAGAGACCTTAGTGGCACCCATCTTTCCTCCCTCCGTGTTCGCTGCCACAAGTCCATGTCCCAGCTTGGCAGAAGAAATCCGGAAGTCTCAAGCTCAAGATCCATGGACTCAGCAACGTCTTCAAGAACTTCAAAATGGGGAGCATGGAGAGTTTTCTGCACAACAAGGGTTACTACTACATCGAGGAAGGTTATATGTTCCTGCTGGTCCCCTTCGTAATCAGGTATTGCATCTTTCTCATGATTCTTTACCTGCTGGACACTTTGGACTTTATAAAACCCTGCATCTTCTCACAAGGGAGTTCTGGTGGCCACAGGTCCGAGCTGATGTTACCAGCTATGTGGGGTCCTGTGAAGTGTGTCGGCGAGCAAAGGATGTGGTGGCTAAACCTTCGGGTCTGTTGCATCCTTTGCCAACACCCTCTGGTCCTTGGAATGCTGTGTCACTGGATTTCATCACGGATCTTCCTCGCTCCAAAGGATTTCCCTGCATCCTGGTCTTCGTAGATTTGTTCACCAAAATGGCCCACTTCGTTCCTTGTCCTAAACCTCCTACCGCAGCAGAAACAACTCATCATTATTTACAACACCTCTTCAGGCTTCATGGTTTACCTGAACACCTTATTTCGGATTGTGGACCCCAATTCACCTCTCGTTTCTGGCAAGCTATGCACAAGGCACTAGGAACCCAAGTCCACCTGTCATCCGCTTATCACCCCCAGTCAGATGGTCAGACCGAGCGCAGCAATGCCACCTTGGAACAATATTTATGCTGCTACACATGTTATCAACAGGACAATTGGGCGGATTTGTTGCCTTTAGCCGAATTTGCATACAATAATGCGGTACATTCATCCATTCGTCAAACCCCATTTATGGCCAACTATGGATACCATCCTCGGTACTTTCCCACCACCCTTCCTTCCACCTCTGTACCAGCTACCGATGCTTACCTTCAAGAACTTCATAGCATTCAAAAACTATTAAAAGAACAACTTAATCATGCTAAGGAAGCATATAAGAAGGCAGCAGATAAAAAAAGGCAAGGTCCACAGTTGAATCCGGGCATGAAGGTTTGGCTCTCTACCCGATATTTGAGACATCCTGGGCGATCCCGAAAATTAGATCCTCAATTCATCGGCCCTTACCCCATCCTAGAAAAAATCAACCCAGTGGCGTTCCGTCTGCAATTACCTGCTTCTCTCCATATTCATCCTGTGTTCCATCGTTCTCTCTTGGTCCCAGCTAAAGACCCTGACCCCAACCGACCACCAAATCCTGAACCTCCTCCACCGATATTGGTAGAAGGAGAAGAGGAGTATGAGGTCCGCAAAATTTTGGATTCCCGGATACATCGGGGGGGGGGGGGTTACAATATTTAGTGGACTGGGAAGGGTATGGACCAGAAGATCGTTCTTGGGAACCAGTATCTAACTTGCATGCGCTGGAGTTGATTCAGCAATTTCATGATAATTATCCAGATAAACCTGGCCCATCGGAAGAGGGGGGGCATGGGGAGGGGGATAGTGCCAGGACCCTGCCTGTCATAGAACCTGAACGTGAAGGGTTAAATGCTGAAGAACAGCAGGAGGAGCCTTGCAGTTCAACTCAGCAGGCAGCTGAGTCTGAGGACGCAGCTGAGGGCACATCTCCTCCTCCTATAAGGGCTAGGAGCAGGATCCTGCAAAGGAGAACTAACAGGAGAGCTAGGGAAAGGATCTTTAATGATAGGCGTAGAATTAGATCTGAAAGCCCTGAGTTCTAGCAGGAGCCTTGCCAGAGATATGGGTGTGTTCCCTGGTTTAGGATAAAGCTAGCAAGTTTACCCTGAAACCTCTGTGGGAGCAACACGTCACTTACCTTGTCACCACGTTCCTGTGTGTATCCAGACTGTTTCCTGACCTTGGACCGGCTTTCTGATTACGGCATTCTCTGTTTCCTGACCTTGGACTGGCTTTCTGACTACGACGTTTCTCTGTACCCTTGAACTTGGCTTTTGGCTCTGTAAGGTATTTTGGCTTTGATTCGGACTGTACTTTGTTCGTTATCTGGATTACAACTAAAGTTCCTGGCAAAGAACTGAACTTGGCTTGCTGTGTATTCTGTGTGCGGGGCTTGACACTTTAGTGGAGAAGGTGGACAAAGCAGAAGGCCTGGCTGGACGGTCATGTTGTTGGTGCTTAGAAGAGGATTGGGCAGATGGAGGCCAGAAGCGTCTTCTTGACTGGAAACGAAAGGAAGGCTTCGGACGAGAAGGGATCACATTTAATTTTTTAGCAGTGTCCTTTTTTGTGTCTGTCTTTCATAAGGTCATTGGTGGAAATGTTAAATAAACCCGAGCCATCAAAGGGCAAAAATTCAATTTGGGCCTTGTGGTCATCAGAAAGACCAGTGGTACGCAGCCAAGCGTGCCTGCGTAGGGTGATGGAAGAGTTGAGAACCCTCGATGCCGCATCAAAAGAGTGCTTTGAGGCCCGCATCTGTTGGGCTGCCAAGGCCATAGACTCCTCATACAAAGCAGAAGCTTCTGCACGCTTGTCTTCAGGGATAAGCTCGAGAATGGGATGAAGATGTGATAAAAGGTTACGCTGGTATGCCCCCATAGCAGCTTGATAGTTGGCTATCTTATGCTGGAGGATCGCATAAGAATACAAATGCCTGCCAACAGTGTTCAATTTCCTTCCCTCTTTAGAATGAGGGATTTGAGTTTGCTTGGTACGTGACTGTACCTGCGATGATGCCACGATAACTGAATTTGGGGTCGGGTGCTTGTTCAAATAAGGGGCCTTATCGTCATGCACTCGATAGAGCATCTCAAGCTTACGAGGAATTGCAGTCGCAGAGAGAGCTTGGAAGGAATCCTCTGCCATGGTAAAGAAAGATGGAATCAACGTGAGATGGACAGGGGCCGTCTCATCATTGGCAATTCTGCCAAATATGTGGCACACTCTCTTCGGCTGGGGTTGATGAACCAGTAAGTCGATAGTCTTCGACATACGGACCAGGAAGTTGGCATAGTTTCTCATTGAATTAGAAGAAGATGGAGGAGACTTCTCATCGAGCTCGGAATCAGGCGAGGTGACGAACCGGACTGAAGTCGAATCCGATACCTCCGACCCGACGTCCGAAACATTGTTCTCTCGAGTCGAACCGGAAGACGATGGAACCAAAGCAAGCTGGTCGGTTTCGACTGGATCTGAGGTGTGGATGGACCACTGCTTGCCGTCGAAACGGAGAGAAAACGCTGGGATCGGAGGGACAGGCAGAGACGGAGCTTGGAGATGATGCTCCTTTCGTCTCTTCTTCTTGGGAGAAGCGGACGAATCCGTCGCCTCACTGGTTCGCTTCGGTGGGGTTAAAGCCTGAACCACAGCGGCGGCCACGGAATTGGTTTGTGTAGCCGCGGCGGAAGAATCGAAACCGGCCAACGGGTTCGAAGGAGCAGGCTGCAGCTTGACCTGCTTACTCTTCTTTTCCGGTTTCAGCGATGATTCCGACAAGAAAGTAGGCGGCAGTGAGGAAGCACGCTCCTCGAATTTGGTCTCCCGAGTAGGAACTGGAGACGAAGCCACTTTCGAAACCGAGGACGGAGAGCGGAGTGAAGGCTCTCTGGACCGACCGGTCCCGTCCAGAGTGGACCTACAGGTCCCGGATTCCATGGTGGGAGTCGAGCCCATCAACGTAATATTGGGAGGAAGGGCTGTGTCATCATCGGATGATGACTCCAATGAATCTGAGGGGAGGAGCTGTTGATATTTTGATCGAGGAGCCACCTGTACCAAAGAAGCTGCCGATCCTGAATATTCTGTTTCGATCGTAACCGAAGAAGCCAAAGACGCAATCAGTGTCAGAATGGAGGTCGAACCTGTAGTCGATGTAGAGGTAACCGGAGGAGTAAGGGTCGATTTCGAAGGCTTCGGAGTTTTCGAAGATGGTTTAGAAGACTTAGCCAGGGGTGGATTAGCCGGGGTTTTAGGTTTCGAAGAAACCACACCTTGAAGAACCGGGATCTTCTTCGGTTTATCCACCCAACCCGAAGCGTCAGACTTACGGACCACCTCGACAGCCTTCTGCTCCATAGGTTGAGGTCTAAGGGAGCGCTCTAAAAGGTAGTTTTTCAAACGGTTGCGAAGATTTTTCAGGGCCTGGGAGCTGAAACCTCGACAGATCGGGCAGGCCTCGGTGCGATGGTGTTCACCGAGGCAAAAAAGACAACGGTCGTGCCCGTCCGTGTGAGGTATCTTGGCCTGGCAACCAGTACAATGCTTGAAGGGGGGCGCGAAAGACATGAGCCAAAATACAGTCCGAGATCAAAGCCAAAAAGACGGAAAGATTTTCTGAGAAGAATCGCATGGAGACTAACAGAGAAGCACCTCTAGCCATGGCGGTTAAGAGGAACTGAGGCGTTTAGGCAGGAACACCCACGCACATGCGCAGGGTGTGGGGGCGGAGACTAACAAACTTTCCTATTGCTAGGGAAGCTCTGACCTCTGGCGCAGGGGTGCCTGGGAAACCCATCTGTGCGGCTTCACAAAGGCCACGATGGAGAACCTTCCCGTTTCTAAGTTTTTTAACTAACATAGATTGTGGGTCCTGATGACAATTTCAGTGTTTTGAGTTTAAATGTTTTATTGTTTTAATTGTCCATTGCCTTTTTTGGCGTTTTAACTGTTTTAACTGTTCATTTTAATTGTAAGCCGCCTAGAGACCTTTGGGTAATAGGTGGCATATAAGTTCTCTGGGACAGCAAGGAAGGTAACACTTGCAGAAGAATGACATGAGTCATTGCCACGGGTGGGGGGGGAGCCCCACCACCACTCAGCTTGTACAGGGAAGTGAAGGAGTAGTTTGAACAATATTGCTGCATCGGTTTTGCATCCAAACCATCTTGTTAAATGCTTTCTGAACTACCCATACTGGCAAACTAGCCACTGTGATGAATGTAAGATCACTCTTCAGATCTACTGTACGCTCTTTCTTGACGACTGCACTTATGGTAACTGTGGACAGACCGGGAGCAAGCTCCAAGTCAGCTAACCTTTGGAACAAAGACTGCCACAGCATGCCAAGCACCCAGCCAGTTCCCTCCTGAAGAATCCCGACCCCTGCTCTGCACCCTGTATGAATATGATACAAACAGATGGATTTCACCTGGGAGGGGGGGTAATAAAACTCTAGTAGCATTCTGTTACTTCCATTTTAACTGAAGTAACACAGTGATTCATATGTCAGTCTCAAAAGTATTGGTCCTTTAAAGTCACCCATCATCAATCACACAGACATTTCATTTTATAATCAGGAGGGGGAGGGAGGAACAAAAAAGCAAAAACCCAACACTCTGAAGGATGCAGCTGGTGTTTTATATACTAGAATTTATTTGAAAATGTATAAAAACACAAATCCATAAAAATTTCCGAACAGCTAAATTATACCACCAAGCTCCCATAGTGATAAAAAAATAATATCTAAATGGCAGTTGGAATATACACCACTTGCCTGGTTTTGTTTCAAGCCTAAGGCCAAATGGATAGCAATTATTAGAAGAGCCCAATGATGGATTTGCATAAGAATGATGAGAGAAAACATGCAACATTTACAGCACTGCCTGGTAAAAGCAACTTTTATTAGTCTTGGGGCAAGGTAGATCAGTAATTTGTGAGAAAACCTAGCATTTTATTCTTTTAAACAACACAGTCTTCTTCATGACCCACTATGGATTACACACCAAGGTTTTTTTTCCTAGATTGTCTTCCTACAGGCTTCCATGGAAACCCCCTTTCAGAGACCTATTGAAAAGTATTTTAGAAATGCAGGGGTGGCAATTAAGTCACCTCCTCACCATGTATCCATTTCTAACATGCACATCATTAAAAGCAACCTGGATCCCATTAAGTCAAAGGAAATGCACCCATGTACCCCTGTTTCAAATAAAGAAGGCAGGGCAAAACCTGTTTAAATTAAAAAGGAATGCTACAGAGTATTATTTTCTCCAAAGTGTTTTCTATTGTTGCCTCACTGTGATAAGCAGCATCCAGCATCTTCCACTTTACCAATCCTTTCAAAACAAAGCTTATTCCCTACCACCCAAAAGCAATATATACTTTAATAAAACCATCGTATTTTAATGTTGAGAATGCTCACTTTGCTTAAAGAGAAACATTACCCAGCTATGTGAAGGATTAATGTGACTGCAAATCCACCTTTGGTTACAGAATAGACTCGAAGCAGAATTTAATACTTTTAAAAGTCAGCTAGAAAAAAATGCAGCCACGTTCTAAACAGCATTTCCATACTAAAATTAACGTGCCTGCTGATTTAAAGATGTACTGTCATGCTTCGTGAATCAGTTTATTCCCTCTTTTATTCTAAATGACTTTATTAAAATATTAAGTAAATGAATTTATAACATAATTCACAGAGTATTGGAATAAATTCTGAAAGCAGTAATAATAAAATCCAGAGCACTCCTCCCTCTGTTTAAATGCTCTCCATTGCCTTGAATTCACTGAGGGCTTGCACCGGGTTAACGTGCTTCTTCTGGGAGGCTCGCTTGATCTTCGTCTGAGTGTCATCTTGTTTCTCTCGCTTGACCAGGGGTTTCTTCTCGGGAGCCTTCATTTTCCAAGACACTGCTGGAAGGTTCAGAGAAGCCATCCCCTGGGACTTCTGGTACTTAGTGGATGCCACATAGGATGCTTTCACCGTTTGCACCACAGCATTCATCAGATTCTTGGCCGCTTGAATCAAAGACATAGCACTATCCACCTAAAATCAGATCACCGAGAAGCAATGCCTTTAGTTTTAAACAGAGTTCATAACATGATCTGCTAGGCCAAGAACAGAAGTAATGGCTTTGAGCAAAACTACATTTCTACCTACTCCCAATGCCCATTCAATCATGAAGAGTAGCTGAATTCCTTTATCACTGAAATGTCCTGTTAAAAACTGAGTGTGAATTGAAGATCTAGGCCAGGCTAGCAAGGAGAAGGCGGGAAAAGACAGTAGCTGAAATCGTATCTGCAGCATAAGCCAAAGTGTAGCTTCCTGTCCATTCCTCCAATTAACAATCAGCTGTAATTCCCAAGGACATACATGCATGCACAAGGCAATGTCTGTGCATACCCCAAAAAGTCATGGCAGGGTGCTTTTTTTTTAAACCAAGAAAGAACAGGAAGTTATGGTTGGGCTGAGGCAACAAAAAGGATTTCAACCAAGACCACGTAATGTTCTCCTCTTTACTTTTAGGACCATCTAGTCTAGAATGTTCTGTGAGTTATTTGTAGCAGAGAAACCAAATGGAAACGTGAGGAATAAAACACCGGAGGCTATTGTGAAGCCAACAACTATTCCAGATCCATAGTTAAAGGGCTTCCTGGTTCATTTCAGTGAGCCAAGGGGCATACAAAATGAAACCGGCAACAAGTAAAATAAAGAAGTACGGATGACTGTATGAAGGAACCAAACATATTGAGCATTAATGTTATTACTGCTGATGCACAGTTTTGGTCTGATATGACAATCTGTGTTGGCTTGTTATGTATGTTGCCTCCCTCTGCCAAGTGCCACAGGCAAAGGACTGAGGTAAATTAACAGCTTGACAGTTTAAGGAAGATTAAACAAAGCCTTAATGTGAACTATAATGTGTCTACTCTAGTGAGTTATCCATTAAACCAACAGATGGAAATTAAAAAATCTGAAATGTACATAGCAGGTTTCTACTGTGTCAAAATAGATTTGGGTCAATAATTGACGTGACCACGATGCAGCACTTGCATTCATCTTGAATGACTGTTCTGTCTGCCAGCACTGATATATATCACATTAACATCTGTGCAAGGGGCATCAATCACATCACTGTACCATCAAAAGGACATGGAAATCCACTCAAAGTGGTACCAGATAGACTGGCACAGATCACAGCCACATGAGAAAGCGAGAGATTTGAAAGCTATGTTCAGAATCTGAACTTAAAAGTAGATTTCTACAAAAGAGGAAAGATACATGACATGAAATGACCTCAGAGTTAACAGACCTTTCCTTTCTGCAGTTTCTGTAGAAGTGCAGATCAGAAATTATACTTGCTATGTATGGGAAGTGTGAGTTAGAATCCACTGGTTGGAACCCTGCTGGCAGAACTGCGCAGTCATAATTCCTGGTGATGCCATCCTCCGCTGCTGGTAATATTTCAAGTTTCCTACTGCCCCCTGACCATGTCAGGAGGCTCCCTTGGGGTCCCCTTCAAACGGGGATGACTTTGGGAACCTCTGGGACTGGGGTGAAGAAGACCCTTTAATATCCAAACATGGCGGCGGCGGCTGCTCTTGGCACCCTGACTCTTTTGCTCAAAAGTCTACGAACTACTGTGACTGGAGAAGCACTTGACCTCCTGTACGCCGTAAGCAGCGTTACCAATAGTACCATTTGAGTTCTTTTTGCTTCACCATTTGTGCAAGGTATGACACTGTGATTAGGTTATTTCTCAGTGCCAAGCATCAAGAGCTTATGTGTGGAACCCTTCCTTTCTCAAAGACCCTTTAATGTGCACTTTTCATTACAGTAACTGTTTGAACCTGTTGTGGAGGTGAGATCAACCTTTTTATGACCAGCCAAAAGAGTAATAACACTACAGAACAACCATTTTTATAACTCGGCCATAGGCTTCTCAATACTAAGGTGGTTTTACCCCACAATGTTTAACATTCATGCATAAACCATGAAAAAAGTGGGGAGGTTTGTTCAAGTGGAATGAGAGAAAACATTTCCATTTGTGCCTTTCAAATACAAAACCCAGAAATACAGGAAATAACTGCACTGCTGAACAAAAGCATGCAGCCTTGAATATCATGCAGATACACAAATTTGAACACTGCCCCATTTTTATTTTTTATTTTTCTCTGCTCCCCCCCCCATTATCTTTCCCCTTTTGCTGGCATTTTGGATTTAGATTTATTTATTGTATTTCCAGTTTAGCTATTTGTTAGTTTTTTCCTTTCAAGTAATCAATTAAAGTTTTTTAAAAGGCACTGCCCCAAACCAATTAGAAGCTTCAAAAATATTATAAAAATGGGTTAACGAGAAAGGTGTGTGTGAATGTGGATGTATGCATTAAGGAGGTGGAAACTGTTCCATGAATAGCATTCTAGAAAGAAGTGAGAAGACAGGTATCTGTTCTAATTTTCCAAAATGCCACTTGGGACTTAGCCTTCTAGGACTTAGCATTTCAGACCTATAAAAAGTAACACAATATTGCAAGTATTTCAGAAGCAGTTTAGTATGCCCTTCTTCTGGGGGTGCCCTGGGACTGTGCAGATTGCCCAAGGCCACACAGGCTGGCTCTTCTCCATGAGGCAGAGTGGGAAATCAAACTCTCAAACTCTGGCTTTGCAGCTAGATGCCTAACTAGCTGCACTGAACTATCTAGTCAGTATAACAGAAATGAGTACATCCCCTCACATTTTGTAAACATTTTAGTATATCTTTCCGTGTGGCAACACTGAAGAAATGACACTTGGCTACAATGTAAAGCAGTGAGTATACAGCCTATATAATAGTGTAAATGTGCTGTCCCCTCAAAATAACACAACACACAGCCATTAAGGTCTAAACTGCTGGCAACAAAAGTGAGTGCACCCCTAAGTGACAATATCAAAATTGGGCATAAAGTGTCAATATTTTGTGTGGCCCCCATTATTTTCCAGCACTGTCTTAACCCTCTTGGGCATAGAGTTCACCAGAGGTTCACAGGTTGCCAATGGAGTCCTCTTCCACTGCTCCATGACGACAGCACAGAGTTGGTGGATGTTAGAGACCTTGCACACCTCCACCTTCCATTTCAGGATGCCCCACAGATGCTCAATAGGGTTTAGGTCTGGAGACATGCCTGACCAGTCCATCACTTTTACCCTCAGCTTCTTTAGCAAGGCAGTGGTTGTTCTGGAGTTATGTTTGGGGTCATTATCACATTGGAATACTGTCCTGCGGCCTAGTCTCCGAAGAGAGGGGATCATGCTCTGCTTCAGTACATCACAGTACATGATGGCATTCATGGTTCTCTCAATGAACTGTGGTTCCCCAGTGCCGGCAGCACTCATGCAGCCCCAGACCATGACACTCCCACCACCATGCTTTTGATTGTACACTGGTCTTTGTACTTGTAGTCTCTAGATTAGACTACTGTAGTGCCCTCTACGTGGGGCTGCCTTTGAGATTAATGTGGAGGCTCCAGCTAGTGCAGAATACTGTGGCCAGGTTGATAACATATCACCCTGACACTGGCCACACTGCACTGGCTTCCGATCCGTTTCTGCACTGATTTTGATGTTGACATACAAAGCCCTAAACAGTTTAGGACCTTGCTATCTGTCAGAATGGCTCCTACCTCATAATGCCGCCCAGAACACTCCTTCTTTCCAGGCGGTCATCTGAGGGTGCTAACATCGAGGGAAGCCCACAAAGCAATTACCGTATTTATTGGCGTATAACACGCACAGGCGTATAACACGCACCCTCATTTTAAGAGGGAAATTTTAGGGGAAAAATTAAATTTCACCCAGGGCGCGCTCTCCGGGCAAAGTTCGCCAACTCCGGGCACTGCGAGTGGGAGACAGGAAGGGGGGCGGGGGGGCAGCCGTGGGGCAGGACACGGGCACAGAAGAGACAGAGGCTGAGCGAGGCCGCGGAGAGAGCACGAGGGAACCTCGGAGGAGGGGATGGGGGGGTCGAACCGGGTGTCCTCGCTCAGCTCCATCCATCCCTGGCCCGTTGGCAAGGCAAGGGAAGTGAGTGGGGGAGAATCTCCGCCATGAAACTTTTGTTCCCCTTGTTCCCCATCATGGGACTGGCTGGCTGGCTGGCTGTGCTTGGGGACGGGGCGAAGCAACCTCCCTCCTTCCTTTCTTCCCTCCCTCCCTCGTCCGGCCTCCCAACCCAGAACAGCCCGAGCCCAACTGAGCACACACACACACACCACCACACACCACCTCCCCGTGGCTCCCTCCAAGGCCCCGAGAAAGAAGAAAGGCGGGGATGCCCTTCGCCTGGCTGAGCCTCCCACGGTGCGAACCCCCCCAACACCACCGCCGCCGCCGCGCCAGCCTGAGTTCCAAACAAGGAGCGGGCGAGCAGGCAGCGCTGGTAACTACGGAAAGCGGTGGCGGCGGCGGCGGCAGCAGCAGCTCTCCGCCGCAGCCCCCTTGCGTGTAGCAGCAGAAACAGCAGCAGGAATCAGCAGGAGCCACGCACGCACCCCGCAGTCTCTCTTCCTCCTGGCTCGGCTCAGCTAGGCTCTGCTGCAGTTCCCGCCCGCCCGCGCCCCCCTCCATCCCCACCTTCCTTGATCGCTTTCCCAACCTTCTCCCTCGGCCGAGGAGGCATGGTGTGTGGAGGAGGCGAGCGCTCCTGGGAAGACGAAGGCGCGCCCACCCGCCTTCCCTCCCTTCCTCGCTCTCTCTCCCACTGGCGCGCACACATCCGGAGCCTCTGCTCAGGCAATGGAGGAGGATCAGCAGCACACTGGGGAGCATGGGGGAGCTTTTCAAGAAACCGTTCTCCTCCTCCTCCTCCTCCCTCCCCTCCCTAGCCCAGCCCAGCCCAGCCCGCGACGGTACTTGTTAATAATGTAAAATTATGGCTTCTTAACATTATATCAGCGTATAACGTGCATACATGATTTGGCCCCTATTTTCAGGGGGGGAAAGTGCGCGTTATACGCCGATAAATACGGTAACAGGAATTGGGCTTTCTCAGTGGCGGCACCTTGTCTTTGGAATTAACTCCCCCTAGAGATCTGCCTGGCACACACACTGTAGGTCTCAACTCTTGAAGACATGGCTTTTCAAAATGGCTTTCCCTGGCTATTGATTATCTTTGCCGCTGATCCGTTTTCAAAATCTTTACCTCTGTTAGGGCATCTTGGATTGTAATACATGTATTTTTTTTAAAATTCTGATGCTGATTTTGATTTTAACTAATGGTTATTATTTTCCATTATTTACCTTAAAATTCTGTAAACTGCCCAGTGGCTTTTATTCCAGATGGTGCAGTATAAGTCGAATAGATAGATAGATAGATAGATAGATAGATAGATAGATAGATAGATAGATAGATAGATAGATAGATAGATAGATAGATAGACAGACAGACAGACACTCCTCACTTGGTTGCTGCCATAAAAAACATGACATCATCTGAACCAAATAAGTTTATCTTGGTCTCATTGGACCACAGGACATGGTTCCAGAAATCCATCTTTAGTTTGCTTGTCTGCATCAAACCGTATGCAGGCTTTCTTGTACATCATCTTTAGAAGAAGCTTCCTTCTAGGACTACAGCCTTGCAGACCAATTTGATACAGTGTGGTCTGAGCACTGACAAGCTGACCCCCACCCCTTCAATCTATGGAACAATAATGGCAGCACTCATATGTCTATTTCCCAGAGCCAACCTCTGAATATTGCGCTGAGCACGGGCACTCAGTTTCTTTGATTGACCATGGCAAGGCCTGCTCTGAATGGAACCTGTTCTGTTAAAACCACTGTATGGTTTTGGCTACCGTGCTGCAGCTCAGTTTCAGGATCTCGGCAAACTGCTTATGGCCTAGGCCAGTAGTGGTGAACCTTTGACACTCCAGATGTTTTGGACCACAGCTCTCACAGTCCTCTGTCACTGGCAATCTAGGCTTGGAATTCTGGGAGTTGTGGTCCAAAACATCTGGAGTGCCAAAGGTTCACCGCCACTGGCCTAGGGCACCTTTATACAGAGCAATATTATTGTCACTTAGGGATGTACTCACTTTCGTTGCCAGACATTAATGGCTGTGTATTATGTTATTTTGAGGGGACAGCACATTTACACTGTTATTATATAAGCCGTGTACTCACTGCTTTACATTGTAGCCAAGTGTCATTTCTTCAGTGCTGTCACATGAAAAGATATAGTAAAATATTTATTAAATGTGAGAGTTTGTACTCACTTCTGCGAAATACTGTATGTAAGAAATATGAACAAGTTATTGGTCCAGCTTGAAAGATGGTGCACAAGGTTTGTTGAACACGCTGCCACATTTAACAAAATTGCACTTTGCGTAATGGGTGAATAGAGAAAAAGTCTAAGCAGAAGTGTACCTACCCCAGACACGACGAGTTCTCCTCCAAGGTTTTGAACTTCTGCCTTCACTTTGCTACAGATGTTCAATTGGTGGCAATATAAAGCGATACGTTGCAGATAGGCCAGCAGGTCCTGCTTGCAAGCAGAATCTGGGCACTGAGGCCAGAAAAGAAGATTGGTACATTTAGTTCTGACAAGCTAAAGTGTCACCAGTGTGTCATCTCATTTCCATTAAAAACCCAAATGATGATGGAAAAATATATATTGCCACTGGCAAATTGAGGGCTGAATCTAGCAGTGGATTTTGAGGGGGACAAGTGGGAGCTCTCTCCCCCTGTACTCTGGAGTAGTTTTGTCACCAAGGTGAGAATACATACCATTTACCAATGGCACTTATACACTCAGTCATATTAGGCCAAGTGGTGATTGAGGTACCTCTCTCTTGGGTAATAAGCACAGAATTATTTCATTACACTTTTATGCTTGTCTTTCTTCCACATCTGCATCAATTGCAACCCACTGAAAAGCCTAATCTGTATCAGAAATCAATCATGTCAGTTTTTCAATCTATAATGGGAAGATCTCATACCTATGGCACTAATATGCTTAGAACACCACTAAATGCATAGAAGGGCAAAGCTCCCTGTTTCAGCTAATCAGGCTGCAAAAATGCGTTAAGCATTCACTTTTGAAAATCAAGAACACACACACACACACACTGTGAAATGGGATAATGAAGGCGGAATGGATTAAGGTAACAGTGGGATAGGGGAACTGAACAAATGGGAATTCTGAAAAGGAGAGAAAGTGTTTCTCATCTAAATGGCATGAAAGTGTTTTGTAACTGAAAATATACACATTCCTTTTACCCTTACATAGAAGATAACTGCAAGATCGAAAATGCTGACACCCCTCTAAGGGGGATGTAAACTGGGGCAATTTCATTCTTTGCCCTGGACATTCGAGGCAGCCATATAGTTTATGCACTGCGACTAATTCTCATATGGGTCCTCAATCTCCATGAGATCTGCATGCACAAACGAGAATAATTCACAGGACTCCACTATGAAAGCGTCTCTTGCACATGAAAGCATGCATTTTGAGGCAGAATATTAAATGCGCATATAGAGAAATATCCAGAAACGGGAGCAGAAAGGTTGTAACAGATGCCGAATTACCTATGCTAGAAACACGCAGCATAAAGCTGCTTTTAATTTTTTTTTAAATATGGCATTGAATCAGCAGCCAGACAGGAGCCTCAGGCTGTGCAAAAGAGTGGGAAACTGTGTTGGAAAATAGCAGGAAGGGTCTTTTTTTTTGGAACACCTGCATGCCAAGGACAGGACTGGAAACAAAGGCAGTGCTTTAAAACAGATGTTCAACCTAGGATGCGGCTAGGTGAGCCATTCTCAACCAGGGCCATAGGGCTTCCCCCCCCTGCCCCCCGGGCAGGACATTTGAAGGGGGTCACAGGCAGGAATCAATTCTTCACACACACACACACACACACACACACACACACACACACACACACACACACACACACACACACACACACACACACACACACACACACACACACACACACACACACACACACACACCACCTGATAAGATTTGTTATGAGACTTCTACAGTCATGATTCAGCAGGCTTCTCTTTCATTTGTGTTTATGGACAGGGCCCCCAAAAGTTTGAGAATGGTTGGCTAGACACCTGGACACACAAATAAAAATCAATAGCTATTGGTGTGTGTCGGGGGGGGGGATGAGAAAGACACCATACAGGAAGCTGCTTGCCTCAGGATGCTTTTGAACTCAAAACTCAACTCAATCCTAAAGATAATGAAGAAATCAGTTGTGACTTACATGATCAGCAATCGTTCTTCCTAGCTTGTCCATTCTTGAACCAGCTTCTGCAATCTTTTTTGCTGCACTAATCACATCAGAAGTATTTTTCAGTGGCCCTTTCCCTCTGAAACAGAAAGGGGAATATAGTTTCTGTCGACTCAGACCAGGAAGGCAGACAAATGCCTTTTAGTTTGATTTGCCAGTCCATTGACCAAAGGACAATTTCATTTGCCAAGTGCCAACTTTTAAAAAAACATGTTCTATTCGCACTTGCCAAGTGACAGTCATCTGTGGGCACTCTGATTTAGTCATGGCCACCACTGTCGGGACTAAATCAAACTGCCAGAAAGAAAAACTGGAAAATCATCATCATCATCAGTGGCATGCTCAGTGGCATGCTAACATCCTTGGAGATTCTTAGAGAAACTCTTTGGATTCTAGCTCTTAAAAAGAACCCCAGTGTCAGTTAACTGTAATGGCCAGATAACTATCTTCCAAGAAGTCTGATTAAATCACTGTAATATGCAAAATAAATCCTCTGTATTCAAACATTAGGTGGATTCATGTTACAGTGCTTACATTTTGAAACAAACACATTTTGCCTCGATAGTTTGGGAATACACATTGACAAGATTTCAGGCCTTGTGTACAATTTCTAATCTATTTCCTGAAAGTGGCATATATACTGCACTAAAACAATTTAGGGAGATAACATTTCAGTCTTCAGTAAACACCAGATTTCTAATACTTTTAAACTGGGGCTTCTAGTGACCAACATATTATGTTGGGCAGTGTTAATGCACACACCATTGTTGGAACATAAATTTTCTAAGTATTTTACAAGACAAAACAAAATAATGTTTAACATTTTAAAATAATAAGATATAAAATATTACCATTGCAACATGAGAAATATTTTTAAAATGACATATAACTTCAAAACAGTTGAGAGAAATAAAAGTCAGCAAGACTGAAACAGGATGTTACTCCATCCTAGTTCAAAAGGCTAGGGAAAAGAGAAAGGTATATGCCACCTATCAAATTGGCATCTTTGGAGCGGCATTCCATAACGAGGGTGACCACTTCTATCACTGCTGCCTGCCATATGTTGCACAGTCTGAAAACCCAGTACTTTTTACCAGTTTGGAACAAAACAGTGTGCCGACCAAGGTGATCAAACAGAGGCATATTCCATCCATAATACTCAGTCTCATTTACTAATCCAGCAGTCAGACTAACAGATTTAAAGTCCCAGAATGTTTTCCAATACACCTTCATATGCAAAATATTGCAACAACCCTAATGGGAAATTATTATAATTAAGATTCTAGACGAGAAAAAAATAGTTGTATAGCCGACACAGAAGTTTAACTTGGCAAAATGTTGACCTAAAGAGGCCCCTTGTGTCCCAGTTCCAACGCTCAGTGAGTCAGCAAAGCCAAAATCCAAACTAGGTTCTTGTTAGCAATAGTTGTCCGGTCCATTCCTATTGCCTGGAGCAAATCTCCCACCAGCATTGTTTTGTCAGGATTAAAGCATCAACTTCATACCAAGGACACCACACTCTTGAACACAAATCCCTCTTCTCTCAGTTCTTTTGTGTTGCTAGCAGGGCTGTGGAGTCGGAGTTGAGGAGTTGGAGGAAATTTTGGGTACCTGGAGTCGGAGTCGGAGTCGGAAAACAATGCACTGACTCCGACTCCTACTAAATTTAGAATGTTTATGCCTGCTGCTACTATCCAACCACTTGATTAATTAATAAAAAAATTAATAAAACTTTGTTGATTTCATTGTTTGTCTTTTGCTTAAACTGTTCAATACACTATTTCCCAGCCAGTAGTCCTGTGGTAATGACATGTATGTTGCCTTTCTTTCCTTCAAGGAATGTATAAAATACATTCGCATATTAATACAGAGGAGTCGGAGTCGGAAGTACAAAAAAACTTAGGAGTCGGAGTCGGAACATTTACTGTATATACTCGAGTATAAGTCGACCCGAGTATAAGCCGGAGCCCCTAATTTAAACCCCCAAAACTGGGAAAATTTATTGACTAAAGTATAAGCCTAGGGTGGGAAATGCAGCAGGGCCTGGCAACTCCTCCTTTGTGAGCTGGGTGTGTGTGTGTGATGTTTAAAATGACTTTTAGCCACTGAGGCAAGTGGTTGAGTTGGTGGCTAAAAGTCATTTTAAACATTGTTTTAAAATGATGTTTTAAAAAGTCACTTTAAACATGGGGGGGGGTTTCAGGAGAAGTGGCGCACAATGTTTAAAATGACTTTTAGCCACTGACCCAAACTTGTCTCAGTGGCTAAAAGTATTGACCCGCATATAAGCCGAGGACCCCTTTTTTCAGCCCAAAATTAGGGCTGAAAAACTAGGCTTATACTCCAGTATATACCGTATCTACCGCCCTGATTGCTAGGAAGCAGCATGGGGAGCTGGACAGACCCCTGCAGCACCTTGAGCCCAGGTGGCCTAGAACCCAGCACAGCCACCTCCCACACTGCCGTCTAGGAGGGATATGTTGATACGAAGGCAACCCACAAACTGCCACCCAGTTCCAAAGACGCCCCATCCATCAGAAGGGAGCCACACTTGCTGGTCATGAAGGGCACAGAGACATCATGAGAAGCTGCTTCCTTATTCAAGCCGCTCCAGAGAGACTTCATCCCACAGACCAAGTAAAGCAGCTTCAGATAGGTCAGAGTCAGACTCAGATGGACAATTACTGTCAACTAATTGAAAGATTAGGAACAATACCAAGCACAATGATATGGTACATCAATCGTATTCAGGGGCTAATATCATGGAACAGAACCTGTTTAAAGACGCATCACAAAGTTGCTTCTGAAGTGCTTAAGACAGTACAGCCTTTATGAAGCCTTACCTGGTGAAGTCTGTCATTTCCATCATAATCATGCACATTTGTTTTGCCAGAACAATAATGTCATTACCGCTGTCATCCCACTTGGACACTTCAGCATCCAATTTACTCTTTTCTTCCTGGAAACTGGCAACCTGTTCAGCAATTTTGGCTTTTTGCTCTTGAGGGAGTTGAGCCATGATAGCCTGGAATGAAGAATTGCTTCATACATAATCCTATTCATGGAGGCTTTTTGGGTCACACTAATTCATAGAGTTAAATTACACCTCTAGGGTCGACAGGAACATTTATTCCCATTTTGATCCAAATATTGTGACTAAATGAATTATTTAGTGATGCACAGCCCTCCAAGGGTTTTGTCAAAGCTCTGTGGCGAGCAAGGGTCCGTTCCCTTCTTCAGGCATCAACCAGGGACAGAAGGCTCTAACAGAGCTCAGGAGCTGGAAATCGCTGAGTAGTCACGAAGAGGAGGAGGGCAGGAAATGGCCCATGAAAAGATTTCCCACCAAAAGGAGGACGTAAGGGAGACTTGAGGAAGAGCTGTGGAACATTGGTGGGAAGGAAGAGGAGGGGCTGAGTGAGTCCAAGGACTGGGCTGATGGTCCTGAGTGCAGATGAGCCAGAAGCTGCTATATATGCTGGCTTTGTAACCACAATATGTAGCCTTTTTCTGGTCAACTACAACTCCCATCATGCAAAGGGAAATTGTTCAGCTGCCATAAAAAGACACCTTGTGGCACCTTATATTTAGGCTAACTTGTTTAAAGTCTCTCTCTCTCTCTCTGTGTGTGTGTGTGTGTGTGTGTATGACAGAGAGAGAGAGAGAGAGAGAGAGAGAGAGAGAGAGAGAGAGAGAGAGAGAGAGAGAGAGAGAGAGAGAGAGAGAGAGAGAGAGAGAGAGAGAGAGAGAGAGAGAGATGACCTGCCAAAGGATCTTTTTAGCAGAGTGAACCCTTGATTTAAGATGGGGTTATACTATTTTTCTTCAGTTTAAAATCAACTCCTACTGCCCTGGCAACACAGACTTGACGTTTTGGACTACATATGCCATAAAATCTGCCACCACAGCTAACAGAAATTCTGGGTTATATTCTACAACAGCCGGAGGACACTAATTTGCCCATCCTTAGTCTTGGTGTAAATATATGCATTTATTTAAAATATTTCATTTCATATCCTTTCTATCTTCTCTCTCTCATAGTGCAGGAGCCCATCCCTGTACTAGGGATGATAAAAACAAAGCAAATAAATAAAATAAAATAAATAAAATAAAATAAAATAAAATAAATAATAATAATAATAATAATAATAATAATAATAATAATAATAATAATAATAATAATAATAATAATAATAATAATAAATCAAAAACAAAAATTGCCCAGTACCTGGATGGTCAGTATACAAATGAAATGAAATATAAATAATAAATAAATAAATAAATAAATAAATAAATAAATAAATAAAAAATGAATGAATAAATAAATATTTAATGTCCTTATTTTTTCAACTGAAAGATAGAGGAATGCTTCTTTTAGCCAGGTACACATGTACTTAGCATTCATTAAGATTTGAACATAACTAATCAAAACTGTTTTTCTTACCCTTGCACTTTGGCCAGCAATAAGTTGATCATCTTCAGTTTGAACGCTTGTCCTGCTTCTGACATCAAAGTCTTCTGTCTCGAAATCTGAATCATCCAATTCTTCAGGAGTCTACAAAAGCAATTCAAGCACAAATCAAATTAACTAACAGAACGAACATATCTAGAATTATTTTCTCTGCCACACCTGAACCTTTGCAATATAAATTGAACATGAAGTTTACAGATAGTATTTAAAGAATGCATGATAGTGCCATCATTAGTGTAGTTACATTTCCATAAGGCTTCATGCATATCATCTGCTGAATTGGCTGGATATAAACATTTTAAACAAATGAAAATAAAACACAAGTGAAATGGCATGGGATCTGGAGAGGGCACCCGCTGGAGGGGTGAGGTGGGGACTTTGTATTTCCTACTCAGTTCCCTGGTGGCAGATCAGAAGTTTGAGTGGGAAGTTCAAAACTTCCGATCCGGCGCCTGGGACCCGACCAGGAAGTTCAAAGGCTGGCTGGCTGGCTGGCCTGTGGCCGAGGCAGCGAGGAGGGAGGCAGTGGGCATTGGGGCGGTAAGTTTTATTTTTTATTTTCTTTCCTCCTCGCCGTTGTCAGGCAGCTGGGCACCCACCAGAGGGGTAGAGGACAGGTCCTCCACCCTTCCGGTGGCTGCCTGGCTGCCCAGCAGGGGTAAGGAGGGAAGAATCCCCCCTCCTTTCTCCCTACTGCAGCAAAGTGAAAAAGAGAAAGGGGAAAATTTTTATTCCCTCCTTGCCATTTGGACGTGTGTTGGAGGCGAAAGCTTTAAACCTGGGACCCCACCACCCCTCCCGCCACCATTATCCATTTGCTCTTATTCGTAGATTTCACTATCTGTGAGGGATCCCAGAACTGATCCCCAATGGATACAGCGGTTCTACTGTATTTTGTACCAGCTGACACTTGTAACATAACAAGTGGCTGTAATCCTGTTGCTTATTAGAGTAAATCAAGATTACCATAGGTCCACTGAATCAATGAACTTATAGAAGCTCTGATTTACTAAATCCCTACTGATTCAGTGAGCCTAACCTGACTGCTGCTTAAGCAACAGGATTTCAGCCAGATACAGCTCTGCATAAAGTAGAGATAGTCATTTCTGAAATGAAAGATAAAAGAAAACGCTGCTCTGAACTTGCAATTGCCTCATTATTTATCTCCAATATGACTTTAGCAACTGCAATGCGGCAATAGCATCTGAAATCATTTAACATTGTGGTTAAAAGTGTGAGAAATGATCATAATGGTTAAATAACACATATAGGATTGCACACTAATATGCAACTAGTGGGACAAATATGGAGATAGGAAGACTGAATATTTAATTTTAGACAAATATGAACTGGATTGGAGAGCTCAGTGGTCTAGGTCTCTGGCTAAGGAATCCCAGGTTGGGAATTTGATTCCCTGAACTTGATGATCCAGAGGGTTCAGTTGTAATATGATGATGTTATAATAAGGGCTATCTTTTAAAAGTGTGCATTTTAGTAGAAATATCTGGCATTATATGAAGTGTTCTGAATTTTATATATATATATATATATATATATATATATGTTTTCGTAGATTTTCACGGGTATAGGTATGCATGTTAGGGTGGATTCGGGTTTCTTCCCGTGTAGAAATCTGGTTGTTTTGGCGACGTTTCGACGAGGTCTCACCCGTCATCTTCAGGCTGGTGTTCTGGCTTCTTTCTTCTTGAAGCAAAGCGTGATCTCAGTTGAAGTCCTTCTATAAATACTGCTGGGGGTGTGTGGTTTGCTTGCTCTGTTGCTGATTGTAGGTTTGTTTGTTCTTTTGTGATCTGCTGTGTGGCTGAGGCGATCGTTAAGGGCTTAACTGCTGGTGGGTTAGATGGCTGTTTAGAGACATCATGTGTGGGTGAGGTGCTGGATGTGTGTCTATTAGCCTTTTGTTTCTTAACGACCTTGGTGATGGGTGTTCTGGCAGCATCCTGGGCTTTGGTGGAGTGGGGTCCTGTGTCTTGTGAATTCATTTTGGTCTGGCTGCGTGTCTGTGGTCTCCCAATGTTTTTTTGGCGTGTGTAAGTGTGCTCCTTGTGGTGGCTGGAGTGGGGAGTAGCGGTAGATGGTGCAGTCGTGGTTTTGTTATTGGATGGTGGTTTCGTTTCATCTGTGGGAAGGGTCT
The DNA here is from genome assembly GCA_037367245.1 of Phrynocephalus guinanensis. Lineage (NCBI taxonomy): Eukaryota > Metazoa > Chordata > Lepidosauria > Squamata > Agamidae > Phrynocephalus > Phrynocephalus guinanensis. Next base: position 14,844,302 of record CM074733.1, on the reverse strand, counting down.
GGGTTTGTGTTTGGTGTGGATGGAAGGTGGTGGCATCTTGTGTTCTTTTGGACCTGGTGTCAGTCTTTGTGACAGAGGCTCGTCTGTTGACCAGGGCTAGTTTCCAGATGTCAGGCAAGCGGGAGGTGTCATCACGTTTATTCATGTTGTTTGGGTGTTTCTCTATTTCAATGGCTTCCATGATTATTCGACTGTTGAAGTGTTCAGTTTTGGAGATGAGTTTGGTTCTTTTAAAATCAATTTCATGACCTGTTGTTTTTATGTGCTGGAAGAGAGAGGAAGATTTTTCTTCTTTTTTGACTGCGTTCTTGTGTTCTGCGATGCGTGCGCTTATTCTCCTGTTTGTCTGTCCGATGTATGTGGCTGGGCAGACTTTGCATGGTATTTCGTAGACTCCTTGGTTTTCTAGCTCAATCTTGTCTTTGGGGTTTCTTAAAATGTTGGCTATTTTTTGTTCGGTGCAAAAGGCTGTCTTGATATTGTGTTTGTGGAGAATTTTGCTGATTTTGTCTGTGGTGCCTTTGATGTAAGGGAGGAGGGCAGTGCCGTTGTTCTCTTCTGTTTCTTGGTTCTTGGGGGGTGTTTCTTTTTGGATTAGTTTGGTGATGGTGTTTTTTTGGAATCCGTTCGCAATTAAAGCATTCGAGAGAGTGTGTAATTCAGTTTTTAGGTGGTCTTTGTCAGCGAGGCGTTTGGTTCTGGAGATGAGGGTTTTTGCTACGGAGTTGATCTGTGCAGGGTGGTGGTGTGATTGTGCATTTAAGTAGCGGTTTGTATGTGTTTTTTTCCGGTAGATGGTATGTCCTAAGGAGCCGTCAGGTTTTTTGTAGATTAGGACGTCCAGGAAGGGAAGTTGGTTGTTGGCTTCTATTTCCATAGTGAATTGTATTTTGGGGTGTAGGCTGTTGAGATGTGTGAGGAAGTTGTTCAGTTTGTCTTTCCCGTGTGGCCAGATAACAAAGGTGTCGTCAACATATCTGAGCCAGAGTTTGGGTTTATGTTCGGACTTCTGTAACGCGTTGGTTTCAAAGTGTTCCATATATAGGTTTGCGATGACCGGTGAGAGGGGTGATCCCATGGGTGCTCCTTCTATCTGTTTGTATCTTTGTCCATTGTGGATGAAGTATGTGTTGGTTAGGCAGTGGTTGGTCAGATCTAGGATGTGCTTGGGGGGGTTGTATTTGTTGTGGATAGCTGTCAAGGCTTCTTGACAGTGCCCATTCAAGAAGCCTTGACAGCTATCCACAACAAATACAACCCCCCCAAGCACATCCTAGATCTGACCAACCACTGCCTAACCAACACATACTTCATCCACAATGGACAAAGATACAAACAGATAGAAGGAGCACCCATGGGATCACCCCTCTCACCGGTCATCGCAAACCTATATATGGAACACTTTGAAACCAACGCGTTACAGAAGTCCGAACATAAACCCAAACTCTGGCTCAGATATGTTGACGACACCTTTGTTATCTGGCCACACGGGAAAGACAAACTGAACAACTTCCTCACACATCTCAACAGCCTACACCCCAAAATACAATTCACTATGGAAATAGAAGCCAACAACCAACTTCCCTTCCTGGACGTCCTAATCTACAAAAAACCCGACGGCTCCTTAGGACATACCATCTACCGGAAAAAAAACACATACAAACCGCTACTTAAATGCACAATCACACCACCACCCTGCACAGATCAACTCCGTAGCAAAAACCCTCATCTCCAGAACCAAACGCCTCGCTGACAAAGACCACCTAAAAACTGAATTACACACTCTCTCGAATGCTTTAATTGCGAACGGATTCCAAAAAAACACCATCACCAAACTAATCCAAAAAGAAACACCCCCCAAGAACCAAGAAACAGAAGAGAACAACGGCACTGCCCTCCTCCCTTACATCAAAGGCACCACAGACAAAATCAGCAAAATTCTCCACAAACACAATATCAAGACAGCCTTTTGCACCGAACAAAAAATAGCCAACATTTTAAGAAACCCCAAAGACAAGATTGAGCTAGAAAACCAAGGAGTCTACGAAATACCATGCAAAGTCTGCCCAGCCACATACATCGGACAGACAAACAGGAGAATAAGCGCACGCATCGCAGAACACAAGAACGCAGTCAAAAAAGAAGAAAAATCTTCCTCTCTCTTCCAGCACATAAAAACAACAGGTCATGAAATTGATTTTAAAAGAACCAAACTCATCTCCAAAACTGAACACTTCAACAGTCGAATAATCATGGAAGCCATTGAAATAGAGAAACACCCAAACAACATGAATAAACGTGATGACACCTCCCGCTTGCCTGACATCTGGAAACTAGCCCTGGTCAACAGACGAGCCTCTGTCACAAAGACTGACACCAGGTCCAAAAGAACACAAGATGCCACCACCTTCCATCCACACCAAACACAAACCCAGACCCTTCCCACAGATGAAACGAAACCACCATCCAATAACAAAACCACGACTGCACCATCTACTGCTACTCCCCACTCCAGCCACCACAAGGAGCACACTTACACACGCCAAAAAAACATTGGGAGACCACAGACACGCAGCCAGACCAAAATGAATTCACAAGACACAGGACCCCACTCCACCAAAGCCCAGGATGCTGCCAGAACACCCATCACCAAGGTCGTTAAGAAACAAAAGGCTAATAGACACACATCCAGCACCTCACCCACACATGATGTCTCTAAACAGCCATCTAACCCACCAGCAGTTAAGCCCTTAACGATCGCCTCAGCCACACAGCAGATCACAAAAGAACAAACAAACCTACAATCAGCAACAGAGCAAGCAAACCACACCCCCCAGCAGTATTTATAGAAGGACTTCAACTGAGATCACGCTTTGCTTCAAGAAGAAAGAAGCCAGAACACCAGCCTGAAGATGACGGGTGAGACCTCGTCGAAACGTCGCCAAAACAACCAGATTTCTACACGGGAAGAAACCCGAATCCACCCTAACATGCATATATATATATATATATATATATATATATATATATATATATATATATATATATATATATATATATATATATATATATATATATATAGATATATATATATATATATATATAGATATATATATATATATATATATATATATATATATATATATATATAGATAGATAGATAGATAGATAGATAGATAGATAGATAGATAGATAGATAGATAGATAGATATAGATATAGATATAGATATATATAGATATATATAGATATAGATATAGATAGATAGATAGATAGATAGATAGATAGATAGATAGATAGATAGATAGATAGATAGATATAGAAGAGCAGAGAACACTATTCCAAGAAAATACAACCCTACTCACTCTGATCATTAACACAGCTTTTCTGATGTCACGAATTCCATCATATACCAATCGTGAAGCATCAATAAATTCATTTTCATCCACTGCTTGAGCAGGGTCAGAACTCAGTGCTTCAACAGCAGCTTCCACTTGTTCACTAAAACGAGGCATAACTGAAGAACAAATAAGGTGAAAAATAAGCTTAAAGCCAAAATATAAGAGATGAAGTTTCTACAGGGATCCTATAATGAAAAGATCTAATTCATCAGCATTATTGGCACACTTCTTTCTGCTTCCTCATTTGAATGTTATGACTAAGCAAATCCATGCAGTATTTTTCTGTGTATAAGACTATATTCCCCCCCCCAAAAAAACCTAAACATTGAGGAAACCTAAACATTGAGGGTCATCTTATATAAGGAAGTAAGCCAAGGAAAGAACTGTGCAATTACAAAACGGTAATTTTGGCTTGGAAAAGTGGGAGTATCTTATAGACCAAAATACGTCTACATCTGATACCCATAACTCAGAAAAGGGGAAACTCTGGTGTGTACTGAGCAATGCCTTGCAGGATGCCTCTCCTTTCTTGCAGGTGGACCATGTGAGGGAGGGAAGGGCTTTCTTTTAGCACAGAGAGGGAACAGGATAGTGGCTACTGACTGAGCTGCTCGGTCAAGGGATGTTTGTTAAGCAGTTAACACTCTCCAAAATGGGCTAATACATTCTATGTACACAATACCTACAAATACTAAGGGCTACATTTTCTACCAAAAAAAACATGTTTTTGTGCAATGGAACTTTAACTCCCTTCTGCAACCCATGCAGCTCTGAAATTTGCCTGAGGGTTTACAACACTTCAGAATATATTGTGGAGAACACTTGTGCGCAGGAGTGTGTGTGTGTGTGTGTGCGCGCACACGCGTGTGGCATGCGTGCACTGCAGGACAAAAGGATATCTGTACAGTTTACAGCTCCAGTAGGTCAGCGGACCACTACAACTGAACTCTATGTAGAAGAGGGCTAAATTGGTTAAATACCCCATGTTAAAAATCTGAATGCAAAGTTTATCTTACCTGTGTTTGACAAGAGCTTTGTTGCTTCCAACACCTTTTCTGTATACACTCCTGGTTCATAATTATCCATTTCAGAAGTGACAACATGAATTACTCTTGCTGCACGGCCACGAATTGCACCAGCAGTGCGATCTAAGCCATCAACATCTTTTTCTTGGAGAGCAATGACACATTTGTTTACATCTTCCAGAATATGATTTTCTGATGACAAAAAAAAATCAAGAAAGAAATCAGAATGATTTTATAGAGAAGGGCAGAATTACGGCTAATAAAATACATTTAGTTAAAGTTGTCAACAACCAAAGCCTGACACTGTTACACAGCAATTTTGAGTTTCCATGGATAGAGGCCACTCCATCTCAATTTCCTACTAAAGACAACAGTAATCATTCACTCGTTTGAAATCTACCTTATTTCAGATGTGAGTATTTTTATTTATTTATTTATTTATTATTAGATTTATACCCCGCCCATCTTTCCGTAGGAACTCTGGGCGGCTTACAAAAATTGGCAGAGCAACTTACACACAATAGAAAACAATAACAACATAATTGAGCAGAGACTATACAATTTAAACTATAAAACAGTTTGCGCCCTGGCATCACATACAAAGCCCAGCAGCAAGCCCTCTCGGCAAGTGCAAATGAGGATGGCGGGGGGGAAAAAACCCTACAAAAACTCGCCAAAGGCCTCCTGAAAAAGCAGAGTTTTTAAAGCTTTACGGAAGGCCAGCAGGGACTCTGCAGAGTGCACTTCGCTTGGAAGGCTGTTCCATAGAGACGGGGCTGCCACCGAGAAGGCCCGGTTACGTGTAGATGTTTTCCGGGCCTCTCTAGCGGTGGAAACCCGAAGCGAGTGCGCTCATGACTGCTGAACAGGTCGGGCCAAGGTTGATCGCTAGACGATCCGCTCTGACAGGTAGTCCGGGCCCAAGCCATGGAGGGTTTTATAAACTAAAACCAGGACCTTGAATCTGATCCGGGATGCAACGGGCAACCAATGCAGGCGAGCCAGAACTGGGGTGATGCGGTCGTAACGGCGCGCACCCACCACCAGTCTGGCTGCCGCATTTTGTACCTGCTGCAGACGCCGGAGGAGAGTCAAGGGCAACCCCATGTAAAGAGCGTTGCAGTAGTCCAACCTCGAGATCACCAGTGCTTGAACCACAGTTCTCAGAGAGTCACCATCTAGGCATGGGCGGACCTGGGCAATTTGACGAAGATGGTAAAATGCGGATCTGGTCGCGGCTGCCACCTGTATGTAATAAGACGTGTTCCTGTCAATGTTCTAAAATCCTTTACAGATCTGGCAGCCAACCCAAGAGCAGCAGCCAAATCACACACTCGGAAGAGCTTTTTCAGCAACAGTTTGATTGCCACACAATCTTAGCCTTCTGCATATGTTCACCCAGGAACCTGAACAACTTTTAAGGCCCCAGTAAGATAAAGATGCTCAAGGGCCGACTGGCAGTATTTTGCTCATGCTCCTTCGGCATCTCTCACCATGTCACGCTTTATGGTACTCAGTTTTCCAGATATTTCTAATGTTTGGAATTCAAGGTATTAAATATTAGCATATGCTCCTTTTATGGAGAAATAACTTGTACAACATTCTGTAATAAATATTTTCTTTATTTTGTGATTCAGCCCTCATTCAGGTTTCCCCATATAATATTCCATTCTGACATTACCAAATCCATTCTAAATAGATGAATGAAAATCACACAGACTGGTTAGCCAGACTTCCACAAATAATCTTTATAAACCAAATTTCACGTTCCCTCTGTCTTTATGATGTAAAAAAGGTATTATAATAAAGAGCAAACTAGTACTGTAATTCAAGAAGGAACTAGCAAAACAGTTGGCAGAGAAGGTCTATAATATAAAATATACAGGCCAAATCTAATCAAAGAGTCTAGGTCTCTAACCTCAGCCTAGAAAATATCCAGAAAAGGCTATAAGCAGGCTGGAAGTACCTTGTGAGCCAACCCAGGCTTGTAAAATCTCTACATAATTAGAAACCTGTAATACAAATCTTCCCATCCACTACTAGCTTGAAGGATATAGGAGCTAGAATTTCTATGTCCGCACACTGAAAAACTTTTTGACAAATAAGGATAGAGAATTGTTGAGTGATGCCAGAGATACTTTCAGCATTCCCGTACTAGGTGGCAGGGTCACAGCTGAAATGTGTGTGTGGGGTGCCCCCCTCTCCAAACCCCGACCAGTCAAAAAGCCCCAGGTAGGAGGTGGGGATCACAAGGAAAAAGGAAGTTAGCCGTGGTAAACTGAAGCTCTGCTTGAATTTACCTCTGCCTCCTCCTTTCTCCTGTGCTCCCCCTCCTCCCAGGATGGTTTTCTGGATAGGGAGGCCCCACTGCCCACAGCACTCCATGTCCAAAACACCCCCCCCCCCCCGGGGGGAGGAGGTGGTGGTAAGGGAGAAAGGAGCAGTCAGGCAGGGAATTTATTACAGTCAAAATCAGCTGGGAGGTGGTGGGGATGAGGCTTCTGCATCCCACACCGCACCAGCTAGATTGCTGGTGCCATGGGGGATTAATTTTGTTTTGTTTTATTTTGTTTTGTAAGTAATGATTTTATTTTGAAAAATTTCATTATGATATGAAACAAAACGCGGTGGGATGAAACAGAACGAAATACAGTTTTTGTGTTTCGTGCCCATCCCTAATAATAAGTAACCGGAATGCATACATTCATGTCACTTGCTAAAGCAATTATGCACATGGTTTTTCCCTACAAGAGAAGTTCTCCATGAAGATTTAGTGTGAACTAGGCTTAAACCCCTGTGATTTCTTATCAGAACTAGTTATTGATAAAGGTGTGTGCATAATTAGTTTGGATCCTCTTGGCCAGATATCTTCCAGACACCACTGCACTTAGCCTGAAAAATCCCTGACCAGGATGAGAACATCCAAATTAATGACCTGGTTTTTCCAAATTTTGTCAACTATATTTAATTCATATGGATCAGAAGCAAATGTTCTTCATCTAAGTCTTGGCTGAGAATGAACTTAATTAAGCACATTGTTGAAAGCTTCATAAAATAAGCCAGTGCAGAAGACCACCAGTCTAAATGAACCAATGTCCAACTGGAAGAAGTGAAGTACAGAAGAAGGGTAACGCATCACCTCTCCTCTCCACTGAACACATTCCCTAAGACAGCACATTCTATCCAGAACACAAATTTCCACCTTGGCCCTGCCATCATCCTCAGGTGAAAGCCCCAAGACTGCTACATATTTGTCCTGGACAGTGAAGAGAAGCCTCAAAGAATGCTTAAAAATTCCTAAAAGCCACTCCTCATTTTGAAGTAACCAAGAGAGCAAAGCTGCCTCATTTTCCTGTTGCCTGATGTGTCCTTGTATGCCTTGTTGATTGGCTTACAAAAGCACCTCCTGTTCCAGGTCTTCAAAACACAGCCACCATACAGTCTTTTAACTGTGAGTGGTGTCAGATTTTGATAGCTAGCTAAGAGTTCACACCAGTGGAGACAATCAAAGAGGTGAAGGAGGCAAGGCAAAACAACAGCTTGTTGATATAACAAAAGAGAATGAAGAGCACCCAGGCTTTTAACTTGCCACACACGAAACCAAAGCACGCTTAATTGAAAACTAGCAAGGCGAACTCCACTCTAATGGAACACGAACCTGCTAAAATCTGCATGGACCAAGTTTCCCCCCTTTAAGGGGAAACAAGATGAGGAAGCCTGAATATGAAGACAGGCAAGCAACTGGAAAGGAGAGAGGAAATAAAGAGAGGCGGAGCAGTATAGCTCCTTTCAGTACCAGGTAGAACAGGGTGGCTGTACTGGCTGAGTATGGCTGAAATGGGTGGATATTGGCCAGCCTGGAAAGAACTGCTCTAGAATTTGTGGGCTCACAGCATTTGCAAGTCTTGGGGGGGAAAGGGCAAGTCGTGAAGTGTATTACTTTCCCCAAGTGATTTATAGTCCACTAAGACACTTCTCACTGGTAGCCACTGAGAAATCGTAAGTTAGCCGGCAAAATTTCTGCTCTTTCCCTCTTACTCCTAAAGAAACAAGTACTGAAATAATATTTACACAATCAAGTTCTAGTTACTACAGCTTATATTTATTAGAACTATCCTACACGAGAAAATAAACCTCAGACTCTTTTAATAGAAGAGGATTTCTCCCTCGTCTTCAGTCTAGAGGGTGTGCACACTGATTGCAATGGATGAAGAAATTTGGTTCTGCATGCTATTAAAAATGTCAGACATCGGTCATCAATGGTGCTTGTTCACTGATCAAAGTCCCATCATCTGCTTTACTATATGTAATATGCCTTAAGCTCTGAGGCTTCTTACAGAGAGTGAACACATAACTCTCACCTGTAGGCTATGTCACAAATAAAAATAAATTTATTCAAAAGACAACTTCTGAAGAAATTAAATAATGGCACAAGCTGTTTTCTATTCCTTTATCCAAACGAATGTCAGCAAATAAATTGTATATAATAGACCTTTTTGCCTTAAGCAAAGTACAGGGAAAGCATTTGCACACACACACACACACACACACACACACACACACACACACAGTAGCCAGAATTCTATTGGAGTTTGATCACGGTTCATGTTCAATTGCCAGGGCTAAATATATTAATTTTAGAACAGAACAGCTGGAAAGCAACCTATAGACAATGGAGTCCAAACACTGGCTACACACAGCCAGACAGCCTTTCTATTGAGCTACCCACCAGTTCTGGATGATCCAGTGCTGGGATGTATCTTGGTCACGTGCCTCACTTTACAACCAATATATGCCATGGCATGGCCTCTTGGAAATCAGTTGCAGCGAATTATGCAAATCTGACATGGACATCAACAGGATTCTAGCAAGCTTTTCTCTACACAACTGGTAGCTTCATCAGCAAACAATCACAACAAACTTCACCTTATTTCAGTCTGTCTATACAGCAACAGGCCAAATTTAATGTGGTTTTGTGGTGTTTTGTTACTGTCTTTTCCAAATGTTTTTTCTTACTTATTTCCACATTATTGTTTTATCCAAAAATTTGTTTTCAATCTATCTTTTACTATTGTTTCCTACTATGAGCACCCCTTTGGCAGAAAGTGTCGAATAAAAATGTTAGCATGTAAACACTGACACTTCACACCAGGACAATTGTATATTGCAAAGACAATGGAGATAAGCACCTCCTTCAGAAATGTCCTTGAATGTGTCTTCACATGGCATGGACTAAGCTATTTTGCGGAAACCTGCAGCAGTGCTGTGGGTTATATGAGCTGAACAGGTAAAATTGTGAACTAAAATGAAGGTGAGGAACCATCCTACCAGGTATGTAGGAGCTGTGTAAGACTCCCTTAGAGAGGTGAAAGGTAGCCGCGACAATGGACAACGCTATTCAAAAGAATTCTTAAAAATACTACTCAAATGTAACAAATGATAAATGCAGAAGTGGTCTTAGCATGTTGGCGTTCATCACCTGATACTGCCAGGAAGTCATCAATGGACGTAATGTCATCCACAGCATCGGTCAGCACACGCACTTGTTTCTCCCACTGCTCTTTAAACATGTCCATGTTTTCTTGAGCTAGTTTGCTTTGTGGCTTGGCGGCCAAAGCTAATGCTGCATTGATCACCTACAAAACAATGTAAAATTAATACCTCATTCACCTATTTTCAGATGTTATGTGCCTGAAATGAACTCTCCTCTCTGGAACTAGCAGGCTACTTAATCGGACCTTCTTTTCAATGATGGCGTAAGGGAGGAACTGAGGTCACGTATGGACCAAAAGACTCTTGATCTAAGTGCCTCCCTTACACCATCACTGGTGTATTTTAAAGAGCTATTTTACATTGTTGCATTTCATGTGAAAGTGGTATACAGAATACAACTTACCTGAGGACAGAGCGCTTCAAGCTGGCTTGCTGACATGTGAACCAATTTCACACCTTCTTCATTATTTGAGATAGAACAGGCCAAGTTGGCAACCTGGGTTCAGGAAGTAAAGACATTTTAGGAGGGTTAACCCACTTGTAAGATCTTGCCTTTGATATGAATATCAGCCTCATTCAATCTTATGTCCAGTCACTTATAAGGAATACTTTCAGTTCACCTACCTTTTACAATTAGTGATCACCACCACCAATCCAGTCAATTATAAAAGAAGGAAGTAGAAACATGTTTAAAGCTGACATTTGTTTATAGCCAATGCTAGCCTCTACGAACAGTCAGGGTCTCGATTGTTCTCTTATGTACAAATAATTATAGACTACTGCACATATTAAAAGCAACTTTCATTATCTGGCAACACAATGTCACTGTTATTCTACAGCAGCACAATGTTAGCTGTATGTGAGTCAGTTTAGCTAGCTACTGAAAGGAGAACATACATATTAGCTAAACATGCAATCAGTTTTACAGCCTATAATTTCAATTAACTATTTAGGGTTCTCAAAATGAAATTGGGTGTAGGAAGATCACTTTTGTGAGCAGTTTATGTATATCCAACATTCTTACAAAAATACAGCGCAAGACAACAAAAACTAGTTTCTAGAGATCTGCTTGGAAGCTTGCTATCTAGAGACTAGTCCTTCCATCTATTTTCTGGAAGGGTATTGAAAGCCACAGAAAGTGATGTTATTTTTAAGTGAAAACATTCTATATTTTGGAATTTTTGCCTCAGAGAAGGGATTCTAAAATGCTTGATAGTTATTAGCTGACAGGTGAATGACAGCTTGTTATTTGAAGCCTACATTTTGCACGCAGAAATATGTAAAACTACCATAAAAAGACAAGAACACTGTGTTCCCTCTTACTAAATTGGCAAAAAAGGCTTCCTTTTAGCAGCAGTCTCCCAAGGGAAATCAAAACTGGTCAGTAAACCAGTTTCTGTTAATAAGTTAATTATGTCTAGAAAGATTTCTGCATGAACAAAGAAAGAAAACATTAAAAGCATCTTAATGTATTTCTTCTAAGTAGCAGAGGCAACTCTAATGTCATCAAAATAAAGCAAGGAGGAGTCTGAATTCTGCATTTGATGTCCAAAGTCTTATGGCTATAGTTACTCCAGGCTTCAACTACATCTAACTATTTTGACATCTTTCACATGCTCCCATGCATATATGCGCCTTTTTTCTAAACACCAATGCAGAGATTTTCTTCAACAACAGTACCGGATAACAAACTCAGGTAGCCACACTGGTAAAAAAACAACTATATTTCTGAAAACTTATGAGGCCTATGTCATGTTTGTTTTAAACGTATAAAAGCCAAATGCACTATACAACAAATAAACTTCGGTTAGAAAGACTTATGTTGACTGCTTTCAGACAAATAATATCAGAGAGATCTTCAGAATTAAAAACCTTGTTTTTAATTAAGCTAAAAACAGAAGACAGACTGATAATCTGAAAATTTAAGAGCAAACTTAGCCTAAATATGGCACCCACACATGGAGGCATAGTTTGACTGCCCTTGTCTCCAAGTGAACTGAAGGTTTTAAAAGGTTTATAAAACAGTTTTTTTTTTAAAAAGGCATGCATTGTCTACGCCTTCCTTCAGCAATGGAATCACTTTGTTGCTCTGCAAAACGCACTGTATATGAATAACAGAAATGTTTATGCTAATGTAGTTGAAATTTGTTCTACGCAGATATAGATATATAACAATTGGGCTAAATAAAAAAACATAAGTAGCTTAGACTTTGGAAACACGTCTTCTAGTACAGACAGAACAGATACATTTTATGTAGTTTTCAAAGAATGTACTTTTTGCCAAGTTTGTAACCTATCTCCAAGAATCTGCCCCTTACATCTTATGAGGCATGGATGACCTGCGGCTGCCTACTAGTACTGCCAGCATTTGGATGAGCAACTTACTATTTACCCTCAAGTGACAATCCTGCCAGATATAATAGTAACAAAAGGATGCACACAATACTTTCCTGTAACACTTTGCCACCATCTGAGCTAATGCGCAGGAGACAGAAATGTAAGGGCTGGGTAGCCTTCTAGAAGGCTGTCCATTCTAAATGTAGATCGAGTCTTTAGATTTTGCTTTGAAATTAACTAAGAATGACACCAGAATAAGAAATTAGGTTGATGTCTCAAGTGAGGCATTCTTGGCTCTACGAGGAGTTTACTTGCAGGAAGTTAAGCATACAGCTCCATTATTTGACCAAGCAAATCATAATTTTTGCCTCTCAAAGTTCCTGTCTTCAGAATTTCCTGACTACTGCTAAAGATGTCTTTCTCTCAATGGATCATAAAAATTTACTATTATCATGAAAGGTACTTCAAGAGCTTACAATAATTCATAACCAACAACAGCGGAGTTGTCAGACTTTGAAGCTCATTAAAATGATTTGGAAATCAATCTACTTTGTTAGACTATAAACCATTATTTATTGGATGAATTCTGTGGAAAAGGACAGGTTATTGAAGAAGTTTTAATAAAGTTTTAAAGTTTAGTTAGTGCATTCAAGGTTTGGGCATCTAATTAGCTTTAAACACATGGGGGGGGGACAGAACCCTGTACAGTGGGGCAGTAAATTAGAGGGCACGTTGAACAGAATTATATTTGTTCTCATCCAGCACCTTGACATTCCAGTCACAAATGTTAATGGACTTCGCTAAACAATTACAGTATATGAGAGCTAGAATTAGATAATACAGTTTTACCAATCCTGATGGAGATGGTTTATTTACAAATCCAAGTCAGTACTTGATACCACGAATGATACTTATGTTGACTTAATCAACCTTTATAGTGTGTGAGAAATTTGTAACTTATGAATTACAGCTTTTCTCTGCTAAGGACTTCCCATCAATATAAACCCTTTCTATATTCCTGTTAAAAGCAGCAAGTTGTTCTGCTAAAGCAAGCAGAAACAACACACTGCTGTGAATAAAATGCAGAAGTGATGTTTGAGATGTCTGCTCTTTCATAGTAACATGTCATATTCCACAGCAATGGAACATATAAAGACTACACAGCCATTTCTAATATAATGATTCTAACCCATAAATGCCAATACTTAAATGTCCAGTCATTTGGCACTAATTAACTGGAGACTTTTATCTTCACTATTTATTCAGTCATATTTCTAAACTTCCTTCTATAATTTGTCAGCAAGGATTTTATAAAACTTAATTTGTAGCTGAGAACCAGCGTGGGTGGGACTCAATAAAGTTGGGCAATTCCCTGGGGTAGCTATCTCACATACCTCCCAAACCCTATCATGGTCACATATTTTTAGAATTCTATAAAATTAAGAGAATACTTTGTGCTCCCCTGCTTGCCTGAAGACACTTCTAATTCATGCATCTGTTCTAAACAGGAATATAAAATCATGATGACCAGCGTCAAGCGAGATTTATTTCAGGATGCCAGAGCCCAAGGTTGTTCAAGACAACTAGTCAGCAGCAGCAGCTCCAGGAGAAATAACAGGGTAAAAAGTCTTAACGCAGCGTAAAACAGCATCCAGATTTAATCATATTACCTCAATCAACTTGTTGGCATGTTCACGGAAAACCTGGGCATATTCCTTAACTTCTTTTTCATTGCCATTCTTGGCAGCTTCAATGAGAACTAGAAGTGGTACATTTGTTTCCAAAAAGGAATCTGAAACATGGTCCATAACAGCTTTGCGGAGCTATGGACAAACATAAAAAACAACATTAGTCTTTCACCAAAGTAATTGTTTTGCTAAACTTCTGCATTAATGGAAGTCAAACGGCTTACTTTGTCAGTTGTCCTTCTACTACAAAACACAATTCACTTCAGTGTAAATTAACACAACTTCATGAGACCTATTCTGAAGACATCTCCTTTCAACTAACACAATCCATACACATTTCATATAACATTTGCTTCAAAATCGTTTTAAAAGGAAAGAGTATTCAAAAATAACTGGGAGATACAGGGAACAGTACTTGTTTCCAGATTTAAAAACGGAGCTGAACTGAATAGTCTCTGCTTAGCTATCATTACTTAATACACATTCTCCTTTTTATGCTGATCTTCGCAGGAAAATCTCCCTTCAAAAGTAAGTCCTATAATTTTGATGCTACAGCTATACAATCTGGTTGATACTAACTTTTGGTTTATAACTAACAACTCAAGCTCTCCAACAATTAGAGAGGTTGAAACAGCTCAAGCCTTCCTGCATCTATAATTCACCACAATAACTACAAGAGCTTCCAGAAAGTTTGGATCTGATCTGCAAAGCTATCTAACTCTCTCAAGCAGCACAAAGAAGTTCAGGGGTGCAAAACACATCCCCAGTCTTCCCGCAACTATTTTCATTATATTTTAAAAAATGTTTTGCTCAGAATGTCTCCTTCTCCATCTGTTTCGGACTGAGAGTTGAGGATATTCTTCAAAGTCAAAGCCCCTCAAAATAGCTTGGGAGTACAGTGGACCCTTGTATAACAAAACATTTTGTAACAAAATCTGTACAACATAAAAAATTCTGGAGATAGGGGAAATTTGCTTAACAGAATCCCCTATGGGGCGAATCCGTACAACATAAAATGGTTGCAATTAGAGATTACTCCATTTTCAATGCATTCCTACTGAAAATTTGTATAAAGGAAAATTTGCTTAACAGAATTTAATTAGGAATGAATTAATTCCTTTATACAAGGTACCACTATAGTAGAGTAAGTGGCCTGATTGCTGTGTGAAGCCACTAGAGGGAGCAAAGGGACTTTTTCAGTTAAAAAAATAAAATATTTTTGACAGGGGGTGTAGGGAATTACATGTGGCCCTCCAAGTTTCAGGGGAGAGCATGGGTGCCCCCTAGAGGGCTGGAAGTTCCATTCCCATTATAAATTAAAGTGAGGAAGATTCACCAAATACTGGTTGCTGAACAGCAAATTCAAAGCTGTGAGATACATTTCAATTGTTATGTTAGATTACAATCCTTCAACTACCTCAGTGTTCATCTGGACCACTACTGTTAGATGGTGCTGACTAATAAAAAAATAATCATGTGCATTGGGGTGCACTGAAAAGATCGTCCTTTCTGTTTTAATGAGATGAGCTTCACACAAAAGCCAGTTCAACTTCTACCTTTTAGGCATGTTCAACCTGCAGTAGGTCTAAACCACAGAAATAACAAGACTGCTTTCACGAAGCTCTCTCTGATGTTCAAGCTCTCTCTGATGTTCTCGCTACAGAAAAAGAGTTCCTGCTAGGGAGGTAATCCCTACAGGAAGTGATGTGCTCACAAAAGACCAGTGCCGCTGAAGAAAGAAAGAGGAAGAGGGACATTTTAAATTCAGATTGATTAAAACAGCCCCCCCCCCCTTTGAGTCTTCTGTGAAAACAGCGGGGACCCCCATTCTCAAGACCAGCCTGCCCAAGTTCTAAATGAAACCAAGCATTTAGATTTCAGTGACAACGGACGGAGCAACAGGTTGTCAGAATCAAGTTGACATGATAAATGGAATGTTATTTTGCAGAACCACCTGAAGGAGGATTTCAACCACATGTATACTCTACCTGTCTACGCAAATCCCTTGTCTTTTTTGTCATTTTATCTATCGCCAAGTTCAGAGCATCACTTCTTTCTCTGCGCCCAGCCTAGGGGGGGAAAAAACAGATAAAACTAAGTTAGATTAATGCATTGTCCCCGCAGAAGTGGCTGCAATTCAAAGCTTGCACACACTCAAGATTTTTCCCACCCCTATTCGTCTCAAGGGCAAACAGCAGAGTGTGTGCGTGAACTCAGCTTCCATGCATCACTCAGGAGCTCTGTTGGGGTCTGAATACTGTATATGGACTGACTTATGTAGATATTAGTTCCAGGCATCTCCCATGAGCATAAAAAGGCTATAATCTGCATATACCTAGATATTTTGCTTCTCTAACAAGCAAACTGAAGTCTGCCCCAAGAGTTTCAGTACTTGCCAATTCTTACAATTGTACATACAATTATAAAAATAGCAAGAATACCTAAATCCAATGTTGAGAGGGTCTGGACAAAAGGCACTAATGTCTACCCCCCTCTCCACCAATGAGCCCTGGTTGGGCTTAAATAATGGGAGTGTGCAACAGCAGGAAGTAGCAGTACTTTGAGCCTATTTGTCTTAATTATTATAATTTACCTCAGTGCCCTGAAATGTTACTAGGACTGAGTTATTTTGTGGGAAATTAAAATAGCAGTTAGACAATACTGCAACAACCAGAAGTTTAATCTCTTGCCTGAAGGTGGAACTGGGCCTTTGAGAACGCCATGGCAAATCTCTAAGAATGCCCTTTGGTCCTACTTACAGTATACCAGTTTTTTAAAAAAACCCAACAAACTTAGCCATGAAAAAGATTTATTCTTTAGCAGAATATCTTAAATCTAATGTGGATAAATATCAATGATGTTTTAAAAATCAAATTGATTCAAATCACAATTTGAATCTATTTTTAAAAAATTAAATTGTCAAAGATTCTAGTTTTTTTTAAAAAAAATTAAATCATGATTTAAATCAAATCCATCCTGCTTAAATCTAACCCAAACCGGAGCATACCTGAGAAGCTAAACTTTCAAAAAAGGTATCTTAGAAAGTCTTTAGAATGAAGTAAAGATTAACTCCGAAACTATGCATAACTACATTCAAACAGAATATATTATTTAATGTGTTTCTTCAGGATGGTAGTCTTTGTTACATCTCAAAGTACTTACAATCCAGATCACCTAGCAAATTCATCATCACTTCAAGTAACAGGCATCCTTCAGATTCAAACACACATGGCAGCGAAGCCATCAGGGTTCATCAACTAACTGTCCACTACCATATCTCCACACACTCTTTAAAAATCCCAATGATGAAGCTACCGTGTTTCCCTGAAAATAAGACAGTGTTTTATATTAATTTTTGCTCCCCAAGATGCGCTAGGTCTTATTTTCAGGGGATGTCTTATTTTTCCATGAAGAAAAATACAGTACACATTTATTGTTATCTTATTATTGGGGAGGCCTTATTTTTGGGGGATGCCTTATATTTATTTCAGTGTGGGGCAAAACTCTGTAGGTCTTATTTTCAGGGGATGCCTTATTTTTGGGGAAACAGGATATTAGTGGAGTCCCCCCTATGGCCATCTCCATCTATCTAAGCAATGGCTTACAAAACATGCCATTTGTTTTGAAACCTGGACTTCAACTAATTCAGTGTGTGCTTTTGTCAGCAGTACTGTACTTTTTTCTTCCCCTCCCTCTTAGGGAAGGCCTTGCAGCCTTGACTCTTCCTACCAAGAGCCAATATCCAGAAGACACTCCCTTCTTGTACATATTTCTAACAATATTTGTACATTCACAACTGCAAAAAACTTTAGAAACAAATAAATAAAGAGGCACAAACGTGGTTATTATGGTGCAAACAAAAAACAATACCACAAAAATGACAACACTCTCAGCCAGGCATTTGCTGTCAAGACTACAATTTTCAATGACAGCATGATGCTATCAGCAGCAGGAGAAGTTGTCAAGGAAAAAAATATTGCACCTAGGTCTCTTGTTTCTGACCAGCGAATATGGAATCTGCATAGCAACACAACAAGCCAAGGTATACTGTTATCTCTGCATGACAGATGCAAATACCATGTCAGATCATAAAACCCCGAGCCAGGCATATGAGGGTGTTAAGGGGATGTAGAGTGGAAAGAATGGCATTGATCAAACAGGATCCGAGATCAGCAGAAAGCCAAATCACCTTTTGCACAGGTGGCAGTGTTGCACTGCAAAAACATCTGTTGAATTTAAGAAACAGAACAAGTGGAGCATCCTTATACTCAGAAACAAGGGTTTGTTTGAGGAGTAAGTACATTTACTTTTCTATCTTCTCAATCCATTAAATCAGAAAACTTTTTTTCTGCCTTCCTCCTAGGACCAGCAGAGGAGGTACAGTTCCCCACAGTGACCCACTGTATTTCTGCAGTGGGCAGGATCTGCTTGATTTTGTCCCAAATGCCAAAGAGCTACACAATATTTTACTCTTTTTTTCACCAGCCCAATCCTCTGTTCTACAGCTATTCTTTATTGTTCCTGTGTACCAGGCTAGTGCTTTACAAGGAATGTTTACAGATATGAGAAAGGCCCTGATCTGGAAGCATGAAGGAGGCAGGCTAAAGACTACAGTAGTGGTTGTAAGCGGGAACAACCAGAGCTACTGCATAAAGCAGGCATGTCCAAACTTCGGCTCTCCTGATGTTTTGGACCACAATTCTCAGAATTCTAAACTTAGATGGCCAATGACAAAGGACTGTGGGAGTTGTGGTCCAAACATCTGGAGGGCCGAAACTTGGACATGCCTGGCATCAAGTGTTGCTCAGTGTGAAAAGCAAGTGTTCTAGTCTTTTTGGGGGATGTTCTATATGCTTTTCTTAATCCTATGAAGAGACTAAAGAGACCCAAAACCAACAGAATCCTCCTTAGAAACGATCCTGCCAGAGATCCCTAAAATCCTTCAGAGAGAGCCACAAGAACCTCTTTAATACTGGATTCAGTTTTTTTAAAAGCTTCCATGGGCTCAGAAAGACCACTAGAGTTCTTACTGTATGGTAATGATTGGACGGACTCACAATGGCTTTCCAACATCACATAGCCAGGGTTGCTTGAATCCAGGGCGTTCCAAATCGTACAATATGTGTACCGAACCCTAAACACTCCTACCAAAAGTGTTATGACTTTATTGTATTTTAATCTTCTGTTGTCTTTATCTCTACTGCAAGCTCCTTTGGAGCCCAGTTCTGGGGAAGAAGGGGCATACTGGAGTAAGCATGAGAATGGGAAGATGTTGGGTCTGAGGAAGCAACAAGAAGCATGGATAAAGAAAATTATACCGTGATACAGCTGAAGTTAAATCAAGCTTGGAAAACCATGGAGTGGGTCTCTATACATTGGAATATAACCATCGTCACCACCTTTGAACTGCAGAGCTGGAAGGCTCTCTAGTATGGACCACAGACTCCAGCCCCTCCTCAAGGAGGCACAGAGGGGAATTGAATTTCCAACCTCTGGCTTTGCAGTTCAAAACAAGTTCCCTGACTGGGAAATGAACCTGGGTTGCAATGGTGAGAAGGCCAAATCCTAACCACTAGACCACTTCAGATACAATAATCTGAGAGCACATAATTAACTGCTGTTACAGCCAGGCCAAAAAAAAAAATGTAACAGCACTTGTTTGTTGATTGATTTTATGTTTATTATCATGTCTAAAGATGTTTACTGTGGATTAATGTTACTGATAGAACAAACCTCAAAATATTTGTTAGACATTACGTTATATCCACTAAGGCCTAAATCTGATTATTAGTCCCAATCAGAGTACCTGCACTGAACTGACCCTGCTGAGTTACTCAGTCTATACTAGTGGCAGTGAACCTTCGGCACTTCAGATGTTTTGGGCCACAACCCCCATAAATCCAAGCCTGTATTTGGAGTTGTGGTCCAAAACATCTGGAGTGCTGAAGGTTCACCACCACTGGTCCACGCTACTTCAGAGTACCAAATGGATTTAGGCCTTTTTATTTACTCTAACAAAAAGTTGCATCTGATTACATATCCTGACTCTGCTTTGCCAATGTTAAGCCAAACAGTATTAACAATTTGAAACCTGGATTTTACCCGGGGGCCAAATAGAAACAAGACAACATTTTCATGACTTAAAATATAGCCAAATAAGTGAGCTGCAAATACAGTAACCCCCGCCCCCCGCCCTTTTGCAGTTCATATACTGTAGTCCCAATATATTGCGGGACCATAGTATATGAAAAAAGGCCCCCTGGGATAAGGGGGAAAGGCCTGTTTCAGGCCTCCTGTACTTACCCCAGGACTGGCGCTGACCCGAATGGGCCGGCGAGGGCCTTCCCAGGCCTGTCGGAGGCCCCAAAAGGGTTTCTGCGCAAACCAGAAGTAACCTCCAGATTGCTGAAAAGCATTTGTCACGCCTTTGAGGGCCTTTCTGGGCCTGAGGCCTCGGAAATGCTTATCAGTGATCTGGAAGTCACTTCTGATTCGCATGGAAGCCCTTTGGGAGCCTCCCACAGGCCCAGAAAGGCCTTTGCAGGCCTGTTCAGGGCAGTGCCAGGCTGGAGGTAAGTAGAAGAGTCCTTAGCTAGGCAGGCCCGAACCGACCTGCATCTGCATATTGCGGATTTTTAATTATCGCGGGTCAGTTCGAGTCCCTAACCCCCACAATAGGCAGGGGGTCACTGTTTGACAACAACTGACAACAACTAGTTTCAAAACAACTAGTTTCATACATCTTAAGACAGATCTAATTTGCTGTTCAATCTACTTTCAAAGATATGGAAGTATCATCCATCTAACATAGTGGTTCTCAACCTTCCTAATGCCACGGCCCTTTAATAGAGTTCCTCATGTTGTGGTGACCCATCCCCCTTAGAAGGGGGGGAGTGAAGAGATGTGATGGCGGTTCCATGGCATGCCCCTCCTTGCTCCTGTAGCCATTCCAGGCGATTGATCCGACCGAGGAGGAGGAGGAGGAGGCGAAGCAGCGGCAAGAGCAGCATGGGCATCCACTGGTGAGGCTGCTGACTGGGGGGAAGGTGGCAGCAGCTGACTCCAGAGCAGCAGTGGCTCCCCCCTCACAAGCGAGCTCCCTCCTTCCGTCCCCACTGCTGCTGTCACAGTAGAAGGGTCATTCGACCCCCCCAAAGGGGGCCGTGACCCCCAGGTTGAGAACCGATGATCTAACAGGAAGCTTAACCAGATTATTGATCTGCATGTATCATCCTATGTAAGAAACAAACTATTTATAATCTTTGTCAAATGAACTAAGCAGACTGATACAACTACTTTTCAGCTAGGAGTCGGGAAACACAGGGTTAATTTGGTATCAAATGACTTCATGTAAATAGGGAAGAAAAAGTTTGCATACACCCTCACTAATCTATGGATACCCATGGATAATTATTATTCCAGTTTCAGTCAAGTGTGTTTGCTTGTTCGTAAATCTTATCCAAACTATTCAGAAATAGAAACAAGAGCACGAGTAATGGAGGTAGTTTAAAAAATAATTCTGAAATAAAAAACCTATTAAAAGATTTTGTTGAATTTCCTTTGAGGGACATCTATCAAAATCTATCCTTTTCAGTTACATTAAATATCTCCGTCTTCTTAGCTATATTTATTTTTCTAATAATGCAGATCACTTTTTAAGTGTTAAGCTTTCCTTGATGGTTCTCTGTTAAGCAGTTAACACAGACACACTCTTAGCCCTTTCAGATAGCAGAATACCAGTAGGACCAACACACAAAAGATTGTGACTCTACTTCACAATTTTTACCATACACCTCAAGGTTGGAGTAACAAGCATACAGCCTGCCTAAGACACCTCTGCAAAGTCATTCCTATCCCTTGGATGTCAAATGAAGAATTCGTACAGTTAGGTTTTTTCCTCTTAGTGGTAGTCTAATCTCACCATTCACAGTATGCACCACAGTGCCTTAAACTGCAAAGCTTCTGGAAAACCCAAACAAAAAGGAACGTCACGAGATGACGTCAGCCTATATACAGTTGTGTGGTCGCAGCACATAATCAAATGCGTTCCTGTACCGTATCCCTGAAAGCTTTTCAGCAAATGCATTCAAGCGGCTACAGAAGCCTCTCTCAGCAATAAGCCACCCATCTGCCATCAACAAGTTAAAAGACAAAAAAAGCCATAGCTGTGGAAAGCGCTTTCAATTTAAATGACTGTATGGAATAAAAAAGGGGAAAAATTCAATTACGCACTGATCAGGAATTAACAGACCTGTCTTTGAAAATCAACGAAATGAATTCAAAAGGAATACATGAGAAAGGGGATGTGAAGTCATTTTAACTCTAACATCAGAGGACAGTAGAAGTAAACTATTAAAAGGCTGTCAACGTTAAAGCTTTTTACAGACTCACTGTGTTGAGTCTAAAACTACGACTGAATGCAACCTCCAACGTACTCAAAAGAATGGGTAAGTTTATATATTTTAGTCTGTTGTACTATGCAGTTGATATTGATTTAGAAATGCGCATGTTAGTAACGACAGCTTTTTTTTTTTAATAAAAAAAGACAATTGGAAAATGCCTGTCAGTAATTTCAAGATTTAAAATAGAAGTTCTAAATGTTTATATAAAAGATGTTTTAAATGTAAAGGACTTGAAGAAACAATTTAATGCATGTTGTTACCTGCATTTTTGTTGTAAACATACATCTGATAAGAATATCCTATTTTGTTGTTTCCCTGAACTATATTCTGCAGGCTTACATTTCAAGTGGCCATTAGGGGCTCCTGTGCTGGCAGCACTATATGCAATGAGTATTGTTTTTAAAATGCTGCCTGCCTTGGGCACAGCTTGTCCGCCAAAATGCCGTTGTGAGAAGCTGTTCTTTTACTGTGACTCTCAGGGGTTTCACTCAGTGCCAAACACCACTGACAAGGGCTGTCTAGGTTTGTCATTGAGGCACAATTTTATTATGGAACTTGAAGGGGATCAGTTTGCAAGCTTCAGTCAACTTACTTGGCTTCATTTAGACCATAATCAAATTGACACTATAAGAGAAGATGGTTTCCAAGGACTGTACAAACTCAAGGAGTTAGTTTTAAGTTCAAACAAAATCTCTTATTTGCCAAACACAACTTTTAGCCAACTGCTTAACCTGCAACATTTGGACCTCTCTTTCAATCAATTATCAGCTTTGCATCCTGAGTTGTTCTATGGCCTTCGAAAACTGCAAACCTTGAGTTTACGTTCTAATTCCCTGAGGACTATCCCAGTCCGTCTATTTTCAGACTGTCGTAGTTTGGATTTCTTGGATTTGAGCACAAATCGCTTGCGGAGTTTGGCACGCAATGGATTTGCAGGATTAATCAAACTGAGGGAGCTTCACCTAGAGCACAACCAGCTGACAAAGATTAACTTTGCTCATTTCCTGCGGCTAAGCAATCTGCACATGCTCTTCTTGCAGGGGAACAAAATTAGCAACTTGACATGCGGGATGGAATGGACCTGGGGCACTTTAGAAAAGCTAGATTTGTCTGGAAATGAGATCAAAGCCATTGATATGACAGTTTTTGAAACAATGCCTAATCTTAAAGTACTCCTAATGGATAACAACAAGCTAACGACTCTGGAGTCCAAGGTTTTATATTCCCTTAAAACTCTAACTACAGTGGGCCTCTCCGGCAACCCCTGGGAATGCAGCCCCAAAATATGTGCATTGGCCACATGGCTGAGTGGTTTCCAAGGTCGGTGGGAGCACTCCATACTTTGTCATATCCCAAACCACACCCAGGGAGAGGATATTCTAGATGCAGTTTATGGTTTTCAGCTTTGCTGGAATTTATCAGCTGTTGTTACATCCATTGCTACAACTTACAGAGCTCCAACAACTGAATATACAAAAAGAATAAGCTCCTCAAATTTCCATGTGGGAGACAAAGAACTCTCAACTACTACAGGCATGCCCACAACGACAGAAGAGCAGTTGCCTGAGCCAAACAATGCCATCTTCACCCAACAGGTAATTACAGGAACAATGGCTTTATTGTTTTCTTTCTTTTTTATCATTTTTGTAGTGTTCATCTCCAGGAAGTGCTGCCCTCCTACATTAAGGAAAATTAGGCAGTGCTCAATGATTCAAAGTCACAGGCAACTGCGATCTCAAACACGGCTACATATGTCAAATATGTCAGACCAAGGACCATATAATGAATATGAACCTACACATGAAGGACCTTTCATCATCATTAATGGTTATGGACAGTGCAAGTGTCAGCAACTACCCTATAAAGAATGTGAAGTGTAATACCTACAGGTAATAAAAACAAACACAGATAAAACGTATTTTAAATTGCAGGGATCCAAACATTGATATTTTTTAAAAAAGCAGAAGTAAAGAAAGTCTGGGTTTTTCTAGGTGACTTGTTTTAGTGATGAAATATTTAAGTTTTTTTAAAAAAAGAATAAATCCATAATAGTTTCAGTGTCAAAACAGCAATGTTTGCATTACATTTGCACTCCTGGTATTTGGAAGTCTAAATATGCTCAACCCAAATTATGTAAAATGCTTCATGTTATGTAATTATATATGTAAATTTTTCACTCTCCAGTCTTTAAATTTTATTTAGAAGACGAGTCTGAATGAAATTATATCATTAGGTATATATTTACAGGAACCAGAGAAAAAAAAGATTATTTTGCCAGTTTGATGCACTATAGCTATGTTCCCCAAAATTTCAGCCAGATCAACTATCTCTGAAAAGGGAGAATTTTTATTTATTTTAAGAAAAATATTTTGAGACACATTATCTACAGTGGAAAGGTGCAGAAGAGGAAAGATGATGTATTAGTTTCAATAATTTCACATTCAGAGTTCTGGTTATCAAAATTTTCTGAACTCAGAATATAGTTGTTGACACTTGGGAATAAATCAGGATCGTAGTCACTGCTTCAAAATACCTACCTTATGCAGGTACTTGGTAATGTGCAGTCTAGTCCTCAAGATTCCATTTCTATCAAACCTGCCTTTATTTTAATATATGAAGCAAGGACAGAAGACTAATCTCTTTCTGTTCTCTACCCTCAATTGTTAACCTAGATGAGAATTTCTTATGAACTAGGAAATTCTGTGGGTAAATATGCAGCCCTTGCAGGACATGCTCTGTGATTCCACTATGAAATCTCAATCCTGGATAATTTATATGTCAGTTCTGTTATTCAAAATCAAGTCTCACTGACAGGAATTTCTGCCAAGTAAATATACTCAGTATTGAACCCAGGGTAGAGCGTGAACATTTTAAACTACGAGTAAGAGATCACAAATGGTTTAACTATAACATATTTTTGGAATGTTTTACTTCACAGATAATGTTTGAGACATAATATTTGAAGTAGTACAAAGCTACTCTGAAAAATGAACAGTCATTTTCTAGTGGAAAAAGCACTGTATCCAGAATGTGTTATGAAATTAAATTAAATTTACTGTGCATATATGCAGTTTGAATATAAGTCTGTGGGGAAAGATTTAGTGCAACTTCTCAAAACCCCTGCACACATAACCAAAGCTATTCAACTTGGGGTGGGGGTTGTATATATGTAGGTCTAAAATACCATGTCAAGCTCAACAACAACATTTCAAAGTACACCAGAGGGAAACGAAACATTGGTGCTTGGATATTTTGAACCAATATATAACATTATGTGTCGTACTATGGTGCAAAGTCTTCAGTCAAATCACGGGCTCAAAATCCATTTTTATACGAATATTAACCCTTAGTGAAGTATTGGGGTGAATTAACACAGTACTTTGAGATGAAGTGAATGGTTTGGAGATTTTAGACTTCAAGACCAATGAGTCAAAATCCAGTATCCACTAGCTACAGATTTTTATATTGGGCACTATTTTAAATTAATACAAAGCTTCCTATAAAATTATTTTTCTATTTCTCTCAAGTCACTCTGCTATTTGAGTAAAAATAGGATGAATTTATCTTTCCATGTACTAAACCATTATTTTAGCCATATAATGTATATTCTATGCATCTGGATAAAGGGAAATGTTTTCTGTATTAAGACTGCATCCACCAAGAATCTATTACGCATATCTGCCAAGAAACTATTGTGTTTCATTGAAACTAATGCTACAAACATTAAATTCATGTGAAATGTTGATGCTTCAGCTCCCCTACAATTACAAAGGCATAGATCACTTCACACCTTGTCAACAAATCCATTGTTTGTGACTGTGCACGTGTATGAAGGTTGATCAAGTTGTACATGGTGCAAAGAATTCCAACGTAAGATGAAACACTTAAAACCAGAAGCTCCTCCTTCCCATTAATAGGCTGTAGAAGGGTTACTACTAGTAAGGACCTCATACACCTACTACATGTAGCAATAACATATGAATTCTGTAGTATATAACAACACTGATTCTAGTTATGTTTCCCTCAGCACCCCATACAAACAGTCATGGACTCCACAAATGCTTTTGCACCATACTGAATATCTTTGTATGAATGCATCTCAATGTTATCTCATTATTTTATTCTAAATGTAACATAAGAGCTGTGTTACATGCCAGCTAGCTAAGCCTACTAACAGGCCAAATTCTCCCTAACCCTAACCCCAACCCTCCACCCCCTTCCCCATGAGACGATTTCTTTGGGTTTCTTTTTTGCAGAGGCACCAACAGTATTTTGTTTTGCCACCACTGCTATCTTTTCCTCCCAAAGAACACCAATAAAATATTTTTATATTAGCAATGCAATAGAGTGCTCATTGCTGTTTGGGATACCACTGAAGTTGAGGAACTCTGGGCATAGGCTGACATGTTTTCACTGTTCTCTTCTAAGAGCTCACAGTGTGGAACGTACTCCTCCACATATCAGATCATTTTGTTCTCTTCTCCTTGCCAATACCCAGGCAAGTGCAACTGAGTGATATTTTCAAGACTCATAAGATTAGAGTACATGAAATGTGCCTTCCTCCACAGATACCTACATTACTAAAAAAAAATAAACACAACATTCAGCTGCTTTTAACAAAAATGGAATGTATGCCACTCAATACTAACACTTGATTATTCAAACCAAGGCCTACAGTGAATACTAAATCAAACAATAGAAACTGTATGGTCTTCATGATGAATCATCAGTAACCACCAAAATACAGTTCACCAACAATGAGCTTTACACAGCAAATCCATCCAGTGGCTCATGTTCGCTACAATTTCTCAATTCTATTTTTGTTTTTGTTTCTATGAAGAAGGATGTTTTCATGCATGCCCAATTGGGTCTTCACATTACATCCACTCTATTGCTAGTAAGGATGAAAAATATTATTTTAGCCCCCAGAGCAGGGGTCCTCAAAGTTTTCAAACAACGGGCCGGTCCACCCCCCCAGACACCACTGGGGGCCGGATCACAGTCCCAAAAAAAGGCCGACATTGAAAAAAGGGGGGCTGCACCCGGCGCACCGACCATCTGGGCGGTGGTTGGGGTGAGTGGGGGAACTTGCCGTAGCCCTCCCACTTTGAACTGCCCCACTAGCCAGCATGCTGATTATCTGGGTGGTAGTTGGGGGGAGAAGCAACATAGCCCACTGCTTTGAACTGCCTCAGCAATAGAAGCAGCTGCGGCGGCTGGCTTGCTGACAAAGCAGGGGTAGGTGGGGGGTTGCAATTAGTCCCGGCGGCCGGATTCAGGACCTTGGGGGGCCGCATCCGGCCCCAGGGCCTTAGGTTGAGGAGCCCTGCCCCAGAGAAACACAACGGAAACTAGTTCAGATGTGAAGATTCATGTTGGTAATACTGTCGACTAAGGACTTGAACATGAAGAGCCATTACAGGTCTGAACCCCAGCACTGGCAACAAATCAATACATCACTTTTAATATGGACAGTTCATATACACAGGAGACACATACAACTTTGTCTAATCAAGTAATGGGATATGAAGTGATGTGCACATATTTATTAACTGATCCAAAGGCCGCCATACCTCACTGTCACAAACAATTGTACATTTTCTCAAACAATGTATTCTTACTGGTTTATGGTTCCCATATAGGGCTTTTGTAGTTTTTACTTTGTTTCTAATAACAGCATGCCATCATCAACAGCTTCTACAGATGACACTTTGATAGTACTGTTACCACAATTACCAGAGAGAAAATAATCAAGTTGGCCCATTTTTAATTCATCAAACCACTCAGTAAATAATGATCACCATCCTTGCCATCAACAAAAATTATCAAGATGAATTCATTTACTTTAGAAAGTTAAAATTCATTTCATGTGGGAATGTGATTATGAGGATAATTACATTCAGTATTGCAATTCTTTATACTCTTACAACATGGGGCACAATATTTACTTTGTTGCCATCTTCCTCAAACTACTAGTGATACTAAAGGAGAACAACAGTTTTAATATTGTAGCAACTACTTGTGGGTAGGTGAGAGATACTTTTATTGAAGTATAAAATGCAAAGGATGTTTCATGAAAAAAATATGGTGGCCACATCCATGGTGCAAATTTCAACAGTCTTTGCTATACCTCTAGATCATGATTTCTGTTATTACTATATTTTTCCCTCAAAGGTTTCAACAAATGATGAAAGTATTAACAGACATTCCAAATGATTGTGTGTGTAATGTTCCATAATGCGTATTCTGGTGGAGGAGAAAGATTCATAACGCAGTTAAGTGCAGTGTACAAAAATAATAAAAAACATTAAAAAGTGTGTATACTGTAAAAACAGAAGTTGCCTCTTTTGTGGTGCCATTTCAAAAGTAGAAAAAACTGTTGATCTTTTAACTTTTTTTCTGTGACAAGAACTGATAAACAAGCAGTGTTGTTCCTGCAATACAAGCAACCTAGAAAGATCTCCTTTTAATATAAAGGCTTGTTTCTAGCTATAAAGATACAGTATTATATTTTCCATTATATCTCAATGAAATGCTACTATTAAGTAAACTTCTAGTACTAACAGTATATATATGATGTTGAGTTACTGATGCAATCTCCCTCTATAAGATGCACTGGGAAAACAGCTGTACAAGTCGTGAAGTCTGCCCAAGATGTTCATGAATACAAATTGTAACAGGCTCTCGTATATTGAATTCCAAAGATATAGACTAAAAGTCTTGAGCCAAGATGTGTAGCGTGTACATTTATAAATTTCTGTGAAGTATTTTCTTATTCTGCATGTTCTCTTATAGGAGTTGCTTAACAGAGTTAAGATGGAAGCAATTTTCTGTTTCTAAGAATTCTGTGTTCTCAAAAAGTGTATACCACAATGAAAAGCAGATACACCACTAATCAATAATAAATACAAATAAGTCACATCTACAAACTGCTATTCTGTACTGTGCTAGTATACACAAGAGCACATTAAGATATTGGAGTATGTATGCTGTGCTAGAATTTGGGAAACAGTCCTCCAGAATGCAAATACTGTAAGCCTATTTCAACACACTAAGAAGCCATTTCTGCAGAGCAACATAAGAAGCAACTGAAATGGTTCTTTTTAAATCCAAAATACCCCTTCTCTTCAGGAAGCCTAAATCTCATCCAAATCAAATTCATTTATAGTACCAATGATTCAATTTACTGATATGCAAACAATCAAGTAATCTTCTGCTTGCAAACATCTTTTGGAATCAGCATGCTGATTATCTTTCCCTATTAGGGATGGGCCGAAATGACTCATGTGAGACCAGGTGGTGCTCGGAAACCTCTGACACACCCACAGTTAATGTCTTACCTTTCTTTGAGCCAGCACAGAGCTGAGCTCCAACGAGGAAGCACGCTGCAACGTCATCTTTGCTTGCTCTGTGGTGCTGGCCAATCAGACAGGGAGGCCGGATGATGCCTGTCCCTGCACAGCTCCTGATTGGCCAGCACCATGGAGCAAGCAAAGATGACGTTGCAGCGTGCTTCCTGGTTGGAGTTTAACCCCACGCAAGCCTAGAGAAAGGTAAGACATTGGCTGTGTGTGTGTCAGAGGGTTCTGAGCACCACCTGGTCTCACATGGGTCGTTTCGGAACCTACTGGTTCCGAAACAAATTGCCCACCCGTATTCCCTACGCTTCAGGCCTATGGCTTCAAAAATAAGTCAAACTGGAGTTTGTAACTGCTGAAGAGTCCCAATTACAAACAAGTCCTATTATTAGTTCTGTCTTGACTTCTAAATTATTATTAAAATGGTAAAAAAAATAAGCAGAACTGTGAAATTAAAGGAAGCATTCATATTTTGCAACCTATCACCCTTTACTATAAAAAAAAGAAGGCATACTGCCCTGGACGTAAACAACACCAAAAGAAGTCTGGACATGCTAACAGCTCACCTCAATGCCATATGACACATCCTCCCCAATCCCTTTTTTTGAAACTGAGAAGAATGTTCAAATTTCAATTAAGGTATCAGGAACTGCTTTTCATGACTTAAGGTCCCATTGGAAATGCCCAATTTTGGATACATCTGAAGTACTTCTTTCAAGTACTTTTAAAGTGTACTTTAAAAAATTCCATTATTTAAACACACTTTCTATTTTCTTCCTGGGAAAAATGCACATTGACTTAAAACACCAATGCCTCTACCTAACCCAGCAACTTTCTAATACACAAGCATTACATTTTGCTGGGCTTTCCAAGCTGACCTTTCATCTTTAAGGCTTCTCATAAATCCAAACCCTTGAATTTATACTGAAATATTTCATACTGACTTTTCAAAAACTGTATTTATGGATATCATTGTCTGCTACAATGGGATGACCTGGAAGTTGGTGAGCAGTGACATCGGTAGAAAGCAATTAAGAATCATGTTAATTGAGATCTGAAGATAATGAAGGAGCTGAAAAGACAGGGACTGTTTTTTCTGTTTGGTAGCAACCAATGGCTAAAGCTGTGTGCTTGTTCTACTGCTTTTGCATATGTCTTCAGCTTTTCCCTAGAAAGCACACTTGCCCCTACTTGGGGGTGGTCTCAGGCAGTTCCTCAAGATACTGTATATTGAGGGCTATTACTAAGGTATTTGGGAAGCTCGTGTTTTATTTAAGCAGAAACTGCCTTGCCAACTGTGAACAAACAGAAGAAATTAAGGAATGCTTTAAATGAAATAGCTACTGTGATACTAACCTTTGCATTGCTACTGATACTTGTACCTGCAACTGTAAATGTCTTGAGACAAACTCTTACCTTTTTCTCATTTACAGACCTCTAACTAGGGGGCCCTTGGTGTACTTCAATGCTTACATTTCACACTGTGTTAATGCTCAGTTTATTGCTACCATTTACTACCTGTCTTCCAGTTACTGAATTATAAAGCCTACTCTCTCATATTAGAAATAATTTATTTCTCATAGGCTTTTCATGAAAAACTTTGCTCTTCTATTAAAGTTGCAAATGTTGAAGTGTATAATTACACTAATTCCATCTACATATCAGATGATATCCTCCAAGAACTCTGGAACATACCAAGTTAAGGTTTTACTTTGCAAAAATATTTTGGTTCTTCCTCAATCAATATTTTCTGTCTGAGAATTCTCATTTTGTGCTTCCTTCCACTTTAGCCAGAAGAGAAACTGGACTGATAAAACTACCCTTCTTATTCTAGTGATGATATTTTATTATTAGTTTCTACATTTCTGATAGCTCTCTATGCATATTTCCCAATCTTTTCTGTGATACAGATACAAAATTTGAGCTTCATGCTCCAGGTATGCATCCTATATCAGGGCATTAGGAACAGTAAGAAGTCCAGAATTTGAAAATGAATTTGACTCAAATGTCTGAGGTCAGCTTCTTTTAACTTGTACATCATTTATAAAATGTCTTAGAAACTGAACTATTAATTACTGTATTTCAAACAAGGCTTAAATCAGAATTCTGGCTTTAACTACATCAACTCATATTCAAATATGCTTCTCTTCAGTGTGCCAATTCCAATGACTGCACCACAAGCAACAACAGACTGGTGTGAAGTGCTAGAAAGAGATAATCTATGCTACATCAACTGAATTTCCTTTCTTATTTCCAAACAGTTGCATGCTATTTAAGCAATTTCTAAGCTTTACAGAAAAGCTGTATCTATGCAAAAATGCTTCTGCTCTATGTGCGATTTAAAGAAAATAGCTCGATCCATCTGGAAAGTCAAATTCGTGTCACTCCTATCATTTACACTGGAAAGTCTAACCTAGGCAATCAAAAAGAGGCCAAAGATTTGAATGTGAATTTTTTATGAATGTTGTAAATGGGTATAATACTTTTTACAACCCTGAGGCACCCCATTAGCCATCTCCTCTTTCTCTTTTAGTCTGTCTTGGTTACTTTGACATATTGCTCCTTCACTTCTCCATACTTAACAGTGACAGAAAGAGGGCAATTTAAATACTGTACTTTCCCCATTTGGATGAATATCCCCCATACCTCTCTGATTCCAGACATTAAAAGAATTTGACTGGATGCATTTAAATATTGTTCTTATGCAAAATGATTATCCTTTTGAGTTGTTTCATACTGACAGTTTTATATTATACATGCCTTTTGTTGTTAACATTCATATACAGTAAAACCCCCTTATCCGCTGATTCACTAACCACGGATTCAGTTATCCGTAGTTGGAGATCAGCAGGGGAGCGGCAAGGAGGAGGAAAAATTTTAAAATAAAAATTACTGCTGCCAATGCCCACCGACCCCCTCCTTGCTGCCACCATCACCATGGCCGGCCAGCAAGGCACCCTCCAGAGGGGTGGGGTGGGGACTCACCTGGCTAGCCAATTGGCCTTTGAAGTTCCTGGTCGGATCTCAGGTGGTGGAAGTTTTGAACTTCCCACTCAAACTTCCGATCTGCCGCCCAGGACCTGAGCGGGAAATTCAAAGTCCCCACCTCACACCTCTGGAGAGTGCTTGGCACGTCAGCGGTGGTGGGGAAAAAACACCACAGGCCAGGCACTTTGACTATCTTGCCCTGGTCCCCGGCGGCAGATCAGAAGTTTGAGTGGGAAGTTCAAAACTTCCAATCCACCGCCTGGGACCCGACCCGGAAGTTCAAAGGCTGGACGGCCAGCCGGGCGAGTCCCCAACCCACCGGAGGGTGCCTTGCTAGCCTGCTGCAGTGGTGGTGGCAGCGAGGAAGGTGGTGGGCATTGGGGCAGTAAGTTTTATTTTTAAGTTTCCCCTCCTTGCTGCTGCCAATGCTGCCAGATAGCTGGCTGGCGGTGGCAGTGGCCGCAAGGAGGGAATAAAGTCTTTTTCTTTTGTTCTCCTTGCCACAGCCTTTCTTCCCTCCTTCCCATTTGGGGGTGTCAGGGGCAAAAGCTGTCACCCTGGCACCCCACCACCCCTTCTGTCACCATTATCCTTGGATAAGAGTGTTTAGAATAGAATAGAGTTTTTATTGTCATTATGCATATGCAAGATGTGCACAACGAAATTAGAGTGCTGTTCCACAACACACTCTAAAAAACAAGGAACCATACAAAACACATAAAACACATAAAACACCATACAAGATATTAAAAACTCTTAAAATCGCTTACAAAATTTATTAATTGCCCAACAGGATGCATTCCAATCAGCTAAAAACACACATAAAAGCAACCATACAAAGTGGAATGAAGAGCACAGAGCCGCTGCGTGTGAACGCGTCGCCATCTTGGAAATTTACTCTTATCCGTAGGTTTCACTATCCGTGGGGATCCCAGAACCGTTCCCTTGTGGATATGGTGGTCATACTGTACTTGAAAGAAATCCTGCACCTCTTGAGGAAAAAAAGGGGGGGCTATAAAACCACAGAACTTCTCACAGCCCTAGTCTTCCTTCTAAAAAGGGATAGAGTGACTTAGCAGAATGCACCCTCTAAGAGCCAATTTTCTAGTGTACAAAGTTAGAAATGTAATTAGGACCAATCAGGAGTGGTATCGTCACACGCAAATATATCTCTCAGCCTCAGGGCTTCTTGCTGCATATATCTTCTATTGGTTTCTCTCTCCTTCCTTTCCTTTCTCATCATGCATCCCTTTACAGCCTCTTCCTCTCTCCTCTTAAAATCTTTCAAAATTTCCTTTACTTATTGTACACCCAGCCCAGTTTTCTCACATTTCTTTCTTAATTCGTTCTCATCTTTCCACCTTAAGCTAACTCTAGGCAGCAATTTAATAACAAAGAATTTGTTTTATTCCTATAATTTCTGTTGCTTTGGTTTGCTCATGTGGAGGTTGGGCCGCAGATCACCTCTGACTGCAACTATGAAAACCAATAAATAACTGCCAGTCACTGAAACAAGTAATTTTCTCCACTGTCTGGCACATCCATAGACTTCACTTCCCAAGCACCAATTTCATTTCTGTACCTTGTTTTGCAATCAAAGTCAAAAATAACATAGAGAAGCATTCCAGCCCACATCTGTAACTGTTTTATATTCTATGGTAGTAGGTATCTGACCATTCTACCACCTCAGTTAGGTGCTCATTTCAGAAGGTTCTGGAAGCAAGACCACAGCTCTCAGATTGCATTTGAAGTCTGCTCTGAGCCAATTCTGACAAAGAACAAGATGTTTGCTACAAAGTATTTCACTTAACTAGTCTTCTGAATAAGCTAAGGAAATATACTGGCTCACCGACTCATCATCAAACTGTATGAAAGCCTATCACACATCAGGTTCCGAGGGGCACACCCTCAAGAGACTTCTTTTCTAAGCAACAGTTAGCTGACAAGGCAATTCCCCAAAGTGTTCACACTTTTTGTATCATTATTCTCCTGGCCGTGATCATGCAAGAGTAACATCAGCATCCTTCCATTGATGCTTATGTAAAAGAAAGTCCATTTTTAAAAAAAATCTCATTTTCAGATTATGATGGCAAACGTGCCACAATTATTATCTAGTTATACAAATATTATAATACTGTATTTAATAGATCAAAGAGATTTCAATGTATTAAATTGACAAACATGTAGTAGCCATGACTCTAGCCGTTATGACAGACTCTTATCCCCCCCCCTCCCCACACACACACTTAATGGAATGAATACAAAAACTACATTTGCAAATAGGTTTTGCTGTTCTCATTACTGTACTATCTCAGATACACCAGAAATGGAAAAATGCAAATCTTCAATTATGAAATCATTTACGAACCAGAAATATGTTAATTTTTTCAGATGCTTTGATTCCCGGGGTATACTCATATATATGATTCAAACGATACCTGATGAACATACACTGAGTAATATAATAGAATACTTGAAATCTTGATAGGACTTCCATTGCATTTTCTACTGACTAAATTACAACATACAAGTGGACCCTTGTATAACAAACAGCTTGTATAACATAAAATTTGTACAACATAAAAAATTCTGGAGATAGGGGAAATTTGCTTAACATAATCGCCTATGGGGAAAATCCGTACAACATAAAAACGGGATTACTCTGCTTTCAATGCACTCCTATGGGAATTTGTATAAAGGAAAATTTGCTTAATATAATTTCATTTGAAATGAATTAATTCCTTTATACAAGGTACCACTGTATTTGTAATTGTCTATGGATCTTACAGGAGAAAACACCGTTCACCCAAAGCAGGAGTTGTGTAGCAGAGAAGGAAGCGGCTGCATCACACTCAAAAATAAAAATAAAAATCCTACTAAAAATGTTATATTGTTGGCAGACTTGCGTTTCAGGGCAATAGCTGTGCTGTCTTAGAAAACTATGGTGCAGATTTTTACAGGCAAGAGAGAACTATACTTTGCAATTACTACATGCTGTTGTCCACTGAATGTATGTTTGCCACATTTAAGAGACATTTCAGTCCCTATTTTTGTACAAAGCAGTTATACAATTATAGATTGCAAAACACTCAGTTTGGGCTATATAATCCTTCCATTCCAGAGGACCTTAATAATCCATCTGAATTTCCTCCAATCTTTGAGTCAAAGAGCATGGATTATCATTGAAGTCACACTAATACAGTAAGAGGGTCTCTGGGGCAATAAGGGGATAGTGGCTTAATTTGGTTTTTAGGTGCTGCATATTTATAAAGAGATGCTATTCAAATGCAACCCTTCCATTTTCGCTGTTCCTCTCAGAACCATGAAGTTCAATAAAAACGACAGACACACAACATAAACATTGGTTACTCACATTCCCCATGTATTCTGAAAGGAGATCTTGCAAGGCCTGTCGCACTGCATTACACTCTGCAACTATGCGTTCCCGTCGGTCATCACGTGTGCAGGATGAATCAGCCATTAGGGCTGCACCACTAATGATGCTCTCCAGGCGCTCTTCCAGGGAAGGCCTGAAACGTTCCTCACTGAAGTTCAAAGGATCCACAATAATTTGTTTCTGTTAAAAATAAAAGTTTTTGAACTCTTAATAAGTTATACACTACTCCGGATCATCCCCCCTGAATATTATTTTTTAGCAAAATACAAGGAAATGGTAAGGAATATAATTCATACAACCACAATGCTGGAGACTTGATACTGAATATGTTGCCCAGAATTAAGGAGAATTAATCTTTTCAACCGCTATAGATCTAAAAGAGCAATAACCTCAAAAATCTATCTAGTTTCCCAATTCTCCTTAATTAGACTGAGAAGAACAAAGCAGTACATCATCAATTTAATTCCTTCAGGCAGAACAGACTTTTCAATTTAGTATGCTGCAGTCCAGGTTATATCAAGTTATAGCCATACCGGTGAGGCAACCAGTCTTTTTAAAATGTATTTTATTTTTTATTCATTCTGGCTTCTGACAAGATGTTGGGATTTGTCAAGTCCAGAAACTTCTAAATGGTTCATGCTAAGTAACATTCATCGTGTTTATGAAATGTTTTGCCTAAGCACTTAATAGTATTCATTCTGCAGGTTTGTTATTGATAAGTTCTGCTGTACCTGATGTTCCTTCAGAAAGGCTATTTCTGATTATTAACTTGAATGCACGATTGCGCATATAAAGTTTGGTACTACTGTCAATTATAATCACTGCAGACGTTGCATAATAAAGCTGCAGGTGACATCTCCCATTGTCACCCCCAATCTCCACACAAATAATCAAACTCCACGTATCTGTGAGTGACTCTGTTTTCTCCTCTGTCACTTTATCAACACAGCCAGAAAATGTGTCACTGGAAAAGTGAGAGGAAAGGTATGTTTAAAAGTTCGTTTTGGAAAATGCCATCTTTTACTCCAGATAATAACAACTGTGGGCTCTCAAATCAATTCTGATTTATGGCAAGGCACTCTGGGGAACTCAATTCCCAACCTATGGCTGTAGAAACAGATACCTGAACCACTGAGCCTTTTCAGAGAGAATTCCTTAAATTCCCCATTTTTCTGAAAGCACCAATGTAGGCATGAAGTTGACTCAACTTCACGAGTCAACTTTGGTTGACAAATATACCGAGCCCATCTCCTTCCTCATATGCATTCCCCAAATCCAACAGAAGCTACAGATATAACAAAGATGCCAGTTCAAAAGATCTTACTTCTCCAACTGTACACTAACATCTAAAACAAAGGACTTTGGTCTACTTCTTTAAAGTAAAATTTCTGTTAAAATAAACTTAGCTCTTTCTTTTCTGTCAGGGAACAAGTGGGGATTGGTAAAATAAACCCTCATGGAATTGAATGAGGTTCTTGGTTTAAATTTGACTTTTCCAACTTCATATTTTTAAACGTTTACTGTGAATATTATTTTTGTCTTAAATAAAGCCTTATGCAACAGATGTTTGAATTTAAAATATGTTGCCACTCAGCCAATGATCTTATGCATAATGGAATAAGGATTATAAATTCTAATTTTATATGATGAAATACTGTATATTAAATCAATTTTTGTAAAGTTTTATAAACAAGGCCTATCATCAAGTCCGGGATTACTTTCAACACTTTTCTTGAGTGATGCTTATTCCTTTGGCGTGGCAACCCTGCCTGCTGTCTTTCTGCACCTTTGTGTTGCTAAGTCTCACCCTTACATCTCTTGCTAAAGCAGTTAGTGGAAGTGTCAATGAACAGAGGATTCTCATCACAGAAAGCAATCTGGGCAAGGAGATTGTGAAAAATATGTATTGTGAAATATATACATTAAAGTACAGCAAACAAAGGTGAGTGTTTGTCATGCGAAACACAATTACACTAAGTCTCCCTAAGCAGAGGATGAAATCATGATTTATTTATTATTTACTTATTAGATTTATATACCACCCATCTAGCTACGGGGACATGGAAATCAGCCTGATTTAAATCCAATCCATCCATCCTGCTCATGGGGGGAAATCCTGTCTCAACCACCCCTCAGCTATTAATTCTATATAAGCAAATACAGAAACAGAAGTAGTCATGCACAATAGTAAATCGAATTCAAAGTCCATAGGTATACAGTGATGCCTTGAATTATGAAATTAATGCATTCCAACACAGTTTTCGTAATTCAAAATTTTCCTAATTCAAAATGCAGTTTCCCATAGGAATGCCTTGAAAACCAATTAATCTGTTCCAGAGGTCTGGAAAAAGGCAAAATAAGGGAATGGATCAATTGGTTTTCAAGGCATTTCTATGGGAAGCCTGCCCCAACCCAGCAAAGCAGGGAACAAGCTTCCCGCCTTTGCTGGGTTGGCAGGAAACCTCCACAATCAACTGGCAGCCATGGTTGCGGAGCTGTCAAAAATCACCTGGCTGTTGATGCTCCTCCAAAAGTGGCCGATTCTGACACCCCCGCAGCCTTCGCTGCAGGTTGATTGAGGGGTAGAAATGTAAAATTTCCAGAAATTTTGAAGCTCGGAAAAACAACAATTTTTCCCATCTTTTCCAGAAAAAAATGGAAATTTTTGGAAAAAATGCTACATTAGCACTCCCCACCCCTTTTTACAGCTTGAAAGTCATTCTGTTACTTTAGGTACATAAAATATGACTATAGCCAATTTGACTTGGCATAACATTATCACAACTACCAAATTAAAATACAGTGTATCCAAAAAAAGAAAATTACAAACAGAATTTACATTTTAAATAATATTTATTTGTAATTGTAAGTGACAATCTTCTGAACTGTTAAGTAGTTTATGTGGAACAAAAAAAATCTACAAAAATGTTTAAAAATCCAGAATTAACAATTCATGACTCCTCTCCACAGTATTATAAAAATAAAACAAAAACCTCATTTTCATAAAAAGAATTGAGGAGGGGGGAAATGTATAGAAGGAAGTGGGACTAAGTTTCAATGAACGAGGATGAAATTTAATCAGAACCGTTTGTGCTGCTCTGTATTTTCTTCCAGTGTTTTGAGGCCTAGTGAAGAGGACAGAACAGAATGAAACACACACACTAACATGCAAAAACAAAAGTGAAACCTTTTTCTTTTTCTTGTGACAATAGCAGCACATTGGAGAGTTCAGTTTGTAACCTAGGACTTGCTTGTCCTCAGTGCACATAAATTAGAATAATCCAATATGATGCATATTTTAAAGAAATGATTTGGAAAATATTAGAACACCCTGTCTTAAAATATTTTATTCATCATGCTAAAATAAAACATTCCGTAATCATATTTCTTTTTTCAATTTTTCCAATTTTTCAGAAAAAACCCCCAAAAGGCTTCTGAAAAAAATGGGGAAAAGCACTTTCCCCCTGAATTTTTCTGGTTATTTTCTATTGAGGGTCCCCCCCCAACCCAGCAAAAGGGAGGGGGTCTTCCCTTGCTTTGCTGGGTTGGGGCAGGCACCCAAAATGGCTCCTTCGCCACCAGCCACCCGCTTTTGCTCCCCACCAAACAAACCAGCTGCCCTTCTCCCACTGCAGCAAGCAATGAGCGAAGAGCAGTCGGTTTGGTGGGGAGCGAAGAGCAGTCGGTTTGGTGGGGAGCAAAGTCGGGTGGCCGGTGGCGAAGCCTTAAAAGTGCAGGAAAGTCTTCAAAATCAGCCACCCGACTTTGCCCGGTCTCGTGTCACCCAGCTGGCTGAAGCGAGACCAGACAAAAGGAATAAAGCTGCTGCCCACCTCGCCACTGCCACCTGGCTGTGGTGGTGGTGGTGGTGGTGGTGGTGGGGGCAGCAGCTGCACCGATCCAGCAGAGGACTGAGCGGGCAAGGGGTGACTTCACGCCTCATCCGCTCAGTCCTCGGCTGGGTCAGAGCAGTCAGGATCGGGGACAGCCACGACCAGTCTCGCTTCAGCCAATTGACTGAAATCGAGATGCCCCCCCCTTACTATTGCCATTCAGCTGTGATAGGGGGGCAGCCAGCAAAAACCCTTTCTCAAAGATGGGAAAGGAAGGGCCTTTTCTGTCTATGGGGGAGGTGGCGAAAGCGGTGCTTTTTCCTTCAGCGCAAATCCAACAGCAGGCGAGGGCCCGTGCCTTCAGACACCCCCCCCCCCGGGCCTGCCTGCTTTCTGGGCGTGCTAAAGGGAAAAGCACAGTGAATGAATTAGGAAGGAAAAAACACAGTGGCTGCTGAGCTGTCAAAATCACCTGGCTGTCAGGGTGCCGACAGCCAGGTGATTTTGGCAGCTCGGCAGTGGGTGGATTTCTGTTCATAATTCAAGTTTTTCATAATTCAAGTCATTTGTAATTCAAGGCATCATTGTATTGTTCAGCACAACTAAAAATCCAGAAATTGTTCTACAACACTGAGTTTTCCAGAATTTGTAGCGTCTCCAAACATTTTGGTGGCTCTCCATCCAATAACACAAACAGTGAACTCCAAGCCTCTTACAGAATTGCTGTAATATCTTGGAGCATTCATGAGCATTCTAATTTGGGTGGCCAGATAGAAACAGACAAGGGCATTGCACCTTTTAATAGCTGTGTGGAAGAAGGAATTTCAGCTACTGTAGTATGTTGCGCAAGCTCTGTTTGCTAAGATTCACTCTTTCTCACAGCTGTTAAGGAATGCAGGAATATGCTGTCCTTTCTATCTCATCTCAAATATAAGATTTGAGAATGTAAGTCGCTGCAAGAAATGTTAGATCCATAAATCAGCAAGAAGGAGCACCTTGTGCAAAGGAAGTCCTGCTTGGCTCACAAAATAGTTTATAAAGGACTGAAGGACAGGCGTGTAACTGCTGACTAAGAGACAACTGGAAGATGAAGACTTGCCAACAGCTTTCTGGTGTGTTATTTGTGTTCAGGAGCCCTTTTGAAAAGAGATGCAATTCCTGGTTCCTCAAATGCTCCCCGGAATTCTAGAATAGTTTTAACAGCCAAAATTAAAAAAAAAAAGGACTAAAGTGCTGTAATTCCTCCAAAAGCCTGAAATGGGGGAATGGGGGTGAATCTTTGGAAGGAGTGGGGGAAAATACTGATGTTCCTGTCTCCCTGCTCAAGAATACTGGGGGGGGGGGGGGGAAACTTTCCAACATATTCAATAAAACACTGCTAAAGATGTTTCATATTGTAACTTTTCAAACACTTTAAAGTTAATATTTAACAGTAAAAATGCTGGCCAAACAATTTGTAATGTTCTAGAACAGCAGTTTCCAATCTTGGCTGCTATCATTCACATAAGGCAGTCCAGGTGTTCTCGGACTGCAACTCCCAGAAGCCCTGGCAAGCACAGCTAGTGGGGAAGGCTTCTGGGAGCTGCAGTTCAAGAATACTTGAGTTATTCAAGGTCAGGATCCACCACTGTTGAAGAATGCAGACACCTGTTATTTGGTTCAAGGGTAGAGATGAGAACAAACCACTGGCTTGATAGTTTGTTTTTTAGACAAAACAGGGGGTCCTCGGTGCTGCCTCCCCCCCCCCAGCAGGTGCACACTCAAGAGGTAGGGCCTGCGAGGCCGGGTTGGGAAGTGCCAAATTCCTGCTCATCTGAAGGATGAATTGGCACAAACTGCCAAACTGGAGGTTCGTGCCCCTCTTCACTAAGCAGCACAAAGCCTGGCCGACTGCCCTCGTGTGCCCCTCCTTCCTACTCGTTCAACATCAACAAAAATATGGGTAGCTGTTTGCACAGGCAGGGGACTAAAAAAATATATGTAAGAACCAAGAGACTTATTTTAGTTTGAGGAACATTTAAGTTTCTGAAACGCAAAGTACAACTTCAGATGACAAACTAGAAATCTTTCAAATGTTAAACCAAGACATTAATAATACATATGGTAGTTGTGTATTTTACAGACAGAGCTTTGGAGACAAAGCAGGCAAAATAGATGCCGTTTCAAGGTAATTCTGTATTCAGTTATTGTAACTGTAGGTCAGTGTTTAGCATAAGCAAGTCCTGCTGAATTCAGTGGTACTTATTCCCAGACATATTAGCATAAAGTTGTAGACTGTATATTATGATGATGGGTTATGTAAGAGCTCAGTGTTAAAATAAACTTCGCACACATATTTACGGGGACATTCCTTCCTTGGTTTTTAATCTAAGATGAACTTCTTCAATCTGACAGTTAACTTTAATATTTCTATACCTAAATATTGTTTGTTCCAAGGTGCAGTCCTGTGAACAGTGCAACATCACTGCATGCTGCTTCTATGCAGAGAAAACATCTCCTTCTTTACATTTATCACATTATTGGTAATAATATCAATGTATTCTATTCAAAAGACCTTATGAGCTTCTAATGGTTATCTAGTTCTTCCCTTCACAATACAGTATATCATATTATGGCAGTTTTCTTCAATTTACATTCTAGCCCCTCTTTCCAGTCCTCCTACTCAGCCTCTCAGCCAGCTTAAGCAGATTGGACTGCTTGATTACTAAACTAAAAGGGTAAATACCTTCATTTTCATAGAACAGCACAATGGATAAAACAGCCACAATTTCTGCACTTTTAAGATGCCAAGAACTTTTACAAGGTGTAAAAAAATTTAAAGGTTGGAAACTTGACCTTCTGCTTATTTTTCTCAGCTAAGCAATCACATAGGCTGACAAGGCTATATGAACATCTGTCTTAGGAAGGAGTAAGTGGATGAGGCTAAGCCTGTCGTTGAAAGAAAGAGCGAAGTGATGGTGGTGCTGGTGGTGGGGAAGGTGTTGCAGAAAATTTTTCATACATCATTGAATACACAGAACAGACTATGAGCTACTTAGGAGCTCCATGAAGAAAAAGACACGGGCACTGGACATCTTATGATACTTTTTTTTGGTAAATTTCCCTAGCCAGGGTGTTTCCATGTGCACCTTAATCTCATTAAGGTTGGTAAAGGATGTGGGAGCACAACACTGTTATACTAAAATATAGACTAATTCTGAAAGGAGCAAAAGGTCTTAATATTTTCCTTGGATTTCCAGGATTCAGGACCAGGTCTCACAGAGTTCCTGACTTCTATAAGCAAAGGATGAGGGATACTGATTCAGAAAATAAACATATATCACAGGTGACCACATTGGTTAATCTATCACTCTTACAAAAAAGTGGATTAAGAGACTGGATTCACACAGATCTGAAAAGCAAAACACCAGACAAGTACAGATGGTAGAATATGCAATCTACCAGGAAGTTGGATGAAACCAGGATGGAGCCAAGAAGTTTTTTTTAAAGCTGTAAGCAAGAAACACTGAAAATCATTCACATAAGGCTGAGGTAAATGGTTACTTAGTAGTGGAGTAAAAGAGATAATAGGCACTCTCCCTATTAACTTAAATTAGGCAAAGCTTTTGTTGTATGTATTCAATGCTATTTCCCCCTTTCCAGTTCCTTTTTAGATGAAACCATGTGCTGTCCCAGATGATTTTCCACCTCAAAATACTCCAGTAAGGAACATGGCATCTTGTGGCAAGATATTGGGCTGGGCATCCTTAAGTCTCCAAATGTTTTCATTAGACATGTAATCATTTGTTCTCACAAAGCATTAAGTTTCTTAACAGAAGCATATGATTTTGTTACCATAGCCACACAAAGACACATTTTAAATTTAATATTGTGAACAACTGAAGGGTTGATTCAGAGGTATCTGAACCAGCCCTGCATAGTTAAACAAATGGCTACCTAGCTATCAAGGCTTTACAGGTCTAAATGCTTCCAGGTAATCATACCTTTGGATTGTAAAATTTCTACTTACATCAAAGTTGTTAAGCGCATAAGCCAATTCTCCACCACCACTTGGATGCTGAACAGAGTCATCAGAAGCTGTTGCTTGAGCTGCATTAGAGATTCCTGTGACGGCCTGCTGCAACTGCTTGTAGATCAAATCCCTATTGGCTTTGT
Source organism: Phrynocephalus guinanensis (assembly GCA_037367245.1). Taxonomy (NCBI): domain Eukaryota; kingdom Metazoa; phylum Chordata; class Lepidosauria; order Squamata; family Agamidae; genus Phrynocephalus; species Phrynocephalus guinanensis. Next base: position 14,800,227 of record CM074733.1, on the reverse strand, counting down.
AAGCAGCTACATCTGGGTGCTGAAGACATGCCTGAGAAGCTGTGTAAAGTATAGGAATGTTTTTCTGAAGAATTCCTCTGGCTGCAGCCATCTGATCACGGTGCCCTATGTCTTTTAGCTCCTGCAGACAATATTTCAAACAGCAATATTCTTTGTTTAGAGATAAAAACAATGGAATGTATCATGTTCATCACGTCGTAATGAAAAAGCACTGTGTGTTGCTACCCTTGAGTAAGTATAGCCCAGCATGAACCAGGAGGTATAAATAAACTGCACAGGCTACTAAATGCAATGGACGTGCCACCACAGAGTTCCCCAACATTGAGCTTTCATTAACAGAAATTGTGCTAGGTCTTTTGATCACTCTATAGTATGGGAAAGGCAGCATGAGCAAAAGCAACAGGTTAGCATGCTGCCACTCAAACAAGTTATTTGAAACAAGTTATTTACTTTTTGTGTGTGTGTTGCGTAGTTACAGTCGTGACCGACTCTTCGTGACCCCATGTCCATGGAGTTTTCTTGGCAGGAATACTGGAATGGCTTGCAAGTTCCTTCTCCAGGCGCCTACAGCACCTGGTATTCCCTGGTGGTCTCCCATCCAAGTACTAACCAGGGCCGACCCTGCTTAGCTTCCGAAATCAGGAGAGATCGGATGTGCTTTTAGGGCATCTAGGCAGCTTTTGATTTACAAAAGCCTTTTTAGTCTGCTTCTTTATAAAAACCCACAAAGGTCATTCCTAGATCACGACACCTAACCACTCTGGGCTTGAATTCTGCAAGAAGACCCTTGAAATCGACATTAGGATACTCAGTTGCAGTATACTCTTTATTTAGTTTTGTGCCCATGACATCATTTATTCCCATGTGGGGGGAATCAAGGTTGAAGGCACCCTGATCCATCTAAGGTGCACAACTGCCTGTGCAACTCTGCCTCGCTCCAGGCAGGGCTCCTCTTCCCTTGTGCACCGACAGCAATCGTTTGCAACCCCTTCGGTTCCAGCTGCCCATGCAAGGAAGGGGCAAAGTTGCGGGCACGAGGGGCAAAGCCACACCCAGCAGGGCGAAAAATGAGATGGAAAGACGAAGACCATGCCAGCCTGAAATGCGTTAAGTGCTTCCCTCTTCCTTATATTTGAGGGAGAGGCAGCAGATTTTTGTTATTAATTCATCTTTCTTTACCTGAACAACTCTCAGAAATCCATACGGGAATGTCACCCCAACAGAGTAGCATAAGGAAAAAACACTCATGACAAACAAGCACCGATTTCTAAAACTAGGATAGAATTACTCTCTTATCCACCCCCAGTTCATTTTCTTACCTTAATTTCTGGCACAGAATATTAGCTTTACATCTTCTGTTTCTTTTCAGATATATCATTTACCTGCCTAAACTGTAACCACTGTATAACACTAGCTCTATCTTCCCATACCAGCTTCTCCCTCAGTGTTTTCTTCTATTACCCAACCAAGGGAAAAGGTGCTGAATTTACTAATGGACAGCTTGCCCAGAGTTCTTACAGCTGGTGACTTCTACTTTGTTCAAAATGAAGGGCTCCCATTATCAATGCAAATCACATTGTACATATCCTGTTACACAGCAGATGACTATAACCATTTGACTATTTCTATTGCAATAGTTTATGGGTTATATATTGCCAAACAATTATACCAGTACATAAACAAGCAATCAAATGTGTGAAGATGTGCAAATGGTTACTAACCTGCTGTCTCTTGCCTGCCATTATATTAAGCTTATCCACTTCTGGTTTGAGAGCTTTGTACTGTATTCCCAGATCTTGTTCAGTTCCAGCATTTCTTAACTTTAGGATGCCTTCTTCTACCTGAAGGATTAAAACAGATTTTAAATAAAGGCTATGTTACGTTTCAAAATGTAATATGTAAACACATTAAAAGTGATTTTTTTAAAGACCAGATCATGCAAGCAACAGAAATGTGCTGCGGTCTTCCCATCTCAAATTACAGCAGGCATGCATCTTGGTCTAGAGATACTGGGAATAATGGATTCCAATAGCAAATGAACCTGTTTAAATGGCATTTAGAACTCTAGACGAGCTTCATGCTGTGAGAACACTCATCCCAAATCCATAATAGAACGGTAACTGACTTTCCAATAACAGTCAAACAGTTCAAAGAACCCCAGAAACAAGACGTGAAGGCAGAAGTCCTTAAGTCAGTAAAACCTTGAACACATTTTCCAAAAGCTATTCTGAATGCCTTTAGTAACATAGACCAGCAGTGGTCAACATATGGCTTTGTGTGTCTCAAGTATTTTTCAGGCTCCTGAGGGTGTCCCTACTACTAATGCTAATTAACTACTGCCTTCATCCTACTTTGGCCTTTAAAACATCACCCTTGCATTAAAATAAGGTATGCAAAGGTTGCTTGAATGAAGGGGAACCAACTTTTTTGAAGGAAGTGGAACCAACTTTTTTTGGTCACACATCACCAAATGTTAAAGGTGTGGTTCCTGATTTTTATTTTATTTTATTTTATTTTATTTTGCAATGCAGCCTGGCAGATGTTTGCCACAACATACAGAGCAGAGTCAGAAAGCAATGTATTTACTGGCACTTACAACTTTGAGTTGAACAAGCAGCTTGTACACGTCTGCCATATCAGCCAAAATAAGCAGCCGGGTAACTGCTGACAGGAGGGCACGGGCTGCTCTCACCATGTTCCCTCTTTTCACAGAAGAACATGGGTCATCAGCAAATTCTCCAGAGGCACTCTTCATCAGGTCTCCTACGTAGGCACACAAAGCAGGGAAAAATTGCATTCTTTCAACTACCTGAATCACAGTATAAAGTATAGTTTAACCTTCCTGTAGTACAGCCCAGGAGTACTAATAACAAAATCAACTTTCATAGTTGTATTTGAAGACACCATTCAAACAAGATTAATCTGCACTTCCATTTTTCAAAATGGAAAGTATGCTTATATCATTTCACTTTGGTAGCCTCTCAGGTAACACATTATAATTGTATTAAATTAATCATTCTGTCAGAATAGACACGCCTCTGCTTTAAAAACCAGTCTCACATTGTTAAACACCGACAATAATTTTACACTGAATTTTTACAGGACAGAACATACAAAGAAATTCAGTTAAAGGAAGTGTAAGATCAGCCTCTTCAACACCATACAATAAAAGCTAAAAGGATCTAGATCACCATGGATCCTCTTTTACTACAATATGAACCCTGTATCTGTGGGGGATCAGTTCTGGGACACCCCGTGGATAGCGAAATCCATGGATAAGAGTGTAAAAGAGGAGGTGAGGTGGTGACAATGCAAGCAGGGGGTGCTGCGTGGCAGCCGGATAGCCCATTGTGCTGCCGAGGTCATCCCACCCAGGAAGGAGCCGCTGGGCATACAGCAAGCGCCACCTCCTCTCCTGGCCAGCCGGGCAGAGGAGGAGGAGGAGGAGGAGGAGGAGGAATGCTGGCCCAGTGCCATAGGCCTTGAGGGGCCTCCAAACCAGCCATTCAGATCGCCCCATACAATTGTCCCGCCCTCCATGCTCCCATGCTTCTTTGCCTGGCCGGCCAGCCCTCCGGAGTTGAGACTCGGTTCAGGCTCTGCTTTGCTGCTCATTTTTGAAATGCCTCTCCTGGCGTTTCAAAACAAAAAGGCAAACTGAGGAGGGAACAATTATTCCAGATACAGGCATCTATCTGAAAGCAGTGCTTGTTCCTCTGAACGGGACCCTGCGGTTTTGCTGCCTCCGCCCTCAGGCTGTTGACCTGGGGAAGGAGGTGGCAGCGGCAGCAGCTCCAGTGCCATCCACCAAAGGTTGGTGATGCTCGTGGTCTGGGTTCAGCCCCTTTGCAAAAGGGCCTCCGCCGCCCCTCACTCTTGGGGGAACTCCCATCCTTTCACACTCTGATCACGGGGTCTCGTTCAGAGGAATGGACACTGCTTTGCTGCCAGATCCCTGCATCTGTTGCTCCCTCGATTTGCCTTTTTGTTTTGAAATGCTGGGAGAGGCATTTCAAAATGAGCAGCGGAGCAGGGCATGAATGGAGTCGTCGTTGCTAGCTGGCCAGCCAGCCAGCCAATCAGGCAAGGGAGCATGGTGAGCGGGACAATGGTGCGAGTAGATCTGGCTGGCTGGCTTGGTGGCCTCTCAGAGCTGAGGGCACTGGGACGGTATTCCTCCACTTCCTAGGACGCTGGCCAAATGCCATGCAGCACCCCTGCTTTTGCTCTTGCCAACGTGCCATGGATGTCGCCACTTCCCCCTCACCACCAACACGCAGGTGCAGCTTTCTTCCCCAGCACCCCCCCACCTGCTGATTGCCAAACATGGATAATGAATCCATGGGTGGTGAATCAGTGAATACAGGGGTTGTACTGTAACTTTAAAAAGCAGTATTCTGTTGATGGGGAGCCTAGATGCCCTAAGCACATCCGATCTCGCTTGATTTCGGAAGCTAAGCAGGGTCGGCCCTGGTTAGTACTTGGATGGGAGACCTCCAAGGAATACCAGGTGCTGTAGGCGCCTGGAGTAGGAACTGGCAAACCACTCCAGTATTCCTGCCAAGAAAACTCCATGATATGGAGTCACGAAGAGTCGGTAACGACTGTAACGACAAAACACATTCTGTTGATGAAGGCAGAAACAACATTTACTGCAGATCCTGCACCAGTCATTGTGCCTATCCTACCTCTTGGGTCATTGCAACAGGAAGCTGCAGGTGACAGATCTATATATATGCATAGCATAAAGATGATTAAAACAAATTAAAGCACTATTTACATAAACAAAATCAAACACCTTACCATAACTAAGCAAGTGGTAACATGTGAAAAACATTTGGAGCCGAGCTTAGAGCCATCTTCTCCTCAGCCTTTAAATGTATGCATTGGCATATTATTGCAATAGGTTACCTAACTTTTGTGAACCAATTCACAAGCATTGAACAGAAGGCAGTTACAACAATGCAGGTCCCATCATAAGCCCATTATGCATAATACATACCTTGTTTACGAACATCTTCCACAGCTGCTACAAGCTCTTCTTTAAGAAATTGGCTCTCTTTTGCGATTTTGTCCCCTTTCTCTAAGAAGTTTTCTGTTGCTTGCTCAACTGAGGCAGCTAGAACATGAGCTTTTTTAGATCGACCTCTTTTTTTGTTGGAAGGGCCCTTATTACTGGTATTGACTAGTGTTGTAACCTGAAAAGGAGAATCATATGGCTTAATTTTTCAGCAAGAACCTCTGCATACTTAAATGGCAAAACTCTTTTAATAATGCTCCAAATGAGCTACTAAACACCTAGTCCATAGATTGTAACAGCAAGCAACAACTTCTATTAGGTAAATAATTTCAACAAAAACCTCAAGAATTTTAGAAGCCAATGGGGGGGTTACTCCAAAATGTTCTAAATGCACATACTGTATTCTAATTTCTAATTTGGATTAGAAATTGTGGATGTGTTGCAGACTCCAAGTCACCAACAAAATTATTATAAAAGTTTTAAAGAGTTTATAATCACATATTCCTCATTCCAAGGATTAACACAACTGAAATGGTAACAGCAGATCAGCAATGAAGCCTTTCTGGAGAAGAAAATCAGGACTCGCATAAAATACACTTCTACAGATTACAGCAGCAGTTGCCAAACTTTTTCAAGTTATGGCTCCTCCAATTCTGTCCTGGAGCCTCCCTGGCACAAATGGTGAACCTCCGCTGCCTTTTCTCTCTCCCCCCCCCCCCCGGTCTATTTCTGAGTGTCTGTGGGGATAGGGGTGTGGCCTGCCCTGGAGTCTGTACCTGGACAGTCAGAGCATCAGGCAGGATCCCAGACAGCACGCAGGGAGACCTGCCAGCCATAGAGAGGAAGGTGGTGGTGAAGGATGATTCTGTGGTTTTCCTAGATGAGCTTGGCGGCACGCCAGGGCATACACTTTGGAAATCACTGGGTTACAATCTTATATTTCCTCCTTTCATCTTTCCTTTCATATTCTGATTCTCAATCACCTTACTGTACAGGCTGTAACTCACTTGTTAAAGGCAGGCACTTAAAAAAATCTTGTCTGATTAAGGCTTTTTGTTTGTTTTATTGTAGCACTTCAATTGTATCATTTTTACATTGCTTTTTTAAAAAAATTCTCACAACTGTTTCTTTCATGCTTTTCCATTTTCTTCTCCTGTTGCTGTTGAATGTCTGAATTCTCAACTATCCATACAGACTATTATGAAAATCAGTTTTGAATACCATGTTTAATGGTACATGAGATTTTCTTGTGTTTCTACGCCCAGCCTTCCTTCATAATCTCAGGGTGTCTGTCATCTGTGGGACTGTCCCACTTTATCCTAACAATTCTATCATATGGGTTAGGCTGAGACAGTGGCTTGCCTAAGGCCACATAGTACCACGGACTAATTTGATTTCTCATTTATATTTGAAGGTATTTTTTTCTGCAAAAAAATTGCAAAAGAACATTAGAGTACATTTCTATGTAAGACATGAACCACATAGAAAATGCCCGATGTTTGAGATCAAGCACAATACTTTTCCTCTTCTAGAAAATATTTTGTCTACCAATAACATGTTTTGCAAATTATCCATGTAAAGTTGTAACTAGAGATGGGCACGACTTAGCGGTATTCCCGTTTCCGTTTCCGTTACTCGTTTCCGTTACTCTACGGAAACGGTAACGGGAATCACTGCCCCAGACTTCGAGCTCGAACCGACGAACGAACAATTTGGTCTGATTTGTCGTGCTCGTTACTTGCATCGCGCAATGCCAAGCGGCACAGAAAAAAAGTTTTTAAAAGTTAAAAAAAAAACCAATTCCCGGCCCTAAAAGTAGGCGAAAACTGTCTGAGGGCACCTACCAGGCCAGAAGGGTGTTTTATTGGGGGGGGGGGGTTCCCCGCCCCCCTCTCCTTGGCTATTGCTACTGCTGCGCTGCTGGTACCAGGCTGGGAGGGCGCATCCATTTGCCATGCAGTGCGGGGGATCCAAAATGGCGACCGCAATATTTTTTTTTGAAATCGTTGCCCAAAACCCCACCAAAGCACCACAGAAACATGTGAAAATTAGCTATTTTAAATGCTTGAATTTTTACAGTAGCAGCAGTGGGTTTTTCTTGCAAAAAAAGTCTCCGTTGATTTTATTTTATTTTAATTTTTTTACACCTGCGCATTCGCAATGATGGGCTCGCCCATGGGAGTGGACCATGCAAAGTTTTGGAGCCATTCCACCAATCGCATGGCCAGGTTTTGCTGACTGTACCAGGCTGGGAGGGTGCATCCATTTGCCATGCGGTGGGGGGGATCCAAAATGGCGACCGCAATATTTTTTTTGAAATTGTTGCCCAAAACCCCACCAAAGCACCACAGAAACATGCGGAAATTAGCTATTTTAAATGCTTGAATTTTTACAGTAGCAACAGTGGGTTTTTCTTGCAAAAAAAGTCTCCATTGATTTTATTTTATTTTATTTTATTTTTTTACACCTGCGCATTCGCAATGATGGGCTCTCCCATGGGAGTAGACCATGCAAATTTTCCACCAATCGCATGGCCACTTGGCCAGGTTGACCACAGAGACTTCTGGGATGTGCCAATCGGGCATAAACAGCCCACTAATCGTAGCCCAAACCCGAACCCTAAGCCTAACCCATACGCCAGTACACTGTCCTTCTAAGTGGGTCAGAGAGGCACCCAGATGCACCCCAATACTCACCGTAACCTCACCCGTAACTAGCCTAACCCTAGCCGTTGCGCTAAGCCGTCTTAACCCTAAGCCAGATCTACTTGCATTGCACTACATGCAAGTACGTGAGACACAGCGGGTGCAAAGAGTCTGCCAGTCCGTCACTTGTGGCTTGGCTGACTCCTGCAGCTCCCTCCAGGAGCCCGCTACCCCCTCCCCAAACCAGTACTAACGACAACGAAAAAACGAAAAAACGAACCGACTAATTTTTGCAAATTTTCGCGAAAAACGGAAACGGAACCGGCCCGACTAACGACAACTCGAAAAAATTTTTTTCAAGTCGTGCCCATCTCTAGTTGTAACAGGTTAGTGATAAGAAGAGTAGACATACCATTTATTTCTATTTTTCATATCTTGCAAGGACACAGAGCAAGATTTACTTGCAGACTAAATGCCTAAATGCTTGAGAAGCAAGATCTGATAAAGGACATGGAAATGGATTCTCACTTATGTTTTGTGGCTAGCACTACATATAAATAATTGGAAAGTCAAATAAACTCTCCTGTCTACTCCTTAACCGTGGAAAAACATGGGATAACATTCTCTACATCTTATTGTACTACCTCCAGCAATCAATCCTTGTTTGTGAATGTTATCTATAACTTAATACAGGAAATACTGTGTCACATTTTAAACACCTGATTGTAATGATTTCTATCACAATTTAATATTTGTACAGAAATGCATTATGCATCATCTTAAGTATGGTTCAAAACTGCATGGGTGAGAGAGATGAGATTCATTCTTCACTCATTCACTCACTCATTTCCCATGCTAATCCAGTTGGTTTCCAAGCTGAATATGACCAGAACTAAGGTTTAATGCAAATGCTAACCACAGCAACCTTTAAACTCAAAATATGAAGATATGGTTCAGAGCTGTTCTAATACTTGGTTCATAGCCACTGTAGCTTCTGCTTCCATGAAATGAATTCAATGCAAGCATTAATACCAGCCTAATTATTGCAGAAAGGACCACTGGAGGACCAGAGCAGAGCAAAAGCAGATGCATGAAAAAGGATATGCCATTCTTAGGTACTCCTGACTTTTCAAAAATAATTTAAAGACCAAAGAGTATTAAAAGTAACACTCTCTAGCTCAGTGGTTCCCAAAGTGGTCTATATAGACCCCTAGGGGTCTATTTTGACCTGCAGGGGGTCTAGTGAGAAAAAAAGGGGTCCACGAAATGTAAATGTGTGTGTGTGTGTTGTGTCGTTACAGTCGTGACCGACTCTACGTGACTCCATGTTCATGGAGTTTTCTTGGCAGGAATATGGGAATGGCTTGCCAGTTCCTACTCCAGGCGCCTACAGCACCTGGTATTCCCTGGTGGTCGCCCATCTAAGTACAAACCAGGGTCGACCCTGCTTAGCTTCCGAAATCAAGCGAGATCGGATGTGCTTAGGGCATCTACGCAGCTCTTGTAAATGGTGAGCGGACCCCATTTAGGCAGATCATCATCAACATTTGGGCGTTCTGTAAATGTCTTACACCTAACACAAATTGTTTTGGTGCCATTTTTTGAGCATTTTTGCAGCAATGTTTGGAAATTTTTAAACTTTTTTGTGCATTTCTCAAGTGGTGCAAAGGTAGGGACCTGATCCTTGTGGTGTGCATACCTTTAAAGTCCATTTTGCATTGTGTGTGTAGGGTGGGGGTATTGCATCATTTTTCAGAACTTGATCCTCGCCATGTGCATGTTTTTAAAGTCCGTTTTGCAAAGGTTGGGGAATTGTGTTTTGCAGCCACATGACAGATATTTGTACCCCAAATCATGGTTGTTTGAAATTCAAATCAACCAAAATTACAATCGTACCTTGGTTAACAAGTTAACTTGGTTTATGAGCATTTTGATTAACGAGCAAAAATATCTGAACATTTTTGCCTTATTAACGAGCAGTGTCCTGATATCCCAGTACTCTCATGTGTGTCACATAATCAAAAGTGCTCTAAGCCAATGGCATCTCTCCCTCTCTCCTCCTCTCTCCTCCCCCCTCCCCCTGGAAATGGGTGATTGCCTGTTTTAGTTTCTGTTTCAGGCAACAGCAGCAGCAGAGTTGAAGGAAGGGCAACAGGTTCAGTAAAGATACAAACAGCTGCCACCACCATCAATCCCTGTCCCCAAAGAGGACACCTCTGTGGGGCCTCTCCACACCATCCCTGCCACCACCACTGCCACCAGGGCATACCCACACCCATTGCACCACGTTTAAAACAACCTCCGCCACGCTTCCCCTCCTCTGTTCTAGCTGGGATTTCCCCCAGTGCTCCATTTTTTAAAACAGCCCCTCCATGGAGGCCTCACCCCCTCCTCGGTAGACATGGGCACGACCAGAAAAAATGACGTTTCAAGTTTTCGTTTGTCGGAACAGGTCCGTTTCGGGTTGTTTCCATTTGTCGCGAAATTTTTCAAAAATTTGTCGTTTCCACCGTGATTTAGCGCGATTTGACTTCCCAGAGCATAGGGGCGCCCTGAAATCAGGGCCAGCGCTAGCTGTTTTTGCGCCCTAGGCGGGGGGCGGGGGGGGGCAGGCGGCAGGCGGTGGCGGCGGGGGGCCATGGGCGGGCGGCAGCGCGGGTGGAGGGGCGAGTGGGCAGTTAGGATATCACTTAGGATAGAGGTTCTGTTCTTGGCTTGCACCCCAAATGTGTGTGTGTGCAAGCAAACTGAAGTTGGGAAAACAGAAAATAAATGGTAGTATATGATATATTTTTAAAATAAATCCACACCTCCCACTCCCAATCGAACCTCCCCCTTTATCTAATATCAGAAAAAAATCCTCACAAACTGCCAGAGAAGAAATAAAGAATAAACTGCTATTCCCTTCAGCAGACAAAGCTGCAGGGAATGAAAGAAATTATTTTCTAAATTCAATTCCCTCCCTGCCTGCCTAACTTAAATCCTAGAGCCTCCAGCCTCCCTCCTCAATCTCGATCGGATCACACCAGCACCAGCAGCCAGCCCTCCTCCCTCAACCACATCCATACACCCGACTGCGATTTCTGGAAGGTGCCTCGGCTTTTTATGCCCTCTGAGACATCCAGAAGTGTCAGTCAAAAACCTGGCGATGCCATTGGTGGAATGGTTCAAAAAATTTGCATGGTCCCATCCCATGCCCAGCCCAAATGGGCAGGTCTAAAAAAAATAAAAAATAAAATAAAATAAAATAAAATCAATACGTTTTATTGCTATTAAAAAACCCACTGCTGCTACTATTAAAATTCAGGCATTTAAAATAAATAAATTTCACATGTTTCTGTGGTGATTTGGTGTGTTTTTTGACCACAATTTCAAGAGAAAAATTGTGGTCGCCATTTTGGATTCCCCCCCCCCCCGCATGGCATGGCGAGACGACGAGGATGACACCCCCCCAGCCTGGTGCAAGCAGCCCAGGACAGGAGAAGACGGCGGAAAAGCCTCCCCCCCAGAAACCACCCCTCTGGTAGGTGGCAAAGCCTCAGGCAGGCATATTTTCGCCTGCTTTTTTGGCCGGGAGTAAGGGTTTTTTTAAAAAAAACTTTAAAAAACTTTTTCTGTGCTTCGCATTGCGCTATCGCCGCGATGCCACAAATGGAAACGAAAAATCTGACCAAATTTTTCTTTTTTCGGTTCGAGTTCGCGTTCTGACGGCTTAATTATCATTACCGTTTCCGTTACATAACAGAAACGATAACCAAAAACGGAAACGACAATTTCGCCGAGTGTTGCCCATGTCTACTCCTCGGCACCTGCCACAATGGTTTTCAAATGCAGGTTATTGTTCTTTGTACTGTACTGTATTTTGTACTTTGTACTGTCCTGTATTTTGCATTTTACTTAGTACATTGTATTATATTATATTACAGTATTGTAATCAAATATTTTCGGCTGTGGAACAAATCATCTGAGTTTCCATTATTTCCTATGGGGAAATTTGCTTTGATATGCAAGCGTTTTGGTTTCAAGCATGCTTCTGGAATGGATTATGCTCTTTAACCAAGGTACTACTGTACAAGTGTTCTCCCTAAAGAGGTTCCCTTCACTGTTTTAGCAATCAGTATTATGTACTTAAATCTTTATAGAAAAGATTCATTAGTACATGGCATGGCCAGGATTGAACCAGGGACCCAGTCATCTCAGTTCGCACCCTTTGAAATTGTGCCACTGACACTAACACAGTACCACTACAAAAGCAACATTTTATTTATCCTGATTCCTCTCTATATCTACCTAACTAAAGATTTAAATAAGGATTTACTCCACCAAAACAGCAGAGAATATTTCAAAATATTTTTCAGAAATATTTTACTCATTTTAAATATTTTATTCATTTTAAAAATATTTCCAATGTTACCAAAAATTATTTAAAATGTTTTTAAAATATTTGTATGCGGTCTGGGCAGGAATCAATTTTGAGTTGCTGTCTTATCATATTTAAATAGTTTTATTTTTATCAACAGATAACTTTTACTCAACATGGCTGAGTCTAAAAAATGTAGGCAGTATAGTGTTAATTATTTGAAGTTTGGCTATTTTCCTTCCCTGTCAGACAAACGTCTGCCCATGTGCCTTTTGTGCAACAGAGTTTTAAAAAATGATGCCATGAAACCATCCAAGGTGGAGGATCATATGAGAAGGTGTCACCCTGGTAAAACAAAAATTTGACATACTTTAAAACACTGAAATAAAAACTTCAGAAGAGACTACTGTCCACCGTGGACAGTATGTTCGCTTCAACATGAAATCGAGACTATGATGGTTTGTGGACATCTTACAATATCTCACAACTCATAGCAAAATCAGGAAGAGTTGATTTTTTTTACTGTCAGGGAAGAGCTGATTTTACTAGCCATTGAAGAGGTTTTTAAAAGCTGTTCTACACAAGCCTGCATATGATATACTCAAAAGAATTTATATGAGCAACAACACAGTTCAAATACGTATTGATGAAACGAGTCATGATGTTGAAAGGTTCTTGTGTAATTATCTGAAAACGAAACATTTCTCTATTCAACTGGATGAATCATCTTTACCTGGTAATGAAGCACTATTATTGGCATATTGGGTGATTGAAGAATTGCTCTTTGCGAGAAGTTGACAGCAGACATTAAAGGCAAATCAATATTCAATGTTTTGAATTATTTCATGGAAAAAGCAATCCCTTTATCAAATATAATACCACCAGCAGTAGATGGAGCACCAGCCATTTTTGGGTGCTATTGTGGTTTTATAAGCCATTTAAAACAAAATGTACCCGGGGTGTTTGCAATTCACTGCGTCATTCATCGACAACATTTAGTAGCTAAAACTCTGAGTGCCAGATTGCATCAATCTCTTCCATTTGTCATAAACAGAGTAAACAAGATCTGTATCAACATGCTGAATTCTAGATTATTTACACAGTTGTGTGAAGAAAATGATGAGGACTTTCATTGATTACTCCTTCACACTGAAGTACGCTGGCTCTCAAAAGGCTTATGTTTGGCAAGATTTTTTTCACTTTTTGAGACGGTTTTAAAGTTTTTGATGCTAAACATCCCATTTTGAAAGAAAATTTAATCAGATGGAAACCAGACATAGCTTATTTAAGATTTGTTTACTAAATTTAATGAGGTCAACTTGCAGTTACAAGACCACAGTCTGAGTTTAATAAAAACAAAGTCCATCACAGCTTTTCTTGCCAGAATTAATCTAATGAAGCAATACATTGAATGGCATGAATTTTCCCAGTTCACCAACATGTCATTGACAAATGTCCTGGATGATGACATTTTGGTCTACGTTAAACATTTAAGTGTTCTTCACAGACTTTAAAACCAGGTTTGAGGATGTTTTGACTATGGAAATACCACAGTAAATTAGCAGTCCACATGGTGACATTGACGAATCGGATGTTGTATTACAAGAAGAACTGATTGGAATACGCACTAACGAAGAATTTAAGGTGCTGTTCAGAATGGGGTATCAGCAGAAAGTTATACCTGTTGCTTATCCTGCATTATGGATAATAGCAAGAAAGTTTTTGATAGCTTATCCATCTTCATATTTTGTGGAAAGGGGGTTTAGCATGGTTGTCAATCATCTTATGAAAAAAAGAAATTGATTGCAAATCACTGAACGTGGAGATTTAAGACTATACCTCATTAATTTGAAGCCAAATATTGAACAATTGCTATCAGAACATCAGGCTCATCCCTCCCATTAACAGCATTATTTGTGTATTAATGTATGTAAGAATTTTACTAGATATTTGTTTCATTCGAAATCCAAATATTTATTTGCATTTTGTCTTTTCAATAAAGGTATGAATAAAAATTGTACGTTTTCTTTTTTTTTAAAACAATTGTCCATGTTACAAAAGCCCCTACCAAAGTGAGTAGCACTGTGTCAGCTGTCAAAAACACATTTGAAGTTAATAAGCTTAGGAAAATTCAGTATTAGGCAGGCAGGGGGTCTACAGAAAACATAAATAATTGGTAAGTGGGCAAAAATGTTTGGGAACGTCTGCTCTAGCTGCACTTAAAACTGACTGAAATCACTTTGACTACATGTAAACAACTTATATTTCATTCACTGCAAGTACCATTAAATAGAACAATGTTTTAAAGCTAGTTCCGTGTTTGATGAGGGCCACTGACCCATTTACAAGAAGGAAGCATATGCTTGGTTAAACTGCATTTTCAAAATAATTAATTTAAATTTACTAATCTGAATTACTGATATGCTAAATTACCAATATTTGGCTAATATGGTTCACTTTTAACTTGAATTTGTTAAAAAAATCCACTGAAACTAGGAATATTTAAAATGATTATTGCCTTTATTCACTGCAATACCAAGTAAGCTTCACAGAGAAGCAAATATTTGACCTTTGATTTGCTGATGCTCTGAGTTTTTATTTTTATATACAAGAAAGGAGATAAAAGAAATGCATGGGCAAGATGCCATCATTAAGAACAGAACATGTTTTCTTCTTAGCAATCACAATACAGGTACAAATGACTAAACTGATAGCTTACCAGGGCAACATCTAATGCAAAGCATTACAGAAAGGACCATCACATGTAGTTAGTGTTACCTGTGTGACAAGAGGTTCTAGCAGTCTTTCAACTGCCAGCGTCCTTATCTCCAGGCTTTTAGGATCCCATTTGAAGTTAACATTTCCTGCATTAATGGCAGACATTTCTGAAAAGAAAACGAGAATATGGTCATCATACTTTTACCACTGTTTTTAATGCAACATATCCCCACAATTGTCTAATTAGATTGCTCAGTGTGCTGAACAGTTCTTACTTCAAAATACACTACTTTCCCATAAATCAGATTTATTGGTTCAATGTACAGTGGCCAGACAAAAATGACCAAGTAAGATTCAGAAGACCCGGGTTTGAATTCCCACTAAGCCATGAAAACTCACTAGGAGTGTAGAACCGGTAAGGCCACTCCTTAAATACTGTATGTAATTTACCTTAAAAACCCTATTAGGATCACTGTAAGTTGATCCTGACTTGATAGCACTAAACAAAAATTTGAATTGCAAACTATACTTGCTAAGATCTCCTCTTTTACACAGATGTTAGAAGTTGCGGGGTGGGGTGGGGTGGGGACAGAAACACTTACTCATGCCACATTCATCAACACCATGTCATTGCAGTGTCTGTTTTTATCATTTGCTACCAACTAATAAAAGGAGGCATACATCTCCTCCACATTCTCCTCTTTGCCTCCCTATTAGCCCCACTCCTATCTTCTCAGCCCCTAACCTCAGCTAAGTCAATTATACTAAAAACTGCTACAAACCAACTTACAAGGTTGTCAACATTCATTTCTTAAAATTCTCACAGCAGCACTTCATAAAAAGAGAGATGGCTAGAACCAATTATGAAAGGTGAGTGGGGATAAGGAGGTTCTATAATCTGCATAACAGCTATGTATACACTTTTAATGTGGAAGGTCCTTTCGACAAACCTACAAGATGATGAGTACAGTACTTGATTCCCATTTGTAACCCAAAGGAGCTCTCTCTCTCTAATCAGAAGCAGTCTGAAAATATACAGAACTTTTACTACTTTTAAAAACTTTTCATCAGTATGTCAAATGGTACCCTAAGTTGCAAGTCACTAGGAAAAACCAACAGCAGACATTACCAAAATCTCATTAGATCATTCAGAGCAAACTGTCCTAGAAAAGCAGACTGGCATATCACTACAGTACTTCAGTACTTGAAACTATGTTGCTCTTTAGCATCATCATCTTCCCCAACTAAATATTTTTGATTCAAAGAAACACCCAACTCCTTATCCTGACTATGACTAGCCTGATCAAGTTTCCGCTCAGAAAGCTCCTGGAATGTGGTTGTATGGGAAGGGGAAGCGGCCTTCAAAGGAACATTCCTTAAGCTCTAGCTACTAAACTGAAGATGTGATCAACACCCCTGATACCATGAGACCGCTGTCAGACTACAGCAGTTTCATTCTGGAAAGCACCTTTTCATTTGTCGCTTCTTTGCTTACCAGCTACCAAAATTAAACAAAAGTCCTCAAAATTAAGTTTTTGATAAAGAAAGTTTATGTCTCACCACCATATCTAGCTTGTTTGTTACAGCAATAACACTTGGTTCATACAAAATGCAGGAATATGCAAGGCCGGATGCTGCTAGCAAGTTCAAATCTCCACAATTATCTTTCCCACTCTCTTACCTCTTCTCATTTTTCTATCAATAGGATGGAATCTCTCAATAATATTTAAAGCCCCTTTGTACGTTCTCTCTCTTTCTTCGGGTCATAAGAACATAAGAACCATGCTGGATCAGGCCAAAGGCCCATCTAGTCCAGCTTCCTGTATCTCACAGTGGCCCCACCAGATGCATTTGGGAGCGCCCAAGACTAGATATCTGTCTCCTGATACCACTCCCTTGCATCTGGTCCTTGAAGTACCCCGGTTTTAAGCCTGGAGATGACACATCTCCATCTTGGTTTGTCACCTGTGATGGACTTTTCCTCCAGGAATCTGTCCAATCCCCTTTTGAAGGCATCAAGGCCAGATGCCATCACCATATCCTGTGGCAGGGAGTTCCACAGACTAACAACACGCCAGGTGAAAAAAATATTTTCTTTTGTCTGTTCTCACTCTCCCAGTCCTCAGTTTAAGTGTATTCCCTCCCCTAGTTCGTTTCTTCAACTGACTACTCTGTTCCTCTTTAGTCTTTTCCTTGCACTTTTCAAACCACTCCATGTGAAATCTTGCTACATTCTTCACAGGTTGATCAAGCAGTAAAACATTCATCTACGTATTGGTATTTAAATAGGTGAAAGTGAATCAGCAATCCAGAATATGTTTCATATATTTCTCAATGAAATGAGGGCACGGTATCAGCCAAAGAACACAATGGTTGCTGAACAGGAATTGCTATGTGATGATATCATTCCGCTCAAAAGCCTCCAGCTTTTGTTCTTCTAGGCCACTTTCATTCCAACCACAGCCAGTAAAGAAAAACAAGCCTGGATTCTGAACAGAGCAACACATTAGTTTGGCAGAAGGCCTAGATGACAATTAAACGACTGCCCTGATGGAAGCATTGTATTTGTCTGGTAGATCACATACTAGACTATCTGAAAAACTTTGATTATAAACGCAGCACAAACTAGGCACAGTCCTCAACAAATGATTAAAGAACACAGCACACCCTTTTCAACATTGCTTATCTTGAGAATGACACATTTCAGAATGGAATAAATGGCTAATGACTCCATGGTGAAGGTGGAAAAGATAACAGAAGAGAGACCAGTACACCCTAAAATTACACTGTTTAGAGACAGCCAGCTATGTACAGTACTTTGTTACAAATTCCTCAACTGAAGTAACAGAGGATTGCACCTGTGATGAGGAAAAGACCTCCGGGGATACGCATACAATAACAAATTAATCATAACTGCTATACCAGTGTTAAGAAAGAAATCCTAAAGCATGCATAATGAGCAGATTCCAGATGAAGTTGGTGAGATTGGCATGCAAGTTAATGCTGTAGTTAATATCACTATCAGGAGCACACTGGCTAGATTCAAATGCCACGAACTGGGCCATTCTAAATTCTAGCTCGTTTGGGTTCCCTTGTGTTGGCTTCTACTGCCCAACTGTGACCACTGCAAGAAGAACAGGTTAAAAAAAAAGACCACCGAGCTTTATTCCATGGCTTGTTTACCATAATATGAGAATGCAGGAAGAGATGGCTTGCTGGCTCATTCACAATTCAGCAAGCAAGCCACAAAACTAATTCAGATACTTTTCTTTGATGATTTCCTCTACATTGTTGGGATAGATGATGCCAGAAGGCAGGCTCCATGTCAGGCTCACCTATCATGAACCAAAGGAGGCAGAAATAAGTGAGACAGGATGGGGAGAAACACTGCTGGAAAATTCTTGGTAGCTTGTTGATCTTTTCCTGAATTCTGTGAGTCTCCTCTCAACAGAAATAAATTTACTCAAAACTGCATATACCTTCCACATTTTTCTATTGCCTCCTCCCTCTGTTGTCTCTCTCTGTTAAATTATACAATGCAAGCTCTACAGGTAAAGAAATCTGTCCTCTTATAATTGGCAAATTACCATGCACACTGATGGCTCAACAACATTGCCAATTATTGAAGGAAAGAATAAATTATATTACTTATCTAGAACTGTATGTAATATTCCAGGTACATAAGCTACGACAGAGCATATTACGCCTGAAATCAGATATATGAAAAATGTCTTCCTCTTCAATAATTAGATCTGATGCTATTACTTTTAAAAACACTTGCATCTTTCACCAATCCACTGGTTCTGTACATGGCATAAAATATGATCCACGGAAAACACATTTGATGAATGTAGACATAGCTCAGTGGTTTAGGTGAGCCAGAGGTTGAGAGCTCAATTCCCCACCATGCCTCCTTGATAGGAACTGGGCTAAATGATCTATAGGGTTCCTCCCAGCTCTGCAGTTCTACAAGTATTACTACTATTGCTATTATTATGCTTTACTTTTTTATAACAAAATTCTACAACACAGCAAAAATATCATTTACATCAATATTCATTGGTGTACTTTTGACTAAGATAATAACAAAGATTTGTACAATTATGGCTGAAATTCAGCTGTAAACCCCAGTTTAAGCAGGGACTCTGACAGGTGCATTAGATTCAAGTCAAGACTATTTAAATTATGATTTAAATCACTTGTCAAGTAAGACTCATTTTAAATCATGATTTTTATATGTAAAGGCTCATTCTTGACAGTAGTTCATCAATATTTGTAACCAGATTATTTTAAATTTAGAATAACCTGTCAGATTAGTTAAAACAGTTATTGTATATCAGAACTAACTTTAGTTGAATAGCTTAATCTCTCATATTTGAAGAACTACTTAAATTGTACATCAAACAAATGATCCTTTCATCAGAGCACTTCTCATGATGTAATTTCACTCAGGCCACCAGTCCTTGCATTACTTGCATTTTGCACACACACAAGCTATTCCCATGGGTAGAGGAACTTTATTAAAATATTGCCCAAGCGGGTCTCATGTACAGTGTGCTGCCATTTTGCTCCTCAAGAGAGAGAACAAAGAACCGCAAGCTAGGTGGACCAAGATCCCAAAGTCTACAAGCTACTCAGAAGGTTTCACCTTCATATTGTTTCCCCTTCCCTCCTCACACTTAGATGTACAGTATTTCACTCCAAACAACCTTCAAACCTAGCATTTAAGGTAATGGGTTCATCCTTTGCACACAGATTTCCAGGACAACGGGATTAAGCCCCCCCCAAAACTTTTGTTTATTTTATACTAGAGATCCGTATTTCATGCTTTGTAGGTGTCATGTTTTCCCTGCCTCCCCAAGGCAGCCAACCACTCCTCAGTTGTATAGGGAGACTCTCCCTCAGACCTCCTCACTAGAGTGGGTGGCTACCTGGGGAGGTGGGGAAAGGCTAACTGGGCTTCTGCCTGATTGAAGCAGTGCTGCCCAGCAGCACACAAAGAGGCGGTCAGTGGGCCAGGTGCCTAAGGAAAGGAAACAAAGGCATTAGCAACACCTTGAAAGTGGTGCAAAACACCCATATCTACTGTATTTTACACTTCTATTGCATTTACTGTGAAATAGTTCAGGTTATCTCAGTTTGGGTACTTTGGACTGAATTAGTTTACCAAAAATATAAATATTGCATAAATATACAGCCTCATACAACATAATTTAACTGAACATGCTGAACATCCTTTGAACTAGAATCTATCTTAAGTAGAAAACTAACTTTAAATAGATCTTTCTCCAAAAGCATTCCATTAAAATAAATCTGATTTGAATAAAAAATCTGATTTAAATTTACAAAATCAGATTTTGATTTTTTTTAAAAATAATAATAACTGATTTTAATCTACCTTGAATCGTTTCAGTCAATGCATATGTATGTTATGCTGATTCAACTGGCCTATGGTGGTTGCAATTTACTACTGGATCCTAGCCATTAGGTTCAAAATTTAGTACCACTATTATGAGTAATTGCTTTTTATAAAAATGTACTATATGATTAAATGAAATTTAAAAACTCTTTGGACATGCTCCTCCCCTACTTTTGAGGCAGTTTAACGGCACCATAAAGTCAACCTTGGAGATAAAACTTTTGATTTTCAACCCACTATATAATAAAATGGCACTTTTTATCACCACAGTGACTGTATAAAATAGTTCTGGGGAATACAGTATAAGAAGTG
The DNA here is from genome assembly GCA_037367245.1 of Phrynocephalus guinanensis. Lineage (NCBI taxonomy): Eukaryota > Metazoa > Chordata > Lepidosauria > Squamata > Agamidae > Phrynocephalus > Phrynocephalus guinanensis. The sequence continues at coordinate 14,779,753 of CM074733.1, read as the reverse complement.
TGTAAGCAGCTATAAAAATTAAGTTTATCTCAGTATATATGTTCAATTAGTTTTGTGTTTATGCTACTGTTTTTCCACATTGATGTACAACTTTTGATTGGCCCTTGGTCATGAAGAGAAAGAGGAAAGCTTGCCTCTTCTTTTTGTTACCAGCTTGGGTACATTGGTCAGATAGAGGGGCAAGGAATTCTTTTAGACTTTTCCATACTCAAGAACCAAAAGACTTGACCCGCTCAGCCCAAGAGTTTTCCTGGTCAAGATGTCAAGGAAGCTCCCTCCCCTATCTCCTTTTTCTACTCCAGAATAGGAAAAGGTCAAAGGGTGGGGGATCAGAGCTTTTTGGCTTGCTGCTGCAGGACCAAAGCATCTCAGCATCATAAAACCCAGGCTACTGTAACCTCTCTCTCAATCACTGAGAGGAAGGAAGAGAAAAAAATGCCCCCCCGGGCCTTCTCCAACTGCCAAGCCATGATGAAGCCTCAACCTATCTCTGCTGCAATGGTAGTCTGCCAAGTGGGGGAACCTGCCTTCCACAACTGTCTCCCACACAACATTGACTACTACCCTGAACACTATTCTAGAGGGCCCCTGGGATTTGAAACTAACAGCCCATCAAATTCCAGTCAATTTTAGAGAATACTGTAGTGCTCTGATGTCAAAACATCAACCTTCTAACTTCATAGGGGCCTTAACAACTCTCTCTGTCACTAACATGTATTAGATGTAACAAAAACAGTCACTACTGTATCTGAACACCCACATACAGTACATGGATGGTAAAGCTCCTATATACAGTAATCTATCTTGTTCTCAGGATGACAGCAGGAATTCCTCTCAAGTAAACATGTACAGATTAGTCTGTAAGCACCCTAAGTCAACAGTTTTCAAACTAGCTGCCGTGGCACCCTGGGGTGCCACGAGCATATGCCACAGGTGCCGTGGAAATAATGAAAAATTCATCCAAACAGTTACATTCATCGCATTAAAGACAACTGAGCATTACATTTGCACTGTTTTTCCTTCTTTTCCTAAGCATTCAAACCACTTTAAGGGTAGCTGTGCAACGAATTTTTTTTTAGCCCAACAAGGGTGCTGTGGCGAAAAAAGTTTGAGAACCACTACTCTAAGTAATAACTAACAGCCACTTTCTCCTTTCTACAAAAAATACCCGAACATATGGTATTTGCAATGTTATAACTTAACAATGGAAATCACCCTGGCCATTAAAAAGAGACAGATTGGATTTATGAAATTATGGGATGTTTTGATAACAGACAAATTAACAAAACATGAACTAATTTAAGAAAATAAAAAATATGGTAAATTGAGTCAGTACCAGATTTATTTATTTATTTATTTATTTATTTATTTATTCATACATCTATATACCACCAGTTTTCCAAAGGAACTCCAGGAGGTTTACAATAATCAAAGAGAATAGAATACTAAATACTGAGATAAACAAATAACAGAAACTAAAATTGAAATCTGAAAAAATACTGTTAAGACTATTAAAGCACATTCACATTACAATTATTTTGTAGTAACCATCTAAATGTAGGTTAGGATCAGACACACTTAAAACACTTGACAGGGACAAAGGATTGTTGTAGTCCACAGTCCTTGTTGGTAGTCATGTGGCCACACAGCCAAAGGATTTTGTTGTGGCCCACATGGCAGGGGGTTGGGCTAGATGGCCTTTGACGTCTCTTCCAACTCTATGATTCTATGTTTTTGCCTTGTTTCGTTTCTTTGGATTTTGCCTGATAAATCTTTTAAAAGTTTACAGTCAAGCTTTTTATTGCTATCACTGTGAGCAGATTTCACACACACACAAGTATATACGCATCTCCCACCCACCCCTAATCAGAGCAGGCCTCCAAAGACTTTCTGCCTAAGTTGATCTTAACTCTTGAGGAGTGGCGTCAAAGGCCCAAGAGCCACCTCCGCCGTCCTGTCCCACCCCGTCCCGTCCCCCCACCGCCTTGAAAGTCTGTTGTAGTCCACAGTCCTTGTTGGTAGTCATGTGGCCACCTGGCCAAAGGATTTTGTTGTAGTACACATGATGGGGGTTCCTGCATGGAAGGGGGTTTGACTGGATGGCCCTTCCAACTCTATGGTTCCATGTTTTTGCCTTGTTTTGTTTCTTTGGATTTTGCGTGATAAATCTTTTAAAAGTTTGCTTCAAGCTTTTTTATTGCTATCACCGTGAGCAGATTAAACACATACACATATACTGTATATTTAGCATATATACACACATATACAGAGAGAGAGAGAGAGAGAGGGGGAGGGAGAATACAGTGGCACCCTGACCTAAGAGTAGCTCGACTTAAGGGTGGAAAACTGTTGGCGTTTTAACTGCCACCTTACGAAGTTTAGATATGGTCTGCTCAACTTACAATTTATTTTTCAATTTTTTAGATAGGTACCATTACTTACTAGTAATTCGACTTAAGAGCATGCATTTGGAACAGATTAAAATCGTAAGTTGAGGCACCACGGTATATGTATCTCCCACCCCCACCCCACCCCACCCACCCTGAGCAGGCCTCCAAAGACTTTCTGCCTAAAGTTGATCTTAACTCTGGAGGACTGGCGTCAAAGGCCCAAGCTCCCCCCCCCCCCGCCTTGAAAGTTTGCCTGGTGCTTCTTGGTGAGAAGGAAAGAGGCCTTTTTTTTTTGCCTCCTGCGACCGAGACACACCCCTTTCGAAGAAGGGCTCCCTGCCAGCAGCTCAACACCCACCCAAACCCTCGCCCAAATCGAGAGGGGGGGGAGGGAGGGAGGGAGAGGGATTTTTTTTTAAAAAAAAAAAGGGGGGGGGGAGGGAGAAAAGGAGAACAAAAGTTGGGAAGAACAAAAGTTGGGACACCAAACAAAACCAGAGCTTCAAAAAGAGGAGAGCGTGTGCGGTTGGGAAAAGGAAAACAGGGGCGCCTAAGTAAAGACAGAGGGAGAAAGGGACTCTCTCTCTCTCTCACACACACACACACACAGAGGACAAAGTTTCCGGGGAATGGCGGCGGCGGCGGCAGTCAGTCTGTCTGTCTGTCTGTCCGTCCGTCCGCCTGTTGTCTTGTTTCTCCAACCCCCCCCCTTTCCTCCCCCTTGAGAGGCGCTCACAAATCCCTGGAATGAGGGCCCCGCCCTGGGAACAGGGAAGGCGGCGGAGGCCTCGTGTGTGTGTGTGTGTGTGTGTGTGTGTGTGTGTGTGTGTGTGTGTGTGTGTGTGTGTGTGTGTGTGTGTGTGTGTGTGTGTGTGTGTGTGTGTGTGTGTGTGTGTGTGTGTGTGTGTGTGTGTGTGTGTGTGTGTGTGTGTGTTTTCGTGTCCCATTCCCAGGGGGGGGGGGGGGTCCCGCAAAGGAAGAGCAGCGGCGGCGGCGGCTGGCGGGGTGGGGTGGGGTGGGGTCGCTGAGGGAGGGTGGAGGGAAGGGCCTTCCCCAAGGAGGCTCCCCTCTTTCCTTACCCCCCCCACCTCCACCCCCACCTCCCCACCCGGTTCCCTTCCCTTCCCCTCAGGCGGAGGCAGGCGCCCCCCCCCCCGCCGTCGCTCCCAAAGTTTGCAACTCGGCTGAAGGAGGCCGAAAGTCACGACGGCGATATCATTTCCCCCCCCCTCTCTCTCTCACACACACTCACACATACACACAAGCACCCCTCCACCTCCCTCCCCTTCAGCCGCCGGAGAGGAAAGTTACCTGCGACTCCTCCTCCTCCTCCTCCTCCTCCTCCAGCGGCGGCGGTGGTGGTGGTGGTGGCGGCCCACACGAGTCCCCAAGGCCCGGGGGGGGGGGGGTGTTTCCCGCTCCTAACAGTTCTGGCGGGGGTAGTTCCGTCGCCTTCGCCTGCCGGTGGTCGGTCGGTCACTTTTAATGACCTCCTCCTCCTCCTCGTCCCTCTCGCCTGTGGCTTTCGCCGCCGCCTCGCCCTCGCCCTGCCCGGAGACTGAGGAGACAAACGACGAGGAAGAGGAAGCGGGGCTCTTCCGGGCACCTCCCGCCGCAACTGCAGCCGATTTTCCTGGCTCTTCCCGACACCGCCCTCTGCTCCCGGGATGGCTCTTCCGTACACCGCCCTCCGCTCCTCCCTGCCTTCTCCCGGACGGCTCTTCTTAAACGTCCCTCTTCCCCCCTCCCCCCCCGGCGCCAACTGGGCTCTATCGGGACGGCTCTTGTCCCCCTCCCCCTCCCCCACCACCACCACAAAACACACCGCCCTTTCGCCTCGCTTCCCGCACCCCTCCGCAGAGAGATGGAGCGGCCCGCTCGCGACTTTCCCCGCTGTGCCTGGCCTGGTGGACTTGGCTAACTTCGGGCGGTTGAGGGGGGGGGGGGGAGAGAGAGAGAGAGAGAGAAAGAAGAGAGAAGGGGGAACGGAGGGAGGAGCGGCAGGAGCCGCAACAGCCCCAGGGTGGGGGAGAGGGCGGGGTCAGCGAAGCCGGGAGGGAGTTTCAGGTGGAAGAGGCGGCTGAGATGACGTTGTGTGGGCAAAGGGGAAACTTCCTGGGCAGTTTTGCTTTTATTTAGTTTTTTCAAACATAAGGGGAGGGGACGAGGTGTGTCTCCTAACTTCACGTCCAAGGATGTTCGGGCTTCCTTTTGCCTTATAAGGCCCGGCTCACTTTTCTTCGGTGGCCCTGTTTGTTGTGAAACAGGGCGAGGGGAATCCCTAATTTCCTGAGAAATGGCACATCTTATTACACATCTTATTAAGAGCCTTGGGCGTCGAAGTGCCCCTCAGTGGCAGAGCAAAATTCACCCCCTGCCTTTTTAGCAGGTTTTGCCTGGCATCACTTACTAGCACTGAAAGCTTGCAATCTGATTCATCCCCCCCCCAAAAAAATCTTCTTTTTGTTAGTGTTTGTCCCACTTGGGGGTGTGGGTCTACTGTTCTTGTTTTGGCCTTTCAATGGGCATGGGCTAGGTCTGGGCGAACCTGGGGCAACTTCATGTCATTGTCAATAAGTGTTCATCCAGCGCTGTTTGGGTTGTCCCCCCCCAGTTGGGATCTACTGACCAAGATGAGACCCTTTTTGACCAATTTCCACATCAGCACAGAAGACATGTCCATACCCCTGTAGTCGGGCTTCACTGGTGCAATGCCGTAATTTTCCTCAGATGTCATCATTGCTCACATGATCCTCTCGCGTGGGGCTGGAGGACCATCGCAGCGTCTATGTCTCCATGACACCAAGGTGCCGTTTGACTTCTTTAGTCGCCGAACCAGCATTCTGCACCATAGAGCGTGACAGGTTGTGCAATGGTGCGATAGATCTTTGACATTAACTGGTCGCTGATTTGTTTTGTCACACATGATGTTTAATATCCTACGCCAGTGTTGGCGAACCTATGGCACGGGTGCCAAAGGTGGCACTCGAGCCCTTTCTGTGGGCACCCAACATCACTCCTACACAGCCACCTGTATTTAGGTTAAATTGCTGTATTGGCACTTTGCAAAAAATTAGTGGGTTTTAAATCACAGGTTGGGCACTGGATCTACAAAAGGTTTGCCATCACTGTCCTATGCCATTTTTGCCAGGCACTGTTGATCCTTGATGTGACTTCGTAGTTCAGACTCCCGTCGGCTGTGATTGTGGAAGAAAGGTATTTGAACTCAGTTCTTGGTTGGTCACCACCATTGATTTGGATTGTACCACATTCATTTGGGTCAGTCATCAGATGTTCTGTCTTCCTCACATTCAGGGGCAGGCCAAACCTTGTCACATGATCACTCCATACTTGGGCATGGCGCTCAAGATCTGCCTTACTCTCCGATGCAATCACGATGTCGTCAGTGCAGAGGAGTGTCCAGGGCACCAGATTCTGCAGATCTCAACTGACTTGCATCCATAACTAGAATTAAAAGAAGCAGGGAGAATGCCGATCCTTCGTGGACCTCAACTGGGATATGAAAATCTTTTGATGTGCCAACAGCAGCCTGCACATGGCTCTTTCCCAATTCATTCCCCCCCTCCCCATAGCGAGTGGGGGAGGCTGGTCCAACAGTGGCATTGCCTACTTTAGAGGAGAGTTTCTTTGTGGGATAGACCTTCCGCTGAGGAAAGCCAGCAGGTCAAATCCTTCCCAGTTGTTCCAGTGCCTGCACCTGTGTTCATAGGGGAGTGAACTCTGGCAGCTCAGATATACTGTGTACAGTATTAACTTTATTCTGCAATAGCTTCTCTTCTTGTGTACTCTGACCTCAGCTACGATGCACTTGCTGTGTCTTATGTCTGGACTTTATGTGTATACTGGGTCTCTTCCTAATTTGTTTTCTGGCATGATAGAAGCTCCACTGAAGACAGGCTGGAAGTCTTTTATCTTTCCGCGTGTATATCTCATTAAAATGTTGGCCCACCCAACATCTGACACAAAATAGCTATCATGTGTATATTATCTCCTTGTTATGAAAGTTTCATTTGTAATGGAAACTAGGAGTGCATTCAGAAATTGGCCAAGCTGTGTATGGAATTGAGTGCCGGGTCATATAAGAACGCCGTGACCTTTTCACATCAGTGATTCAGATCTGAATTGGGAGAAAAGCAGTCAAGGAAATGCCTCCGTGCTTGCAGAACAGAAGTTTAATTTACTGTTCTTCGTCTCAGTTTCTGCCTCCTGCCATGGATGCACTGTCTATATTTAATGCTATATTCCAGCGTGTGTGAGTGTGTGTGAGAGAGTCTGTCTTTGTAGCATTATGCCTGCTCAGAAAATGGAGTTCAGTTGCCCACACATTCAAAATACAGTACAGTGGTACCTTGTATAAAGGAATTAATTCGTTCCAAATGAAATTATGTTAAGCAAATTTTCCTTTATACAAATTTCCATAGAAATGCATTGAAAACAGAGTAATCCCATTTTTATGTTGTACGGATTCTCCCCATAGGTGATTATGTTAAGAAAATTTCCCCTATCTCCGGATTTTTTTTGTTGTACAAATTTTATGTTATACAAGCTGTTTGTTATACAAGGGTCCACTGTACTTGTTTGCTTTAAAACACCAAATGTGTATGTGCTGTCACTTTTATGGTGTACAAGATTTTCCAGATTTTCACTAACCATTCAGTTTTAAAGTGACAGCCTTAATCTTATGCATGCTTAGACAGAAGTAAGTTGTATTAGGCAAGTCTGACTTTGAGGGATTGGCCTTACCATTCAATAAATGCATATATGGTTTTGTCACTGTTCCAGCGTTCCCATGGTCATTATAATTTGTTATGTGAAAAATGTTACCTTACGGTCTAATACTGTAACAAAATGTTGATGGTTTTTTATCATGTTTTCCTTTTTTTTAAAAAAGAAATTTATAAACTCGATATATTGTAAAACCGAATTTTCGGTTTTCAAACACCATTAAAGCAGATAGGGAGTAGACCTACTGAATCAGCAGAATTTATAGAAGAATTGACCGACCAAATAACCACTGAGTCAATGGCCCTACTCTAGTGTAATTTACCACACCAATCAGCAGGATTTTGGCAATTACGTGCAATGATTCTTCCTGCGAAGAAAGAGTGTGTAGGGCAGCTTCATTTCATTGGCCATTGTGTTTCAATTTCTTGATGCAGAAAAACACTAGATTAAAAAGTGGAGGAAATTGAACCTGATTGGTTTGTTGCAGCCCATGTTGTTAAGTGCTTTGATTTTTAAATTCTTGTCTTGAATGCTTTTGTATTCTAAACATGTTAGTCATGAATGAGGATTGTTATCTTTTATCTGGCAAGAACTGAGGAATTCTACAGGTTTATGTTTTTCTATGTATGCACAGAAGGGCTCTCTATCATAAAAATAGCTTGTATCTCTTAAATTTGACCATTACATATGCAAGAGAATTTTGGTTCCAGGATTTCCCCCCTGAAGAATTTAGTAAATGTCACAACTTATTTATATTCAGAATGGAAAATTTTAACAGATCAAATGAATGTTAAAATGAGTTTCCTATTCTTAAGATTAGGAAGTTACTACAAAAATTCTGTCAAGAAATGGGAGGAGAGAACATTCTGACCTCATATGCCTAAGGTACCTCCAGATCACCCGGCAGGCTTAAGTATGTCAAGTGCCTAGCCAAAACTACAGTAACTACTAGAAATGTCTGAAAGCTGGATATTTTGATGTCAAACAGTCAAATGAGGGGCTATGTTTACTTCAGAATAGCAGCTAGGATTTTAGAGCAGGGCAAATTAAACTATAGTTGTTACAAGTATTGCAATTAGATAATTGCTGGTCAGTCTCTAGTGTTCCTTTCTTGGGCAAGATTATAGAGCAGGTTGTGGTTTCTCAACTCCAGGAATTCCTGGATGAAACGGATTATCTAGGTCCAGTTCATACTGGTTTCAGGCTGGGTTGTGGGATAGAAACTGCTTTGGTCGCCTTGGTGGATGACCTACACCAGGAACTGGCTAGTGGGACTGTGTCCCTGTTGGTTCTGATGACCTCTCAGCAGTTGTCAGTACCATCAAACATGGCATCCTGGGGTTTCACTCTAGAATGGGGCTTGAAGTCAATGTTTTATGTTAGCTCTGATCCTTCCTGGATGGGAGGACTCAAAAGGTGCTGTTAGGGGATTCCTGGTTGACACCCTAGCTATTTTGGTTCTAGATCAGTGTCCGATATCAGTAAGGTGAATCAACTGAAATGTAATCCAGTCCTGTCAGCCAAAAAGGCAGGTCAAAGAGCAGGATGCAATCTGTGCTGGATGGAGTTACACTCCCTCTGAAAACACAGGCATGCAGGCTCTGGATTTGCCCCTGAGGCCTGGATGCCCAGGTTTCAATGTTGGCCAGGAGTGCATTTGCACAGTTAAAACTAGTGCACCAATTGCACCTGTTCCTGAAGAAATCTGATCTGGCCACAGTGACACTTGTCTTAGTTACGGTATATCTTAGCTGGATTACGGTAACATGTTCTACATGAGGCTGCCTTTTAAAAATATTTGGAAACTTCAGTGGTTCAAAACACTGCACAGATGATAAAGTGGGGCTGGTTACAAGGATCACATAATCCTCCTGTTATAATAGCTCCACTTGCTGCTGATCCATTTCTGGACACAATCCAAAGTGCTGGTTTTAACCTATAAAGCTTTAAACAGCTTGGGTCCAAGCTATCTCAAAGACTGCACCTCCTTTTATGAGCCTACTCAGGTGTTAAGATAAAGAGAAGCCTTTCTTTTGCCCCCCATCACAAGTTTGTTTGATAGAAACAAGAGAGAAGGCCTTCTCTGTTACTGCTCTAAACCTTTGGAACTCCCTCCCACAGGAGGCCAGCCTGGACCCATCTTTGCTGTCCTTCTTCAAGAAGGCAAAGACATTTCTGTGCAGGCGAGCTTTCCCTGAATGAATGTTGTCTAATATAAATGTGCCCAATGAATGCATAACTACCCCTCAAGACACTGAACATACATTGTTTTCTGCAAGGTGAATTCCTGTTTCTTCCACCCTACTACCTATATAAATGTGTCAAATGAATTCATAACTAACCCATCATGCACTGAACATACATTGTTCTCTGCACAGTGAATTCCTATTTCTTCCACCACCACCCACCTATTACGTGCAAACATCAGCTGTTGGAGGTGGGGACGCAAAGTTCCAATAAGAGATATAAAACACTAACGAGGGAATACTTTCAATAGAACAAAGTGGGACATACTGTACTTGTTTAAGTTTATATGGGACTGCATTGTTAGTTGTTTTCCTGATATGGGTTTCAGTGTGTTATTTATCCCCTGTTTGCCATCCCCCAACCTGGCAGATGAAAGCAGCTTAGAATCAGGATCAGCCTATTGTCTCTGCCTTGACTGAACTTGAATGAACCTTCAGGAGGGAGGGAAAGAAGGATCCCTATTAGCTAATTTAACTCCTTTCTCCAATGAGACAAAAACAAAACAAAAATGGAGATAAAAACATTGCTCTTGTTTTGTCATCTGATTTGCTGGCCTAAACTAACCTGGTTATTCCTCCTTTCTCCAATGTAAGATGCTAGACAAACACCAACAGCAGCTGCTTTTACAGTCTTTTCTTGATGTATTCTAAGAAGGAAAGTCTGCTGGCAGATGATGCCTTTTCTGAGCTGCTGTGGTACTTGGCATGTTGGTCCTAGTGTTTGGCCCATTTTTACTTCCTTGTGATTTATATCAAAGTCCTTTGTCCTTTTGTCAATGTTCCACTCTTTTTTTTTAAACTTGCCCACCCCTTTGAGTATGTTTACATGTGAAAGGTCCTTGTTTCCTTAAACCCTTTTCATTGCTAGTCTCTCTCTCTCTCTCTCTCTCTCTCTCTCTCTCTCTCTCTCTCTCTCTCTCTCTCTCTCTCTCTCTCTCTGCTGCACCGAACTGGATATGCAGACGTTTTGGCTGCAGTCTTGAACAGAGATCTAAAATATTCCGAAACTTTTGGGGGGGGGGAATGAAATGCAGGCTAGACTCTATTTTAAGATGTAAAGAAATCTTGCTTTTCTGCCTGGGTAGTCCTGAGCCTTGCTGAATGTCTGAAAATAAAAAAAATGCTCAAGTCATTCAATTATTGTCACTGATTTATTATTGTAAGTTGTCAATTCTGGAATAATGAGTGGTATTCACTGGGAGCCTTCTTTTCATTTAAAATTGCCTTCAACTTTTTTCTAAAACAACTACAAATCTCATGATGCAATTATTAATTTCAGATGTAGGGATGCACTGCATCCGAAACATGGGATCCCATCTCCCATGAGGGAACCATACCCTGGCAAAAGTTGCAGAAGAGAATGAATGGAGTGGTGGTGGTGCACGCATGTGCGTGCATGCACACCAGTGCCAGAAACAAGGCAGAGCAACTTGTTGCCTCCAACTGCCTCTGAGGGCCTTTTTACACGACCCCTAAGATCCGCTGGCCACTTAAATTCGGACCAGAGATCTTAGGGGTTCGTCGCTCTTCCTCTGTCCCCACCCCCCTCCGCACTTCCTGGTTGCTGGCTGCGTGAGGGAGGGAGAAAAAAGAAAGAAAAGAATGCCGCTCACCTCGTTCTGCCTCTCGTCTCTGTAAGGCCATCAAGTCCAACCCCCTCGTCTCTGTAAAAGTAGCTCTTAAAGGGGCGGGAGCCAAAAAGCAGCAAACAGAAGCGAGGAGAGCCCCGCACTCACTATCGTTGCACCGCATCAAAGATTTTTCACCTCCAAAGAGAAGGTACAAGAAAAGTGTGCTGGGTCGCGCTAAAGTGGGCGGGGTCGCACTTAATTGTCTGCAAACTCTGGAGCTGGTGGGGAAACATTTTTAAGCTCCGGAGCTTGCAGCCATTTGCAGCGGAGCTTAGGGGTCGTGTATAAACGCCCCGAGACTGGCCAGTTGCCTCAACTGATCATGCACGTTGGCTCCGGCAGTGTCGTGGTTAAAACTGTGTAGCCCAATGAAAAAAATTCAGTAGAAGAAAATGAACAACAGAAGCAGCAGCGAACCTTTAGAGGTTTGGTGAGAGTTGAAGGAAAGCTCAGAGTGAGATTGCTACGGTCCGTGTATCCATTTGCAGTTGCATAGGAAGAGATTTCACGTATATCGATAGGGTAGAGGGGAGGCTGTTACATTGCTTTTAGGCTAGCTGTTACATTCTGGAGTTTTCCTCTTTTGGAAGCATTAATTGACTCACACTGCCGCATTAGACTTAAGGATTATGTGTATGGGGATCCAGATGAATCAACATTGTCTTTCTTGTAGGCACTTTGACTGGATAGGTCATCATGGCTTTAGGTGTTATAATCATCAGGTGAGGCCTTTCTCTTATTCTCATCACCGTCACAGGCATGCTTGGTGGAGACACAGAAGAGGGCCTTCTCTGTTGCTGCTCCCAGCCTTTGGAACTCCCTCCTGCAGGAGGCAAGTGTAACAATACCCTGGAAGCAGGAGAAATGCATATGTAAATCATCAGCCAATCCCAGCAGGAGGGCGGGGGATGGTGTGGTATAAAAAGGGTGGAGCCTGGTCTCTGAGAGTCTATTAAGTTAAGGGAGTTGAGTAGACATGGGCACGACTCAGCGAAATTGTCGTTTCCGTTTTCGGTTATCGTTTCCGTTACGTAACGGAAATGGTAACGATAATTAAGCCGTCAGAACTTGAACTCAAACCGAAAAAAGAAAAATTTGGTCGGGTTTTTCGTTTTCGTTTGTGGCATCGTGGCGATCGCGCAATGCGAAGCACACAAAAAGTTTTTAAAAGTTATTTTTTTAAAAAACCCGACTCCCGGCCAAAAAAGCAGGCGAAAATATGCCTGCCTGAGGCTTTGCCACCTACCAGATGGGTGGTTTCTGGGGGGTCCCCGGCCTCCCCCCCCTCTTCTCCTGTCCTGGGCTGCTTGCACCAGGCTGGGTCTCACCATGCCATGCGGTGGGGGGGGATCCAAAATGGCAACCGCAGTTTTTCTTTTGAAATCGTGGTAAAAAAACACACCAAATCACCACAGAAACACATGAAATTTATTTATTTTAAATGCCTGAATTTTAATAGTAGCAGCAGTGGTTTTTTTTTATAGCAATAAAACGTCGTATTTATTTTATTTTATTTTATTTTATTTTTTATTTGTTTAGACCTGCCCATGGGATGGGACCATGCAAATTGTTTGAACCATTCCACCAATGGAATCGCCAGGTTTTTGACTGACACTTCTGGATGTCTTGGAGGGCATAAAAAGCTGAGGCACCTTCCAGAAATCGCAGTCGGTGTATGGATGTGGTTGAGGGAGGAGGGCTGGCTGCTGGTGCTGGTGTGATCCGATCGAGATTGAGGAGGGAGGCTGGAGGCTTTAGGATTTAAGTTAGGCAGGCAGGGAGGGAATTGAATTTAGAAAATAATTTCTTTGATTCCCTGCAGCTTTGTCGGCTGAAGGGAATAGCAGTTTATTCTTTATTTCTTCTCTGGCAGTTTGTGAGGATTTTTTTTCTGATATTGGATAAAGGGGGAGGTTCGACTGGGAGTGGGATGTGTGGATTTATTTTAAAAATATATTATATACTACCATTTATTTTCTATTTTCCCAACTTCAATTTGCTTGCACACACACACATTTGGGGTGCAAGCCAAGAACAGAACCTCTGTGATATCCTAACTGCCCACTTGCCCGTCCACCCGCGCCGCCGCCTGCCCACTTGCCCGCCCGTGCCTCCCCCCTGCCGCTGTTGCCGCCCACCCATGGCCCCCCGCCACCGCCGCCTGCCCGCACCTCCCCCCCCCCCCGCCCCCCGCCCCCGCCTCGCCTGCCACCTAGGGCGCAAAAACACCTAGCGCCGGCCCTGATTGCGGGACGCCCCTATGCTCTGGTAAGTCAAATTGTGCGCTGGAAACGACAAACGACAAATGAAACGACAAACTTTTTGAAAAATTTCGCGACAAATGGAAACGACCCAAAACAGACCCGTTCCGACAAACGACAACTCGAAACGTCATTTTTTCTGGTCGTGCCCATGTCTAGAGTTGAGTTAAGAGTTAAGAGTTAAGAGTTAAGAGTGAGTGCTAGAAGAGAACACAGCTCTGTTAGAGTTCTGTCAGGCAGTGAGGGCTTTACTGTTTACTGGTTATTAAAGACAGGGAGGCTTGAAGAGTTGAATTAATCTATTTTATGTTTAAGGCAATGCATATCAACTTCAGACATTATTGTATTTATTTATTTTCTCAATAAACTTCCTTATTATTTTTATGTTATACATCTGAGTCTGTCCCAGTTCATAAGGCGACGATTTAAAAGGTGGCAGCATTACCAAGGGGATTCTGTGAAGATTAATAAGTTGGTTCCCTACACTTTACATTCTCATCACAATCACACGTTTTAAAAGGGAGGTGTCGTCACAGCAAGGCAGGCCCCATCTTTGATATCTTTCGGTAAGCAGCCATAAGGCCTTTCTCTTCAGCCAAGCTTCGTCTGAGTGACTAGTGATCTGCTTGAATGGGGTTTCAAATGCCTTGTTGTGCCTTAATGCTTTGGATGTCTTTTTGGTGTCATTTTTGTTCACTGTGTTGTACTGTGTGGTATTGGACCCTCTCTAGTACTGTTGACCGTCTGGGAATAAATAAAGCAGAAGCATGCTCTATTTGCCCTAACGGATCAGACTATACAGGGAAGGTAAACAACCTGCAGACCTGGACAGCCAATCAAGATAGTATGTAAATGAAAGGCTTGCAAATTGTATTAACAGACAGTCAATTTGTTTTACCCGAATATTTGATATATTTTTATAGACCGACTGTGCGTGCACAGATAAAAGTTGGTCCACAAACATCTTTGCATTTGTTTCATAAACGTAATCAATAAGTGGAAAGGGACATTAATTTCAGATTGATTTTACCCACTCATATTCTGTAATTCATTCCAGAAAAATGTATTTTTATTTATTTATTTATTTATTTTGCAAATACAGCACCGTGAAATTGAAAGAAAGTGAAAGTAGGTCAGCTCACAATGACAGTGGAAAGAATAATACATTAAATGTAAATATTAATGGAAACAGTCTATACATCTGAAAGGAAAAATAAAACATCCAGGTGAAAGCAAGGTCTATGAGCCTTTCATGGTTGAATGTTGATAGAACAGAAAGATTATCAGATTGTTGAGGGGTACATGGGAAGTGTTTATCTTTCCAACCTTGAAACACAGGTCCTTTTGTAAGTCATAGTTAGTTCCAGGAAATGTGTCACCAATTTTTTTTGTTTGGCAGTGACAGTAAGATAATGGAGGAACATGATCCTCAGTAAGGACTGGCTGAAATCCTGTTATATGTGTATTAAGTTGCAGTAGAGTAGGCAGAATGAATCAGTGGAGATCTGGCAAATAAACGCCTTGAGTGCCATTGATTTAGATGGGCCTAACCTGATTGTAACTTAGTATGGTAGAGTAAGTTGCAACTTGAGTAGACCCATTGAATCAATGGAACTTATGGAGGAGTGGAAGCACTGTGTCCCCATGAATTCATTGGGGCAACTGTATTGTCACTTAACTACACCAAACAACAGGATTTTAGAATTTTACTAAGGGGTGTGTAGTCGGTCACAAAAAACTGTGCCTAAATCCTTATTTAGAGGAAATGAATGCAGAAGGGCAATCATAGAGTGGTTTCTCTCCACTGGCTGGCTGTCCTTCATGTAACTGCTACCGTGACAGGATACACATCTCCTTTTGCAGACAGTCCATGACTAACTTGTGGAAGGAAAATCGATGGGAGGAGTATAAAACAGTATAAGCATAAGAATTCTTGCCTATTATACCTATGTGTCTTAAAATAAATAAGCTTAAGATTAGACTGGAAGGACAATGGTCAAGCAAACACCAACGGCCTCTCATTTGTATTTATAACATTTCAAGGTGCTTTCCTAACTAAAAATCAACATGGTATATAGGGCTGTGGTTCCGAGACTTGCATGAACCAGGTATTCTTGGACTATAGTTCCCAGAAACCATGACCAGCACAGCTGGTGGCAAAGACCTCTGGGAAATGCAGTCTAAGAACATTTGGATGACCCAAGGTGTAGGGTTAGAATGTTGGCTTGGGAATTAGAACATCTAGAATGAAGTGCTCACCTAGTCATAGACTTCCCTTGGTGACAGTGGGCCATTCACTGTTCCTCTGTGGTAGCCTCCCTCATAGGGTTGTCGTAAGGATAAAGTGTGTGAGGCGGCATATACTGTATATACTCGAATATAAGCCTAGTTTTTCAGCCCTAATTTTGGACTGAAAAAGGAGCCCTCAGCTTATATTTGGGTCAATAACTTTTAGCCACTGAGGCAAGTCATCTGTGGCTAAAAGTCATTTTAAACATTGCATGCCACTTCTCATGACCCCCCTCTGCATCACAGGGGAGTGGCACACAATGTTTAAAATGACTTTTAGCCACTGACCCAAGCACTTGCATCAGTGGCTAAAAGTTATTTTAAACATCACACACCGCTCCCCCAGCTCACAAATGAAGAGCTGCCAAGCCCTGCTGCATTTCCCACCCTAGACTTATACTCGAGTCAATATGTTTTGGGGAGTTAAATTAGGGGCCTCGACTTCTACTCGGGTCGACTTACAAACATACAAAATAATGCAGGGCATGAGTAAAGTGGATAGAGGGAAGCTCTTCTCCCTCTCACAAAATACCAGAACTAGGGGACATACACTCAAATTGAGGGCTGGGAGAGTAAGAACTGACAAAAGAAAATATTTTTTCACCCAGCGCGTTGTTAGTCTATGGAACTCCCTGCCACAGGATGTGGTGATGGCATCTGGCCTGGATGCCTTCAAAAGGGGATTGGACATATTCCTGGAGGAAAAGTTCATCATAGATTACAAACCATGAGGGAGATGTGTAATCTCCAGGCTTTAAACCAGGGTACTTCAAGGGCCAGATGCAGGGGAGTAGTATCAGGAGACAGATATCTAGTCTCATGCGCTCCGAAACGCATCTGGTGGGGCCGCTGTGAGATACAGGAAGCTGGACTAGATGGGCCTTTGGCCTGATCCAACATGGCTCTTATGTTCTTATGTTCTTATTGAAGGGTATTGATCGGGCATCTGTAGCTGTTTTAGTAACCCCCAGGCATTGACAAATCCCTCATGTATTCAATAAGCAATGTATTCCAAGCTATATATATATAGAGCCACACAAGTGACATAAATTATATATTTAAGGGTAGTGATATCCACGGAGCACTCCACATGTATCCACATGTATATTCTTATGTCACAAGACGAACTTTGATTCTTGCAAAACAAACTTTGGTCAAGCCTTCCGGCGAGGCAGACCACTAAGAAGAGAGACATCCGTTGTAGATCTGGAATGTCTCTGAGCAAGCGCAATGAATCCAAGGACGTCAATTAAGTTGTAGCCGTGTAGAGGCCAATTTATCTTACACACAGTTAATTAACATGTAGCCAGCCGTCCAAGAAAATCTTATCTCTGTTTCTCTCTTTGTGAGCTCACCTAGAGCGCCTCCCTAGCAAAGATGGTACCAAGGACTCCCTGCCCTGTGTAAGTTACATCAAACATGGCAATTACGGACCCAAAGAATACATCTAATTGGTGTCAGGAATACAAAATAAATTGCCAAAGATGTCAATTAATGTTTGATGTATGTAACAGATGTGTATGACGTAAATTCGGACGGGCGGGGGAAAGAAGAGTAGTTGTAAGTGTATAAAGTATGCTGCATTTCCTTTGTTCGGTGGACTTCTCACTTGTTTTGCATCAAGTGAGATTTCTCTGGTTGTCAACCAAATAAATTCCTTTCCTGCCTTTGAGACCCAGACTGCTCATTGCATTTTGCAGTGTCTCTGCCTGCCGGCAACAGACCCAAGTACCCTTTCCTTTCATTATGACTTATACTTGAGTACATACGGTATGCTGCCTTCAGCACCTTTGGTGGTGGATAAAAATGGTTAAAGAAGTAAGAAATAATTCATCTCCCTTTCTTCTCCTTGGGGGGGGGGTGGCAAGATCTTCTAACTTTTTACTAGGAAGTTCCATGTTGACAGCCTTCCCCTCCTGCGTCTGGATGAACACGTTGACTTTGCTTAGCCTGAGGTGAAGAAAAGACACCAAAAGGCATCACCAGGACTGCAAGGCAATCTTCTCCTGCTGGAAAGAGCAACAGGGAAAACGTCCTCGATTCAACAAAACAGAAAAAGACATGCAGTCCCTGTACTGTACACAATTCAAAAGTGAGGGAGGGTGTCATTTGGAAAAAGAAAATCACAAATGCCACCTTTCTATCTATACTTATCTTCAAGCTGGGGACCATAGAGCTGTGCACGGTGCAGAAAAAAGCATTAAAGGCTTATATATGAAAAATAAATGCAAAATTGAAATCAAAATTCCTCATCACACGTGTGCCAGTCAGGCTTCTCCACTTAAGGCAAGTATCATCTCTGGTGGTGTGAATCCTTAAATACAAGACAAGGAAAATGTCTCCTATTATGAGCCTCCCTGGGTGTTAAGAAAATCAGGGGAGACCTTTCTCTCAGGCCTCTCATCTTCAAAGATGGATTTGATGGGTAGAGGAGAGAGGAGCTCCTCTATTGAGGCTCGCAGACTTTGGAACCCCCTCACACAGGAAGCCAGGCTGGTCTCATATTTGCTGTCCTTTCTTAAGTAGGAAAAGACCTTTCTCTTCAGGCAAGTGTTCCCTGAGGGACTGGCTGCCTAAGTGGGGTTTTTAAATGGAATGTTGTTCCTTACTGCTCTGAATGTATTTCCGTGTTGCTTATGTTTTTTAGCTTGATATTAATTTGACCCTTTTTAGTGTTTGTATACTTACAGTTGTTAGCTTTAAATACTGTCTTTTAATTATGTAAATAGCCTTGGGTGCTTTTTAAGGAGACAGGTAGGTGTCTGTGAAGATTCTCAGTCATCCAGGTGAGTTTATCTGGAAATTGAGTCATGGCATCTGGATTTCTTTTTCTTGAGAGATAGAAACGTTTCACTGCTCATTCAAACAGTTTCATCAG
This sequence comes from Phrynocephalus guinanensis, assembly GCA_037367245.1. NCBI lineage: Eukaryota > Metazoa > Chordata > Lepidosauria > Squamata > Agamidae > Phrynocephalus > Phrynocephalus guinanensis. Next base: position 14,761,312 of record CM074733.1, on the reverse strand, counting down.
CCTCATGTGCTTTATATGTAAATTATGCCCATGTACTGCTACTCAGCCTTGTTCAACCCTTCTCAGAAAATTCCTACCGATGCTCACATGGACTCTGCTTGATGCCTTGACCCAGTGTGTAAGGTTTGGACAGTGAAAGATATCTGAGGATTTGGAGAGAAAGAACAAGCCTTTGAACTTCATCTGCTTGAGGCCAAGGCTGCAACGAGGAGTATGAGATGTTGCTGGTGCCATTTTGAATGAGATGTTTACCTTCTGCTTAGTCTCAGGCATTTTGCATTTGATATTAGAATATTCAAAACAAAACTATATTATGTGAATCCACTGTCCTTGAGTGGGGTCTCACCATGCAGTATGGCTTTAATTCCAATATCGAACTCAGGCGGGGTGTGCCAGAAAAGTTGGAGCTGAAATGAAGCCAACAAAAACATGGGGAGGGGCTGACAGCATAACTAGGAAAGCCCTGGCATTTGTGTACATCCAAAAGTATACAAAGAAAAACAACAACCCCAAACCCAAATAGCCCAGTGAAAAGGGAGCACACTCAACAGAATGCTGTACATCAGGTGAGAAGTGTAAGTGGGAAACGCTTTGGTGGGGGTGATAGTAGAATTGGGTATCCTGGAGGCAAGGCCAGCCAGCCGCCATTTTGAGCAAGAGTATTCTTGGTATGAGAAAAAGAAGAACATACTGTACTGCAATACTTTGTTGCAGATCTATCTTCTAATTTGGATAATACTCAGCTACTCCCTCTAAGAAAAACTGGGCTACCATAGGGAAGAGGACTGTCAATTATGGCTATAGGGCAGTGTTGACGAACCTATGGCACGGGTGCCAAATGTGGCACTCGGAGCCCTTTCTGTGGGCACCCGACATTGCCCCTTCACAGCCACCTGTATTCAGGTTAAATGGCTCTATGGGCACTTTGCAAAAAAAAAATTGTGGGTTTTGAATCACAATTTGGGCACTCGGTCTCTAAAAGGTTCGCCATCACTGCTATAGGGCATGGTCTCTCTCTCTGTGTGTGTGTGTGTGTGTGTTGTGCCGTAACACTCGTAACCAACTCTTCGTGACTCCACGTCCGTGGAGTTTTCTTGGCAGGAATCCTGGAGTGGTTTGCCAGTTCCTACTCCAGGCGCTTACAGCACCTGGTATTCCCTGGTGGTCTCCTATCCAAGTACTAACCAGGGCTGACCCTTCTTAGCTTCCGAAATCAGGCAAGATCGGATATGCTTAGGGCATCTGGGCAGCACAGGTCATGGTCTAGATTGGGATTGATTTTGTGTAGGTTGTCCCAACGATACATACTGCCTCACAAGCTGCTTTTGGAATGCAGCATAGGGTGTGTGCTATCCATGACAGTAGGGAAGAAAGAGAAAAGGTTAAATGCCTTGCCTCTCTCACACACACATGTCCATATGTGTGTATGGAAAATGTGGTGTGTGTGTGTGTGTGTGTGTGTGAGAGAGAGAGAGAGAGAGAGAGATGAAATAGCAATCTTTGTCATATATTTTTGAAGGAAGTGGCATAAAAACACCTGTACCAGTTCTCTTTTTAGAATGAAAGTTTTGTACCTTAACATTTTGACAGCTTTTTTTAAAATTAAAGACAAAAGAAAAGTGTCTCGACTTCAAACAGATTTTCTTAATAAAATGGCAAGAGACTAAAATGAGAGAAAAGGACAGACTGGGAAAAAATCCCTACAATATAAAATAGCTGCCACCCTGTGGGAAAGGGAATGAGGAAGACGTCAAAAAATGATCCGGATTCCGAGCTATTTCTAATGTCTCATTGACTAGCACCGCATGAGCACCTTAGAAATGATAACACTCTCTTTAAATAAAAAAGGATGTATTGTCAGCACAGTTGAAGCAGGCTTGACTTGAGTACTCTTTGAACACGAAATCCACCCTCCCCCCCCCCCAAATATTTTTCATGAAGAAAGGCCTTCTCTTATAGTCAGTATATGCAGACTTCTGGCTCTTACGTCTATAGCACTTTGAAGGTAATGTTTGATGTGAACTTTTCTGTTGCAAACATTAATTCCAAGAATGGCTGGATTAAATGCATTTGTTCTCGAATTCTGAAATATTTGCAGGCACATTGCCTAATTCCACAGCTTCACTCGCAACTGTCACTCTGATGGTTGTCTGTCAAGGTTGGTCTTCGGGGAGAACCCAGAAGGAATGTGTGTCAGGGCAGTATCTTCGTATGAGTAGAAAGCAAAGCAAAGACAATCTGGTCCACTTTGCAGGAATTTCTCTTTCATCCTTTCCTGTTTTAAGAGACATTGCAAAAGGCCGTTACTTCCTGTTTGTAAACCAAACGCTGGCTTCTGAAAGAAACCTCACCAGTCCTTTTGAGGCATCACGGCTAGCTTCCAAAACCCTTTTTCGGCAAATATAGAGAAGATGATGCTTCAAACTGTCTTTCGTTGTCAAAAGCAACCGTTGCTCAGTTATCCAAGCATCTGAAGGAGACTTTCGCACTCACCCTCCAACGGCAGTACTGCACTTGAGTACAGAGGTACCTTCAGTTGTGTGTGTGTGAGTGTATGTGTGTGCACACGCACGTGTGGGGCGTGCCACATGGAGAGAGCAAGTCAGACTGGAAGTAATGCTTTACAGGCAGCACAAATAACTGGAACAGGTGACTTTTTCCAAGGAGAGGCACACAATGAAGTTACATTTTGAAACTTACATAATGAGTTTTGATGTCATTGGGGTGTTTCCAGTGTAATGAGAAACACTGTCTAATTTTGCTCCTTCTCTTTCCCCACCCCCCATCCTTTCTTCATTTTTGAACACTGGACAAGCTGTCTGGAGCACACACTGTTGCTGGTTTTTTTTTTTTTAAGAACAGATGGGGAGATCCAGGTGCTCTGAGACTGCCTCCTTCAGTTTACAGTACTGTACACTCACAACCTGCTCCCTGAGGTAACTACCCTGCTCCTCCTAATGGCAGGTCCTGGCCTTCAGGAAGATGAAGCCAATTCTCACCAGATGTTTTTACACAAGGCCCTTCATTGCATTCCCCCCCCAAGTATTTAGTAGTATAGTGGACAGATAATGATTGAACCCTGCTTTTGCAGTCTTCCAAGTCACATACGAGGCAATGACTTCATCAAACCGTGGAGGCAAAGAAGGATTGTGTGAGGTACACCACAGCTTTACCATATGATGAGGTCCACGGTTGGGGAGGATCTTGGTGGCAATAAAATCCTCATTAATATTTACAAGTAGAAAACAGCAACACAGTTAAGAATACAGTGGACCCTCGTATAACAGTTTGTATAACATAAAATTTGTACAACATAAAAAATTCTGGAGATAGGGGAAATTTGCTTAACAGAATCACCTATGGGGTGAATCCATACAACATAAAAATGGGGTTAACTACTCCGTTTTCAATGCATTCCTATGGGAAATTTGTATAAAGGAAAATTTGTTTAGCAGAATTTCATTTGGAACAAATCAATTCCTTTATACAAGGTACCACTGTACTTATTGTTTAATAAGTGTCACAATTGTTAAAAAAGGACAAAAAGGACAAATCCCAAACAACCACGATCCAAGTAGAAAAAGACATATATATGTTTTCTGTATTTGCAGTCAGCTACGTTGGTTTCAACAAAGTTTGTTGCCATTGCACTGCAGTGATGGAGAATCTCCCAATTGTTTATACATGACAAATCTTATCTTGATTAGACAGAAGATAAAATGATGTTTCCTAAATCATTTGAATTGGCTGGTCCTTTAACAGTTTCTGAATGAATTCCTCCCTGAGGTTTTATGAATACTGCGCAAAGGAAGCTGTGATGGCAAATATATGCTTGATTTTCCAAGCTCAACAGACACATAAACATTTCTTTCCTGGAATTTCCTGGCATTGCTCTTCAAGAAATTGAGGCGGCATAATTTGGAATCCCCACATAAAACAGACAAATAAGCAAACAAGCTTTGGGTAGCAATGTGGAAATTAAATCATGGAAATCGCTCTCAAGAGTATGATTGGTCTTAATGAGGCAGAGAGATGGTGAAAATAAAGAAATTCAGATTGACTCTATGTCTTGATTAGAAAAATAATTCCTCCGCCCATTATTAATGCATATCTTTTCTTCTAGCCTGGACTCCAACATCTTAAATTTTGGAGACAGATGCCAAAAGACTATATTTTAAGATCACACTGGGATGCCTCGTTATTTATACAGTTAACTGGTTGTTGTTGCTTTTGTTTTTGCCCCAGATATTTTTCCCTACTAATATATTGTCATCTGTTCTGAAGCAGGAATTCTTATGGCACCTAAACAACTGACTAGTTTATGTGGCATATGCCTCGGCAAATGGACTACTAGCCTTCTTCATGAACACACAGCATGAACGTCACAACATTTTAAAAGGTTTCTAAGGGGAGGCAACCCCCTCTTTTCTTTTTCTGCATCAGACTAACATGGCTAAATTATCCTTTTGCAAACATTTATAGCCATTTGTATAATATTCAATTCTTTAAAAAAATATACCCTCCAATTTGGGATGTTTATTTATTTATTTATTTATTTATTTATTTATTTTTGCATATCTTGACCACTCCGATTTCCCAGAAGGGACTCTGGGACCTAAATAATAAATAATAAATAAAGCCACATAAACAAAACAGTAATTAGGGCAAAAAAGATCAATAAGCAACAAAAGACATAAACAGACAATGCAACCGCCTACTAAAAACCCGGCCAGAGGCAAAAACTGAAAGGTGGCAGGAGAAAATGACAGGGCAGGGCAACAGGACATTACATTACCGACCACCATCCGCTTCTCTAAAAAGCAAGGCCTTTAATGCTTTTTAAAAGGCTGATAGGGGCTCGGTTTGGCGGATTTCGCTGGGTAGTTTGTTCCACATTGTGAGACCAGCAGCCACTGAGAAGGCCCAGTTGTGGGTAACAACCTTACGGGCCTCCCAGGGGTGGCCACCCAGAGCGAGAGTGCCAATGAAGCTCTGGTGGGCCGGGTCAGCACTGACCTTTGGGAGATCTGCTCTACCAGATATTCAGGTCCCAAGCCATGGATGGTTTTGTACACCAAAACCAATACCTTGAACCTTATCTGGGGGGCAACGGGTAGCCAGTGCAAGGGGACCAGGACTGGTGTGATGTGGTCAAAGAGACCCACACCAACCACCAGTCTGGCCGTTGTATTCTGCACCTGCAGCAGTTGCCAGACAAGGGTCAAGGGAAGCCCCATGTAAAGAGCGTTGCAGTAATCAATCCTCGAGATGATCAGCGCTTGCACAACTGTCTGCAGGGACCTGCCATCAAGGTAAGGGTGAATCTGGGTGATAAGCCTAAGCTGGTAAAAGGCTGACTTGGACACGGCAGACACCTGGGACTCCAGGGACAATGCTGGGTCCAAGACAATGCCCAGACTCCTCGCTCTTTCTACCACCTGGAGGGTAGACCCACCCAGACTGTGAAGAGGACCACTATATGCATCCGCCCGCTCCCTGTATAACAGAACCTCAGTCTTTTCGGGGTTGAGTTTGAGCCTGTGGGACCTGGTCTATTCCAGCACGGCATCCAGGCAGCAGTCAAGGGTCTGGACTGCCTCCATTGCAGAGGTGGAAAAGGAGATGTAGAGCTGTGTGTCATCAGTGTACTGATGACAGCAGACCCCAAATCTCCAGATGACATCAGCCAGCAGCCTCATATAAAGTGTTAAAGAGCATGGGGGAGATTGCCGACCCCTGAGGCACCCCACAAGAGTGTGACCCGGGAGATGACAATTCTCTGCTCAGGCTTACTTGCTGAGCACGGCCCCTGAGGAAGGAGCGGAACCAGCTCAAGGCTGGGCCCCTGATCCCCACCTCAGACAGCCTGCCCAGGAGGATACCGTGGATGATGGTATCAAAGGCCGCTGACATATCGAGAAGGACCAACAAGGTAGCACAACCCATGTCGCCCCCCCCCCTCAAGAGCTAATCCTGCAATGCGACCAGGGCGGTTTCAGCCCTGTGATACAGCCTGAACCCAGACTGGAAGGGATCCAGGACATGATCTTTCTCCAGGAACAATTTGAGCCGCTCAGCGGTGATCCACTCCACCACGTTGTCCATGAAGGGTACATTGGCAACCGAGTGATAATTACCCATATCACCCAGTGCCAGGCCAGATTTCTTGAGAATGGGCTTGACCACAGTCTCCTTCAACCACCTGTCCTTAGATTTTCTTACCCGATCGATCCCCCCGACTCATAGTGTATCTTGAGCTTTAGTACTCATGATTCACAATGTAAGGAAATAGCCTGGTGTTGCTCCACAATATCGTGCCCATGTTGACAGCAGGAGAAGGATGCCAAATTTTACAAAACAAAGGGCAGCATGTTGGCAATGCCAGTTGCAGCAATCAAGATGGTTTACAGCAGTGGTTTTCAACCTGTGGGTACCCAGATGTTCCTGGATTGGAATTCCAGAAACCCCTTCCAGCATGGAGAGTGATGGAGGCTTCTGGGAGTTGCAGTCCAGGAACATCTGGGGACCCACAGACTGAGAGCCACTTGTTTACAGCAGTGGCTTCCAATTCTGGGCAACACAGGTGTTCTTGTACTGCAACTTCCAGAAACCCTGGCTAGCTCATCTGATGGTGAAGCTCTGGGGAGTTGCAGTCTCAGATCACCTGAGTTACTCAAGATTGGGAATAATTGCTCTGTAGGATACTCTCTTATGCTCACTGCCATTCACAAAGGGACACTAAGCCGTTAGGAACTCTCAGAACATGACTCGTTTTTTTTTCACCAGTTAACCACTCCTCACCCAAACACAAAGCAATTGTAAGGGCTATTTTTCATCAAATTCTTGAAACATCTATTACTTGGGGGCACAAATTAGTCAAAACACCTAGAAGGAATGTGTCTTTCGAAATTAACTGTGGACACTCAAGTACATGTCTGTGCAGCTAGCTGGGAGGTACTGCTTCCAAGGAATTTACATGATATTGAAGTGTTCTTGCCCCATACAACCCAGTGCACAGCACAAACAGCCACGGGGAAAGATGTCTCAGCCATGTTCCTTCAGGGCAAATATTCTTTCATGCTCAAGAGTGGAACACAACTCATCAAGAATTTGGGAGAAAGCTAACAGAAAGGTAGGGATGCTTACTGCAAAACTTCATTTCCAATTAACTGTTATGGGTATGCAGTATGGGCCTTTCTTTTCAAAATGACTCTTACTTGAACCTTTGGGGGAGATTGAAAAGGCTTAAATTAGGACATCTGATGGTCTGTGTCTTTTGGATCGAAACATTTATATTAAATCGAGTTCAGAAACTTCCGCTTTCTGTATTTTGCTGCTCTACATCCAGATTGTCAAGATTTCCCAGCCTCCTTCTTACTCTCAGGAGTTTTGAATCATCACCTTGTGTTTGAGACAATGGTAGCATTCAGATTAGAAAAAATTAAGAGCAGTAGCAAATATTTAGTTCAGCTGGTGCTATGATCCTGCAAAAAAAGGAAGGATCCTTATGCAGATGAGAAGAGGAAAGACCTGCATTCTCTGAATTTGCAAAATCCAAGATATGAAGTGTGAACTCAAAGCCATCTCTTTCCATACATCTCTGCAATCATTTCAAGGGCTAGTTCAGTCATAAGTAGAGATGGGCACGACTTGAAAATATTTTTTTTCGAGTTGTCGTTAGTCGGGCCGGTCCCGTTTCGGGTCGTCTCCGTTTTTCGTGAAAATTTGCAAAATTAGTCGGTTTGTTTTTTCGTTTTTTCGTTTCCGTTAGTACTGGTTTTTTTTGGGGGGCAGCGGGCTCCTGGAGGCACCTCTGTGGGGTGGGTGCCTCCTCTGGCCCGCTATAAGGGAAAGTGGGCTCCTGGAGGCACCCGTGGGTGCCTCCTATCCTCACCCACTAGGAAGGGGAAGCAGGCTCCAAGAGACCCCTCAACATGGGGGTCTCCCCTCCTCACCTGCTGCTGCTGCAAAATGCTATGCAATAGCCATATGGATATTGCATAACATAATGTGCAGACAGTGACTGTGAAGACTAGTGGATGGCACTGAACCCAGAGCCATAGTGAGATGCCTAACTAAGGCTCTCGCACCACCATGTCTCACACAGAAGGGAATTGTACTTGCTGTGTGTAGTGCAATGCAAGCAAGTAGATCTGGCTTAGGGTTAAGGTGGGTTAGTGCAAGGGCTAGGGTTAGGCTAGTGACGGGTAAGGTTACGGTGGGCTAGTGGGTTGCACCTCTGGGTGCCTCTCTGACCCACTAAGAAGACAGTCTGTGACGTATGGGTACGGAGTCAAGGGTTAGGGTTAGGGTTAGGGGGCTAGGGCAGGTTTTAGGGGGCTTTTTGGCACATCCCAGAAGTCTCCATGGCCAAGTGGCCATGCGATTGGTGGGATGGCTCCAAAAATTTGCATGGTCGTCCACTCCCACATGGCTGGCCACTCGGCCAGCCCATCATTGCGCAGGTGTAAAAAAAATAAAAAAAAATAAAATCAATGGAGGACAGAGGAGGAGAGGAGAGACATTTTGTTGCAAGAAAAAACCCACTGCTACTGTGAAAAATCTGGCAGTTTATAAATTTTCGCGTGTTTCTGTTGTGCTTGTGTGTTTTTGGACCACGATTTCAAAAACAATATTGCGTTTGCTGCCCCATTTTGGATCCCCTGCCCGCACCGCATGGCATGGCAATGGCAACTCGCGAGTCCGGCTGCCCAGGACGGGGGGGAGGCGGGACCCCCCCTCCAGAAACCACCCCTCCAGTAGGTGCCCTGCGCCCTTAGTCAAGCAGGCATTTTTCCACCTGCTTTTTTGGCCCGGGAATGAGTGGGGGGAGAGTTTAAAAGTTTTTTCCTGTGCCGTCCGTGCCACTTGCTTGCGCTTTAATTGCGGCGGCCGGCGGCTGGCAAGACTGGGCTTTTTGCTGGCTGGCTGCGAGCCTGCGGCGAGTCCCACAGAGCAGCCCACAAGGACGGGGGATGGGGGGGGAGGCCGGGGACCTCCAGAAACAACCCCTCTGGTAGGTGCCCTGAGGCACGGCAGGCCTTTTTCCGCCTGCTTTTCGGCCAGGAACCGGTTTTTTTTAACTTTTAAAAACTTTTTTTCTGTGCCGCGTAGCATTGCGCGATCACGCGATCCAAGGAACGAGCATGACAAATCAGACCAAAATTGTTCGTTCGTCGGTTCGAGCTCAAAGTCTGGCGGAGTAATTCCCGTTACCGTTTCCGTAGAGTAACGGAAACGAGTAACGGAAACGGAAACGGGAATACCGCTAAGTCGTGCCCATCTCTAGTCATAAGGTTGACTGATCTTATGGCTGTACAAGCCCCTGTCGATGGCTGCCATCCCTCTGTGCCAACATATTTTTAAAAAGCTCTTTTTGACTTAATGAAATGGTGAAGCACAAAATGGTGAGTGCAACAGACACAGAGAAGAAGCATATATATCCTTTAACCTCTCAGGTAAACTAATGTTGCCCTGCCTACTTTGCAGAATACAGACTAGAAGGCCATCTTCCAATCTCCAAACCCTTGCTCTACAAACATGCTGCCTGCATCTTTTCTAAAATATGCCCCCTTACCTTTTGAAACAATAAAAAAGGATAGCGGTTTGATAGCAAAGATTTGCCTCTCTTGGGCTATGGAGGTGTCCAGGTTAACAAAGATTTATCCAAGCATGGGCCCGATTCCTGTTCCAGTCAAATAAACCAGGCAAAGATGGGAAGCTTCCTCTTTCTTTCTTTCTTTCTTTCTTTCTTTCTTTCTTTCTTTCTTTCTCAATCTAACACAAGATCCTGTCGGATCCTCTTTTGAGATTTTTTTTAAATTACCAAGGAATTGTATAGTGACAAGATGAGATTATGGCAGGCACAAAGCTCTGTTAACATGAAGACCACCCTGAACCACAAAGCAAAAAGCAGGAATTTCACAACTTAAACAAGTGAGATTCAGAATATTTGCTCCATATTCTCTTTAAAATATATATTTCAAACATATTTTAAGACATGTATTTTTTTAAAAAAAATTAGTATTATTTTTGTGTCTGTATTTTTACAACCAGACACCAAACCCCCTTAAAGAAATGAATCAGATAAGCCTCTTTGGAAAGGAAGGAGTTAAATGAAAAGGGAAATCTAGTGGGGGGAAAACGGTGAGCAAATTGAATAGCAGATAACTCTGCTTCCTGGACTGGACTTTTTCACCCCACCCCACCCTTTTGTTGTTGTTGTTTTGGTTGTTGCTCTTTTGCTGCTCTGGGTTCCCCTTTTGTTGCTTATTATCGAGCAATTTGGTTGAACATTGCCTTCATTCTTCTCCCAGCCTCCAAAGTGGAAACTCTAGAAATTAACTCCTCTTTATAGAGAGAAACATTGCATGACCATCCAACCCACTGGCTGCTTAGCTTTCACTTGAGCAGAAAGAGCAATGGAGTCATTGTGTATACGCTTGGCTGAGATACAAATTATTAACACTACATAGATTGCTCATCTGTCTGCTTGCAAGCTGAACTCATAGCGGGACTATGGAGATGATAGATTTTAATGGCTCTGGATGTTCGACTTGCATCAGACCATTAATATCTTCAGTGTCACCTGCATTTGGGAATCCAGTCATTATTCCTCATCAGTTGCATGTTTTAAATCATACTAATTTGAAATGGTAGTAGCTTCCAGCTAAAAGCTGGAGCCTACTATTCAATTTGGCCACACCATTGCCATAACAGATATGGTAGCAGATGCAGAATGGTTTATATGCAGTGGAGTTGTAGCTGGCACATGGATGTAAATGGCAAAGTCTAAAGTCGGTTTCCCTAACCTGGATCCCTCCAGATGTTTTGCCACTCTGAGTTGCTAACAACAAAGACAACATAAATACATGGATACCCAACTGAGGAAGACTAATCCTCCTCAGACTTCTGAAATCCGGTTTGCATATACTCAGATTGAAAATTACCAGCATGTACTAGAATCCAGTTGTTCCCAACCTTGGGTAACCCAGGTTTTCTTCGACTGTAACTTCCAGTAACCCCAGCCAGTACAGTTAGCGATGGAGACTTCTGAGAGATGCAGTAGAAGAACACCCAGTTTAAAGAGCCCTGTGGGGGCAGGGGTTAAATGCTTGTACTGCAGCTAAAACTGTGCTCACGACCTGGGGTTCATTTCCAGGTAGCAGGCTCAAGGTTCGCTCAGCCTTCCAGCCTTCCAAGGATGGTAAAACGAGTACCCAGCTTGCTGGGGATGGGGGCAATGTGTAGCCTGCATAAATAAATTGTAAACTGCTTTAAGTCCTATGGAGCAGTATAGAAGCAGAACACTTTTCTTTTGCTTTGCGTTGCTTTTCACCAAGGTTGGGAACCACTGTGCAAGGTGATACAGGGTCTCTAGTGGTATGCAATTTCATTCTGTACACTAGCCGACTTAGTGTTCATGTGTATGATGCTTCAGCTTCATGGCTTGTTCATTTATGAAGTTATCAGTGGTACTTTCTAATGACAGAGGCAACTGGATTATTAGGAGCAAAAATGCAACCAATGGCTTCCCTGCCCTGCCTCCTCCAGGTGCTACCTCTAAGTGGGTACCTGCAAGAGGAAGCAAGGCTGAGAAGTGCCAGCCAAAAGTGCCAGCTACCTGCTTGACTGGTAGATGAACTGGCACAAACCCATCTCTAGTTTTTACCCTTAAAACAGCACATGTTGAATGATTATCATCTATATTTTTTACTAAGTAAAAATATTTGGCAGAGATCCAATCAAAAAAAAATTCTTTTAAACACCCTGACATTTGAACGCCGCTCCAAGCAGAATCTTTTGTCTAGATTAAATTAATTTTCTTAATCTTTTAGGTCATAAAACCAGGGGAAACATTAAGTGCTCACAATGGTATTGATCAATAGTTCCATTAACAGATCAATTAACAGGTCACTGTATTGAAACACTGCCAACTGCAGTCTTCAAATCCAATGGGATTTTGTTTTTTTGCACTCATTTATGTGTCAAGTGTAGACAGCCCTTGGACTAAATGGGAAAGGGAAAGGAGGGACTCATAAGCAAAAGCTAGATGAAAAGGCCAGGCATCAGGCATCTCAAGACCTCTCATGATCATTTGAAGTGGACTCAAACGGGCGTATCTGGGGGGGGGGCAGAAGAGTACATCTGTCCTGGGCACAGCAATCTGGGGGCGCCTGGAGGGGGAGCAGGGGGAGGAAGCTGTGCACCCTCCCGCTGCCCAGCAGTCCATCTTACCCCTAAAGCTTGGTGATGGGACCCCCTCTGCCACCTCCGCCACCGCGCGTTAGGCGAGGGGTGAAGCAGGCAGGCAGGCAGGAGTGCGGTGGCCACAGCGCCTTCCTCCTCTTCCTCGCCTTGGTGGGAGATGTGTAAGGCACGCACGCTGCTGAACGCACACAAACACACACATGCACACGCACACACACGCGCATGTACCGACCTCACACCCACAGGGTTCAGCCCCCTGTTGCTGGGTAGGTGCAATGTGGGGGGGGGCAGCAGGAAGGGCGCAAAAATGAACTTTGTTTCCAGTCGCTCCAAATGCTGGCTACGCCTCTGGACTCAAATCGCACCAGTATGAATTATTCCAGAACAATATTTCCAGAAGTCTTGTTGATAATCATTTTTGTGTGGAGCTGAGGAGAAAAGCAGGGCTAACACTCAGTTGAGGAACTTGTGACCTTTCATATAGTATCTGATTGTAGCTCTCATTCTCCCTCATCATTGGCTGTGATGTCTAGGGATAATGGGACCTCCAGCCTAAGAACATTTGGAGGGACTATACTAAATTTTATCCAACTTCCAAAAGGAACACAGGCTTTTTGAATTATCTCTCTCTCCCCCCCCACCCCCAAGCCACAGGGACCATGGCCTCGGGAGAGCCAAATTGAGGGAAAGGGCGGGTGGGTAGGCATGGACTATGCTGATTTGTTTGGAGAGGTGGATGTGAAACCTTATCCAGGACTTAGATGCAATTTTAAAACCAGCCCTGCCTCCTGAAACTTCTGAACATCATCTGGCGAATACCATCTTGCCACAAAGGATCTCAGCACCTGGTAAACTACATCTTCTACCAAGAATGTGTTTTGATACAATGCTTTGATAAAGATACCCTGCTATCGAAAGCTCAGTTTGCATTATTTTATTTTATTTTATTAGTGACCTATAAAGGTACCATCTAGCCTAGCCTTGTGTTGGTTTTTTTTTTGGGGGGGGGCATATGGCTCAACCCTTTTGACTTCTACAGATTGATGAAGATACCAAGAAAAAAGCTACCCCACCACATACCAAGAAGGAGGAGGCACCTTCTGTACACCAGAGGCCTTGACTGCAACCACTACGTAAAATTTGCTTCTTTTAATCTAGCCCCATTTGATTACACCTAGTGAGATTTACTACATTTTACCCAACTTCCAAATGGAACATGTGGCTTTTTGCATTACCTCCCCTCCACTGCTTCAGGCCACAGGGCCCATGGCCTGGAGAGAGCCAAATTGAGGAAAAGGGTGGGTGCGTGGGCAGAGACTATGCTGATTTGTTTGGAGAGCTGGTTGTGAAACCTTATTTGGGACTTAAATGCAGTTTTAAAACCGGCCCTGCCTCCTGAAACTTCTGAACATCATCTGGCGAATACCATCTTGCCACAAAGGATCTCAGCACCTGGTAGACTACATCTTCTACCAAGAACGTATTTTGGTACAATGATATCGAAAGCTCAGGTTGCATATATTATTTTATTTTATTAGTGACCTATAAAGATATCACCTAGCCTAGCCTTGTATTATTTTATCCAGAGGCGTGTCCTCTCCACTTGTCCACATGCACACACCCAATGCTCATCTACCAGCTGTCTCTCTCTATCTATTAGCTCATCCTTCCAGAAAAGGGAGACTGGAGGAGGAAGTGGTGTCAGGAAGTAAGGAATACAACATGTGGTGGTGGTGAGAAGACGCCTCTTAGTCAGAATCAGATGTCATTGGGATGAAACACAAGCTGTCATAAATTGGTGAGTACTGTATTTTAGAAATGTCTCAGCTGCTGCAGCTCCTAGTTTCACATCAGAAATTGCCTAATCCTTCACATCCAAAAAGTTTTGACTGTGCTTCTGCAAAGCTGTGATGAGTTAGAAGATGAACTGGCTGCACCTCACTGAGTCATGATATAGTTAGACTGGATTTTTTCAGAAGCATTGGGGTTTCCTAGCTACCCCTTCTTTTAATGTCTTCTGAATGAGTTTGCATAGAAACACAACTAGGAAGAAGTGGAAGGATTGTTTTCCCAGTGGCACAAAGACAGAGGCAGGACCAAACAGAACTGAAAATAATGTGTTTCTGGGAGTGAAAAAATAAGTTATTTTTAAAGAATAAGAACATTCTTGCTTGGACGTGAGGACAGAAGGCAGGATTTCTTGCTGGCACCCTTTGTAACGTCACACTAGCTCTTCTTGATGGTTCAGCAGAACCTGTTTCTACATGTGACAGTCCCACATGAAACAGCCCCAAGGTAATGCGACTTTTATGGTGTGCCTTTCTGCCTTTGTATTTGCACTTCCACAGCTGTGAAGGATAAACCCCAATCACAGCCTTGATGCCACTATAGGATTAATGAACTTAAAGGATCCCTGTGGTGCATACTTTTTACTTCACTTGTTTTTTATCTGCTGCTATTTTATTCCACATTAACCCACAACATCAACATTTCACCCTACTATCTTATTTAGTCATAAATATGTATTATGAAAACAGTATAAAATTATTATAGTTCTTGACAAAAAGCGAGCCCCCCACCTCCGGAAATAGTCCACATTCGGAGCAGGTACACTGCAGATAATGCTTGCAGAATATATACCTTTCAGAGAGCTGTTGGCTGGGCATAGTCCCAAAATAGTCATGCTATGCAACATATAATTCATTGTATTTAATTCTTGTTGTTGCTGCTGGCATTTTTCCTCTTCGAAGCTCAGGTTCTCTCCTGCCGGCATATTAAAATCACAAGAACGCTATGGGGTGCAGTTGTCTTAAGAACATAAGAACATAAGAACATAAGAAGAGCCATGCTGGATCAGGCCAACGGCCCATCTAGTCCAGCTTCCTGTATCTCACAGTGGCCCCACCAGATGCGTCTGGGAGCGCATGAGACTAGATATCTGTCTCCTGATACCACTCCCCTGCATCTGGCCCTTGAAGTACCCGTTTTAAGCCTGGATATTACACATCTCTATCATGGTTTGTAACCTGTGATGGAGTTTTCCTCCAGGAATCTGTCCAATCCCCTTTTGAAGGCATCCAGGCCAGATGCCATCACCACATCCTGTGGCAGGGAGTTCCACAGACTAACAACGCGCTGGGTGAAAAAATATTTTCTTTTGTCTGTTCTTACTCTCCCAGCCCTCAGTTTGAGTGGATGTCCCCTAGTTCTGGTATTTTGTGAGAGGGAGAAGAGCTTCCCTCTATCCACTTTACTCATGCCCTGCATAATTTTGTACGTCTCAATCATATCCCCCCTCAGGCACCTTTTTTCCAGACTAAAGAGGCCCAAATGTTTTAGCCTTTCCTCATAAGGGAGGTGCCCCAGCCCAGTAATCATTTTAGTCGCTCTCTTCTGCACCTTTTCCAGTTCCACTATGTCTTTCTTGAGATGCGGTGACCAGAATTGTACACAATACTCCAGGTGGGGCCTTACTATTGTTTTGTATAATGGCATTATAATGTTGGCTGTTTTATTTTCAATCCCCTTTTTGATAATCCCTAGCATGGAACTGGCCTTCTTCACTGCTGCCATACATTGGGTAGACACCTTCATGGAGCTGTCCACCAACACACCAAGATCTCTTTCCTGATCCATAACGGATAACTCAGAGCCCATGAGTTGATAGATAAAGTTTTGATTTTTTGCCCCAATATGCATTACTTTACATTTGGCTACATTAAATCGCATTTGCTATTTTGCAGCCCATTCCCCCAGTTTGGAGAGATCCTTCTGGAGTTCTTCACAATCTTCTCTGGTTTTTATCACACGGAAAAGTTTTGTGTCATCCGCAAACTTCGCCACCTCACTGTTTATCCCTGTCTCCAGGTCATTTATGAACAGATTGAAAAGCACCGGTCCCAGGACAGATCCCTGGGGCACACCACTTTTCACTTCTCTCCATTGTGAACATTTCCCGTTGACACCTGCTCTTTGTTTCCTGGATCTCAACCAGTTCTCAATCCATAAGAGGACCTGTCCTCTTATCCCCTGACTGTGCAATTTTCTCAGCAGCCTTTGGTGAGGGACTGTGTCAAAAGCCTTTTGAAAATCCAGATAGACTATATCTACCGGTTCACACAAATCCACATGCCTGCTGACCTTTTCAAAAAATTCTAAAAGATTTGTCAGACAAGACTTACCCTTATAGAAGCCATGCTGATTTTCTCTCAGCAAGGTTTGTTCTTCTATGTGTTTTAAGATTTTCTCTTGGATGAGGCTTTCCACCATCTTCCCTGGAACAGATGTAAGGCTAACTGGCCTGTAGTTTCCTGGGTCCCCCCCTCCTTCCTTTTTTAAAAATTGGTGTGACATCTACTCTCCTCCAGTCCTCCGGCACTGTGGCCATTTTAAGAGACAAGTTGCATATTACCGTTAAGAGATCTGCAATTTCATTTCTCAGTTCCCTAATAACCCTTGGGTGGATGCCATCTGGGCCCAGTGACTTGTTAATCTTCAATTCATCAATTAGTCCTAAAACATCCTCCTTTTTAACCTGTATTTGATTTAATTCTTTAGTCAAGAGGGGCCATTCAGGCAGCAGAATCTGCTCACAGTCCTCTGTCGTGAAGACAGATGCAAAGAACTCATTTAATTTCTCTGCAATTTTCAAGTCCTCCTTAACCTCCCCTTAAAGTGTACCTAAATGTGAGCGTGGCTCGGAAAAAAGTGCGCCCTCCTCTCCACCTTGCAAATTACTTTATGAACACGATCCATGAGGAGTGTTAGAAATATTTAGGGAACAATGGGAGAGGGATGTGGACTCCCCTTAATCTGTGGTTCACCATATAGTAGACATGAGAGAACACTTAAAATCTACTCATGAATTAGCTAAAATTGCCCTGGAGAGGGCTCAAATGAGACAAAATAAACACTAGGACAAGAGGGTCTAGCCATGGACGATGGAACCCAGTGATAAAGTGTTGCTATCACTACCCAGTGAGACATCTAAACTTTTTGCACAATAGCAGGGCCTCTTCCCTGTAGTTAGAAAGGTTAGCTAAGTACATTATGAAATATGTATGCTCGAACAGAGGAAACTGTTACAGGTTTTCCATATCAACTTGTTCAAAAAGTGGCAAGATACAGAAGCCCTCTTTGGTATGGTAGAGGAAGATGAACTTAGCCCTGACCTAAATGAAGTGGGAAAAGAGGTGCAGGGTGAGCTAATACTACCTGATCAATTGACTGGATGTCAAAAGGAATGTTATGGAATTAAGTTGAAGGTTTCCGGATGTATTCTTGAGCAGTCCGGGATAAACTACCCTGATACAGCATAAACTCATCACAGACCTGGGGACCTTTACACGGTCAGCTGGTTGACCTTGGCCCCATCACTTAAGACAAATTATAAGAGCAGAGGTAGATAAGATGTTAGAGCTAGGGATCGTGGAACCATCCATCATCCCATTGAGGAGCCACCCCGTGATTGTGCCAAAACCCAATGGGAGCGTGTGGTTTTGCATAGACTTAAGGAAATTGAACCAGGTATCCCATTTCGATGCATAGCCCATGCCTCAAATAGATGAGTTAATCGAAAAGTTGGGAGAAGCCAAGTTATTAACATCCCCATATCTTACAAAAGAGCATTGGAGAATTCTGTTGAGGATAGAAGATAGAGAAAAAACAGCAATTCTTCACCCCTAAGGGGCTGTTTCATTTTCGCAAAACACCTTTTGGTCTTCATGGCGCAGCTGCGACATTTCTGAGGCTCATGGATCAGGTGTTGGAGCCAGTAAAGGATTTTGCAGCTGTGTATATCAATTACATCATTATTTATGTTCAAACTTGGGAGCAACACTTAGAACATCTGGAAAAAGGTCTGATGGAATTGAGGAAGGCTGGGGTAATTGTCAATCCCAGTAAGTGCAAGATAGCCCAATAGAAAGTCCAGTATCTGGGGTTCAGAGGAGGGGAAGGGAAAATTGAACCGCTGGCAGAGAAAGTTACTAAGATTTCAGCCTGGCCAAGACCCTGTATGAAGAAAGAGGTACAACGATTTATTGGACTGACCAGATATTATCACGTTTATCCCAATTTTTGTAGATTGTTGTGCCCATCATGGATTTAGTTAAGAAAAAGCCCCAAAGGCAGTCAGATGGGAGAAAGCTCATGAACTCGCTTTCGTGACACTGAAGGAGAAGCTCTGTTCCCATCCAGTTAGGTTTCCCCCTGATTTCAACTTACTTTTTGTAGTACAAACTGATGCCTCAGATTAGGGGGCTAGGTGCTATTCTAGTACAACAGGTGGGGGAAGAACACCCTATTCTTTTCTTAAGTAGGAAACTTTCCCCTAGGGAGTAGACTTATGCTACCATCAAGAAGGAAGCCTTGGTGGTTAAATGGGCCACTCATGCCTTGAGATATTATTTATTAGGAGCCCTGCTTACATTGAATACTGACCATGCCCTTCTTAAATGGTTACACCAGATGAAAGACACCATCCAAAGCTTGATCCGTTGGTACCTGGCTATGCAACCTTTTGGTTTTATGATACTATATAAGAAGGGAATGACAAACAATGTAGATTATTTTCTTGCCATGCACCCTGGGCCACTGCACCTGAAGAGAGGACGGCACACTTGGAAGGGTGTGTGTGAGCATGGCCCTCCTCTCCACAAGGGCCAGCCAATAAGGAGGTAGAAGGAATTAGGGAGGAAAAGGTGGGGGGAGAAAAAGAAGTGACAGGAGAGGGGATTCATTTAGAAGAGGCTGGAAAGGAGGAGAGAAAGGAAGGGGAGAAAGGAGGAGAAAAGGAGGTGGAAAGTGCATTATTGGCAAAAGAGGAAGTGGAAAAGGAAAAGTTGTTCAAGGTTGTGAAGGAGAGCCCATGGACTGCAGAATGGGTTCCTTTCTGACTGCTGAGAGAAGCAGCTGAAAGAGAGTGGTGCAATAAGGTGTTTTGGAAACCCCCCCCCCCCCATATTGGGGAGAGACAGCAGTGAGGGAATATCAACATAGAGAACGGGCTTATTTTGAGAGGGAGAGACAATGTAGAGAGAACCAACCATGTCCTTTTACCCATGGGACCTCACTGATTCAGAGACTGTTTCTGCCACCTGGATGCTGGGATCCTACACCGCACCTTTGGGAGCCTTGCCAAGAGAAGAGTTAGCTCAGAGGTACATGGCAGGGCCCTTAGGAAGGGGGCACTCCAAGACTTTAAGTTCAACACCTGTTGCGCTCATTGAAGACAAAACAGACCCAATGCAGGGGACAGTTATGCAAACATGGTATGAATCCCAACCCTTGACAATAATGGAAAAAACTATCGGCAATCCAGTTGAGTTGTTCACAAATCCTTTTAATAAATCTTGTTCAGAAACAGAAAAGTTGTCTGAAGAAACTCCTTTGCATCTTACGAAGATGGGACTGGGAGAGGGCAAACCTCACACTAGACTGCAGAGGTACTGTATATCAGCAGGATTCTATTGAGGTGCCAGGCCTCTGTTCTATGGAATCCTGGGACTTGCAGTTTGGTAACAGAATTCTCTAACAGTGGTTCACTGGAAGACCATTTGAGCGCTTTACTGGGCAATGCTGGGTGCCTCCTCAAACTTCGAATCCCTCATTTCTTTTGAATACTGATCCTCATAGTGGTACAAGCACATATTCACTCAAAATCAACGTTCTAGGATTCTGGAGGTGGGGGGAAGGAGTCTTGTAAGCTTACTTGGGGTGAGAATTTTATTTCAGTTTAGTCCTTTTAATAATTTACTAAAATTCGCCAATTTCCTCATATTTAGAATGAAAATATTTCGGTGTCCCTGAGTCTCTGGAACAAGTTACCAATTTAGACATGCCAGGCTCCGTCTCTCCTTATGTTTGGGAAATGAGTAGCAACGGCCTTCTGCAAAGCTGCCATCAACAACTAAAATCTCCAGAATGCTGTGTAGATCTTTCTTTTTGTCTAAATTTTACATGTTGTTGTTTGGGGTCTTATGGTGTTTTATGTGTGCTTTTTGTTTTGTTTTAATAGGTAAATTGCCCAGAGTAGTGCTTACTCTAATGAGGTGGTAGATAAATCAGAGAGAGAGAGACAGACACACACACACACACACACACACACACACACACACAGAGAGAGAGAGAGAGAGAGAGAGAGAGAAAACCACTCTGGTTTGTATGCCTAGCACCCAGTCTTTGAGGGATAAGATATGTTCAGCCATGTTTGTGGTGACACAACCCTCCTTTCCCCCAGTTTTTTATTTTTATTCCTAATTTTTAACATCTATCTGGTGCAGGAATACTACAGTCTTCTCCATGGTGAGAAAAAACTATATCTGTGGAGTTTGTTCACTGTCAGATGGAAATCCCAACCCCCACCCCAATGTTCTTTTCAAAAAATTACCCAAGTTCATGTATTTCACATATTTAGAATGGAAAAAACTTCACCTGCAACAAACAAACAAAAACAGTGAATATGTGAAAAAAATGAAACTTACAGATTTTCCCATTCCTGTAAACACTTCACAGTCAGCATTAGAGATGAGCAAGAATTGAAAAAAATGGCGTTTCATTTTTTCGTTTTTCGTTGAGGGGTCCGTTTTGGTTTGTTTTCATTTCTTGTGAATTTTTGAAAACATTCATTTTCATTTATTTGTTTTTTGTTTTTCATTTTTATCCACTTTTTGCATGATTTTTAAAGCATTTCCCCAGACCAGAGGGAAAACACTAAAAAAAATTGATGCTGGCAGAGACACAGTATAGACCAGGTACGCAGGGAGGCTGCAAAAGCAGCGGTGGGCATTGCCCAGGGTGCAAGGCAGCTGCAGAGTGACTGCACTGCGGGGCAGGGGAGGGTACTCACTGAGAGGTATGCATGCACACACACAGGGAGGCTGCAGGACTGAAGCTAGAGAGAAATGTCTTCTTTCTCTCCCCTAAGAGCCAGGCTGCAGCCAGCAGGAACACAGAGACACACACCTGCCTGGCTGGCCTAAAGTGAAAATAATGAGTCGCAGAGACAGCAATCCCACCCTTACTCCCACCGGAGACTGCAAGGAGGACGGGGGCTGCCAGAGCTTTTTATGCCCTCTGTGGCTGCCAGACCTGCCCAGTCTGCAACCTGGGCATGCTATTGGTTGAAGTTGTCCAAGAATTTACATGATCCCATCACATGACTTGCCTCCATTTTGTGGCTGGCGACATCTATTTTCCTTAAAGGGAAAAGAAAAATACATCGCGATGGGAGAAGACAAAAACAAACGTTTAAAGGGAAAAGAAAAATACATCGTGATGGGAGAAGACAAAAACAAACGTTTTAAGGACACCCCCCCGGTAGGTATTATCAGACAGTATAAATAATTATCACTGCATTTTTATGGATGTCCAGGGCGTTTTTTAACATTTAAAATGGCTCATTTCATTGCGCGTTGCCATTAACGAAAAACGAAGCGTAATGAACCTAATTTTCGTGGTTCTGTTTGGTTCGTTCCAATTTCATCACAATGTTTATTTGTTTTATTACATAACAAAACAAATAACGAATAACAGAAATGAAAAAAGTTCATTTTGTGCCCATCTCTAGTTATCATTAATGCAAACCGGAGACCAATGTGCATGAATTCAGAAAAAGGGGTGTGCACTGCAGTCCACTCTTGAGGGAGAAAATATTTTGATTTTGTTTTTAAATTGCCCTAAGCAAATGTGTACAAAAAGTGTTGCCTTCCTCTCTGTGAGTCAATGTGACCCGGTTCGAACTTTACCACAGGGAGTTCTGACCCACAAGAATCCCCAACAACTACTGGCTGTTCTTGAGCAAATAAACTTTTATTATTTAAAACTTGTGGAGTGTGAATAACAAGTTCAGGGGGCATTAATAACTGAGAACTGTCAAGTAATCCTCACCAACAAGGTTTCACATTCTGACGTTCTGAAGTTCCCCTCAGAAGGGGTGAATTCCAAAACATTCGCAGCTGGTCAGCTTTCGTGTTGGTGTCTCCTGTCCTGATCAGAATGTCCTGCAACACGAGTGACAAAGTCCATTCCACTTCTCGTTCTTGAGCTGCCTGAAGATGCTTTTGTCCATGGTACTTCGGGAACACGAACACGTTCCTCGCCACCTGCATGTCAAACTTCCTCCTCCTGCATGACATTTCCTTTTTATACCCCCACTCTTCTTTCCAGCCCCCCTCCTACTGTTTCGTTAACAGAAATTCTTCTTTTTTATAATATTTATTAATTTTATATAAAAACAGATAAAACAGCAAAATATCAAAAAGAAGAGAAAATAATACACATCAATATAACAACAATATAACAAATATAACAGACATAAACCCCGTGCAACCCCCCCCCCCTCGGGACTTAAACAAAATTACAACTTTCATGATATTGACCAGCCCATTTCCCTCCAGAAATACATTGAGTCTTCTCTGGGTGTGTACTCTTTACCATTTTTAAATACATATACCAACAGTTTATCCCATATTCCATTAAAGTCATTAGACTTTCTCAAGCCTTTCCTAATTTTAATTTCACAAGTCAGTTTATCGTTAATAGCTAGATTCCATAACTCCTTATACCATTCTTCCATTACTAATTAATTATTACATTTCTAATATTTGGCAAAAATCAGCCTTGCAGTCGTAACCATTATAATTACCAATTCCCCCTCCTCTTTCTTCAGTTGTGTATCTGCAACCATGTTTAAAAATACCAGTTGGGGGGACATTGGAATCTTTTTCCTAATATTTCTTGCATTTCATTAAAAAAGAGATTTCCTTCAAATGTCCTTTTCTCACATGCCCACCACATATGTAAATATGTCCCTTTTTCTTTTTTACATCTCCAACAAATTCTTCTACAGTGTGCATTTTCCCGCTTATGTCCTGTTTTGGTTCTTTTCCGCCCCACTCCTCTCTCACATTCAATGCCTCCATCGCTTTCCCAAGGTCCTGTGCATCTGATGGAGGGGACAGCTCACTCTCTCTTTCTTGTCTTCCCTCACAGTCATTGACCCCAAACGCTAAAGTGGTCCCAATTTTTATTAATGAATAAGGTCTAGCTTATTAAGAGGACTATCTTTCACAAGGGATCTCAGAATGCACATAACATAGTTTGAAGCCAGAATCACTAGAGGGGAGACGGCACAGATGCGGCAGTGACAAATCATGTTCCTTGCTTGGTGAGCCAAAAGTTCTAGTTTTCATAGGCATGTCCTCCACATTTTTAAATTTTCTACTGCCAAGGCACACAGCGGAAAGCAAGTCTCCCAAAGCTCCCCATGTGTTGGATTACAACTCCCATTATCCACAGCCACCATGGCCATTGCTGCCAACCTCATCATGTTTCATAACAACAGCCTCTGGTTTGCTGTTATGGTACCATATGCTTTGACCAGATTAAAGGCAGAGAAGCACAGGATACTCTTTGCTTCAATTGTGCCCCAACTGCCTTAGAATTAGCCACAAGACTCACAGTAACAGAAGGAGAATTTTTTTTAAAGGAACAGTATATTGTTGCAAGCTATTCTGGGGGTAAGGCTGCACAGCTCAGGGGTTTCTTTGGCATTTTGGTTCCCCACTGTTCCTCTTGAGAACAGAGTCTGCCTGTGTGGCCTTGGGCAAGCTGCACAGTCCCAGGGCACCCTCGGACAAAGGGAATGATGAACCACTTCTGAGTACCTGTTAAACTCTGAAAAGTGTCCCCATAAGTCAGAACTGACTTGAACACAAATGATTATCATTCTTATATAGTGTAGTGGCTGCGGCGCCCTCCTCCTCACCTTGGTGGGATAGGTGTAAGGTGTGTGTGTGCGTGCACACACACACACACACACACACACACACGCACACATGCACCTGTCCTCCCATCTGTGTGTCCACCTGTCCGCCCATCCGCACACGCGTGCACCCACCCCATGCCCACAGGGTTCTGCCCCCATTGCTGGGTGGGTGTGATGTGGCAGGGATGGCAGGAAGGGTGCAAAAATGAACTTTGTCCCCAGGCTCTCCAAATCCTGGCTACGCCTCTGCTGTGGACAACACCCTTCCACCTGGAAAATACCGTTCCCCCCTTCCCCTGCCCCAGGTAGAGAAACAATGATCTCAATTTAATGACTGCAGTGCTTATGGTGAAGTAGACCATAAAATATATACAGAAGAGACTGTAGACATACAGAACAAGTTATCCTTATTACTTTTCTATTTGTAGGTGATTTTCTAATCAGTTGAACTTTCATTGATGTGACATGGAACTAAAAAAAATTGTGTAATGCTGTAATATCTAGAAAAAGGGTAGTTAATAAAACTGCCAGCATTTTGAGTTCTGTTTCTGACAGCCTTTTCTTAAGCCTGTGAATTCTCATCCTCTGAGTCTTTTGTAAATAATCCAACACCGGAATGTATTTCAACTATCTTAAAAATAATCCTATTTTGTCCCCCTGTTTGGAAACGAATGTTGCTACTCTCCCTAGAGCAAATGGACCATAGACTCTATCACAGAAAGTCTGTCATGCTGGTGCCAAGTAAAAACATATCTATATTTGTGTGGGCTTTTGAGATATAACGTCAAGAATTAACAAGGGTTTTATCTCCTTGCTATACTGTTCGGCTGAAGTTCTCTGTTATTGTTCTCCTCTGTTTATTGAAGTGGGGTTTTTATATTTGCATGCCCTACTTTCCAGATGAGAAGACCTTTATTAGAAGATATCCTCTGTTCGAAGCATTGTCTAAGTCAAAATTCAATAAAGAGATCAAGCATCATAAAACATAGGAATCTTGAGGTTGGCTGTAAACCAAGGTGGGCCATGTGCAAACCTGGGGCTATATGTGGCTCCCAGATTTTCCCTCTCTGACTTCCTTATCTGCAGAATAATATTATCTGCTACTCTTGGGCATCTCCAAGAAGGACCCGGCATCTCTCAGGTAGCTGCAAGGCCTGCTTGCATCATTTCTTCCTTTCTTTCTTCTTTTTCTTAGCCTTGGTCCCACTTGGTGTTGGGTCCACCTTCCACTGTCTTGGCCTTCCACTACTTGTATCATTTATTCCCTCTAAATGAGAATTTTTGAAAGAAAAAGAAAAAAGGAGGCCGCTCGGTAGCCATGTTCTGGTTTTGCATTTTTGGCATTGGTTACCTCCCCGCCTCTGGGTCTGACAAACAGAAAACTGGTCCCTAGAATTGACAGAGTTGGCATTCCTGGCCAGCTGTGATTGTAAGGGGGAAAAAAAGACTGATGTTCCAGGTTGTAAAAAGGGTGGTAGGCACTTGATACCAAATGCCCAATGCATTTCGGCTCAGCCTTTTCAGCCCTCATTGAGGGCTATGTCACATGGATCAAAACAGAAAGCACATGTATAGATAATTGCTGGATAGCTCAGGTCTCTAGTTATGGAGCCAAGGTTGAGAGTTTGATTCCCTACTGTGCCTCCTTAAGATGGATTGGACTCCATAGGGTCCCTCCCAGCTCTGCAGTTATGATTGTAGGCAATTATATATGAGCAAATATATGTATTTGATCTGAGGTTGTGAACAGAACAGAACTATAGACTTGCTAGGAGCAGGGGCCATCAGTTCAACTTTGCCCCCCCCCCAATGGCCCAATATGGGTGAGGCGTCATAGCCTTCAATTTAGAATTCGATGAAAGAAGTCCAAATATGGCAAATGCAACTTTTATGCAAATTTTGAGCCGTTTTTACTCACACTTGGATGGATGTGTACCAGGGCTCCCTGCTGTCTGTCACCTTGGCAGCTTGGATGACAGGCAGGTTTAAAACCCACATGCATTAGTATGGGAACTAAATGTAGCCCTGTGTTTAGCGCAGTAGGTTATAATCCTGCTCATTTGCTGTGTCTAGAAAACCAGGACTCATGGTGCCTTTTCTGAAAACTCAGCTCCGGGGAAGAATCCAAATGCCAACAACTGCCACGGGAAAGTGGAGCGCTAGGAAAAGCCCTTGGGTTTCTCACATTCATTGGATAGCAATCCACTGGGGTAACTAATATTGAATGGAGATATAAAGATCTCAGCACTGCAGCTCCTCATAACCAAACATAGCTCAGGAGGTGGCCCAGTTCAAATGGCTTGCTGTTAAGTTTCCTTTAGAGCTCTTGTTCCTTTTACAGTCTCGGCTGTGGCGAAATGGCAGGGGATCTATTCATTCCCAGCATCGGGAACGTAATTCCTGCCGTACTCCTGCTGTATTGTTTACGAGCGACCATTTTCTGCACGGAAACCAGTTTGAAAAGAAGAATATGAAACTTAAAACACGGGCATGTGCACTTTCCTTGCATATCGTTCTAAAAATGTTAGACCTATTATTTGTGACAGAGAACACCCACTAGGTCTGAAGAAAGTAGATGATTAGTGTGTGTGTGTGTGTGTGTGTGTGTGTGTGTGTGTGTGTGTGTGTGTGTGAGAGAGAGAGAGAGAGAGAGAGAGAGAGAGAGAGAGAGAGAAACTTTTTAAATTTGGCACTGGCATGGTTGAAATTATTTTTGTTCTATTTTGTTACCTGTTCTGACATACTTGCAGGAAGATAAGGTACGGCTCTAGCATCAGGACTTCAGGCAGGTGCCAGTTTGGGAGAGTGCATGTCACTGGCAATGTGGATGGTTTTCCCCAGACACTGATGTCTGTTTATATCACAAATAAAGTAACTATTGCCCAATTCTCAGCGTTAAAAACTACCATCTTGCAAGTTGTCCTCCTTGTGAAAGGAGTGGCAAAATATATATATATATCCAGGAGTTTCCTGTTTCCCTTTAGCTCTTCCTTTTCGTTTTCTTGGAGAGGGGAAGGGGAATGAAAAGCCAAGAGAATTAGGTGAAATCCACACGTCCAGCAAAGAGAGAGAGGCTGTGGTCCCTGCGTGTAGAAAACAAGTACTATAGATCCGAGTACATCATCCATTCTGCTGGTTTGTTGGCTTTAATTTGCGGATAGGTAGTTACCTTGTTTCTCCTTTGAACCGCATTGTTGGGGAAGGACTTTTTAAAAGGCTTTATTCCCCCAGGGTGGCCAGTTGGCCCAGGCTGTATCGAAGTCAGGCTAAGGACAGTTTTCTCTTTGAATGTGCCCTTTGTTAGAAGAAGCCTCCAGTCCATGTCCTGTGTCAAGCTGATGAACTCTGATAGAAGTCAGAGCAAGCAGGGGCTGTGAAGGTACTCATCCCTGCTTAGACCACCTGAACTGCAAGAAGGGACAGGGCCACCTAATTAGTCTCCCTGACTCTGGATGGTATCTTTTAGAGATGGGCACGACTTGAAAAAAAATTTTTTTTTCGAGTTGTCGTTAGTCGGGCCGGTTCCATTTCGGGTCGTCTCCATTTTTCGCGAAAATTCGCAAAAATTAGTCGGTTTGTTTTTTCATTTTTTCATTTTCATTAGTACTGTTTTTTTTGGGGGGAGCGGGCTCCTGGAGGCACCTCTGTGGGGTGGGTGCCTCCTCTGGCCCGCTATAAGGGAAAGTGGGCTCCTGGAGGCACCCGTGGGTGCCTCCTATCCTCACCCACTAGGAAAGGGGAAGCAGGCTCCAAGAGACCCCTCAACATGGGGGTCTCCCCTCCTCACCTGCTGCTGCTGCAAAATGCTATGCAATAGCCATATGGATATTGCATAACAGAATGTGCAGACAGTGACTGTGAAGACTAGTGGATGGCACTGAACCCAGAGCCATAGTGAGATGCCTAACTAAGGCTCTCGCACCACCATGTCTCACACAGAAGGGAATTGTACTTGCGTGTAGTGCAATGCAAGTACATCTGGCTTAGGGTTAAGGTGGGTTAGGGTTAGGGCTAGGGTTAGGCTAGTGACAGGTAAGGTTACGGTGGGCTAGTGGGTTGCACCTCTGGGTGCCTCTCTGACCCACTAAGAAGACAGTCTGTGACGTATGGGTACGGAGTCAAGGGTTAGGGTTAGGGTTAGGGGGCTAGGGCAGGTTTTAGGGGGCTTTTTGGCACATCCCAGAAGTCTCCATGGCCAAGTGGCCATGTGATTGGTGGGATGGCTCCAAAAATTTGCATGGTCGTCCACTCCCACATGGCTGGCCACTCGGCCAGCCCATCATTGCGCAGGTGTAAATAAAATAAAATAAAATAAAATCAATGGAGGACAGAGGAGTAGAGGAGAGACATTTTGTTGCAAGAAAAAAACCCACTGCTACTGTGAAGAATCTGGCAGTTTATAAATTTTCGCGTGTTTCTGTTGTGCTTGTGTGTTTTTGGACCACTATTTCAAAAACAATATTGCGTTCGCTGCCCCATTTTGGATCCCCCGCCCGCACCGCATGGCATGGCGAGTCCGGCTGCCCAGGACGGGGGGGAGGCGGGACCCCCCCCTCCAGAAACCAACCCTCCGGTAGGTGCCCTGCGCCCTTAGTCAAGCAGGCATTTTTCCGCCTGCTTTTTTGGCCCGGGAATGGGTGGGGGGAGAGTTTAAAAGTTTTTTCCTGTGCCGTCCGTGCCGCTTGCTTGCGCTTTAATTGCGGCGGCCGGCGGCCGACGAGACTGGGCTTTTTGCTGGCTGGCTGCGAGCCTGCGGCGAGTGCCACAGAGCAGCCCACTAGGACGGGGGATGGGGGGGGAGGCCGGGGACCTCCAGAAACAACCCCTCTGGTAGGTGCCCTGAGGCACGGCAGGCATTTTTCCGCCTGCTTTTCAGCCGGGAACCGGTTTTTTTTTAAACTTTTAAAAACTTTTTTTCTGTGCCGTGTGGCATCGCGCGATGCAAGGAACGAGCACGACAAATCAGACCAAAATTGTTCGTTCGTCGGTTCGAGCTCGAAGTAATTCCCGTTACCGTTTCCGTAGAGTAACGGAAACGAGTAACGGAAACGGAAACGGGAATACCGCTAAGTCGTGCCCATCTCTAGTATCTTTTTCTAAAGGTGGTACTCATCTCATCTCTCTCTCTCTCTCTCTCTCTCTCTCTCTCTCTCTCTCTCTCTCTCTCTCTCTCTCTCTCTTACTTGTGTGTGTGTGTGCGTGCGTACGCATACACACGCACGCACACGCACACGCACGCACAATTAGAATGTGCTCATCTGTGCCTTCTTTTCTCTTTTTTTCTTTGAGTGATGCATTTTATCCTTTTTAATGGTTTGTAAGTCTGCACTCCATTCCCCCCTCCAACGGCATAACACAACCAGACCACCTGGTTGGTTTTCTCATTTCCATCACCCTGTGTTGCATGTTTTCATCTACTTTTGGCTTGAGGTTGTATGTTCTGCAAACAAGGGAGACCTTCAGCTGGGCTCAGCGTGGTTTCCACTACCATTACCTCATATGTTATGGACAGTAACAAGAGATGGGCAGTAGTGATGGGCATGAAATGAAAAAAATATGTTTCCTTTCCTTTCCTTTCCTCCCCCCCCACATTTTTTGTTTCATTTCATATGAATTGTTTCAAAAAATATCATGCAAAATGAATCACTAATGAAATGGTTTGTGGGGGGACCTGGAAAGTGGCATAGGGGCAAAAACTTTTTTTAAAAAAGCCCTGGGCTTTTAAAAAAACTTTTTCCCCCTTCCTAAGCCCCACCTGCCAGTTGCTCGGCACTGGGATGGGGTGGGGAAACCTCCCCCCCACCCTAGCGCCGATCAGCTGGTGCAGCTTGGGGAGGGACAAAGCGTTTTTTAAAAAAAGCCTGGAGCTTTTTAAAAAAACTTTTTCCCTCCCCCAAGCAGCTTACAGACGGAACAAGATGGTTCATTTCAACAAAAAAAAAAAAACCCCACCATTTCGTTTCATCTGTAACGAAATGCTGCTTCCCCGTGGCGTTTTGTTTTGTTTCATTTTGTTACGTAATGACATGACGAAACAGCATTTCGTTTTTTTGTTTTGTGCCCATCCCTAATGGGCTCAAATTTTAAAAACGAATTGCAAAATTCATTCAAAAATCACGAATTCATCAATTCATATTCATATGAATTTCTATCCCCAGCAAATATGAATTGATCAGATTTTAGTGATTTTAGATTTGTTGATTTTGGGGGCTACAAACTCCCACTCCTAAGGGACCTAGAGATACCAGAGAAGCTTCCTCTATCCTTTCAATCTCTCTAGGTTTGGGGAAGAATGGGTTTCCCGTAGTCATTTATCCAAGGGCACTTTCCTAGGGGGCCCCACTTTTTGGGTGTACAAGGGCATACATAACTCAGATGTCTGAAACCCAATCTTTATCAAACATAGATAGATTGTAGACAAGCATAATGGGAGGCTTCCCTGAAAATTTGGTGTCTCTGGGTTCCTGGGGGCACGTTCCTGGAGGGGGCTCTTTGAGGATACATAACTCAAGACACCCAGAACCCAAACTTCACCAGACTTGCAGGGCTTGTAAAGGAGGGTCATAGGAAGCTTTCCAGCACATTTGGGTTCTTTAAGTGTCTTGGAGGCAATTTTCATGGGTGTAAATTTGAAAAATGAAATTACAAATCTATACATCACGGGGAAAAAACCCATAAATTTGTTTTTGTCGATCAAAATGAGTCACTGTTTTTCTGATTCGTTCATATCTCTGAAGGTAACGGCAAGCATAGCAACCAGTGATGGCCTCTGTCTGAAACTAAACTCCCTACTGTTCAGCTTCCGAACTCTGCCTTATTCATGACAATGTTCTTTGTGCTGAGGACTCAGGAGTTGATGGCTTGGGCATGAAGTCAGAAACTGAGGAACTACTCATGTCAGCAGAAGAGTCTCCAGGCTTAGGTGCCAATGGGGAGGCAGAGACCTCCGTGCCTAAAAGAGCGGAAATCTCCGTGCCTGAGCTCCTCATGTGCAGGATGTAGGATCCCAGGCCAATGCTGGTAGTCTCTGAGCAAATCTCTAGCATTGGGACAGCACACCTTTTCTGAAGATCTCTGCAGTTATTGGAACCAGTAACCACCACCCACCCACCCACCCACCACAACAATGTGTCTGGCATATGCTTTTCAAGCAGCATAAAAGTGCTAGGCTTCAGGGCCAAAGCCTTACCTTTTAAGTCTGGACTCGATAACATTGAGAGGACTGAGTGAGAAGTTTCTGCCCAGGGGACTCTCTAGGGAACTCATGGACTATGAAAAAGACCAAACAACAACAACCAACCAATCAACCAACCAATCAACCAACCAACTAACCTGAATCTTTCCCTGATCTGCCTGATCCATCCTACTAGTTCAACGACCTCCAATAAAGTTGAGACAGAACAAACACAAGCCATCCATTAGCTTCCTAAGGACAAATGCAGAAGAGGAGAGTGGGTGGGAGGAAGAAACAAACCAGAAACACTACTTTTTATTCTCCCGAGATTTGATTCATCCACTAATCTGGACTGGCTGTGGGAGGAGGTTCTCACTGGGGTTGCCATCTTGTGAGCCTCTGCACTGTCCACATTGCATCATGAGCAGAAGCAGCCAGCAGACCCAAAATGGTGAATACTAAGCTACCCTTGCCTGGAGCCATCCCTGGTTGACAAACACAGCTGCATGCTGAGTTTATTTTTGTACTTATTTATTTATTTTTGTACTTATTGACCGCCCGATTTTCCCATGGGGAACTCTGTGCGGTGTACAGCACATCACCACATAGCGACTACCCAACTAAACCTCAATACATACCCAAACACAAGAACATCATAAAAAAAGACATAATAAAATACACACCAATAAGGAAACAAACAGGTAAAATCCGGTAAGAGGAACTGGTACCAGCAGTTTAAAAAAAACCCATAACAATGGGGAGTTGGGGATTGTTGCTTTGCATAGCAGATCTAAGTTCAGAAACCATGATTAAGTGACACACACAGAGGCAGCTTATGAAAGAGAAATGACCCCACTGTACCCATTTGTTTATCTCACTGATCTATTCAGAATGAGTGATGTTTTGTTCAGCTCTATTCTCTAGACAAAGAGCAAACAGGCTGTTAGCTCCAGCCCATCAAGGGAGCAAATTATCTACTGTAGTTAATCCAATTTGTAGTTAAACAGACAAAGCTACATTGTCTTTAGCACTGAGATTGCTCTGATTATTTTTTTATTTCAAATCTGTACTTCAGATAAATGTAAATCCAATAAATGTAAGCCACTTTGTATGTATGCCATTAGATTCCTTCTCTGGGGGAAAATGAAACCTGGTGTTACTGCTCGTTTGTCCACTTTGTGCTAACAACTCTGTTAAGCAATAGTTAAAGGTTTCCTTTCCACAAAAGTGAACAGAGAGAACATAAAGGATATTTTTGCCTGTTTCCCTACTAATGTGATTAAAGACATCCTTTGCCAACAATGCCCCTCTGCACTCTACATCGGACAAACGGGACTATCTCTATGCAAAAGAATCAATGGACACAAGTTGAACATCAGGAATGGCAATAAAAAGAAACTTATTTCACAGCATTTTAATTGGCGTGAACACTCGGCACTAGAGATGGGCACGACTCATCGAAATTTTCGTTTTTGTTTTCGTTTTTTCGTTTTGTTTCGCAACGAAAACGAAAACGAATTTTTTTTTTCAGAAGCAAAACGACAACGGAAACGAAACGGAAAATTTTTGCTGTGTTTTTCGTTTTCGTTACGGCAGACACATTACATTGAAAAGAATGCTAACGAAACGAAAAAAATTTTGTTTTTGTTTTTGTTTTTTCGTTTCATTTCGCAACGAAAACGAAAATGAAAAATGTGCGGGGGAAAACCCCCCGAAAAACGAAAACGAACCGAAACGGACCCCCTAAACGAAAAACGAAAAATGAAAAATTATTTTTTTGAGTCGTGCCCATCTCTACTCGGCACCTTCTGGAAAAAAGAAACTACAAGACAAGACAAGAATCCAGTGAAACACAAATGATTTAAATACACATGCTGGGCACCCATCTCAATGGATGTAATGTTAATCACGATTTCTTAGTGCACTACCAAATATACAAACGCTACAATATTTGTACTATACCTACTGTACTTTCAAGATATATTTCTCTCTTTACCAGATCCACCTTAAAGACTTTAAAGGTGTGTGGAGATTGTTTGTGGAGATTCTCAGTCATCGAAGTTAGGTTATCTGGAAGTTGAATGGTCACAACTGTACTTCTTTTCTTATGGGATCATCCAAATAGCTTCTTCAGTCTACTGAAGAAAAGAAGAGGAAAAAAAGAAAAAAGAAAAGAAGTGCAGTTGCCATAACTCAGCTTCCAAGTAATTGGAGATTATTAACTGATTACTATATTGTTCTTGCTTCCATCTGTTGCCTGGGGTAATTTACCCACAATTGTCGCTGTTTACAAAACCTCCTAAAATGGAATGAACATCAAACAGGGGTCTTAAAGGTCAATACTAAGTGTAAAAAGCCAGTCTCCTTAGTATAATTAACAGTCACATTGGTTCTGCTATTTTAATTCTATTTCTTATGCCCTTTTACAATATGTCAGGCAGCAAAGATAAAACATTGTGGCACTTCAAAGATTAAGTGCTATATTTTCATGGGAGCTTTTGTGGACAAGTCCACTTTTTCAGAAAAGTACCGTACAAAGCTCTGATGGAACAGATCTGAATATCCAACAAAGGCTATCACCCCCACATGGAAATACCACAATGATTCACACAATCTGCAGCTTTCTAACCAACCACTGTCTCTGTATTTTGATATGATGTGTGGATGTATAAAGCTTTGTTCTATCTCACTTTTATGCATGAGGAAGTAGATTTCATCCACAAAAGCTCACATTAAAATGCAGCAGTAAGTCTTTAAGGTGCCACAACATTTTAATCTTTTTATTTGTTCTTTTATTTTATTTTTAATTTTTCTTTTGTTTTTGCTTGAAATGAAAACTGAACTTTCAGAGAAAGAGCTTCAACGACCATAGAGGGAGCTATTTTCTAACAACTAGGAAGGGGCCAAATAATTTTGCTGTCTGCATTGGAATAGCAAATGGTGTATCCATCCTATATCCCACAGCCCCTAGCCTTAATCCTGGCAGTGAAAATATAGGAGCAATAAATTAAATAGCAGTGCAAACCATATTTGGTCAAATGATGAAGTAGTACTTTTTTTTTAAGAGCAAACAATGCTGCTTGTATATGACCCCAGGCAATATATATCCTGTATAATCAATTGTAAACTGCCCAGAGAGTGCTTTAAGTGCTATGTTGCCTATGAGCTGGGTATTCATTTTACTTACCTCAGAAGGATGGAAGGCAAAGGGAGCCTTGAGCCTGCTGTCAGAAGCAAGTGCTATCCAGAAGAAGAGATTTGACTATATTACTACAGTTTAGCCACTGTGCCACAGGGAACCTTGGGGTCGGGACCCCTTTGGGGGTCGAACAACCATATCACAGGGGTCACCATGTGAAAAAGACACAAATGGCTTTGGGACTGGAGGAGGAGGGTCAAGAAGGGGGGGGTGGAAGAGTGAGTTACAGCTTGATAGGTTGGAAGGGATATCAGTCAATGGCACTAAAGGCTGCAATTGGCTGAGGGTGCCTGTATAGAGGGAAGTTCTCTATGACAACTGTGGCAGTGGCCTGCCAATGGGGGCTTGTGGCCTCTTCCAAGCAGGGCAAGTGGTCACCACAACATGAGGAGCTGTATTAAAAGGTCTTGGCATTAGGAAGGTTGGGAACTACTGCTTTATGTGTACTATGTGCACATCTCTGTGGCGGATATGTTGCAGAGCAGGACCTTCTCTGGATCCCCCAGGTTGGATCTGTCATTTGTAAACATGTTAAAATGAAAGATAAAATGTGATTAGAAGTCGGGAAAAGGAGTAGAAACTATAAACACCTTACAAGGAAAATGCTGAGGTGGCACTGAAGGGGAAGGAAGTCTCACAACTTCACGATCACATCACCCCAGTTTTGGCATGCCTGCATTGGCTGCCCGTGGCTCTCCGGATAAGGTTCAAGGTCCTGGTTTTGGTTTTCAAAACCCTCCAAGACTTGGGACCAGAATACCTGTCAGAATTAGAGATGGGCACGACTTAGCGGTATTCCTGTTTCCGTTTCCGTTACTCGGTTCCGTTACTCTACGGAAACGGTAACGGGAATTACTCCACCAGACTTCGAGCTCGAACCGACGAACGAACAATTTTGGTCTGATTTGTCGTGCTCGTTCCTTGCATCGCGCGATGCCACGCGGCACAGAAAAAAAGTTTTTAAAAGTAAAAAAAAAAACCGGTTCCCGGCCAAAAAGCAGACGGAAAAATGCCTGCCGTGCCTCAGGGCACCTACCAGAGGGGTTGTTTCTGGAGGTCCCCGGCCTCCCCCCCCCATCCCCCATCCTGGGCTGCTCTGGTGGGACTCGCCGCAGGCTCGCAGCCAGCAAAAAGCCCAGTCTCGCCGCCGGCCGCCGCAATTAAAGCGCAAGCAAGCGGCACGGACGGCACAGGAAAAAACTTTTAAACTCTCCCCCCACCCATTCCCGGGCCAAAAAAGCAGGCGGAAAAATGCCTGCTTGACTAAGGGCGCAGGGCACCTACTGGAGGGGTGGTTTCTGGAGGGGGGGTCCCGCCTCCCCCCCATCCTGGGCAGCCGGACTTGCCATGCCATGCGGTGCGGGTGGGGGATCCAAAATGGGGCGGCGAACGCAATATTGTTTTTGAAATCGTGGTCTAAAAACACACAAGCACAACAGAAACACGCGAAAATTTATAAACTGCCAGATTTTTCACAGTAGCAGTGGGTTTTTTCTTGCAACAAAATGTCTCTCCTCTCCTCCTCTGTCCTCCATTGATTTTATTTTATTTTATTTTTTTTACACCTGCCGAGTGGCCAGCCATGTGGGAGTGGACGACCATGCAAATTTTTGGAGCCATCCCACCAATTGCATGGCCACTTGGCCATGGAGATTTCTGGGATGTGCCAAAAAGCCCCCTAAAACCTGCCCTAGCCCCCTAACCCTAACCCTAACCCTTGACTCCGTACCCATACGTCACAGACTGTCTTCTTAGTGGGTCAGAGAGGCACCCAGAGGTGCAACCCACTAGCCCACCGTAACCTTACCTGTCACTAGCCTAACCCTAGCCCTTGCACTAACCTACCTTAACCCTAAGCCAGATCTACTTGCATTGCACTACACGCAAGTACGATTCCCTTCTTTGTGAGACATGGCGGTGCGAGAGCCTTAGGCATCACCCTATGGCTCTGGGTTCACTCACTGGTCTCACTGTCTGCAACTGGTATGCATATCCATATGGCTATGCATGCCATTTTGCAGCAGCAGGTGAGGAGGGGAGACCCCCATGTTGAGGGGTCTCTTGGAGCCTGCTTCCCATTCCTAGTGGGTGAGGATAGGAGGCACCCACGGGTGCCTCCAGGAGCCCGCTTTCCCTTTATAGCGGGCCAGAGGAGGCACCCACCCCACAGAGGTGCCTCCAGGAGCCCGCTACCCCCCCAAAAAAAACCAGTACTAACGAAAACGAAAAAATGAAAAAACGAACCGACTAATTTTTGCGAATTTTCGCGAAAAATGGAAACGACCCGAAACGGAACCGGCCCGACTAACGACAACTCGAAAAATTTTTTTTCAAGTCGTGCCCATCTCTAGTCAGAATGTATCTCCCAGAGGTCAACCGAGGTCAGGACCACTCCAATGTTGCAGGCGCGCTCACTCATGGTAGCCACTCCTAGGGAGGCACGGAGGTCGGTTACGTGCAACCGCACCTTCTCTGTTGTGGGCCCCTCATTGTGGAACCCTCTTCCGAGTGAGCTGCGCCTTGCACAGTCCCTGCCCGCCTTCAAAAAGGCTTTGAAAACCTTGCTTTTTAGGGAGGCATATGGCGACCTTTAATTTTATTATTTAATTTGTTCTCTCCCCTCCCCCCCGCTTCCTGATGCATCTTGCTGAGGGTTTCCCCCCTCTTTTTGTTTATATTGTGGTTTTTAACTTGTCTAATTTTAACTTGTTGTAAACCGCCCAGAGTTCCTGCTGGAAGATGGGTGGTATAGAAATGAAACAAACAAATAAATAATAATAAATCTTCCAATGAAGCTTGTGACCTCTCCTGCACACTCTAGTCACTGAAACATTAAGGAGAGTCTCTGGGCAAGGACATCACCAAGGTATAGCAGCTGCTTTTCACCTTTTTATTCTAACTGCTGTGTAAAACAGGAGACTTCGATCAATGTAGCATTTGGCTCGGATATTGCCTTTCCCCTCTTTTGAAAAAACTTCTTAATGTACAGTCCAAAAGACACATTTCTTCCCAAAGGGTTAAGTAAATGCTGCTAAGCATCGTTCATTTTTCAAAGAAATACCCACACTGTGTACCCCTAAGAGTGATTAAAAAGACATTGTGCAACAAGCATCCCTACCTTTCCTTTCACCCACTCTCAAATTCTGGAGGAGCATAAAAGAACATTGGTCTTGAAGGAACATGGCTGGGAGATCTTTCCCAATGGCTGTGTGTGTTGTGCACCAGGTTGTCTGGGGCAGAAACACCCTAATATACAGTGGACCCTCGTATAACCAACAGTTTGTATAACCTAAAATCTGTACAACATAAAAAATCTGAAGCTAGGGGAAATTTGCTTAACAGGATTGCCTATGGGGCAAATCTGTACAACATAAAAATGGTCGCGATTAGGGATTACTCCATTTTTGATGCACTCCTATGGGAAATTTGTATAAAGGAAAATTTGTTTAACATAATTTCATTTGGAATGAATTAATTCCTTTATGCAAGGTACCACTGTAATGTAAATTCCTGGGAAATAATAACCTAGTACCTTCCAGCTGCACAGACATGTCCTGGAGTGCCCACAGTGAATCTGAAAGACATGTTTCTTCTAGGCATTTTAATTACTTGGTGCTCAGAAGCAACAGATGCCAACTTAACTGAAGAACAACTGATGACAATTGCTTTGTGTTTGGGTGAGGAGTGATTAACTGTATTTTTTTTTAAAAGGCAGCAGGTTCTGGGATTTTCCCCTGCTGAGTGTTTCATTGTGAATGGCAGTGAGCACAAGAGAACAAACTGTAGACCGGGGGTGTCCAAACTTTTTGCAAGGAAGGCAAGATTTGGTGAGGTGAAAATGTGTGGGGACCAACCATTCAGCCGCATTTGGCTCCCAGGCTGGACTTTGGACAAGTCTCTAGGACAGGGGTCCTCAACCTAAGGCCCCGGGGCCAGATGCGCCCCCCAAGGTCCTGAATCCGGCCCCTGGGACCAATTGCAACTCCCCCATCTACCCCCTGTTTTGTGAGCAAGCAAGCCTCCGCAGCTGCTTTTGGACTGTGATCTGGC
Source organism: Phrynocephalus guinanensis (assembly GCA_037367245.1). Classification (NCBI taxonomy): domain Eukaryota; kingdom Metazoa; phylum Chordata; class Lepidosauria; order Squamata; family Agamidae; genus Phrynocephalus; species Phrynocephalus guinanensis. The sequence goes on along the minus strand of CM074733.1, from coordinate 14,722,912 downwards.
CCCCAGTGGTGTCTGGGTGGTGGTGGCCCGGCCCGCTGTTTGAAAACTTTGAGGACCCCTGCTCTAGGACATGGAAGGAGGCAGGGAGGACTCTGCAACAACGGAGCCAGGGGCAGGTAGGCTGGGCAGGTGGTTGGAGGTGGGGGACATCGACGGAGGCAGGGAGGGCAGGCAAACTGTAAAACTGCAAGCTGATGTCTCCATCCAGAATGGGGAGGGGCCAGCTGGTGGGGATTAGAGATGGGCACGACTTAGCGGTATTCCCGTTTCCGTTTCCGTTACTCGTATCCGTTACTCTACGGAAACGGAAACGGGAATTACTCCACCAGAATTCGAGCTCGAACCGACGAACAAACAATTTGGTCTGATTTGTCGTGCTCGTTACTTGCATCGCGCAATGCCAAGCGGCACAGAAAAAAGTTTTTAAACGTTAAAAAAACCCCGATTCCCGGCCCTAAAAGTAGGCGAAAACTGTCTGAGGGCACCTACCAGGCCAGAAGGGTGTTTTATTTGGGGGGGGTTTCCCCGCCCCCCTCTCCTTGGCTATTGCTACTGCTGCGCTGCTGGTACCAGGCTGGGAGGGGCCATTTGCCATGCAGTGCGGGGGATCCAAAATGGCGACCGCAATATTTTTTTTGAAATCGTTGCCCAAAACCCCACCAAAGCACCACAGAAACATGCGAAAATTAGCTATTTTAAATGCTTGAATTTTTACAGTAGCAGCAGTGGGTTTTTCTTGCAAAAAAAGTCTCCGTTGATTTTATTTTATTTTATTTTATTTTATTTTTTTACACCTGCGCATTCGCAATGATGGGCTCGCCCATGGGAGTGGACCATGCAAAGTTTTGGAGCCATTCCACCAATCGCATGGCCAGGTTTTGCTGACTGTACCAGGCTGGGAGGGCGCATCCATTTGCCATGCAGTGCGGGGATCCAAAATGGCGACTGCAATATTTTTTTTGAAATCATTGCCCAAAACCCCACCAAAGCACCACAGAAACATGTGAAAATTAGCTATTTTAAATGCTTGAATTTTTACAGTAGCAGCAGTGGGTTTTTCTTGCAAAAAAAGTCTCCGTTGATTTTATTTTATTTTATTTTATTTTATTTTTTTACACCTGCACATTCGCAATGATGGGCTCGCCCATGGGAGTGGACCATGCAAAGTTTTGCAGCCATTCCACCAATCGCATGGCCAGGTTTTGCTGACTGTACCAGGCTGGGAGGGCGCATCCATTTGCCATGCGGTGGGGGGGGGATCCAAAATGGCGACCGCAATATTTTTTTTGAAATCGTTGCCCAAAACCCCACCAATGCACCACAGAAAGATGCGAAAATTGGCTATTTTAAATGCTTGAATTTTTACAGTGCAGTGGGTTTTTCTTGCAAAAAAAAAAGTCTCCGTCCGTTTTTTTTATTTTATTTTAACACCTGCACATTTGCAATGATGGGCTCGCCCATGGGAGTAGACCATGCAAATTTTCCACCAATCGCATGGCCACTTGGCCAGGTTGACCACAGAGACTTCTGGGATGTGCCAATCGGGCATAAACAGCCCACTAATCGTAGCCCAAACCCGAACCCTAAGCCTAACCCATACGCCAGTACACTGTCCTTCTAAGTGGGTCAGAGAGGCACCCAGAGGTGCACCCCAATACTCACCGTAACCTCACCCGTAACTAGCCTAACCCTAGCCGTTGCGCTAAGCCGTCTTAACCCTAAGCCAGATCTACTTGCATTGCACTACATGCAAGTACGTGAGACACAGCGGGTGCAAAGAGTCTGCCAGTCCGTCACTTGTGGCTCTGGCTGACTCCTGCAGCTCCCTCCAGGAGCCCGCTACCCCCTCCCCAAACCAGTACTAACGACAAAAAAACGAAAAAACAAACCGACTAATTTTTGCAAATTTTTGCGAAAAACGGAAACGAGCCGAAACGGAACCGGCCCGACTAACGACAACTCGAAAAAATTTTTTTTCAAGTCGTGCCCATCTCTAGTGGGGATGTGTGACAGGCCAAGCTGGTGTGGAGAAGAGGCTGTGGGCCGCTCGAGATTTGAAAATGGGCCGCATTTGGCTCCCGGTCCTGACTTTGGACATGCTGGCTGTAGACCATCTTGACTACCGACATGGGTGTTATCAGCATTCAGGCGGCCCTTTGCTATGTAAAGTTTGGCATTCCCCACCCCACCTGGGCAATGCGGGCATGATAATATCCTGCTTCCATTAACTGGATGTTTGTTTTTTGGAGGGTGGGTTTTTTTTAAAGAACTGAACAATTCTATGTTCCATAGCCAGAGATACTTAAGAAAGACCTTCTCAAATACTCTGCACTAGAGAAAACGTTTCTGGCACACAACAGGATGACCATTTGCTCTCTCAGCAGGAGGGCACTGGGAAACCTTGCCAATATAATATTTCATGACCAGCCATGTCCTGGCAGCAGCGCTGCAGTGTCATTACATGACCAGCGAGGCTGGCAATCATTTTTCAGTATAGTAGGACAAAGGCCTCCGTTTTCATATGAATGTCCCATTCAAATGAAGGTCTCAGAAAGGTGGAGAATGAAAGGGAGAAGAGTTAGTCAGTCTAACTATAAAACCCCAGTCCAAAACTCTTAAAAACAAACAAGCCTGCACAACAGTAAATTGTACCAATAGAGCAATTTCGTTCAGCCTTAATTGCAAAGGCAAACTGTGCCAGGAACAAAGGTTTCATTAACAAATAGAAAATACCTGCAATCATTTTTCTGGAGGGTGTGGCATAGAGATTAGTAGTTCCAAAATGTCAGAACGCCCTGCTCCTAGAGGACATTGTCCAGGAAGGCAGCTCAGTCCTAATTTACAGAAAGAGACAGAGAAACTAGTCCTGAGATTGGGGGTTTAGAAGATCTGGATCAGCCTGTGGAACGGACATGGACATGTTGAAGAGCATCAGCTCAGGACGACAGTCACCCACATCTGCATCAACAAGGAGACCCCCCCCCCCAAATGGAGTCTGCCTCTACTGGTACACAAACTGTTTCTCACAAGGTTTCTTCTCTGGCAAAAGTGGGCTGCTACAATAAAACATCTTGATTGCCTATCTAAGACTGACCCACCTCAAAACACTGTTGTTAGTATAGTGCTAGCTCACAATAATGTATCATTGCAGGGAACAATTACCCCTGCGTATTCTCAAAGGCTTTCATGGCCAGGATCTGATAGTTGTTGTGAGTTTTTCCGGCTGTTTGGCCATGTTTTGGATTTTTTTTCTTCCTGACATTTCGTCAGACTCTGTGATTGCATTGGAACTTCTTAATCCCTTCATCACAATACAATGAAAAACACCTATTTTCCTGCATATGACAAGTTTCCTCTTTCCCACAACTTTAAAAAAACACCGTTTCACTCTGTACCCCAGAGTGCAGAGAGAACTCCTAGTTCCCTGACTTCTTTGCCCTCTGAAGATGCCAGCCACAGAGTCTGGCGAAACATCAGGAAGAAAAAAAATTCCCAAACATGGCAAACAGCCTGAAAAATTCACAACTAATTACCCCTGCCTCAACTGCTGTAGGCCTGTAGCTAAATGCAGAGGGAAGAGGGAAACCTACAACAGGAGAGGAGGGCATTGGTCGCAGATGACATCCTTGTCCTTGGTATTTAAGAAAGCCTGGTTTCTGCCACCACTCTATTACTGCTGTGAATCAAGAGGTAATATTCACACTGGCTGCTACTTGATCTAGATCAGCGGTTCCCGACCTTGGGCAACTCAGGTGTTCTTGGACTGCAACTCCCAGAAACCCCGGCCAGCAGAGCTGGTGGTGAAGGCTTCTGGGAGTTGCAGTCTTCGAACATCTGGGTTACCTCCTGTTGGGATCCCGTAATCTAGATTGATTGATCAACTGATTTAATTTTTATACCGCCCATCTGGCTATCAAGGCCAATCTGGGAGATTTACAAAAAAATTATGATTTTGGGGCCTGCTGGAGGCCCTGCTTCAAGGTAGTAATTCCCTAAAAGTCATTGTTGTGCTATGTGCATCTAACCTATAGTGCCGCTAAGAGGATTACTAAGATATATGGGATATTTAAAAGGTGGTTTTTACTACTCAGTGGCTGAGCAGGGATTTGAACCCAGGTCTCCTGAATTTTCATCCCACTATCAACCACACTGGCTCTCTTATATGTCATGACTTCCCCTAATCAATAAAATAGGTGCCCTGCATACAGATGTGCTGAAAACTGAAAGAAGCGGATGAAGAAAGCTGCCAAGAATCCCTATAAAACAAGAGAGACTCTTAAATCATGCACAGAAAAATCTGCATATTTTTAAAAGGCCTGATATTGTTATACCTTTTATTTCTCAGCCTTGCGAGTACGTGGGGGCAGATCAAAGATTCAAACCTAAACATTAAGAATCAATTGCTAAAAATCCAGAGGTGAGAATGACATGTTTTGCAACTGTGCAAAGTTTGTACTTTCTGTATTTTTGGAGGTTGCTTGTTGTTGGAACTCCGACTTCTATAAGGTTATGCTTTCCTTTGTTGCTTCTCCAGAAGTATAGCACCTAGCATATTAAAATAAACTGCTTTATCCATGCTGGCCTGCTTGTCCTGGTACTGCAATTTCATTTCCTGGAGGCGTCTGGAATTGACAATAAGGAGGGAAGCATGTGAGTAATAATAAGATTTAGTCAACAGTTGCAAAATGATCTTTGAAACTTGGTTATGCCAGCACACATAACCTGTTGATGCTAGCTTTGGACATCCATACAGGGCACTGTGACGTCACCTCCCTTTTACACATGTAATTGTGTTGGAAATGGTAATGCTGCCACCTTTTATTCACTTGGTAATGCTGCCACCTTTTTAAAGTCGTCGCCTTAGGGATTGGAACACACTCAGATGTAAAACATAAAAACAATAATGAAGTTTATTGAGAAAATCAATAAATATAACAATGACTGAGGATGGTATGTGTTGCCAGTAACATAGAATAGATTTAATCAACTCTTCAAGCCCCCCTGTCCTTAATAACTAGTAAATAGAGATGGGCACGACCAGGAAAAATTACGTTTCGAGTTGTCGTGTGTCGGAGCCGGCCCGTTTTGGCTTGTTTCGTTTTTTTGCGAAATTTTTCAAAAATTTGTCATTTCATTTGTCAGTTTTTCATCTGTCGTTAGTACTGGTTTTGGGGGGGTGGCTCCTGGAGGCACCTCTCTGGGGTGGGTGCCTCCTCTGGCCCGCCATGAAGGGAAAGCGGGCTCCTGGAGGCACCTCTCTGGGGTGGGTGCCTCCTCTGGCCCGCTACAAAATGGCATGCATAGCCAATTGGATATGCATACCATTAAGTTGCAGTAGCAGGCAGAGGCACCTCTCTTTCGGCTGCCTCTGTGACTCACTGCCTGCGGTGCACTTGGGCTGGGGAACGAAGTGAGAGAGGACCCCTACGGGCGCCCTGTGACTCAGTAAGAAGGGAAGTGTACTTGCTGTAGTGCATTGCGAGTACACATCTGGCTTACTGGTTAGGGGTTAGCGCAAGGGCTAGGTTTAGGGTGAGTTACTGGGGTGCACCTCTGGGTGCCTCTCTGACCCACTAAGAAGGACAGTGTACTGGCGTATGGGTTAGGGTTCGGGTTAGGGTTCGGGTTCGGGCTATGGTTAGTGGCTTTTTATGCCCGACTGGCACATCCCAGAAGTCTCGGTCAAAACCTGGCCAAGTGGCCATGCAATTGGCGGAATGGCTCTAAAAATTTGCATGGTCCACTCCCATGGCCAGCCCATCATTGCGCAGGTGTAAAAAAATAAAAATAAAAATAAAATAAAATAAAATCAATGGAGACGTTTTGTTGCAAGAAAAACCCACTGCTGCTACTGAAAAAATTCAGGCAGTTTTAAAATAGCTATTTTCACATGTTTCTGTGGTGCTTTGGTGTGTTTTTGGACCACACGATTTCAAAATAAATATTGTGGTCGCCCCATTTTGGATCCCCCGCCTGCACCGCATGGCATGGCGACTCGGCAACACGATGAGGATGCCCCCCACCAGAGCAGCCCAGGACAGGAGAGAGGGGGAGGCCGGGGCCCCCCCCGAAACCATCCCTCTGGTAGGTGCCCTCACTCAGGCAGGCATATTTTCGCCTGCTTTTTTGGCCGGGAATCGGGGTTTGTTTTTTTAATTTTTTAAACTTTTTTTCTGTGCCGCGCCGCTTGGCGAGTTGGCGTGGCGACTCGACTAGGATGCGCACTTTGCGCAGCCCAGGAGAGGAGGGGGGAGGCCGGGGACCCCCCCCCCCAGAAACCACCCCTCTGGTAGGTGCCCTCACTCAGGCAGGCATATTTTCCCCTGCTTTTTTGGCCGGGAATCGGGTTTTTTTTATTTTTAAAACTTTTTTTCTGTGCCGCGCCGCTTGGCGAGTTGCAGATTAGGCACAGCTGGCAGAAGTTGCTGGTTGTAGTTCTTGCCTCGGGAGAGACGACGGCTTTCCAGTCGTCCATCTATCCTGAGACACAGGGTAATGAGTTCCTGTAACGTGTTTGGTTGTTCCACCCTAGAGAGTTCATCAAGCACTTCATCTGCCAATCCTTCCATATACTGAGAAATCAGTGCCGGTTCATTCCAGTTCAGATCCTGTGCTATCAAACGGAACACAGTGGTGTAGTCAAACACTGAATCTTTGCCCTGTTTCAGAGCTCTGAGTCTCCTGTTGGCAGTAGCAGCCTGTACGGGGGTCTGAAAAGCTGAATAAATGTGATTCAGGAAAGCCTGATAATTATCCAGTAGAGGTGAGGCACTGAGGAGTAAAGGAGTAGCCCATTTAGCTGCCTGTCCTTTCAACAAACTGATGATAAAGACCTCTCAGTAGGAAATTCTTGAGCACGGACCTCAATAAAAAGCTTGCATTGAGCCAAGAATGCAGGGAATTCCTCTAACCTGCCTTCAAACCGGTCAGGAGGCAGCAAAGGGCAACAGGGCTGCAACCCAGCCAGTGCTGCTGCAATTGAATAATTGCCTGAGATAAAAGCAGCACTTGGTTTTGCAAAGCTGCCAGCGGTGTCATCCGAACAGCCCCCTCCTCTTCCATTCTGCTTGAAGAAGTTTGGGTGGGAGCAAACTGTCAAGCCCCGCACACAGAGCACACACACAAACAGGGTTCAGTTCTTTGCCAAGATCTTTAGTGGAAAGCCAAGCAAGTTCAAGTCCGTTGCTAACAATCAAGTGCCAGATAAATAACAGAATCCAACTCCCAGCAATTAACAGTCCAAGTCAAAACCAGAATATCTCACAGAAACCAGATGCCAAACCCAAGGGAACAGATCAAGCCGTGGTCCAGGAAACCAGTCCGAAATCAGGAGACAAAGCCAAGGTCACAGACAGGAATGTGGTTGCAAGTTCAAATGAGGCGTTGCTCCCACAGAGAGCTCAAGGTGAGCTTACCAGCTTTATCCCCAAACAGGGAACACACCCTTACTTCTGGAAAGGCTCCTGCTAGTACTCAGGGCTTCCCGACCTGATTCCCCGTCTAGTATCAAAGACCCTTTCCCTAGCTCTCCTGGTAGCACGTCTTTGCGGAATCCTGCTCATAGCCCTTCTGGGGGAGAAGATATGTTTTCAGCTGAGTCATCAGACCCAGCTGCCTGCTGACTTGAGCTGCAGGGCTCCTCCAGCAGCTCTTCACCATTTAACCCCTCAGAATCAGGTTCTGTGACAGGCAGGGTCCTGGCATCCTCTACTTTCCTCCTCCTCCTCTTCTTCTGTCTCCTCTTCTTCATCCTCCTCCTCCTCCTTTTTCCTCCTCCTCTTCCCTCTTCCTCCTCCTCTCCTTGTTCTTCCTCCCCCCTCCTCCTCCTCTTCTTTTTTCTCCTCCTCCTCTTTTTCCTCCTCCTCCTCCTCCTCCTCCTCTCCTCCTCCTCCTCCTCCTCTTCATTCTCCTCCTCCTCCTCTTCTTCTTTTTCTTCTTCCTTCTCTTCTTGTTCTTCTTCTCTTCTTCCTCCTCCTATTCCTCCTCCTCCTCTTCTTTCTCCTTTCTTCCTCTCCCTCCTCCTCTCCCTCCACCACCTCCTCCTCCTCTTGTTCCTTCTCCCCTTCTCTTCCTATTCTTCCTCCTCCTCTTATTCATCCCTCTCTTCCTCTTCCTCCTTTTCCTCTTTTCCTCCTTCTCCTCTTTCTCTTCCTCTTTCTCCTTCTCTTCCTCTTCCTCCTCCTCCTCTCCTCCTCCTCTCCACTTCTTCTTTCTCCTTCTCCTCCTCTACTTCTTCCTCCTCCTCCTCTTTTTCCTTTCCTCCCCTCCTCCCCCTCCTCCCCACTCTTCTTCTTCTTCTTCTTCTTCTTCTTCTTCTTCTTCTTCTTCTTCTTCTTCTTCTTCTTCTTCTTCTTCTTCTTAATTGAGCCACCTACTCCCCATGCTGCAGGTGCCAAAAACTGTATATAGCAAATCCTTTATCAAGTATAGCCTCTGGTTCTCTCTAGTAGCCAGTTCTGGTAGTAAACATTGGAAATTCATATATCTTTGGTTTTTTACCTAATAATGTTAGACAGCAGATAACGGAAACCTTAACATAAAGTCCTATTCTATTCTTAATTCGAACTGGCTGTAGCAGCTCAGACAGGCTGCTTCAGTAGCTATATCTGCTGGCCTCTCATCCAAGGACTAGCAGCCAGTTCACCCCTGCTTAACATCTGAAAGCAAACCAAATCAGAAATATTCAGAGTAGTAGGGTAACAGTGCTGCTAGGGGATTCTTGAAGATGTAGTCTGGAAAACTCATCCAATCTCCAGAATGATGTGTGTGTCAGAGTCTTTGCAACCTCACATGCTGTTTGTAGTTTGCTTGACTGGAACAGACTTTTCTCAGCTGGGATTACTGCCCATCTCTCCAGTACTAGCCAATCTTTCCTTCCACCTTTGAATTCAAAGAGAGGTCTACCTCTTTGCTTAGTGCTTTCCCTCTCTTTCCTTGATTGGTGGCAGTTGTTTGTTAGCTGTTGATCTGTTCACTTGGTTCCTAATATGAATGTAGTAAAGAAAGTACTGTAGCATACACACACCTGTAATTTTCTAACAACTGGAAGTAAAGTACTGTAATGCTTTTTCTTTTTACTCCTACAAATGTCTCAGAGAGAGTTACTGAGACTTTAAGTGCCAGTTAATGAAAAAGGAGTGGACTGTGGGCAACCTGAAGCTGTTATTCTCTATGGATTTCTTTACTTCTGCTTTGTAGTTAAAAAAAACAGGGGCATTTAAAACTCAGTAACAGTATGCAGTAGCTGGAGCTAGAAAAGGAACATGTTGATAGGTTTTTATAATTCAGCAAATGCAATCTTATCCCTTGAGCCCAGTTACTGGAAGTGACTGTGCTGTTCATATGGCTGTTCCTGGCTTGGAGCATTTCTAGCCATTTTGATGTTTCTAAATTGCAGCATTTTCTTTTGCTGTTCATAAAGGAATGGTGCTGGATGATGTATTCAAAGAGGTGCAAGGAGGAGGCCGAACAAGCCGCATATAGAAACGGAGTTGTTCTGAAGTGTCACAGCATAATAAAATGTCCTTTAGGGAGTACTAATAAGCCCAGCCATCCACAGCTTGAGGCAAGCCTTAAGTAAGGACTGATCTTTGTACAGCCAAGTTGCTAATTATACTTATCAGCACTTTAAAATCCTGTTAACTGTATTTGATGGACTCAGTTTTGACCCTGCAAGTCTGCAATCCTATTGACTAGATTGGAATCTGTGGTTCTCTACATATTTTGGACTAAGTCCCCTGTATTCCTCCCCTTATAATTGTTTTATGTCAGTGTTATACCTTGATACTGTTTTGTGACCATTGACTCCATCAGTGTGTGTGTCTTTTTGGGGAGTATGTGTGCTGTTTTAGATTATCTTTGGAGGGATGGGGTGTGGTCGTGTTTTGTTTTGTGCTTATAAACTGCACAGAATAGCGACATGCTACTAGATGGGTGCTCCCCATTCACCATGCTGGATGGGGCTGATGGAAGTTGTAGGTCAAAACATCTGGCGGGCCAAATGTTCCCTACTCCTGCTATCCACACATAGCTAAGTCCCACCAAGCTCAGTGGGGGGACGGGACACTTTTGAGTGGGTGTGAGAAGAATGGCACCGGATGATGTGACAGAGTGATGAATTTTCAGTTAAAAAAAAGCTGCATAGAAGTGCAAAGATTCACAAAGCAGATTAGTCCACCCCTTTGCTCATTAGCTGGGCACCTACAGTCTCAAGAACTCAGAGATATTTGTGAGAAAAAGAATAAAAAACATTTTCTTTACTTACAGTTGTGAACAAACATGGTTGCTTTCCACAAGACTTCAACAGACACCTGAAGAGGAGGGGAAAAAAGCAGAGAGGCATTTAGAGGCCTCTCTGAATCCAGAGGCCGGGGAGGGATGACAGTTGAGTAGCACCTGATAGATCAAGGCCTAAGTCTTGCTCCCATCTACAATATAAGCATAGTGTGTGTTTATGATAGGTAAACACAAAGGTGCCAAAATATATACATACAGTATAGCACCTTACAACGGTACAAAAGCCAGTGAGCATTTGGTGCACATTACATTTTTCATATTAAGGAAGCTGCTGGCTGCCTTTTGGATTTTGTTTTATTGTCTGATTATGATCCTATTGCTCATTTCAATCAAATTTCAGAGTATTTCTGTTTGTCAATTCGCTTCACACTTTCACTCAAAATCTTTAACTGAATTTCTCACGGTGCTTGCTTTTTATTGATTACCACGAACTAGGTAGTTTTTAACATTCATTTTTAAACTATGTTCATTACTTACTTCATTGACTTTATTGAACGCTCTTTGCAGGCCATTTAAATTGTCATCTAGTAATCCTGGTATCATTAGCATAGGGAATCTCGTTGGTAACCTTCCTACTGATTATGACACCCTCGTTTGACTCAGCAAGTGCTTTTGTAAAGACAATCTTGGAGTCTAAATTGAAAAGCGATGTCAAGAGTGTACACCCTTGTTCTCCCCCCTCTACATACCTTTAGGTCTTATGTCATCTGATTTGTACCTTTAAAATTCATTGGAAAAAAAATCCAACACAGCAGGCAAACGCAGGCCTACTTTGTTGGTAAATAAAGGTGTCGATTCAAGCATGCTGATAACAAAAAAGCTACAGTGCAAGTTGAACAGTTAAGAATTGTCAGTTGGATTTGGAATCATGAATCCTCTATTCTAAGTACCTTATTTTTCCATCTATATGACGTCACCGTGTATAAGACGATCCTCACTTTTCAAGCCCCCAAATTACAGTTTTGCAACTGCGTGGTTTTCTCCATGGCTTACTTCTGTGTATAAGATGACACTCAATTTTTAGACAAAAATATAGTCTTATACATGGAAAAATACAGTATGTGTAGGGGTATGGGTGCTCTCTTGCAGGTTTTTACTGCCAGTACACATTGCCAACCATGAATATTTCTCGAATTAAGACCTTTGTTGCAACAGCATCAGCTTGCCATGATGGTTTTTATCAAATGTCTTTTTGTAATCTATACTGTAACAGAAGCATGCATGTTATTACAGAGCCTCTTCCCAAATGAAGACGCATAGTAATGAGTCCATGGTTACAAAGCCTTCTCTGAATCCAAATGGTGTGCCTCCTGTCCCTTGTCCATATATATATATTTCTAAATGTGGTCAGATGTTGTGTTTTACTGAAAAATGTATACATACAGTTCATTAAGCTTACTGTCCTATAGACACTGCAAGTGTTTGCACTTTCCTTTTTGGGCGATATAATAGAGGTGAGTCCTAGCCAACCTCAAGCAATGATTCCTCTTTTGTAGCTTTTAAAGGAGAAAGAAACACACTAAAGCTCTTGTTATCATCTACTTTAATACTTCTAAGAGAACATCACTGCTTTTAGAAGAATTGCTGCTTTTGTTGGCTCTATTGCATTTTGGATTTCAGGTTTCTCTATCTCTGATCCAGGACTGACATCTGGTACATTCAGTTCTTCTGCCGGTCTGTTATCTTTGCGCAGCTCCTGGAATCAGAGAAAAAGTATTACTCTTTGGGTGCAATCCACTACTCCCCCTGGGACAATCCCTTAGAATTAACTTCACCTTAGTAATTCACATTTGGCCAGTATGGTGAGTGTATCTCTGGCGTGGAACAGGTTTGGCTGCAGCATCATTCAGGCCCTCTCTACCCACCCATATCCCTTCTCCACCCCATTTGGGATTCTTTTTTGACTGATGTCACAGAAGGCAGTAGCCACCATGGCTGCCAGACTGTCCCAATCTCTAAGGAGTGGCTACTAGGAATGGGCACGAAATGAAAATAGTATGTTTCTTTTCCTTTCCTTTCCTCTCCTCCCCCCCCCCCACATTTTCCCTCGTTTTGTTTCATATGAATTTTTTTCAAAAAAAAATATCGTACGAAATGAACCACTAACAAAGTGGTTCATGTGTGTGTGTGTGTGGGGGGGGAGGGCCCTGGAAAGTAGCGGAGGGCTCAGAGCTTTTTTAAAAATCTTTTTTTCCTCCCTCAAGTGGCTTACAGACAGAACAAAATAGTTTGTTTCAAAAACAAACAAACCCCAAACTCACCATTTCATTTCGTGTGGAATAAAATGCTGCTTCCTCATGCTGTTTTGTTTCGTTTCATTTTGTTACATAATGACACAATGAGACAGCAATTTGTTTTTTTGTTTTGTGTCCATCCCTAGTGGCTACAGTGGCAGTGTCTATATTTGATTCCTTTTATGCAGTCTCCATTCCCCCCCCCTCTCTCTGTTGAAGTTTTGGAAGAGGTAGCTGCATCAGTCTGTGCAAGATTTCGAGGCAAAAATCAAAGAAACAAAAGAACGCAAAAGGCAAAAACATGTGCCACATGTCTTTCTTTTTTCTTTACGTTTGTTTGACTTTTGCCTGGAATTATACTCTCGATTCCCCTCAACTCCGCTTTTTTCTTTCTAAAGATGCTAACATCAGTCTCATTCCACCCAGCCTTTTACGTAATAACACAGCAATGTGGCCTCCGTAGACTTGCACTGAAATTCAGCCGGAGGATAATAGCTGTAAACTTACCTCCCAAAGGCCTAGTCCATAGGCTTTGCGAATGAAGCCCGGCAGCTGCTGGGCATTTGCTATGTGAGTCATCCCATCAAGGTCTTCACCAAATTTACATCACGCTTTGGGGCCCCCCCGACAGCTGCAGAGGAGATGCCAACTCTAATGCCCGACTCCTTATGAACATACCGTTTTCCACCGTCACCTCTGCTGCGGCCATGTCTCCCCAGTGCTGGAAGCAAAGCAGAGGAAGTTTCCAAGGAAGGGAGAGAATTCCAAAGGAATTCCAAAGCTGTGGCATTTAAAGAGTCATGTGTGGAGGTCTGCCTTTGCTTGCAATCACCGCACCACTACCATATATACAGCAAGCAGGAATTACCTTGATTAGGTGGGAATGCTGTTGCGCAGCTATGGAAATGGTGCAGCCTTTGGATTGCCTCCGGTTAAGAAATGGAGATTGTCAGCCACATGCTGAAGGACACAACTCAACAAGCAACAGAAAATGTTTACGCTGATCTCTCAACTTAATTTTGCCTCTAAAACCTGGACTAGAGATGGGCATGAATTGAAAAAATGACCTTTCGGTTTTTCATTTTAAATTGCAGGTCCGTTTCAGTTCGTTTTTGTTTTTGGTGAGTTTTTTGAAAAAAATTTCATTTTGTTTCTTCATTTTTCATTTTTCATTTTTACCTGCTTTTTGCGCGAATTAAAGCATTTCCACGTGCAGACGTCCCCCAACGCCCCAGACCATAGGGAAAACACTAAACAAATGATGCTGGCAGAGACACAGAGCCTTTGTACATGCCCCCTAAACTCTGCAGCAAATGGCTGCCAGCTCCGGAGCTTACAATTGTTTCCCCACCAGCTCCGGAGTTTGCAGGAAATTAAAGTGTTCTGCTGCTGGGCGTGCGACCACGCCCACCTAAGCGCATCCCAGCGCACTTTTTTTGTACCTGCTCTAGGAGGGTGAAAATCCCCAGGTCCGGATTTAATCTGGTGAGTGTGGGGCTCTCCTCGCTTCTGTTTTTTTTTTTTGCCTCCTGCCCCTTTAAGAGAAGGGACGGGAGGCAAAAAAAAAAAAAAACCAAACAGAAGAGAAGGAATCAGGACAACGACGGGGCTCCGGGCAGCTTCGGAGGTGAGCCTGCATTTTTCCTCTCTTTTTTTCCTCCCTCCCCTCACGCAGACAGGAGCAAGGAAGTGTGGAGGGGTGGGGACACAGAAAGAGCAACGAACCCCCAAGATCCCTGGTCCGAATTTAAGTGACCAGCGGATCTTAGGGGTTGTGTGAAAGGGCCCACAGTATAGACTAGGTATGCAGGGAGGCTGCAAAGGCAGCAGCGGGCGTTGCCCAGGGTGTAAGGCAGCCGCAGAATGACTGCACTGCGGGGCAGGGGAGGGTACTCAATGAGAGGTACACATGCACACAGGGAGGCTGCAAGATAAATATTTTCTTTCTCTCCCCTAAGAACCAGGTTGCAGCCAGCAGGAACACAGACACACACCTGCCTGGCTGGCCTAAAGTAACGAGTCGCAGAGACAGCAATCCCACCCTAACTCCCACCATAGACTGCAAGGAGGACGGGGGACTGCCAAAGCTTTTTATGCCCTCTGTGGCTGCCACACCTACCCAGTCTGCAACCTGGGCATGCTATTGGTTGAAATTGTCCCAGAATTTACATGATGCCATCACATGGCTTGCATCCATCTTGTGGCTGGAATCCATTTTGTGTCATCCTTAAAGGGAAAAGGAAAAATACATTGCGATGGGAGAAAGACAAAAACAAACATTTTAAGGACCGCAACCCCCTGGTAGGTAATAATTTCAAATAATTATCACTGCATTTTTACAGATGTCCAGGGCATTTTAATACCCAAGAAATCAATATTAGGCATCTGGGAGCCCATTTTGGGTCGATGCTCCCTAACTCCCCTTAAAGGAAAAAAATACAGCAATCTGAGAAAAGACATAAATGCACGGCTACTGGACTTCTTTTTTGAGAGATAGAAACGTTTCGCTGTTCATCCAAACAGCTTCATCGGTCTGAATACAGCTAGTGCAAGATACCTTCTTACCTTAAGAAGGTATCTTGCACTAGCTGTATTCAGACCGATGAAGCTGTTTGGATGAACAGCGAAACCTATCTCTCAAAAAAGAAGTTTGGGCACCTGGATGACTGAAATCTTCACAGACTGCCCGTTTTAAGGACCCCAACCCCCCTTAAAGCAGAATAAATAATTAAAAAAATAAAAACAGCTCATTTCTGCGCGTCGCCATTAACGAAAAGAAACGTAATGAATTTAAATGCTGTTCGTGTTTAAAAGGACCCAATTAAAAAAAACACCCAATCCCCCCCTGGTAAGTATTATCATGTTAAAATTTATAGCAGAACTCCAATTTGATCAAATAAGCAGATCTCACCATTATTGCTGGGTTTAGTAACGGATCTTCAGGATGTTTTTTAACATTTAGTAAAACATCTCATTTCATTGCGCGTACGCCATTAACGAAAATGAAACGTAAGCCTTTATGAGGGAATAGTGATTTAATTTAATAGTGCAGGCTAATTGTAAGGTATTTTTTCATGGTTCTGTTCTTAGATAGGTTCATTAGAAAGCAAGGTCTTTCATCTAAGGCTCTTTGAAGGAAGATTTTTTAGCCTGGTTGACATGTTTAGGCTCTTTCGTTATTTGTTTCGTTACGTAACGAAACGAATAATGAATAACAGAACAATTTTTTTCTGTTTCGTGCCCCTCTCTAACCTGGACTATTTGGTGTCATGCGAGCCCAATTAGGCAAGAGGATCTGGGCCTTTATTTGTTTACTTCTTTGGATCCCTATCCCACCTTCCTCAAGGGGTCTATGAATAAAGCAAATATTAAGTCTAAAACATAAAACAGACTAACTGAAATGAACAACTTTGCTAAGAAATCAAAGTTTTTTTTATAGGTTACAGGTGATACCTTTATAGGCCACTATCTTTGTTTTCTTATTTTTTTATTTTTATTGTTTTTTAGTTTTTTCTTATTTTTTATTTTTATTAATGGCCTATAAAGGTATCACCTGTAACCTATTTTTGCAATTGTATTTTGGGATGGCCACGCGGCTCAAACCCCTTTTTTGTATATTATTTTAAAAGGCAGCATGCACCCAGTTCAGCTGCCAAAGTCTTACCGTACTGTGTCCTACACTTTAAGAAGGACTAAGCCAGTGGTTCTCAACCTGTGGGTCCCCAGATGTTCCTGGACTGCAACTCCCAGAAATCCTGGCTAGATCAGCTAGTGATGAAGACTTCTGGGAGCTGCAGTCCAGGAACATCTGGGGACTCACAGGTTGAGAATCACTGGACTAAAAGCTGCTTGTCCTCCATGACACACACCTTACTCAGCTAGCATTCAAGCCTGCAGGATGGAAGAGCCTCCCAAAACATGTCCCGGTACAGTATTTGTGCTTGTCCAGCTGTGACTATTGCCGCTACCACCCTTCCTAGAGCAACCACTTTTTATTTTGCATCGCCGTTTCGCCTCCCGTGGTCATGTGGTCGCTAAAGCAGTTCAGCAGCATTCTGCTCTTAGGCAGTTTCCTACCAATCGGTTTTCCCCGTCTGCACTTTGCTGAACCGCTTTATACTCTGATTTTCTGTGGCGTTTCTTCCTTCTCTGGCTCAGTTTCGGAAATTATTCTTTAGGATTATGTCATGACGGTGTTCCTCCCATCAAAATAATGTAGTTAGTGTTTTGGTTCTCCCTTTAGATTATTTACACCGTTGTGCATCTCTCTCTCCACCTGAGAAAGCTAATTACCCACTTAAAGCCACTGTCTGAAGTTGCCACCAAGGATTAAACTCGGCAGCAGGGCTCATGGAGAATCATAAAAAGGATTTACCCCCAAATCCCACCCCAACAGCAACAAATAGCAGCTACAGGAGGAGGGGGATTGGATCGAACTGGGACTGCAACACTATTTAACCCCCCTTTCCCCATCATTATCCTGCTTAAAGAAAAAAACCGCTTACAAGGTGTGACCAGATGGCAGGAAAGGTACCGGTATGTGTCCTATTGCACTGGAAAGGGCCACGTTGCAAGAAATCATCTTGCATAAATCAATCCTTCTGCTCTTTAGGGAACTGCTCCAGCCCAGCCCCCTAAAGTAGTTACTGTAGTTCAGGGCCAAATAACCCCCAAAAGGTCTACCTCGCGTATGAATCAGGGTTGGGCAGGAGTGCTTATTTTTCATACCTTCTGCGATTGCCCAGAAAGAATTCACTCCAGATCATGCCACAAGCTGTCCAGAATGGGAGCTACACATGCAGTTCATCTTCTTCTCAACATTTCCAAGGCCCTTATTGGTGGTGGTGGTGGTGGTGGTGGTGGGGACGACAAACAAACAAATAAATCATGAAGCCATCCAGCTGGTGTTTGGTGCTGCTTTGGAGGGAGGCTACACTGGCTTTGTGTTGAGATACAATATAGCTTAAAATGGATTAATTTTTCTCTCTCTCAAGGGAATGTACACACCGACCCAAATAATCATGCCACAAGCAAATGCTTTCTTAAATTAATTCCATTTGGAATGGAGCTTATTGCAAAGCAAATGGGACTGTAAACAAACCCTTACAGAGTTATCCAGCTTGGGGCCATTGTCCTAAAATAAAAAAGCAGTTGGGTTAAAGCAAAAAGTTACAGTTGAAATGGTGTCACCAAAAGTAAGAATATTGGAACCACAGATCAACCTCCCCTCCTCACTCAAATAACGGGCATCTTGATGAACCCTACTTGTACTTTAATTCCCATCCCATTGTAAACACAGATGAGCTTGGCTCCTTTCCCCCCCTATGGAGACAAGGCCAGACCTAGGACAGAACCCATTAAACTCAACAAATTGTCTCTCGGAGTTAAAGGCACAAATAGAAACATCAAGCTGTCAGAGGATGACGGAACGGAGAGGTAGAACTATTAACACCAGTAAAAACAAATAGCCACAATAAATCTCTTTCTTTGTGGGGTTGCTAGCCCTTACTTCATGGGCAGGCGAAAGGATATTGCCTTCGATTTGAATTCGGAACTATGGCCCTATAATCCCCCGCCCCTCTTTCTTTGTGGGAGATAAGATGGAAACTCCTCCTCAACATAGCTGTATGGTGGTGTAACCATGGTAGAGTGAACACCTTTAAGAGGCAGGGTAGAGAGGTGGTGAGAGGAAAACACACTCATAAGGAAGATCACCACACAAGAAGACACGCCCACAAACAGCACAGAAGAGCATGGATCAATGTGGTACCGTATTAGGGTCAATGTTGCCAAAGTGGTGAAGACTGGAGCGATGTAGAACATGTCCCCTTGGACAGTGTTGACCCTGGTTCAGCCCTGAAGAGGGTGGGGTGTGTGTGTGTGTGTGTGTGTGTGTGTGTGTGTGTGTGTGTGTGTGTGTGTGTGTGTGTGTGTGTGTGTGTGTGTGTTCTGTTGCTTTTACCAATTCCACTCTCCTGTTGAGTTTTCATGGCCATGAAGGGGTTCCAATCCAGTTCTCTAGAGTCCTAGTCCATCATGCTGCCCACTGCACCATGCTTGGAATTTCTTTGTTGTGGGAGGATCCTGAAGAAAAAAGACTCGAGTCCAATTGTCCGACCAGCAGAGTGATCACGCCCCTTGCCATTGGCACATTTTATTACATATGGTTTATATCCCAGAGTATGCACAACATCAGTGATTGGTTACAAGAGTAAAGGTGGCATATGCTTGTTGGGTGAACCATAGGCAATCGTCTCGTGAACAGAGCATGATTTGCACAGTTATTGTTTACAATAACACATGTCCTTGCTGTTTACACACAGAAGGTGAGTAAATGAGGAGTAGACAGGAATAGGTAAAGGGAAATGAAAAGTAAACGGAATTAGTCCAGTAACGAAGATTAAATGAATGAAAGATGAACAGAGTAGAGTCAGAGTGAGTAAACAAGCTGAGTAAATGAAAGGTAAATGAGGCTTGAGCTAAATAGTAAATAATAGGTAAACAAAACTTACCCAAGCTGATTTTCCCTTCTTGTGAAATGTCCTCTAGGCCTCATCCCAACTGTCTGAATCAGACTCCATCACTTTGTGACATATCGAAACAGGGGGAAAGGACCCATATCATGGATGCAGATGAAACTGAACAAATGCTCAATGTGGGCAAGTTCCAATGTGTGGGCACCTCATGGAGTGGAGCAACAACCGTGCTTGCCCCTCTTGGCTCATCCAGAGTGCCTCAGGGCCAACATGACACCAAGATGCCCTCTGGAGACATGAAGATGATGCTGGCTGTGACTGTACAGTAGCTCTCTTCCACAGGGTGCCCAATTTCTCCCGTAACTTCAAGCATGAGCAACTATGCTTGGGGACTTTCTAGGCTGTAGTTTGTCAGACCTCTGCCCTGGGGCTCTGCCCTGAGGAAGACCTTTTTATCCACTGAAAAGCAAGCCAAGCTGCGTTCAGATTATGAGTAATCACAATCAGCACTAATATCTTCTTCTTAATCTTCAGTCATGAAGGACAAGGTAATATCCTCAGTGCGCTCAGTAAAACAAAACAAAACACACTGTCAGACTGATGGGTGAACTTGGTTAGGTATTTTTATCAGCAAAGGAAGTGGCTAGGTGATGAACCTGAAGCATGTCGCTCTGAAGACTGAAAAGAAGGTAATGCATTATTAATTTTCTTAAGAAATCAGTTTGGGAATAGTGCAGGAGGAATGGTTCTTGCATTTGATTACAGAAGCCTCTAAAGCTGGCTTCCATATCTGTCTCCATGTAACTCCAAAAGGAGAACAAAACGGATGCTGGAAGTAAGCTCAAGGGAAACAGGAAGGAAGAGCACCTGGCAGTAGCAGTCCAGAAGTACCGATTTAGAAAAGGTAAGGGAAGAGGGGAACACAAGTAGCCTTTTATGGTGATCTATCTGCCAGATGGAGGAAGTGAGCTCTCCCCTGCTGGAGTAGATAATCTTTCACATGTGTAGATTTCTCTTCCAACAAACTTATTTATTTCAAAACGGGCAATGGTACAGCATCGTACACTGCGCCTGAGGGCAGCAGGTTTGGCTAGCAGATGTAGGCAGGAAACGTGAAACATGTATCCTAAAATGGCACAGTAAATTTCTCCTCCCCCTTCTCCACCGCCCCCCCCCATTCTAACCTGGACACTGAGCCACTGATGGTTCATAAGCAGTGACACAGCCACCATGCACCACCTGGCAGTCCAACTCAGGGATGAGATGCCTCCGCTGGAGGGATCAGAGGATGAATTTGGGGCCTTGGTTGCCTGTCCTGGCTGAGAGATGTAAATGCTGACAATCCTCCCTGACAATCTCCACCCCTCCCCGCGGGGGGCAGGGCCCTTCCATCTGGGCCCGCCCCCGGGGGCTCCTGGACCCTGTGCGGTTCTCGGAGGCCCTGGGGGCTTTACCAGACGGACTGGATGACGATCCGGTCGACTCCCTGGTCCAAAGGTGGTTTGAGGAGGTGGCCGGGGTTGCCGATCGGATCGCCCCCAAGCGCCTGATCCGGTGCCGAGCCCGCTCCTCTCCTTGGTTTACTGAGGAGTTGCGGGCAATGAAGCAGGAACGGAGGAGGCTAGAGAGCAGATGGCGGAACGCTCGGACGGCTTCAAATTGGGCTGCTGTTAAGGCGTTGACCAGTCGCTATTCTCACGCGATAAGGGCAGCTAGGAGATCTTTCGCCGCCCTGAGAATTGGTGAGGCCTCAAATAGCCACGCGGAGTTGTTCCGGGTGGTTCGAGACCTCACCAATCCTGGTCCGCCTCGGCCTCCTCCTAGTGATTTCACTAGTGAGTCGTTCGCAGCCTATTTTAAAACCAAGATAGAGGCTATCCGTTCTGAGCTGGACACCGGTTGCTCTGATCCAGTCCCCGGCATGGCCGATACTGGGCCTCCTCGGTCGCCCCAGTTTGTTGAGTTTGGGTCTGTTACATCTGAGGAGGCCTCCAGGGCTCTGGGGCACTGCAGGCCTGCGGCTTCTCCATTCGACCCTTACCCGTCCTGGCTGATTAAGACCACAGGGGGGAGCATGCCAAAATGGGCTTCGCTAATTGCCTCAGCCTCCTTCAGGGACGGGATCTTTCCCAGTTTGCTGAAGGAGACGGTGGTGAAGCGCATTATTAAAAGACCTGGCTTGGCTGTGGACGATATGTCCAACTACCGTCCCATAGCCAATGTTCCCTTTTTGGGCAAGGTAGTCGAGCGAGTCGCCGCCCTGCGTCTCCAGTCGTTCCTGGAGGAGAACCATGTCCTGGATCCCTTCCAATCTGGGTTCAGGCCGCGTCATGGGACAGAGACGGCCCTGGTCGCTCTGCACGATGATCTGTTGAGGGGGGCCGACAGGGGTTGCTCTACCCTGCTGGTCCTCCTCGACTTGTCAGCGGCTTTTGATACCGTCGACCACGGTATCCTGCTGGGGCGGCTTTCGGAGGTGGGGATCGGGGGATCGGCCTTTGGCTGGCTCTGTTCCTTCCTTGAGGGTCGTACCCAGCGAGTGAGCTTGGGGGGTGAGTTGTCGGCTCCCTGGACACTCTCTTGTGGGGTGCCTCAGGGGTCGTCCCTCTCCCCAATGCTCTTCAACATCTATATGAAGCCGCTGGCTGAGATCATCCAGAGTTTTGGAGTCTGCTGTCATCAGTACGCTGATGACACGCAGCTCTATCTCTCCCTTTCCACCTGTGCAGTGGAGGCCGTCCAGACCCTTGACCGCTGCCTGGCTGCAGTTTTGGATTGGACCAGGACCCACAGACTCCGACTCAACCCCGGAAAGACCGAGGTTATGTTCTTTGGGGGCGGCCCAGATGGGTACTGTGGCCCTCTTCCCAGTCTGGATGGGTCCGCCCTCCAGCTGGTGCAAAGAGTGAGGAATCTGGGCGTCGTCCTGGATCCGGGTCTGACCCTGGAGCTCCAGGTGTCAGCCGTGACCAGGTTGGCCTTTTATCATCTAAGGTTAATCGCCCAGATTTGCCCGTACCTTGACGAGAGCTCCCTGAGGACTGTGGTACAGGCATTGGTCATGTCGGGGCTGGATTATTGCAACGCTCTCTACATGGGGCTCCCCTTGAACCTTGTTCGGAGATTGCAGCGGGTCCAGAACGCGGCGGCCAGGCTGGTGGTTGGTGCGTGTCGTTTTGACCGCATCACTCCCATCCTGGTCCGCCTCCACTGGTTGCCCGTTGCCTCCCGAATAAGGTTCAAGGTGTTGGATTTGGCTTACAAAACCCTCCATGGATTGGCCCCAGCTTATCTGGCAGAGCGGCTTCACCGACAATCAGATCGGGCCCAACCCACCCGTTCATCTCTGGCCCTCTCGCTGCAGACGATCTCCCCGAGGGAGGCCCGCAAGACAAGTACCCGTGGACGGGCCTTCTCGGTGGCGGTGCCACCTATGTGGAACAAGTTACCCAGTGAGTTGAGGCAGGCTCCAACGCTGGCGTCCTTTAGGAAAGGATTGAAGACCCTCCTTTTCAGGGATGCCTTTAATAACGACTAGAGTACCTTTTTTTCCCTCCCCCCCCCGTATGCCGTAAGTCTGCCCTTGCCGCTGTTACTGTTCTTTGCCTTTTGGGTTTTTGTGTAAACCGCCCTGAGTTCCCGCTTGGGAAGTAGGAGCGGTATAGAAGTTTTTTAAATAAATAAATATGCAGAGTCTGGCCCTTGCAGAGCCACATGGGAGGAACACCCCCTCAGAGGATGTGACTAGCTCAAAGGGCACGAGATGAGGTGAACATCTTCATCAAGGACGTTCCAGCTGTCAAGACCAAATGAACTAATCATGTAGAGGAAGTGACTTAGCCATGCTGCAACATGGAAAGAAATGGACCACTCTGCCTAATGGTAGGGCTGTCTCTGGAAGGAAGCCAGGATTCAGGACGACCTGAGCAGATTGGAGAACTGGGACAAAACCAACAGCATGCTTTTGTTCGGGGGGAAATGTTAAACTTTCCACGAAGGCAGGAAAAATAAAGCACACCAGTAGAAGATGAGTGACAGCTAGCTTAGTGGTAATTGGTGTGAAAAGGATCTAGGAGGCTTAGATGACTACAATACTAAACATGAGCCTGTAGTATAACCCAGTGGGGGTGGGGAAGCAATATGCGGCTGTTTCAGTTGAGGAATAGTGTAGTGAGAAGGAGCGTGAAACCAGTGGTGATGTGAGGAAGGATGGTGTGCCGTCCACTCATGTCAAACAAGCAATGACAGAAAATAATGAGGGGTGAAGGAGTGATAGAAAGAGAGGGAGCGTGAGCAGTACAAGAGCGAGGCAAAAGGAGTAGTGAAGAGGGGATGTGTGTGTGTGTGGTGTTGTTATAGTCGTGACCGACCCTTCGTGACTCCATGTCCATGGAGTTTTCTTGGCAGGAATACTGGAGTGGTTTGCCAGTTCCTACTCCAGGCACCTACAGCACCTGGTATTCCCTGGTGGTCTCCCATCCAAGTACTAACCAGGCCTGACCCTGCTTAGCTTCTGAAATCAGGCGACATCGGATGTGCTTAGGGCATCTAGGCAGCTGAAGAGGGGATAAAGAGGTTAAATATAGTTGAAGGATTTCTAACAACGAACATCAAGATGGACAAATGGAGTGAGAGTTGGAGGAAGGAGGAGGAGAAAAGAAAGGAGACTAGAGAGATCGGGACCCAAAGTGACAGTTGCTGGTCACCTGAGCCACTGGAATGGACTATTCAGGTTTATCCTGGAGGGATGGGCCCCTGGAGAAGGGAACGTCTAGAAATACCCTCAGCAGAATGGAGACCAGAGACTGGACCATTATGGGAACGTCACCCATGTTGTGGGACAGTATGTTCATCTTAAGGGAGACATCACTGTTATTCCATGGGAAAACTGTGTCAGGGGAGTTTTCCATATTAACAGATGTTGGTGACAAAGTTGTGTTTAAAAGTGAACAGGGCGGAACAAGTAACACTGAAGCAACATTGTCAAACGCTGTTAAGTCAAAGGATCAAATCAACATTATTTTTAATAAAAGTTTATTACGTTTTGATACACTGCCTGCGCTGACTCATTTCACTGAACCGGAACTGCTGGGATATAAAACGGAATCCAATCACAAGTCTTTAGGTCAAGGGAAGCAATAGTACCACCCTACTGTAGTTTGGTCAGATCTGTGTTCAGTTCTGGGGACATGTCGAGAGGAGCGTCACCATGATGGTAAACCAACCTCTATGAAAAATGACTTGGGTATATGTATAAGATGGAGTAATGAATGAAAAAAGAGCATTTACTCAAACATTAGACACTAGCTGAGAGTAAGAGTTGATAGACAGTGGAAATGAATGCTTTGGAGGGTGGTGGATTCTCCTTTCTGGAGGTTTCTAAACAGAGGTTAGATAGCCATCCACCAGGGATGTTTTAGATGGAGTTTTCCTACTTTAGGATGGGGTTGCACAAAGTAACCATTGGGCCTCTTCCAGTTCCACAGAGGAGAGAAACAGGAAGGACAATGAAAAGAGAATTAGTTTACATGTGAAACTACAGTGAGTAAACTGCAGAACTGGAGTCAAGATGCAGCTCGTGATCTGGATTTGATTCTGATGGGCTCGGGTAGTTGGCTCAATGTTGACCCAGCCTTTCATCTTTCTAAGGTCAGTAAATTGAGTACCCAGCTCTCTGGGGGAGGGGGCAATGAATAGCTTGCATAATTAAATTGAACACTACCCAGAGAGTGCTTTAAGCACAGTGGGGAAGTATATAAGCAGAACACTGCTTTTATCCTGTTTGCCTGCTATTTTCTTCTTTCTATTAGAGATGGGCACGAAACAAAAAAATGGCATTTCGGTTTTTCATTTGTCGTTGAGAGGTCTGTTTCGGTTTGTTTCCGTTTGTCGTGAATTTTTGGAAAAAAATTGTTACCATTTTTCATTTTATCGTTTGTCGTTTCTACCTGCTTTTGGCGCGATTTTTAAAGCATTTCCGTGCGCAGGCATCCCCCAATGCCCCAGACCAGAGGGAAAACACTAAAAAAATGGATGCTGGCAGAGACACAGTATAGACTAGGTACGCAGGGAGGCTGCCAAGGCAGCGGCGGGCGTTGCCCAGGGTGCAAGGCAGCCGCAGAGTGACTGCACTGTGGGGCAAGGGAGGGTACTCACCGACAGGTACGCAGCACGCACGCACACAGGGAGGCTGCAGGACTGAAGCTAGAGTCGCAGAGACAGAAATCCCACCCTAACTCCCACCAGAGACTGCAAGGAGGACGGGGGCTGCCAGCGCTTTTTATGCCCTCTGTGGCTGCCAGACCTGCCTGCCCAGTCTGCAACCTGGGCATGCTATTGGTTGAACATGATCCCATCACATGGCTTGCCTCCATTTTGTGGCTGGTGGCAACATCCATTTTAAAGGGAAAAGAAAAATACATCACAATGGGAGAAGACAAAAACAAACGTTTTAAGGACCCCAACCCCCTGGTAGGTAATAATTTCAAAAAATTATCACATTATCGCTGCGTTTTTACGGATGTCCAGGGCGTTTTTTAACATTTAAAACAGCTCATTTCATTGCGTGTCACCATTAACGGAAACGAAACGTAACAACCACAATGTTCGTGGTTCTGTTCGTTTCGTTGCATTTTATCACAATTTTCGTTTTTTGTTTCATTACGTAACGGAACAACTAACAAATAACGGAAATGAAAAAATGTTCGTTCCGTGCCCATCTCTACCTTCTATATTACAGTTATTGGGATCCCTCACTGTAGAAACATCTATGAATTCCTCATTAAGATCTGGCCATAGAAATATTTTGTGGGAGCATCCATGTACATAAAGCAGATAGCTTTGGATATGGTCTAAGCTACTCTTCCGATTTCAAGCTCAGAAACTCAAGATAGAAATCAGAATATAGATCTGTGTGAGGCATTTTGAAACTCAGTTGTATCTCTGTAAAACACGATCTGATCCTGGTTGCTTTTAAGAGAGGCTGTTTCTGGCTGCCTCAAACAGTGAAATGTGGCTTCCAACCGAGTCGGGAGGTCAACGTTTGATTTCAGATTTTGCCCAGCTAAAACTGAAATGTGTATAAATTCTCAATAGCAAGACCACCAATATTTTATAGATGAAAATAAGTGTGGGGGAGTGGAGAGGTTGTACCACCACATTTGCACAAATCATTGGGACAACAAAGGCAGAGAGAAATAGCTAGGATATAATTTTGTATTGTTTGCTGTGTTGCTACCTCACATGTTGAGCGGCAGGCTCAGGCATGACTTCACTTCCTCCCACACACCACTTCGTTTCTTTCTTTCTTAGTCATGCAGCTGATGATAGCAGGCCATATTACTTCTCTCTCAAAACATCTAGGCTTTCACAGTAAACCCTTAGCGGGAGGTGGTCTTTTCCTTAATATTCTGAACACCAGCTTCCACATCAGCTCACAACTGGGATGTCTGTTGTACATTTGTGACACCTATCCGTAATGGCCAGTGGCCATTCCAGCGAGAGGATTCAAGCAACTGTATTCCAAAAAAGGGACATTTCTAAGGTGTTCAGACTGCCATGGGTTTGAACGTAAACAACAATTAAAAAAATTATTTGGGGGGGGGGGTTGGGAAGCATTGAAATATCGTTGATTAGGGCTGCTGTTCCCAAAAGCCAAAACAGCCATGATGCAACCCCACTTCCAGTGGGATGATGAAGACAATAAACACATGGGACATGGCTATTCACTTCAGAACAGATATGTTATAGTAAAGCTGTGTATGAAACCTTTACTCTAAGGGCAGGGATCCTGAGACCCTAGGAAAATAAGGAGAAGGGAGAATGTGCGTGAGAGAAGTGGCCCCACTTACTTTTAGCTCTGGCTGTGCCCTCAGACACACATGCCAAGACATGACCATCATCATCAACGACAACACAAAGGTTACTGGCATCTGTCATACAGCATTTGCAGCACCACCATCTGAGGTCTGGGCAATCGATTATGGAGAAAGAATGCAGTCCACAGGTAAGAAGCCAGGAAATGCTGTACAATATGGTGCCCACTTTGCCCGCAGGAACAAGAAGGCCACGTTTTACATAGCAAAGGGCAGCCTGAACCCTGTCGGCACCAATGGCAGCAGTCAAGATGGTCTATAGGAGAAAGACTTTGCCCCACCCTTGTTTCCTTTACCTAAATTTAGCCAGGTGACCAAGTGGACTCTCACAAGAGAAAGACTGGAGAGAATGAGGGGACCTTGGCACCCCCTCCATGGTGAGGCGGTGCAACAAAGGAACATCAAAACACCACCAACCAGTGCTGGTCCCATCTAAAAAAAGGTGAGCAGGCATGGTGAAGAGATGGTGTGGCCAAGATGGCTGACTTCATGGCCGGGATGGGTTGGGTGAGGCCTGCAAGTCAGGGATTTCTCCCTCCCTGCTCCCAAATGAAATACAGTTTTTTGCTGAGTTAGAGTGGCATGATGTTCTTAGAGTTCTACTGGGCACACAGTGGAAATGTGCTTTGTCCTGTCTCTGTGTTCACCTCCTTCCTTTTTCAGCGTCTCCTTGCTAAGTAGGCCGTCCAATGTTACAAAATCCCAAGATGCCCAAGGGGTCATTCCTCAAGCATAAGGAAAGAGATGCTAATAGAAATGGTTCCTTGTAGCTTAAACTCCGGGGAAAGAAGTGGCTTCTTGACCTACTCAATTTTTTTCTGCAGCTTTATCAGCCCAGACTGTGCTGTCGGCTAGGTATTGCATAGAGTAATGACAGCCTCGGCTTGTCAGTTCTTGCAGGGGAGGCCTAAAAATATATGTGTAATCTTAAACCCTGAGAGTAAGAAGAGAAGAGGATGGAAGAGAAGATAAGGAGCTCTCCTAACTCCATATCTGTAGCAGACCAAAGCTCGGGAAATGTTCCTACTTTAATCAAACTCTCAGAAGCCACCCACCTGCCCACTTGCCGATTCGTGCTG
This sequence comes from Phrynocephalus guinanensis, assembly GCA_037367245.1. NCBI lineage: Eukaryota > Metazoa > Chordata > Lepidosauria > Squamata > Agamidae > Phrynocephalus > Phrynocephalus guinanensis. The sequence continues at coordinate 14,694,953 of CM074733.1, read as the reverse complement.
GGCAGAGGAGAACTATGGGAGTTGGGAGGCCAGAAATTAACTTTTCCAAGCTGTCCCGCAAAACGCCTGCAGTTGAAGAGTCCCATGACCCCACAGTCAATACTGATGTTACAGAACACTTCAGTAGAAGCTCATTGCTTTCTACAGTGTGAGATAACGGTAACGGCCTATGCCCCTCCTGGGAAGAGTCCATGTGTCACTCTTGCCTCTACCATTCCACTTACTGGTGGTTTGTACAAAAAACACAATCTATGTGCAGTGGTCCAAAGTTCACGGTTTGCTCCTGGATTGTGCTCGGAAAATTCTTGTCTCCTGGACAGACCATTTTGGGCTGGGCCTGGAGGCACTCGCTCGTATGAAGCCACACTGTCATCAGCTAGGATCATGTGTGGTGGAAGCATTGATGGCACACTGAGTCCTTATAGCAGGCTGGATCCACCTATTCAGGCACCACTGAACAGGCCCCACCTTGCGCCTAATGATGCACCATCAGAACCTGGCACTGACAGCACGAAATGACTTGTGGCAACACATGCCTCACTCCCATTAGACCAGCTGTGGAAACTACCTCAGAGAGAAGACAAAGAGGGACTCGAGATGACAACACATTGTGCATAAATATTATTTGCGCCAGGAATGGGAAGAGGTGCTTATCGTAATAGCTTGACTGGCTTTTTAGGTACAATGCACCGGGGTGTTTTGTGACCAAGGTGCCATTGGCAGTCCTGCCTCAAATAGCAACGTGTCTTGGGATGGCCCTCAGTGGCCACAGCACTGGTTGCCTCTTTTTGGCAACAACAGGAGCCGCCACGTCATGTGGTAAAGTGCCTTCCAAAGCCACTCTCGAGCAGAGGACACAACCCTGCTGTGGCGTTCACCCTGATTCGTGACTGTTTATTATTTAGAATGTTGGAGGGATCTTGTTTTCCATGCCCCAATAGGAATTGTCGTGGGCGGAGTCATCAGTTATATGTCCTTGTGCGAACATTCGGAGAGCCAGATAGGGCCTGGTAGATGTCAATAGAAGTTGTAGAGTGAAGGATTATAGACACTTGTTATGCGAAAGCTATGAAGTAGTTTGAATACATTACATGTTAAATATAAAATGTGTAACTTAAGTCAGTACCAAAAAGCATGAACATCTTTGTTCTTATAATACAAAGTACAATAGTATAATATCCATTCTTATTTGTTTTGAAAGAAAAGACTGTGAGACTCCATGATTTCAAATGCCACACTTGGTCCTGAAAAGAAATAAGTTAAACGGTGGCAGCAGAATACACGTGCATGTGACACCTACCTCTAGGAGACATCTGTGTAGGCCTCCTCTATGCTACCACAAGCCATCATTTGACACGTAGGTTCCTGTGATTACTTTGACAGCTTTCCTCACCCCACCCAGGGCCGGTGCGTCCATTCAGGCAAATTAGGCAGTTGCCAAGGGGCCAAAATGGAGAGGGGGTGCTGGCCAGCCTGCTGCCCCCCACTGCCCCACCACTGCTGGCCACCGCCGCCCGTCCCCCCGCCACCCGTCACCGTCTGCCCGCCGCGCCCATCGCCGCCCACCCCCGTGTCCGTCGCCATCTGCCCGCCGCGCCCATTGCTGCCCACCCCCCCGTGCCAGTCACCATCCCCCGCCATCCGCCGCCCCCCTGCCCGCCCCACCCCCGCCCCTCGCCTAGGGCGCAAAAAAACCAGCCCTGACCCCACCCCAATGGATCTTTGGACCATAATAATTCTGGTCAGGGGAATGGTGAAGTGCTTTCAAAGAAGAAAAAGGCAGCCATTTCACTCATTCAACCAACTTTACAATCTTCTCTGCCAGTGAGGCCCCTCTTTGCCTCCTAAAGACTGATCACTAAACTAAAACAAGGTACTTTTTCAAAACACAGGGTCTGATGATGAGCTGTTTTCTATCATTGCAGGAAACCTTGCTTATACTGATAAATGCCAGGGAAATCTTTGGGTCCAAGTCCCAAGTCCAAGTCATTGGTACTAAAGTCCCAAGTCCAAGTCCCCGTTTTAAAACAAGCCTTTTCCTCTCAGGAAAAAAAAAGGGGGTGGGTGGGTGGGTTATGAGGTGTGAGCTGACTCCAAGTCATTGAGAAAAACAAAAAACAACTTGAGTCCCTGGTGTGACTTAAGTCTGACTGTGACTCTGTGAGTTCTGTGACTCAGGTCCCCATCCCTGTCATACTGGATTGTCCTGTTTGGGACTTGGATCACCGAAAAGTATTCTGGTGAAAAGCACAGAGGGAAGGACAGGTTCACCATTTTTAAGAGCTAACCATTCCTATTCTATGCAGCTGCCTCTTCCCCTCCCTTCCCTGGATTACCAGAACTGTCACCCTCTAATGTTATATCCACTCAGAAGTAAGCCATGCCGAGTTTCCAGGTGAAGTGGGTGACAAGACTGCAGCTTAAATCAATTTTTAAACGAGCCACCACATATTGGAGGAGAATGAATTACACTTCATAGGCAGGAGTTAAGTATTAAGCCCCCCTTACCCCCCCCCAACATTTCCTGCGATCTTTATGGATGATAGGAGCTCCTGGGTAAATTATTAAATACATTTATAAAAATTAATAGACCTTGCTTCTTAGATCTGAATTATTATTTCAATAAGCCCCAGCTCGCTGGTGTGAAAGGGGAGCCTGCCCTCACAAAGGCATTTCAACCTTTGTTGGTAAAGTTCAGCGACTGGTAGCGGTGCTACAAAGGATGACAATGAACACAAGATGGATAAAGTTTTAATGTATTCCCCACCCACCCACCCCCACCAGATTCTGGCATTGGTAGCAAGAGAATGGGGGGGGGGCAACAATGAAGGCAGCAAGCCTTCCATATCTTTGCAGAGTTCACACTGCTTATAATTCATACTCTGATAGGGATTCAAATACAATGGCTAAGCCACACACAAGCACAGACCTTATCACTTCCCCACTTTGAAAGGCTGCCGTCAGTTATGCGGTTTAGACTCCCTGTGTCAGGCAGAAGAATTTTTTTTACTGCGCCAAATTCATCTCTCTTCCTTTGCTCTGGTTTAATTTGCTGTCTCAGAATCTCCCTTGCATTCTCTAATGGGATGGCAGATGTTCAAATGAGGTTGTTTGCGAACTCTGTGCCTGTCTCAAGCAAGGACCTTGAGCAGGCCTACTGGCTACGCCCTTCCACCCAGACGAGCAGAGCTGGCCCCAGAGGTGTTGCTACCTGAAGCAAATCATGCTCTGTTCTCCAACTGAGTGTATCGAAAGCAAGACCGCTTATTGTACACAAGGCATACCACCCCGCTATGCTGCTTCTCATTCCTCCTGGCAGTACAAATATGACTAGGGCATTCTTTAAAAACAGATTGTCATTGGCAACCCTTTTGTGATCAGTGGCCGCTATCTCACCTGGGGGAAGAGCCGGATATTGCAAAACTCCAGCTTTTCTTCTTTCTTGGTCATGTGGCTGAAGATGTGGGATCTTCGTTCCCACGTACAAGGATTTTTTTTTTAAAGCGCAGACCAGCCCCAGGGCCAGCAGATGGCAACAGAAAAAAAATCAAGGGAAGAGATAATACCACTAGGTTCTGTTTTGGTCAGAATTCACCTTAAGTAATGCCTCCCATTCTGAGCATCACTGTTTAAGAAGGATACTGAAAAGTTGGAATGTGTGCAGAGGAGGGTGACCAGGGTGACCAAAGCCTTACCAGGGATGTTTGAAGAAGCTGGGTATTTTTAGTCTGGAGAAAAAAAGATTGTAAGGTGAAAGGATAGATGTCTTCAAATATTTGAAGGGTCATGCAATGGAAGATGGACCAAGTTTGTTTTCTGAAAGGTCCAGGGGTAGGACTTGAAATCATGGGTTTAATCACAGGAAATGAGATATTGACTCAACAGCAGGAAGAACTTCCTAAAAATGAGAGCCTGGAATGGTGGTGGACTTTCCAACATGAATCCTGTGCTATCAAGTCAATTCTGACTTATGGCTAAAGGCTTTCAAGGTTCCCCAGGTAGAGAATATTCAGAAGTGGTTTCCCATTCCTTTCTTATGGGGACACCCTGGGGATGTGCAGCTTGCCCAGGGTCACACAGGCTATCTCTGCTTATAAGGGGCACAGTGAGGAATTGAACTTCTAACCTCTGGCTCTGCAGCCAGATACCTAAGCCACTAAGCTATTCAGCCTTTCCAGCATTGCAGGTACAGTAGGACCCCGGTATCCACTGGGGATTGGTTCCAGGCTGTTCCGTGGATAATGAAAATCATGGATAAGAGAGAACACCTGCCCACCCATCCCCAAACTGCTGTTTCCTGACAGTAGCTTGCTTTATGATTGCTGTTTTGAGACAGTAGCTTGCTTTATGGCCACTGTTTGTGACAGTAGCTTGCTTTACAGATGCTATTTGTGACAACAGTTTGCTTTACAGCTGCTGTTTGTGACAACAGCTTGCTTTACAGCTTGCTTTGTGGCTGCTGACTTATTTATTTCCTCTGCCAACCGTGGATAACTGAATCAGTGGATAATGAATCAGTGGATACGGGGGTCCTACTGTATTAAAAGAGAACTCAGATGACCTTTCAGGTGGGATTTTTTATGGTTATGGCAGGAGGCTAAACTTGATGACCTCTGTAGTCCATTCCACCCCTTACTCTTCCATGCTTCTATAATTCAATATTTAGTTAACAACATTTCGCAGGCAGTAAGTCCTGAAGATCATAGAGTTGGATTTAAGCTTAGCTTTGTTGCCCTCTGCTGGAGAAAGCAATAGCTGTTGATGGCCAGGAGACTTGGAGGCAGTTAGGCACAGCATGGGGTTGGCTGGCAGCTTACTTGCTCTTCCTTCCTCTGAAACTATCAGCCACAGCCTTTGTCAGCTGGATGGACTGGCTGGCTGGGTGTTTTGATGGATAAAAATGGATATGCTTCTTCTTTAGGAGATAACCATTGGTGACTAGAGATGGGCACGACCAGAAAAAATGATGTTTCGAGTTTTTGTTTGTTGGGACGGGTCCGTTTCGGCTCGTTTCCATTTGTCGTGATAATTTTCAAAAATTTGTTGTTTCCGTTTGTCGTTTGTTGTTTGTCGTTTCCACTGCGATTTCGCGCAATTTGACGTTCCAGTGAGCATGGGGGCGTCCCGCAATCAGGGCCGGCGCTAGGTGTTTTTGCGCCCTAGGCGGCGGGCAGCCGGCGGCCGTGGTCCCGCAATGACCCAGACTAGCAGGTGGTCTGGCTGCCTGTTATAGTTTTTTGTTGTTTGTTTTGTTTTGAAGCTTTTATCCATCCCATCTCCCCTCCACCTCTCAGAGGCAGCAGGAGACACAGACATTCCGTTCCTCCCCAAATCTGGATGAGGGTCTGCTCCTCTCAATGCCCCCCATCTCCAATGTCACTCCTGGCTTGTATGTAAAGCCAAGCAATTAAGCAAATGCAACCCTGATCAACCCTAGTGGTTAGAGATTCAGTCTGGTAGTGGCATGAGTTAGAGTTAGGGTTAGGGTTGGGTTAGGGTTAGGGTTAGGGTTTGTGGGGTCTGGGCTGCACCTCTGGGTGCCTCTGACCCACTAGGACAGTGTACTGGTGTACAGGTTAGGGTTAGGGTAGGGTTAGGGGTAGGTAGGGATACTGGGCTCTGGGTTGCTCTGACTTACTAAGGACAGCGTACTGGCATACGGGCACACAGCTCGGATTAGGCAGAACTCTAAGTTTTACAGCCCACTAAGCTATACAAGCCAAGGACTATGGGCGTCCACAAGGCCAGAGTAAGGGCGTCCACAAGGCCAGAGTATGAGACCACAGAGCCTGAGTATGGGAGGACACAACGCCAGAGTACCTGAGGCCATAAGGCCAGAGTAAGGGCGGCAACAAGGCCAGAGTACCTGAGGCCATAAGGCCAGATTAAGGGTGGCCACAAGGCCAGCACGGCAGATTTTTGCCTATTTACGGCTGTTTTCCAGTACACAAGTAAAATGTGTCCTTCTTAGTGGGTCACAGTGTCTTGCAGCCCAGAGGACAGAGTAGGGGAGCCCAAAAGGCCTGAGTCTGAGACCACAGGGCCTGAGTAGGGGAGGCTCATTGCCAGCTCCAGTATAAAAAGGAGCCAAATGGCCTGAGTGCACAAGTAAAATGTCCTTCTTAGTGAGTCACAGTGTTTTGCAGCCCAGAGGACAGAGTAGCGTAGGCCACATAGCCTGACTATGACTTTGAGGCCACAGGGCCTGGGTAGGGGCGGCCACAGCGCCTGAGTAGGGGAGGTCAAAAGGCCACAAAGTCCCAGCTGTGTGCTAGTACGCCACAAAACTGCCAGTAGTACGCCAGTAAAATGTCGTTCTTAGTGAGTCACAGTGTTTTGCAGCCCAGAGGACAGAGAAGGGCAGGCCAAAAGGCCTGACTGAGTATGAGACCACAGGGCCTGAGGAGTGGAGGCCACAAGGACAGCAAGGAAGACTTTTGCCTAGTCACGGCTGTTTTCCAGCACACAAGTAAAATGTCCTTCTTAGTGGGTCACAGTGTTTTGCAGCCCAGAGTGAAGAGTAGCGGAGGCCACATAGCCTGAGTCTGAGGCCACAGGGCTGCGAACAGGAGGCCACAGGTTTTCAGCCCTTCTTAGTGAGCCACACTGTATTGCTGCCCAGAGGACAGAGTGGCGGAGGCCACATAGCCTGAGTCTGAGGCCTGAGTACAGAATTCTGCCTCTTCCTTCCCAGCTGGTACACTGGCAAACTGCCAGTAGGCAAGTACAATGCCCTTCTTAGTGAGTCACAGACTCACAGAGTAGCCACCAAGAACCAAACATGGAACTTTCTGACAAACTCTTGGTGACAGTACGCAAGTACATTTCCCTTCTTAGTGAGCCACAGTGTTTTGCAGCCCAGAGGAAAGAGTGGCGGAGGCCACGTAGCCTGACTCTGAGGCCACAGGGCCTGCGAACGGGAGGCGCATTTCCAGCTTGAGTATCCAAAGGAGCTAGCTGACTGGCCTGAGTACGGGCTGCCAAGAGGCCAGCAAGGCAGCGTGCTGCCTCTTCAAAGCTGTGTGCAACTACAAACAGTTTCCAGCCCTTCTTAGTGAGTCACAGTGTTTTGCAGCCCAGAGGAAAGAGTGGCGGAGGCCACATAGCCTGAGTCTGAGGCCACAGGGCCTGAGTTGGCGAGGCCAAAAAGACAGCTCGAGTATCTTTGAGAAGAAGAATGGCCTGAGTACGCAAGTACAATTCCCTTCTAAGTGAGCCACAGTGTATTGCAGCCCAGAGGAAAGAGTGGCGGAGACCCAAAGGCCTGAGTCTGAGACCACAGGGCCTGCGAACGGGAGGCCACAAGGCCAGAAAGTCCCAGTGTCCTTCTTAGTGAGCCCAGAGGACAGAGTAGGGGAGGCCACATACCCTGAGTCTGAGACCACAGGGCCTGGGAACGGGAGGCCACAAGGCCTGAGTACAGGCTGCCAAAAGGCCAGCAAGGCAGAGTTCTGCCTCTTCCTTCCCAGCTGTAAAGAGAAACCTCATGAAAAAAACAGTACTGAGACATTAAATCCTTGCACTCGCAGGGAAGGAAAATAATTGGTTGCCTTCTGTTTTGATCTGCCACACAGTCCTTCTCATTTTATTATGTTTTGTTGAAGAAGGCATTTACCCCCCCCCCACACCTCAACCCCAACCATTATTCTTGGAATACATCCAGACAAAACACAACTTGAACTTGTTGTCACCTTTTGTGTTGTACATTGTATTTGCTTGAGGAAAGAGTGGCGGAGGCCACATAGCCTGAGTCTGAGGCCTGAGTACAGGCTGCCAAAAGGACAGCAAGCCAGAGGCTCTTCCTTCCCAGCTGTGTGCTGGTACGCTGGCAAACTGCCAGCACGTTTCCTTCTCAGTGAGTCACAGTGCTTTGCAGCCCAGAGAACAGAGTAGCCCTTCTTAGTGAATCACAGACTCACAGTCAGAGTATCCGCCAAGAACCAAGCCTGGAACTTCCTGACAAACTCTTCTATTTGTAAATGGTGCCAGTACGCAAGTACATTTCCCTTCTTAGTGAGCCACAGTGTATTGCAGCCCAGAGGAAAGACTGGCGGAGGCCACAGGGCCTGAGTAGGCGAGGCCAACAGGCCACAAAGTCCAAGCTGTGTGCTAGCATGCCAACAAACTCCCAGTACGCAGGCAAAATGTCGTTCTTAGTGAGTCACAGTGCTTTGCAGCCCAGAGGAAAGAGTAGCGGAGACAACAACAACCCCCCTAATCCTAACTCTAACCCTAAGCCAGCTGTGTGGTACTACAAGCAGTTTTCTGAGTCACAGTGTAGCCCAGAGGAAAGAGTAGCGGAGGCCACATAGCCCGAGTCTGAGACCACAGGGCCTCCGAATGGGAGGATCATTGACAGCTAGAGTATCCAAAGGAGCTGAATGGCCTGAGTACGCAAGTAAAATGTCCTTCTTAGTGAGTCACAGTGTTTTGCAGCCCAGAGGAAAGAGTAGGAGAGGCCATATAGCCTGAGTCTGAGGCCACAGGATCTGAGTAGGCGAGGCCGAAAGGCCACAAAGTCCCAGCTGTGTGCTAGTATGCCAGTAAACTGCCAGTACGCAAGTAAACTGCAGTACAATGTCCTGCTTAGTGAGTCTCTAGTGAGTCACAGAAGTTTTGCAGCCCAGAGGACAGAGTAGCTGAAGGCCACATAGCCTGAGTATGAGACCACAGAGTCCAGAGTAGGGAGCCCTAAAAAGGCCTGAGTCTGAGACCGCAGGGCCTCAGTAGGGGTGGGTCATTGACAGCTCGAGTATCCCAAGGTGCTGAATGGCCTGAGTACAGGAGTCCACAAGGCCAATAAGGCAGACTTTTGCCTTGCCAACCAAGTCCCAGCTGTGTGCTAGTACACCAGTAAACTGGCAGTACGTACGCCAGTATAATGCCCTTCTTAGTGAGTCACAGTGTTCTGCAGCCCAGACGAAAAAGTAGCGGAGACCCAAAGGCCTGAGTCTGATACCACAGGGCCTGAGTAGGGGAGGCCAAAAGGCCTGAGTACGGGCTGCCAAAAGGCCAGCAAGTCAGAGCTTTGCCTAATCAATCACGGCTGCTTTCCAGCACACAAGTACAATGTCCTTCTTAGTGAGTCACAGTGTTCTGCAGCCCAAAGAATAGAGTAGCGGAGGCTGAAGGAGAAGCACCTGGAAGGCATCCTCCAAGCCGTGGCGTCCCGGCCCAGGAGCCTGACAGGCAGGCAGATAGGCAGAGGGGCAGGCAGGCAGGGAACCAGGCAGTCTGGTTTACACGTAGGAGGAAGGCAGGCTTGCAGGCAGGGTACCCACCCAGGCTAGGGAAAGCACAAAGCCCAAGTGCCAGAAGGGAGGATTGTTTCTGCCTTTGGAGGCCGAGTTTCTCCAAACCAGGAAACCGAGATTCGTCTACCCAGGAGACAGAGTGGAAGCAGGAGAACAGGGCTATTTCTTTAAGGCTGTAAGGAGGAGAGCTAGCCCCCTGCTAATCAGTCTTTGAGGTGGGTTGTTGTAAAGTGCATCCTGACCACTTTGTAAGCAGAGTGGCTCCAAAACCCCAGGGAAGGGAGGAAGGCACCAAGGAAGGCAGGTATTGGGGTCTCACTCAGACCAGTCATGGCCAACGGGGAAATATTGGGCCAACACAGACCCTTCCAAATGACACATTGAGTGGTCCTTGCTGGTTTGCAGCCAGGCAAGGGCTAGAAAAATTGGGCCAACACAGACCCTTACAAATGACACATTGAGTTGTCCTTGCTGGTTTGCAGCCAGGCAAGGGCTAGAAAAATTGGGCCAACACAGACCCTTACAAATGACACATTGAGTGGTCCTTGCTGGTTTGCAGCCAGGCAAGGGCTAGAAATATTGGGCCAACACAGACCCTTACAAATGACACATTGAGTGGTCCTTGCTGGTTTGCAGCCAGGCAAGGGCTAGAAAAATTGGGCAGTAATAGAACCCTTCAAATTGTGTGGGAATACAGGAAGGCAGGCAGGCAGGAAGGAAGTTAGGCTTGCAGGGAGGAAGCCAAACTGGGAGGCAGGCATAATTGCAGGCAGGCAGGCATAAGTGTTGCTCTGGTAGTGGATGTTACAGCAAGGGAGGCCCGTTTGGAAGGAACCCATGGCAGAACGACTTTGGACCTAGGTCTTGGAGTGTTGGGGTAATCCCAACGTGGAAAGGTTGAAGCAGATGAAAGTCAACCTTTCCATGGTCTCCGGGTCCAGACAAGAGCGGCGCGGCCTCAGGACATCTCCCATGTGGGAGAAGACACGCTTACTCTGGACACTGGTGGGTGGGATGGACAAAAGGTCCAACGCCAGAGTCAAAAGAGCGGGCCAGATGTCTGGCTTTCTGGCCCAGTAGTGGAGTGGGTCCAAGGTGAGGGGTTGGAGGGCCTCAGCCATCTACTCCCTCACCATGGTCAGAGCGGGGTCCGGTTCTTCTTCCTCCCTTGCCTCCACTGAGGAGGAGACTGCCATGGCTAGGGCAGAGGCCAGGTAGTTGGTTGCTGGTACGGAACCTGGTCTCTGGGTGTACACTCCTGGAGTAGAGGAGGAAGAGGATCCTTGCGAGGATTCCTCTTCTGCATTGCTCTGGCTTCCGTGCGCCCTTGGGAACACCTGGCCCTGATTGGAGAGAGCCCTGTGGACTTGACAGCACAGCTCTGTCTTCCAGGAGTTTAGGTCAGCAGCGCTGCCCGCCAGGGAACGCTTGATGCGAGGGTCGCACAGGCATGCCATCTGGTACACCTTTTCCCTCCTCAGTGGGCTAAGGCGGGTATCCATGCCGGTCAGCAGCCTGTCTGCCAAGGCCCTGCTCTTTGGGAGAAGATTGGCTTCTTCCCGTATACTGGCCTCTAGGTGTTGGCGAAGGGCATTTACCAGGGGGAGTACGTGGCCCAGGCTGGCGTTGTAGCTGCTGAGGATGTGGGTGGTCTCCTCAAACGGCTGCAGGACAGCCACCATCTGGGAGAGGGCGAGCCACTCGGTAGCACCAATGTCTAATTCCCTTCCCTCATGCAGGATGGGAGTGGTTGACATGACGTATTCCACCACTTGCCTCTGCTCCACCAGGCGCTTGATCATTTCGTAGGTGGAGTTCCACCGGGTGGTCATGTCCTGGATCAGAACGTGCTGTGGTCGGCCTGTCTCCGCCTGACTCTCACGCATCATCCTGGATGCCTTGACGCTGCGTGAGAAGTGCCCGACGATTTTCCTGCACATGTCCAGCAAGGCCTTGGTCTCCAGGGTCCCCTCATCCCAGGAGTCCTTCGCTGCTCCCAGCCCAATGGCATCACCCACCACTAGATGCAATTTGTGTGCTGCGCACACAATGCCCTGGAACCCTGCCCTATCAACCGCATTTATCATGTTACGGCCCGTGTCAGTAACCATGAATCCGCAATTGACCTGCCCCTCGGTCCCCAATCACCACTCTTGCATTGCTGTCTAGAGGACCTCTGAAATGTAGATGGCTTTGGCATTGTCCTCCATGCTTTGTGCCTGGAGAAGCACCACCCTGTACCCTCTTGGGGTGCTCCCTTGTGGCTCCCCCTGCAGCTGTTCTTGGGATGCCCTGAGGTCCAGGACCTCCTTGGGTTGCCACCAATGAGCCGTCAGAGAGAGGTATCCGTGGTGCCCACCAGTCCAGAGGTCGGAAATGAAGTGGATCTTCCTTCCTCTGGCTGCCTGCAGCAGGGCCCGGACCATGTCCCTGATGGACTCATAAAGGGAGGGAATCACCCGCCTGCTGAAGGTACGCCGGGATGGAGGCTCGTACCATGGAGCCACGTGCTTCACCAGGTGCCTGAAGCCTGATGAGTCCACAAAGGAAAGGGGCAACCCCTTCATGGCCACCATTTCACCAACCACGCGAGTGGTGGTCTCTTGTGCCTTGACCCTATTTCGCTGGCTGACAAAACTCCCACACAGCGGCACCACTTCCTGCAGAGTGGCCTGCCTCTTCCCACTCTCAGCAGCGGAGCTGTCTCTGTCCTTCCCCATGCCTTCTTCCCCTCTCTTCCTCCCTGAGGAACCAGGGCCTGACAGTGTTCCAGGCAGAGTCCCAGGGTGCTTTCGCATGACGTGGCTGTGCAAGCCACTTGAGGAGAAGTGTTTGGGGTCATTCCCCCTGCGCACGACCACCCTGCATTTCTTGCACACTGCCATCCTCGAGTCTTCCGGGCTGTTCTCAAAATGCTCCCAGAGAGACCCGCTAGGCTTATGGAAAGTACTGCCCCCTCTGGTATTGCCTGCCGCTGCTGTGCTGGTGGTGGTGTGGCCTGTGCCCTGACTTAAAAATAGAGTACTACTGCTGTCACTGGCGGTACTCTGGGAGGAAGGAGGGCTGCTCCTTCCATCAGTGCCTGAAGCCTGCCTTAAGTCTGTTCCTGCCAACAGGTCCTCAGAATCTGGCATGTTTAGATGCAAAGAGCCCGTTTCTGATTCTGATGCCATTTCTGACTCCGAGTCCTCGTCTTCTTCCTGATAAAGGGTGGGGGTGTCAGGGCATGGTGGTGTAGGCGTTTGTATGACCTCATCCATGCTTCCCTCAGTGACAGAAGATGTTAGGGTCGTGGTCGTGCTGCTTGTGGTGCTGCTGCTTGGCGAGGGAGCTGCAACAGTATCACTATCTGCATCTGCACTACTTCCTGTGCCTTCCTTCAGAAATGTGCCCCTATTTATTTTAGTGGGGGTCCCCCTCCCCTTCCCTCTGGCTGTGCCACCCCTCCTCATTTCTTTCATTTCTCAAAAGTATTAGAAATAGATTGTCTGATTCTATTAAGTAACAAACTATTCTAATCAACTTATCCTTTTCACCCACAAGCTTACTCTCACACACTGTGTTCTTTTGTACAAGCACAGAGCACAGTATAGTTTTCTGGTCGTTGCTCAGGCCAGGGAATGTATAATGTAATAGTAAACACAGAACCAGAAACAAACAGTGGAGTAATATATATGGATGGAATCCAAACAATAAGGCTGATGTCAGAATCAGTGGGCAGCCCCCCCCAACAGAAAGATATAGGGTTGTCTTGTAAATGCACAAGCACACAGTATAGTTTTCTGGTCGTTGCTCAGGCCACGGAATGTATAATGTAATAGTAAACAAAACCACAAACAAAGAGTGGAGTAATATATAAGGATGGAATCCAAATAATAAGGCTGATATCAGAATGATGTGGGCAGCCTCCAAACAATAGGGGTGCCTTGTAAATCAACAAGCACAATCTAGTTTTAGTAGTAGCTCAGGCCAGGCAATGTATTGTACAATAATAAAAAAACAAAGTAAACAGTGTTGGAGTTGGAACCCCAAGTCTGGTAATAAGGCTGATATCAGAATCAGTGGGCAGCCTCCAAACACAATCTAGTTTTCTGGTAGTTGTTCAACTTCAGGGAATGTAAATAAAATTCAAAATTCTTTTGAATTGATCCACTAACTTAAATGGAATGGGCCTGTGTTGTTGAACTGCACAGTGTCCTCACAAGAAGTTTAGAAAACAATGTAAGTAAAAGTAGTAAACTAAATAAATAATATTGTAATGTAATTGTAAAATGTAAAATATTCTCCACTAGATAGAGGTGCCCTTGGCTTGCCACCAAATGTGTTTGTGTGCACTGGAAGCAAGCAAATTGAAGTTGGGAAAATAGAAAATAAATGGTACTGTAGTATATATTTTTAAAATAAATCCACACCTCCCCTCCCAGTCAAACCTCCCCCTTGAACCAATATCAGAAAATAAAATCCTCACAAACTGCCAGAGGAAAAAAAAAGAATAAACTGCTGTCTAAGTAATAGTAAACTAAATAAATAATATTGTAATTGTGAAATGTAAAATATTCTCCACTAGATAGAGGTGCCTTTGGCTTGCCACCAAATGTGTGTGTGTGCACTGCAAGCAAGCAAATTGAAGTTGGGAAAATAGAAAATAAATGGTAGTATATAAATATAATTTTTAAAAATAAATCCACACCTCCCCTCCCAGGCAAACCTCCCCTTTGAACCAATATCAGAAAAAAATCCTCACAAACTGCAAGAGAAAAAAAAAGAATAAACTGCTATGCTATTCCCCAAAGCAGACAAAGCTGCAGGGAATGAAAGAAATTATTTTCTATTAAATTCAATTGAATCAATTTCCTCCTTGCCTGCCTAACTGAAATCTAAAGCCTCCAGCCTCCCTCCAAATTCGAACAGCAAGCAAGTGAAGCGATAGCCAGCAGCAGCCCTCCACCCTCCTAGCCCCTAGTCCCGACTGCGACTTCTGGAAGGTGCCTCGGGTTTTTATGCCCTCTGGCACATCCAGAAGTGTCAGTCAAAACCTGGCCATGCCATTGGTGGAATGGGTCAAAAAATTTGCATGGTCCCATCCCATGGCCAGCCCATCATTGCGCAGGTGTAAAAAAATAAAAATAAAAATAAAAATAAAATAAAATAAATGGAGACGTTTTATTGCAAGAAAAACCCACTGCTGCTACTATAAAAAATCAGGCATTTAAAATACCTAATTTTTAAATGTTTCTGTTGTGCTTTGGTGGGTTTTTGGACCATGATTTAAAAATAAATATTGCTGTCGCCATCCACCGCATGGCAAATGGAGACAACAAGGATCCCCCCCCCCAGCCTGGTACCAGCAGCCCAGAACAGGAGAGGAGGGAAGGCCAGGGACACACACACACCCAGAAACCACCCCTCTCTGGTAGGTGCCCTCACTGAGGCAGGCATATTTTCGCCTGCTTTTTTGGCCGGGAATCGGGGTTTTTAATTTTATTTTTAAAACTTTTTTTCTGTGCTGCCTGGCATTGCGCGATCGCTGCGATGCCATGAATGACAACGAAAAATCAGACCCAATTTTTCTTTTTTGGGTCGGGTTCAAGCTGGAGCGGAGTAATTCTCGTTACCGTTACCCGTTACGTAACGATAACGAGAACCGAAAACGGAAACGAGAATTTCGCCACTCCGTGCCCATGTCTATTGGTGACTAATTAAATCTTCTGGATTCGGATAGATTGGGGCCAATGATGGACAGGTTGATTTCCCCAGGTCCCTCTCCAACCCCTGATAGTGAGGACAAGAGTAGTTGAACATATCCTTTGCAAAGAGAGACCACAGATCTGTAGTGCCTTCTGCCTGTGTAGAAAAGGAGAAGGCTCATGAGTCAGGGGCATAAATCACTGTAGGGATGTGTAATTTCCTAACATGGCAGTTTTGAGAGCAGTGACTCAGGGTAGATGCCCCCACATGCACTTCTAAGCACCTTTAGCAATTCCAGGCAAATTGTTCATTTTTCCTGTTTGGCAGATTTAATGTCCTGAAGTTGCTGTTTACAAAAAGCAAAATGCCCTGCTCTTAGCTAATCCAGCTCTTTTGCAAAAGCCCTTAAAGCTAATTTTAATTGCCAGTAAATGATTCTTAACTATGTAAATTAGTTCGAGTCAAGGCTAAGAGCATTTTCTGAGGTTTTGCACCAGAACAAGAAATTACGAAATGAATTAGATCTAAATTGGGAAAAAAAGAGGTGGGGGAAGGTTTCCATCTGAAATTGGGCGAATTGGAGACATCATCGAGTAAAGACAATCATTTGCAGAATACCAATGACAACTGAGCTTATCACTTTTTTTATGGAGAATTCTTAGTATGCCATTAGAGCTCTGACTGCTTTGATTTGGAGAAGAAAGCTCAGTAAGAAAACTAATGAAGAAAAAAGGGAAACCAGATAGACCTGAATGCTTGTGATCATGGCTGGTAACAGAAGCCATGTCCTTGTAAAGGAGGATGCTCAGAGTGCTCCTGATTAGAGGTGGGCATGAACCGAACTACATACTGGGGGCTGGGCAGGGCAGGGGAACAACCCATGAACTGACTGGTTCATGGTTCAGTTCATGGTCTCATTTGGAGATTCCATTTTGCCAGAATGAAGCAAAGTGGAGCTTTAAAGACAGCTGGTCCTGTGGTCTCTGCACATGTGCCTGCCTATCAGCTGACACGTGTGTGCCTTCACAGAGGCAACAGGCCCAGCTTCTAGGAGCTAGGTGTACTGTACTGGTGCATGTGGATTAGCTGACAGGTGAGCCCATGCACAAAGACAGCTGGCTGGCCTGGCTCCCGGAAGGGAGGCTGAGGCACTGTCTAAATACAGTATAGCAATAGCAGAGGAGGAGAATCAGGACCAGGTAGGGAAGTGACAGGGGAGTGAGAAGAGGGGCTGGCAGGTGGCCAAGGAGATGGAGGCATTAAGTTCCCCTCTCCCATTCATGAACCAGAGAAAAACAAACCATGAGCTGGTTCATTTTTCCAGGGTTCAAAGGTGGCTTGTCATTTGTGGGTAGTCACAAACCATGAGCTATCCTGGCTTGTCATTTTTTCCAGTTCGTGCCATTTCTAAGCTTGATGTTACTCAACTACAAGCCTCTCATCCACTAACTATCAACCAAGATATCCAGCCCTAGGTAGAACATTACTGATCCCTCACTGCTGCTGGTAAAAATTCTAAGGTCCCGGAGAAGAAGATGGAGCACATTCCACACTGGCTCATTGACCTCCTTTCTTTAGGACAGTCTTCCACAATGTGGTCCCTGACAGGTATCTGGGACTTCTTATTGACACCCACCTTGACCAATGCCACGAAAGGCGGGAGGTGCTAAGAAATGAAACCCAGAAGGTCTGGATCTCACCCGGATGGAGAAGGCAAACAACAATCTGGTCTTGCTGCACAACAGACTGGAATGAGACTCAGCACTCTTAAATGGAGCGACGTCACCATGAAGTATCCCCATGAGGTGCTCCTGAAAGGTTGACTGAGTATAGTTGCATCTGCTGTGATGGACATTAGGGATGATTTGCGATTGTGACCCATGGGCCTGACAACTGCATTGCACATTGTGCCTACCAAAAATCAAAGCAACGTTCCGAGATCTAAATGCCACCATCCAGGGTCAACTGTGAAGTTTGGCAGAAATGTCTTTCTCACCACAAACATGTGGACTAAGCTGCTGCATACTGTGGGTTGGTGGTTGGGTGGGAGGGAGGGAGGGGCAGTTCATATCCCAATTTGCACATTTCAGCAAGTTCACATTTTGGCCTGAACAGAGAATCTTTGTCTAAGAAAACTGCCACGTGCAAAAATCTCTTTATGCAGGATATGAATTGAACTTATGGAACGGCCACTCAGCAAGAGAAACTGTGCACATTGCTGAGCTTCCGTTCTGCGTTGATTTGGTTGCTTGCTCTGTAGAGAAGAGGGCTAATCTATCGTGTCACCAAATTTGTGCTCATCCTTCTCCGTGACTTGTAGAAGGCACTGCAGATTTAAGTGGTGAGCAGCGACGGGGGCTTCTTTGCTGCTTGGCTTGCTTTGCCCCTCTGATGTTTTTGCAAATGAATTGGCTCTGTGGTCCTGTCTGCTCAGACTCAGCAGCTTGGAAATTATGGGGTGTGGGGGACGGAAGAGAGAGAGGGAGAGGGAGGAAGAGAGAGAGAGAAGGAACAGGAAGATGAAGAGGGTAAGACAAAGTGAGCAAAGGGAAAGTCAGCCAACAGGCCATTGGGAGGCAGAGAAAAACTGAAAGTGGCATGTACTATTGACTCGTGTAGAAGGGAAATGTCCAGTGAGAAGTTAGCAGGGCTAACCCAAAACATTTTGCTGCCTAAGGTTAAGGCACACACAGCTCTGTCTTGGCTTGTTGCTAAGTCAAGGTGTGCGCTGCTCGAAAGAAGCTAAGGTATTTTGGCACATGAAGCAGAACATTCTAGAGGCATCCCTTCCTATTCCTGACAGTAGCAGAGAACAGGAACAAATCAAATAGCTAATGCTTTGAGCTCTTTTAGTGTAGCCCAAACTTACTACCTGAAGGGTGTTGCTGCACTCTGCCTAACAGCAGGGTCTCCTGGGGATGTCAAGTACCAATTAAAATCAGAAGAGGTGTGATATCTAGAGGACCATGGACAGCTCACCAGTAGTAGACGGGCAGGAGCACCAGCAGATTTCTCTTAAAGTATAAAGCCCATTGCAAGATAACCAATATAGCGCAGTGGATGGACTAGGGCTCTGGATGTCTGGGTTCAAATTCCCATTTAGCCAGGCAAACTCCCTGGGATGTGTGAAACTGGTAAAACCACTCTGCAAAATATTTCATTCACATTCAAAGCCCTACTAGAGTTACTATAAGTCAGCTCTGACTTGACAGCAAACAACATAAAGCCCTTTTAGGGGTGACTGTACACATATTCGTTCTACTATTTGTATAGAATTCCTCCTGATAATGTAAAGTTATCCCCGTAACAGCTATATACAGTAATGTAAACCTAAGAGTGAGAAGGTCCCATCGTTCCCCATCCATATTTGGTACATTGTTTTTTTAGAGGCCAGGAGGGCGAGGGTTTTGGGTGATGGTGCGGCAGTGTTTGTGCTTACATTGTTTTGTCTGGTTTGTGTGATTGCCTATCTTGGTCCTTTAGAACAGTGTGTATGAGTGGGGATCTTAATCATACAGAGGTGACTTCCTCTGTGGGGTGATCTGTAATGGTGTGGCATTCTTTCTTTTGGTCTCTTACCACTAGAGTCGATCTCTCTCTCTCTCTCTCTCTCTCTTTTTCCAAAATATATTTTAGCTTTTTAAAATGATGTTAATAGTTTACTCCTACCTCAGGCAGGTGACACAACAGCGATGCAGAATGGTGGCGCCTTGTCAGTTCAGACCAAGGGAAGATCACTTGGGGCTTACCTTATTTTACTTCGCAGAATGGCAGACCTATTTTGCCAAGGAGCATCGTGGATATGGCAAGACTTTCCCACCCCATTTTGCCCTCTTCTTCCTTCTGAAGATTCTCTTTCTTCTCCTGGTCTCCTCAGCTCTTTCCAATTGGTGAGGGAAGTAAGGCTCTCAGTAGCCCAGAGAGGTGGGGCACAGTTTGAAGAGGAGAATGTGAGGTTGCCTCTTGCTTCCCAACACCCCTGCTTCCTTGTTTGTGTCTCTAGTTTGTGTTATTGCATCTCAGCGCACTCAGACAAGCACCCGAAGCCACTCTGAAGCCATCGTTCTGGTTGGCTTTGAAATTCTGTTGCTTAACACGGCTTTAGTAGGCCCAGTTGAGTCACCAAGCCGCCACCTATTCAATGGGCCTAAGTGCCACTTAATTCCTTGGGTACTTTCTAAGGAGAAAGGTGGGATAAAATATATTGTAATTAAATAAATCTAAATAAATGAATACTACACTACGTAAGAGGCTGTTAGCCATTTGTTTTTGCAAATCCTACTTGCTGGAAACGTTCTGGTCAGCTCTGGAAGGGAACTGAAAAATAAGTGTATTTGTTGCTCCTTTCTTTTCTGGAAGACAGAGACACGCCACCAGAGCCATGTAGAGGCAGATCTGAGGAAGCCAAAAATAACCTCACCTGGTCGACGGAAGTCAATCTAGTATTAGGTCACTTCATAAGCCAACCAAACAAAGGAGGGCTGGTAGGGAAGAAGATGAGGATAATGGCAGAGGAGGTTGTGAGATATTAGGTGTGTGAAGAGAAGGGTACCTCAATTGACCCTTGGCAGTACAGCCTCCTGGGGGGTAATTAGACATTTTCTCTGTGAAAAGAAACAATGGTTTCAGAGTGAACAAAGTTTCAGGCTGTGGTATAGGGAACATCACACTAGCCTGGGACAACCTCCTGTCTACTTATGCCCTAATTCGTCCAGCCTGAACTGTTTCTGGCCTGGAAATTTTACCTGCAGCCATCAGCCAGTGGTTTCCTGCCGGAAGAGGTCACTGAGACCTTTAACTAGAGAAACCACACATTAATGCCTATCTAGAACCCAAGGCAGCCCTCAGGTCCTTTCGGAGGTGGGAGGGAAATATTTTGAATCAATTTAAATAAATAAATATATGAAAAGGTAACCTGTGGGGCTTGTTGGTTCAGTCAAATGAGATTCTGGGTGCTGGGAGCATAAACGGGTTCTTCTGCTTTGTATTACATCAAAGAACCTGGAGTGTTTTCATTTGCTTCAGCCCCTCTGGCTGTCCCGGCAGCTTTGATGTGACAAAAGACATTGTGAGCCTGGAGACAGACAAGCGCGTAGAGGCAACATGGAAATGCTTGACTGGTGGGAGGGGTAAGCAATGCACAGCTTCCTCATGCTTCCTGTTGTTCTGCATCACCATCTCACTGAATAATGGGCTTTCATGGTTCTTCTGTTACTTAGGAAATATGGAGGGCCCTCCCTGTAGGAAGAAAGCCCACGTCTCCTGTGGGGAGAGGGGTGGGGTGTGGGAAAAGAAAGCAAAAGTCCTATAAATAAATAAAAATATAAGTGCAAAAAAAGGAAACCAAAGCAGTCAAAGGGTTGAAGCTACAACAATTCCTTTCGGAACATGATTCTAATATTGAGTGATGGTCAGCTTAAGATCATGGTGAGCTGGGGAGGAACATGGTAGAATGGAGAGAGAGAGAGAGAGAGAGAGAGAGAGAGAGAGAGAGAGAGAGAGAGAGAGAGAGAGATTGAGAGAGAGAGAGAGAGAGAGGAAAGCCTTTCCTTCCTGTTTTATAATACTAGAAGCCAAGATTATTATCTGAAACCTAATGCTAGAGAATTCAGGACAGATTAAAAGGAAGCACCTTGGTTACGGAATGTCGCTTGGAATTTGATGTCCAGAGGAACAGCGATGGTTGGGGACTCTGTTGGATGAAAAGGCAACAGGACAAATCAGGTCACAACTGCTATATATGTTGTCCGCAGGATTGGAGTGAAGGTTGTACCTCCGTGAAGATCAATTGCCAGAGAATATGCATGAGATGCTGCTATTTGTATTGGCAAAGAATCGTAAGGATGTTTTCTGAGTGGGTGGCATATAAATATTTTAAGTGTGCGTGCACACACACACACACACACACACACACACACACACACACACACACACACACACACAAATTCTGCTTCTGGGCTTGCCATAACCATCTGGTTGGTTATTGAAGAAAGAAGATATTAGATTAGACAGGGCAATTGCCTAGTTCAGCCTGGTTCTTATATTTTTCAGTCACTGGTTTACTGCTGGTGGCCAGTTCTCTTGGTTTTGGCCATTGCTACTGCTTTGGAGGAGAAATAACATGGATCAAGCTGTAAATAAATGTTACCAGCTCTTCAGATGACACTCCTCAAGGATTCACATCACCTCTTTAACTGAGGGGGCCAAATATATCTGAAAGCCTCAACCCACTATAGCTGCATCGAATCCTGCCATTAGGAACAGTGGGGGGGGGATGCCATTCTATCCCTAGCTCAGGCTTCATGTAATACTGCATAACAGCAATAGCAGCCACGGTAGCAGCTTCCATATGATTGCCATGAGCATGACGGCTGAGCTTGCAGCACAAGACATAAGGATTGTGTACATTCCTCAGAACTGCTCCAGAAGAGATGGAGGGCTTGCAAGGTGAAGGAGAATGATGCCAGCGGTTCATCCTGAAATGGAGAAAAATAACATTGGTGTTCTTCAGGTTAACTACCTAAGTCAGGGGTCCTCAAATTACGGCCTGGGGGCCAGATCTGGCCCACCAGGGTCCTGAACCCAGCCCACCAGCAAGTGCAGACCCCCTGGCAGATACCAAAATCTGGGATAACCCGACAATGATTAGGGTGCCAGGGCAGCAGGCTGCCCGTCCTTCGTGCCACCCAAGCTGCCTCTTCCTGTTCATGGTGCTTGTGGGTGGGCATTCCGGGGCTGAGCAGCCTCTACCACTGCTGCCACCATCGCTGTTGCAGGCAGGTAGGCGAGCAGGCACTCCAGAGCTGTGTGGCTTCCTCTGCCGCTGCCTCCGGGAAACTTTGCCAGCCAGGGATCAGATGCTCAATGGAGGAGCACCCCGGAGGAGGAGGAGGAGGAGAGGGCAGTCTGCTGAGAGCCTCATGGAGGGCTCAGTCCTGCTTCTGCCTGGCAGCAATGGCAGTGGTGAGATGGGGGCGTGGGACAGGCTGGAGCAGATGGGGTGGGAGTAGGTGAGAGAGGAGGAGGAAGGAGGAAGAGGAAGAGGAAGAGGAAGCCATGCAAAAGCTTGTGGGGCTCTGCTGCCCACTGTAGCCATCGACAGACACTTTTGCCAGCCTGTTTGCCACTGCCTTCCTCTCCTTCCCTCTCCTTCTCAGGTGGGCGAGCGGGTACGCCAGAGCTACGCAGCCTCTACCGCTGCCACTGCCACTGATGTTGCAGGCAGGCAAGTGGGCAGGCATTCCCCAGCCGTGCAGTCTCCACCTCCTCTGCCACTGATTTTTCACCACCGCTTGCCATCTGCAGATAACTGAATCCATGGATGGCGAATCAGAAGATATGGGGGTTATACTATATAGTCCAGCCCCCAACAGTGTCTGAGGAACAGTGAACTGGAACCCTGTTTAAAAAGCTTGAGGACCCCTGGGCTATGCCATCCTGTACCACCCACCCCACCCCACCCCAGATATCCTGTTGGATCTGA
Source organism: Phrynocephalus guinanensis (assembly GCA_037367245.1). NCBI lineage: Eukaryota > Metazoa > Chordata > Lepidosauria > Squamata > Agamidae > Phrynocephalus > Phrynocephalus guinanensis. The sequence goes on along the minus strand of CM074733.1, from coordinate 14,672,528 downwards.
CCTGAGCTGCAGGTCAGTAACTGGGAGATATATAGATTTTCCCAGGAACAGTGTATGGCAGTCTTGCCAAGGATTTCAAAATGTTTTGCTCTTGAATGGGCAATCAAAAGCCATTGAATTTACCAAATACTAGCTTCTCATTTGTACATTGGCACTGATCCATCTGCCTCCAGTATTGGATTCTATTGATACAAGGTACCTGATGACGGTGACACTCAAGATGAGTGCCTGAACTTGTACATTTATCAATATACTCTTACCTATTGCTCCCCCTCCAAAACAAAACAAAACAAAACCATGAGCAGTAGCCCAGAGCAGGGGTGTATTGACTGCAACTCCCATTATCCCTATCCAGTAAAGCCAATGTTGAAAGTATGATGTGAATAGTAGTTTTATTTATTTATTTATTTATTTATTTATTTATTTATTTATTTATTTATTTATTTATTTATTTATTATCAGATTTCTATCCCACCCATCTTCCCGTAGGAACTCTGGGCGACTAACAACGGGGCGATCAATACAGCCAAATAACAACAAAAAACATAGACACATACAACTTAAAAACAAGATGTGCACCCTTGGCATAAAAGATCTGGGACTAAACTTAAGCAGATGGGGGGGGGGAACAAGCAAACAAACAAAAACTACTAAACCAGGTCACCAAAGGCCTCTCGAAAGAGCAAGGTTTTTAAAGCTCTTTAAAAGGCCATCAGGGACTCTGCAGAGCGCACTTCGCTAGGTAGGCGATTCCACAAAATCAGGCCGGCCACCGAGAAGGCCCAGTTCCTGGTGGAAGTTTTCCGGGCCTCTCTGGGGGTGGCCACCCGAAGCGAGTGTGCGCCCGCACCAACCGGATTGGATGAGCTGAAGTTGATCGCTGGGCAATCCGCTCTGACAGGTAGTCTGGTCCCAAGCCATGGAGGGTTTTATAAACTAAAACCCAGACCTTGAATCTGATCCGGGATGCAACGGGAAGCCAATGCAAGTGAGCCAGGACTGGGGTGATGTGGTCATGATGGCGCACACCCGCCACCAGCCTGGCTGCCGCGTTTTGCACCCGCTGGAGACGCCGGAGAAGAGTCAAGGGCAACCCCATGTAGAGTGCGTTGCAGTAGTCCAGCCTCGAGATCACCAGCGCTTGCACTACAGTTCTCAATGAGTCACCGTCCAGGTAAGGGCGAATCTGAGCAATTTGGTGAAGATGGTAGAAAGCGGTTCTGGTCATGGCAGCCACCTGGGCTTTCATAGAAAGGGCCGGATCCAGAACCACGCCCAGATTCCGAACCCTGTCCGCCAGCTGGAGGGAAACACCGTCCAGACTGGGGAGGGGGCCTCCATATCCGGACGGGGAACTCCCGAAGAACATCACCTCAGTCTTCTTGGGGTTGAGTTTGAGCCTGTTGGCCCTGGTCCATGCCATGACCGCGTCCAAGCACTGGTCGAGGGTCTGGACAGCTTCCACTGTAGAGGTGGAAAAGGACACATAGAGCTGCGTGTCATCAGCGTACTGGTGACAGCAGACTCCAAATCTCCTAATGACCCCAGCCAGTGGCCTCACATAGATGATGAACAGCATGGGGGAGAGAGACGACCCCTGCAGAACTCCACAAGGGAGTGTCCACGGGGTCGACAACTCTCTCCCATGCTGCAAATACTGAGGCCGGCCCTCCAAGAAGGACCGGAGCCAACTGCGAACAGTGCCCCCGATACCCACCTCGGAGAGCCGGTCCAGTATGATACCGTGGTCGACGGTATCGAAGGCTGCTGACAGATCCAGGAGAACCAACATGGTAGAGCAACCCCTGTCAGCCCCCCGGATAAGGTCATCATGCCGTGATGGAAACCTAATGATACTAGTTGAATAGTATCATTAAAAAAACACATGTCCTTTCTTCATAAGCACAAACTGGAGATAATAGAACCTTGATCTGAACATCCATGGATGAATGTTCTTTTATTTAGAATGGGTAAACCCACAGCTTGGACAAGCTTATGCACCTTTTGGAATAGCACAAAAGGATAATATTTGCTATAGGTATCTTCTTGTTCTTGTTCTTGTTCTTGTTCTTGTTCTTGTTCTTGTTCTTGTTCTTGTTCTTGTTCTTGTTCTCCTTCCTTCCTTCCTTCCTTCCTTCCTTCCTTCCTTCCTTCCTTCCTTCCTTCCTTCCTTCCTTCCTTCCTTCTTGTTCTTGTTCTTGTTCTTGTTCTTGTTCTTGTTCTTGTTCTTGTTCTTGTTCTTGTTCTTGTTCTTGTTCTTGTTCTTGTTCTTGTTGTTTATTTATTTATTTATTTATTTTTCACACTTATATACCGCTCCTACTTCCCGAGTGGGAACTCAGGGCGGTTCACATAAAATCACAAAAAGGCAAAGACTATGGCAGCGGCAGGGACAAACTTACAGCATAAGGGTCAAGAAGAAGAAAGAAAAAAGCCTCTAGTCATTTTTGAAGGCATCCCTAAAAAGGAGGGTCTTCAGACCTTTCCTAAAGGATGCCAACGATGGGGCCTGCCTCAACTTGCTGAGTAGGTTATTCCATAATGACGGCACCACCACCGAGAAGGCCCACCCACGAGTACTCGTTTTGCGGGCCTCTCTCGGGGGGACCGTCTGAAGCGAGAGGGCCAATGATGACCGGGTGGGTCGGGCCCGATCTAATTGTCGGTGAAGCCGCTCTGCCAGATAGACAGGGGCCAAGCCATGGAGGGTTTTGTAAGCCAAAACCAACACCTTGAACCTTATTCAGGAGGCAACGGGCAGCCAGTGGAGGCGGGCCAGCATGGGAGTGATGCGGTCAAAACGACGCACACCAACCACCAGCCTGGCCGCCGCATTCTGGACCCGCTGCAGTCTCCGAACAAGGCTCAAGGGGAGCCCCATGTAGAGAGCGTTGCAATAATCCAGCCTCGACATGACCAATGCCTATACCACTGTCCTCAGGGAGCTCTCGCCAAGGTACGGGCAAATCTGGGCGATTAACCTTAGACGATAAAAGGCCGACCTGGTCATGGCTGACACCTGGAAATCCAGGGTCAGACCCGGATCCAGGACGACGCCCAGATTCCTCACTCTTTTCGCCAGCTGGAGGGCGGACCCATCCAGACTGGGAAGGGGGCCACAGTACCCATCCGGGCCGCCCCCGAAGAACATGACCTTGGTCTTTCCAGGGTTGAGCCAGAGTCTGTGGGTCCTGGTCCAGTCCAAAACTGCAGCCAGGCAGCGGTCAAGGGTCTGGACGGCCTCCACTGCACAGGTGGAAAAGGAGAGATAGAGCTGCGTGTCATCAGCATACTGATGACAGCAGACTCCAAAACTCCGGATGATCTCAGCCAGCGGCTTCATATAGATGTTAAAGAGCATTGGGGAGAGGGATGACCCCTGAGGCACCCCACAAGAGAGTGTCCAGGGAGCCGACAACTCACCCCCCAAGCTCACTCATTGGGTACGACCCTCAAGGAAGGAATGGAGCCAGCCAAAGGCCAAGCCCCCGATCCCCACCTCCCAGAGCCGCCCCAGCAGGATACAGTGGTCGACGGTATCAAAAGCAGCTGACAGGTCGAGGAGGACCAGCAGGGTAGAGCAACCCCTGTCGGCCCTCCTCATCGTGCAGAGCGACCAGGGCCGTCTCCGTCTCATGACGCGGCCTGAACCCAGACTGGAAAGGATCCAGGACATGGTTCTCCTCCAGGAACGACTGGAGACGCAGGGCGGCAACTCACTCGACTACCTTGCCCAAGAAGGGAATGTTGGCTATGGGACGATAGTTGGACATGTCATCCACAGCCAAGCCAGGTCTTTTAATAATGGGCTTCACCACCGTCTCCTTCAGCAGACTGGAAAAAATTCCGTCCCTGAAGGAGGCTGAGGCAATTAGCGAAGCCCATTTCGGCATGCTCCCCCCTGTGATCTTAATCAACCAGGACGGGCAAGGGTCAAACGGAGAAGCCGCAGGCCTGCAGTGTCCCAGGGCCCTGGAGGCATCCTCACGTGTAACAGACCTGAACTCAACAAACCGGGGCGACCGAGGCGGCCCAGTATCGGCCACGCCAGGGACTGGATCAGGGCAACCAACGTCCAGCTCTGAACGGATAGCCTCTATCTTGGTTTTAAAATAGGCTGCAAACGACTCACTAGTGAAATCACTAGGAGGAAGCCCCGGCGGACCAGGATTGGTGAGGTCTCGAACCACCCGGAACAACTCCGCGTGGCTATTCGAGGCCTCACCAATTCTCAGGGCAACAAATGATCTCCTAGCTGCCCTTATCGCTCTGGAGTAGCGACTGGTCGATGCCTTAACAGCAGCCCAATTCATAGCCGTCCGAGCATTCCACCATCTGCTCTCTAGCCTCCTCCGTTCCTGCTTCATTGCCTGCAACTCCTCGGTAAACCATGGAGAGGAGCGGGCTCGGCACCGGATCAGGAGCTTGGGGGTGATCCGATCGGCTGCCCCAGCCACCTCCTCAAACCACCTTTTGACCAGGGAGTCGACCGGATTGTCATCCAGACCGCCTGGTAAAACCCCCAGGGCCTCCGAAAACCGCACAGGGTCCAGGAGCCCCCGGGGGCGGGCCCAGATGGAAGGGCCCTGACCCCCCACAGGGAGGGGTGGCGATTGACAGGGAGAAAGTCAGCAGATAATGATCTGACCATGACACGGGATGGACCAGCAGGTTCCCGACCCCCAGATCGAAACCCGTCGATGTGGAGGCAAAAACCAGGTCCAGGGTATGTCCTCCCTTATGAGTGGGACCGGTGACAAATTGGGCCAGGTTCATGGAGGCCATGGACTCCATGAACTGCAGAGCTCCTCCCGACAGTCCAACCTCGGCATGCACATTGAAATCCCCCAACACCAAAAGGCGGGGGGATCTCATCAGCGCCGCTGAGATAAACTCGGAGAGCTCTGGAAGGGAGAGTGCAGGGTCGCGGGGAGCTCGGTACACAAGCACAATCCCAAACCTGTCCCTCTGTCCCACCACAAGGTGAAGACATTCTAACCCTGGGCTCACCAACATCGCGGATCTGCTGACATGAAAAGAGTCCCTGTACACAATGGCCACCCCACCCCCCGCCCCCCGCCCTGCCCAGATGCTGCACACAGTAGCCCTGGGGCCGAAGCAGCAGAGAGGGAAGCTCCTCCCCCCTCGGCCACCCAGGTCTCTGTGAGAAATGCCAGGTCGGCTCGCTCATCCACGATCAAGTTGTGGATGAAAGGGATCTTATTATGAACCTACCTGGCATTAATCAGCAAACAGGACAGGCCGGGGGTACAGACGGAGTGGATCCCTGTTATATGTCAATGAGCCGGCGGGTCAGAGCGCGGGACAGGCCGGAGATGCCTGTCCTGAGATCTTCTTATCCGACCGGCCCGCTGGCCCCAAGCGTACTTCCCGTGGCCCGACACCACCCTGATTGGACAACCCGCAGGCTCCATAAGATGGTATAGGACTAGAGCCAAAAGCCCAGAATGTGTAACAATACAATACAAAACAAAACAATACAGCAACAATAATACAATCCAAAAAAAATACAACTCAGTATAATACAATAAAATAACCCGTAGAACAGTGCTATATCCCCACCCACCGAGGACAAACCAAATAATAAAGGTAACAATAATAAAAATAGTAATAAAATAATAATAACAAACAGATACAGACATTGACCGGCCGGCGGATAAGCAAACGGGAGAAGGGGTAAAACTCAAGTAAATAGGGATAGAATGACACCATACAAGATGACAAAGCTGGACCCACCACCCAACCAACCCTCAAGGGAGGGGAGAGGGGAAAGCACCTGTGGCCGACCCACCACCCGAGCATCCTGAAACTTCGGCTCAGAACCCCCCTAGATGGCGACCCCTGGACAAGCCAGGGGAGGGGGGAGTAAACGCCGATGGCCGCCCTGGCGTCCGAACTCCGTTGTGTCATGAAGGGGAGAACCCCTGATGGAATAACCCCCCCCCCATTGTTCTTCTTCTTCTTCTTCTTCTTCTTTGATCTGCAAGAGCTGGAAGGGACCCTAATGGACCATTTGGGACTACTGATCCCAAATGCCGAAAGAACAACATCTCTTCACTTCCATTACAGATATTTCCCTGCTGCCATTACAACAGTCCATTTCATTGGAATCTGAGAACCCTAACCTTGTATAAGAACAGGTCATAAGCTGCCCCTGCAGACAGGTCTAGGTTTCCTTTTTATTACAGCTCAGATATACTGTTCCAGGGTCATGCTTTACTTTAAACAAATGATACGCAGAAAGGCTAGCTGAATACATTATATAAAACACTCTCTGCTGCACTGTCCAGTGCTCAACCACCACCATCCAACCTCACCAGCCAAGAGAGAAGTGCTGTGACATCCCTCAGCAGGGATGAGAGCATCACAATTCTGCCTACGGACAAAGGAAGGTGCACTGTCGTCCTCAATACTGTGGACTACCACGAGAAGGTTATCACACTTTTAGATGATCAAAACACATATGAAAAACTAAGAGACCCCACCAGCAATTACAGGAAGAAAGTAATAGAATGCTTAAAACTCTTGGAGCAGGAAAACGCAATTGACAGGTTGACCTACCACCAGTTATATCCCGGAGAGACAGTCCCCTGCTTTTATGGACTTTCTCAAGATCCACAAGCAAGGAATCCCTCTCAGACCTATTGTCAGCAGTATAAATTCAGTGACTTACAACATCGCAAAATACCTGGCAACTATCCTAGCCCCACTGGTTGGACACACGGACCACCATGTACACAACTCAGAAGAGTTTGTTTCTAAAGTCAGGGAGCTTAAACTGGATACAGAGGAAACCATGGTATCCTTTGATGTTACATCACTCTTTACCAGCATACCCACCACTGATGCGCTAATAATGGTAAAGAGAAGATTAAGAGAAGACAGCACCCTCACCTCCAGAAGCCGCCTCAACCCAGACCAGATAGGCCTGCTCCTGGACCTGTGTCTGAACACCACATATTTCATGTACAGAGGGGACTTCTACAGACAGAAGCATGGCTGTGCCATGGGTTCTCCAGTGTCACCAATTGTAGCAAACCTATACATGGAAGAAGTGGAGAAGAATGCACTTAACACCTTCCCAGGGACAACACCATCCCACTGGTTCAGGTATGTAGATGATACCTGGGTTAAAATAAAGACGCAGGAAGTACAGGCCTTTACAGACCACATCAACGCAGTGGATCCTAATATTAAGTTCACTAGGGAAGACACCCAAGACAACAGGCTGGCTTTCCTGGATTGTGCAGTCATCATCAGACCTGACCGTGGCCTAGGAGTAGAAGTTTACAGGAAACCCACCCACACAGATCAATACTTACTGTTTGACTCCCACCATCCATTACAACACAAACTAGGAGTCATCAGGACCCTAAGCCACAGAGCAGAGAGCATCCCCACCTCCTCAGAAGCCAAGAAGAAGGAAGACAGGCACCTGAAGACAGCACTTAAGGCCTGTGGATATCCAAGGTGGGCCTTCAACAAAGCAGTGGGCCATCCCAGAAGAACAAGGGATCAGTCTGAGAGCCAGACCCGACGGAAGAACCTGGTCATTCCCTACATGGCGGGAGTGTCGGAGAAGCTTAAAAGGATTTTTGGCAAACACCACATCCCTGTTTATTTCAAACCCATGAACACACTAAGGCAGAGACTTGGCCACCCAAAGGATCCGATACCAAACCATAAAAGGAGCAATATAGTATATGCAGTCCAATGCAGTGAAGAGTGTTCAGACCTCTACATTGGAGAAACTAAACAGCCATTAAACAGAAGAATGGCCCAACATAGGAGAGGTAACAGCTCAGGACCAGAATCAGCAGTACACCTCCATTTGAAGGAAAAAGGCCACTCTTTCAAATATGAGGATGTACACATATTAGACAAAGAAGAGAGGTGGTTTGAGAGAGGAGTAAGGGAAGCCATTCATGTTAGCATTGAAAATCCCTCCCTCAACAGAGGTGGTGGGCTCCGGCATAGTCTATCTGCTACTTATCAGGCTGTACTTTCCAAAGTACCCAGGCAAATCAAGGAGCCTTCACCACCAGGTCACAGCTAACGACCCATTCTTGATGGGTTTCAGCACCTTAGGCCATTGTTTACCTTAAGGCCATGGACACTAATGTCTCCCTAACGAGCCTATTCAGGCTTTGTTCATCTTATGAGCCAATCAGACCAGGGGACAAGAGGTCAAGCTGACTATAAGAAGGTCTCTTGCACTAGCTGTATTCAGACCGATGAAGCTGTTTGGATGAACAGCGAAACGTTTCTATCTCTCAAAAAAGAAGTCCAGTAGCCATGACTCAACTCCCAGATAAACTCACCTGGATGACTGAGAATCTTCACAGACTTGAGCAATTATTCCAGGAAACTGTTCTTTGTTGTCGGCACTGAGACGAAAGCTGAGCCGTGCTTTTTGGTGACTGGCTACCAAGAGACAGAAGGCACAAACCATATTTTTGAACCCCAAAGGCCAAATGAACCACATCACACACAGATCACAGTGAGGCAAAAAGCTTTTCCTATTCATCTCCCTTTGTATTGACCGAACAATCAACCCCATCCATTTATGGGTGGGGTTTTCCCTTCCAGCTAGGGAGAAGATTGTTGATTCTGATCAGAGGTGGCAAATCCTATTGTTTACTTTTTAAAACCTCCTCTTCTTTTTCTTTTGGATGCTGTGTGTGGCATCAATTATGTGTGCCATGTGTATTATCGCAAAAGCTGTCTTGAGGAAGGGAGCATTAGGAATGCTATCAAAGCCAGTTTTACTTTCTGCACCCCCTTAAGCCGGTTGACATGCTAGCTTTGGAGAGAGAAAAGTCTCTCCCAAAGTCTCGAAATAAGCAAGCTGATCTAAACCAATTTTTAAAAAAAAGAAAATAAAAGTGGCAAAGAAAGATTAATCCTACTTCAAAACATAAATAAAACCCAAGTAAATAGTGCATGCTCTGGAAGGACTTTGCTAATGATAGAAATAAACCTCATTTCTTCTTAAGGACGGCTAAATCCTAAAATATATGGAATTTGGAAGCCAAATTTGCAAAAAGGATGTTTGTTAGTCATCACCCTGAAAAAGAGAGAGAGAGAGAGAGAGAGAGAGAGAGAGAGAGAGAGAGAGAGAGAGAGAGAGAGAGAATAAAAGAATGAAACCTCTTGACTAGTTTTCAGGCGATTACATAGCTTATTTAAGCACAACCTCTCATTAGCACATATCAAAACAGAAAGGAAGGCTAAATATCACACACATAAGGAGATAAATCTTTATGAATCATGTGCCTCTGGCAAAAATAGTACTCTCTCTCTCTCTCTCTCTCTCTCTCTCTCTCTCTCTCTCTCTCTCTCTCTCTCTCTCTGTGTGTGTGTGTGTGTGTGTGTGTGTGTGTGTGTGTGTGTGTGTGTGTGTGTGTGTGTGTGTGTGTGTGTGTGTGTGCGCGCGCGCGCGCGCGCGCACAAGGAAAATGTGAATATGCAGAAACTGGACAACTACCTAGTCCTGTCAGAGATCTTAATGGCGGAGACTAGCTATATACAGTGATCCCCAACCTTAGGCGCCCAGATGTTCTTAGACTACAATTCCCAGAAATCCTGGCCAGCACAGTAAGTGGTGAAGGCTTCTGGGAGTCCAGGAACACCTCAGAACCAAAATTAGGAACCACTGGACTAGAGGAATCAATTAACTGTCACCAAATCAGCACCTCTGGGTTTGCATAATGCCTAGTCCTAGTGTAATCCTTGGAAATGTAGAAGACTTAAGCATCTCTCTCGACTGGGCCTAAGTGCCACTTACTTCCTTGGGTACTTTCTAAGGAGAAAGGTGGCTAGCTCAGTGGTTTAGGTCTCTGGCTGTGCAAAGCCAGAGGTTGGGAGTTTGATTCCCCAGTGTGCCTCCTTTAGAGAGTCTGGACTCAGATGATTCATATGGTCCCTTCCAGCTCTACAGTTCATCATCATCATCATCATCATCATCATCATCATCATCATCATCATCATCATCATCATTATTATTATTATTATTATTATTATTATTATTATTATTATTATTATTATTATTATTATTATTATTATTATTATTATTATTTATCACACAGCTAACTATGCTGGATTTTGTAATACAAATCACTAGTTGAATGCCTCCCAACCGTTTAGGACTATGTGATGTATCGGCAAATTATGCATGCAGATCCCAGTAAGGCAGCTTTCTGCAGCTGACTGATGGTGACTTTGTCAACTCCAATTTCTTCTAAATACTTGCTTAGCTCTTTAGGCACCGCACCCAGCATGCCGATTACCATTGGGACCACCTATACCAATTTATGCCAGAGTCTCTGAAGTTCAATTTTCAGATCCTGATATTGGGTAATTTTTTCAAGTTGTTTCTTGGTGACTCTACTATCACCTGGTATAGCAACATCAATGATCCACACTTTTGTCTTCTCCACAATTATAATATCCATTATGCTTCTAAGCCCTGTCTGTCTGTATTCGGAAGTCCCAAAGTAATTTTGCATGCTCATTTTCAATCACTTTTTCAAGCTTATCATCCCACCAGTTCTTTGCTATGGGCAGATGGTAGTTGTGACACAAATTCCAGTGGACTATTTGAGCAACTACATTATGGTGCTGTTTGTAATCAGTCTGAGCAATTTTCTTGCAACAACTCACTATATGGTCGATAGTTTCATCTGCCTATTTACAGAGTCTACATGTGGGGTTCTCAGCTGATTTTTCTATTATAGCCTTAACTGCATCTGTTCTGATAGCTTGTTCTTGAGCTGCAAAACTCAGGGCTTCTGTCTCTTTTTTCAATGTTCCATTGGCGAGCCATAACCAAGTCTTTTCCTCATCTACTTTTCCTTTGATTTTTTCGAGGAACTGCCTATGCAGTGCTTTATTATGCCAGCTATCAGCTTGTATTTGCATTGTTGTTTTCCTGTATTGACCCTTTGTTCGCTTTACTTTAAACACCTCCCTGTTCTTAACCTCCAATAATGCTGGCTCTGTACTATTTTTTACATAATTTGCCAACACATGCGTCTCTTCTTCAACTGTCTGTTTCACTTGTAGAAGACCTCTACCATGTAATTTTCTAGGTAAATACAGCCTGTCTACATCACTGTGTGGATGTAGTGCATAGTGAATGGTCATAACTTTTCTTGTTTTCCTATCCAGACTATCTAGCTCCATCTGAGTCCAGTTTATAATGCCAGCGGTATACCTGATGACCAGTATGGCCCAGCTATTAATGGCCTTGATGGTGTTACCACCATTCAGCTTACTTTTTAATACTTTTCTAACCCTTTGGATATATTCTTTACTGACCACATTTTTCACTTGCCCATGCTTGATATTATCTAATTGCAGTATGCCCAGATATTTATAGAGGCTTCAGACTGATGATACTTAATGGCTTGTCCATTTGGCATTTCAGTTCCTTCACTCTCAGTTATTTTTCCTTTTCTCAGTCCCACTGTGGCACATTTGTTTAGTCCAAACTCAATATTAACATCAGTACTGAAAATTCACGCTGTGTTGGTCAGTGAGTGTATTTCAATTTCTGATTTTCCATACAACTTTATGTCATCCATATACAATAGATGAAAAATTATCCCTGAATTTTTAGCAGTTTGGTACCCTAAATTTGTCTTCTGCAAAATTATTGAGAGGGGAATCAGGGCAATAGTAAATAGCAGAGGTGACAAAGAGTCACTTTGAAAAATCCCTCGTTTAATGCTAACCAATCCGTAGCTTTTGTCCCTGACAAACAATTCTTTTTTCCAGTTCTTCATAACATTTTCAATTAGGGCATTACTACCTTTACATATTCCAATGGCATCCAGGCACTTAATAATCCAACTATGTGGTACTGAATCAAAGGCTTTTTTATAGTCAAACCAAGTCATATATAAATTAGTTTTCTGAATTTTACAATTCTCTAGGATCATTTTATCAATGAGTAAAATACTTCTAGTTGTTGTTGTTGTTATTGATGATGATGATGATGATAAACTATTTCTTCTAATACCACCATTGACTACACTGGGAACAGGGCATTTTCTGTTGTGTCCCCCTATGCTCTGGGATGTTCTTCTTAGCAATTCCCTGGGTGCATTGCTTATGGGCAATTGCTCAACCCCTGTTTTGTTTCTTTCGCTGGGTTTGAAGGCGGCGGGTTTGAGCGCTTTCTGTTCTTTTAAAAATACTGATGTTCGTTTGATTGCTCCTGTATTTTAATGATGTTTTCTGTCATTTAATCACTTGCAAGAGGCCTCTGACTGCAAAGTGTGATAAGAATGCATGAATAATGAAGGTGACAAATGACTAAATAAAGGAATTAATGAATGAAAAACATCTCTCCCTTTCAGAGTGGTTAAGAAGCATATCAAGATTGTACTGTATGTGGATCGGTGAGTATGCTAGGTGGAGTACTGCATTAATACTCCTGCGACAACAAATGATTTAGGTATAGATGGTGGGCTTGAAAAGCTTAATAGAGAAATACACACACAGCCTTTCCTAAGGGGCTTCAGCTAGAGGTTTAAATGGATACATTGATTTCTAAGTTTGATGGTGCTATAAAAACAGCCCAACGAATAAAATGTAGCTGTATTACTGCGGGAATAAAATATTTCATAGCCAGGGTACTGTCTTCATCAGGAGCAACTACAAAAGCACCCGAACACTTGGCGTTCTCCAGAGCTTGTCCTCGGAAGGTATGGGAAAAGTTAAAGGAAATGAGGCAAAGGGGGGTAAAGTGAAAGATTCTTGTTTAATAGGGTCCATATAAACGGTTGCTACTGAGATGCCTGCATTTGCTGTTCTGGGTGTTTTCTTTTTCTTTTTGTTGTTGCTGCCTCCAGCAGCTTGCATGGATACTCGGGATAATTGAAAGGTTATGCACAAGAGCTGCTGTACACTCAGTTGGAGGAAGGGCGGAACATGAATATTTCAGCAGCGACATTTTCAAAGCTGCATATTCTCGCAAACAAGTAAGTGTGCGGTTACCCTCCCTTCGTCCCTCCCTCCTAGCACTTGCTTTGCTTAGGCAGCGTATAACATTCTCCAGGCCAGACTCCCGGGGAGAAATCCTGGAGGTTTCTTTTGCTGCTCCAGCAGAGGAATCTCAGTATAGTTTGCTCACACAACTGCTACACTTGGGTCGCACTGCACAATCCGATGCGGTTTTTTCCTCCTGTGTGTTGAGCCAGCTGGAGTCTCATTGTGTAAGACTCCAGGGCAGCCTGGAACGGTCCCATGATTTTCTATGTTACACCACAGGGTGCAGCCAGTTGTGAGAGTGACACTGCTGGAGGCTGGGGACTTAGTGGCCAAACTTTGTTGTAGCTCACTGGACAACAGTGCAGGGACAGGGAACAGAGAACAACACTACGCATATGCACGTCTGGTCCACAAAGAAAGCAGAGTGGGAAATTCTGAATAGAATTGGTGCTCCAAAGCACACGTTTTATTGGTATGTGTACACTTCATATGCCTTGTTAAAGAGTAAGGCTTCACCCCCTCCCTAAACTAATGCAAAGCTTTGAAATGTTACTTTTTTGAACTAGAGCTCACAGGATCCCCAGCAGCAGTGGCTCTGGCCATGTTGCCTGAGGAATCCTGGGAGCTTTGTTCTGAAAAGCTAACCCTTCCAAGTTGTTCATCAGGGATGATCACCTAGTCCACTTTCTTGCCCTGAGGCAGGAGGGCTTCGACATAAAAGATGTCTGACTGAAGCTGGCTGTCCTTTTCCCTGAAAAATCTTGTTTATCTCCTTTTATAACAGATTAGACCAGGGGTTACCGGGACTAGAACCAGGACTCTGTATTAGGTGCCTCTACTCTAAATGATGGCTCTGAGACATACAGTAATACCTTGGCTTAAGAGTAACTTGGTTTAAGTGTGTTTTGCAAGACAATGTTTCCTCTAATTTTTGCCTTAATCAACAACCAATGTCTTGATATACAAGCACTGGAGCAAGTCACGTGATCACATGAGAGCCAGTGGTGGCCCTCCCCCCCCCCCGCTGGATTGCCCTTGATTGTCTGGAATGTTCCGTGTCAAGCAACCTCCAAAGCAGAGGGAGGAGAGAGGAAGGGACCTCTCCCTTGCACCAGCCAAGAACATTTTCAAAGGCGAGTGCAGGTTAGGGTTTTGTTTTATTTTTTTCTTTATATTTTTAACTATTTTGTTTTCAACATAATTTCTCATTTTTCAAACCATTTCTAGTCATGGGGCAGCTAGACAAGTGTGTATAAGGTTACGAATTGCACTTTATTATTGTCACATTAAAAATACAAAGTAAAATCCAGTTTTTAGTGTGCCGTGCCCCTTTCACACACTGGGTGTCCCTTCACTGCCACCACCAGATTAATCTGGACACTTGTATGTATTTGAGAGAGAGAGTCACACCAGGTAATATAGTTTTAAAACAAACATGAAACATTTATTGGTTTACAATTAGATGATCAGTATTATGATAGCTTTAGCTGGATGTTATTGTATTGCATACATGAAATTTTATAATAATGTGTTTCCTTTCCAAACCAGACCCTTTTCAGTGGCAGGATCTCCCACCTGACCAACTGACAATCTAACTGACTCTCAGCTCTCTTAACTGAACTCCTCTCAGCTCTAACACAAACTGAAGTCAACTTAAACTGAACTGAACATCCCCCATTAGGTTCCCATATATAACATTCTTAACCACTCCCAGCTGCTTGGTGATTGGCTATTCAAAACAGAGTCATAAATATTCCTACTTGTTTTAACCCTTTTCTCCACAGTTAGTCCCAAGCAGAAAATATTCCACAGCCAGGTACCTACACCATGGTGTGGGCATGGACATCTAGCCAACTTATGTGAGAGTTGGCTTTTTGTGTGTATAGTATGTGGGACCCCAGAACAAATCATCTGAGTTTCCATTATTTCTTATGGGGAAATTGGCTTTGATGTAAAAGTGTTTTGGTTTACAAGCATGTTTACAGAATGAATTATGCTCGTAAGCCAAGATATTACTGTACAGTAACCCCCCACCTATCGCGGGGGTTAGGGACCCACCCGACCCATGATCATTGAAAATCCGTGATATGTGGATGCAGGTTGGTTGCTTGGGCACAATTCTAAACATCACACACTGCTCCTAGGGTGCGGGCGAGCGCGCGTGATGTTTAAGAAAGGTTCTCCGCCGTGGAGCCAAGCGCTTGGCTCCACGTCCGAGAGTCCTTTAAACATTGTGCACCGCTCGCCAGCACCCCGAGAGAAGTGCGGGTGAGCAGCGGGTGATCTTTAGAAAGGGCTCTCGGACACAGAGCCAAAACCTTCCCCCCTTTCCCTTAAGCCCTTTTGGGTTCTGTGGTCCCGCGATATAGCAGGCCCGTAGTATGTGAACCGCGAAAGGGCGGGGGACCACTGTATCCTTAAATATCTTCTGGACTGCTTCTGCCTCTTGAGCTTGCTTCTGCACACTCCCAGAGGGAAAGAACTGTGCAAGGCTTCCTGTTTGGGCTGGGGCATTGAATGAGAAACTGTGGCCAACTTGGAGCTAGAGAACTCTGGTCTGATCCTTCCTCTCTAGCTATTTTCAGATGGGCTCTAAGCTAACTGTAAAGGACCAAACCAGAGAAGGTCACAGATCCAGTCCCTGGCCTCACTTGACAGAGCTAGGAAGGATCCCGGAGCCCTGGTTCCCAGTTTTGGTTGAACCAGGTGTTCTTGGACTGCAACTCCCAGAAATCCTGCTCAGCACAACTGATGGTGAAAGGTTTCTGGGAACTGCAGTCCACGAACATCTGGGTGACCCAAGGTTGGGAACCACCAGCATGGAGGGCTGCTGCCAATTGATGAGGACACGACTGACATGATAGGACTAGGGGTCTGTCTGCAAATGCCCATCTCCTCCACTTCTGGTTCATGGCACCTCCCTGAGCATCATTGCCTGCCTAAAGATTCTCATATTATCATGCCGTGTTTACGGATGGGAAATGTTTCCAAAATATACCACTGTAACACAATATTCCTTCTACTCCACACCGCCCACCCAGTGCCAAGTCAAGAACAAATGCTGGAGTGGTAAGTTGGTCCTACACGTCTGTTGTAATAAAAACAGATGAGTATTGTGGCACTTTATAAAGTATAACATATTTCTTGTGTCCACAAAACCGTATGTTGTATAATACATTCGTTTGTCTTTTAGGTGAAGAACAGGTGTTCTCTTTTGGATTTGGGGTAATCTTCTGCATGTTCTTCAGACTGTTGCCATGACTCCTGTCTTAACAATGTTAGCATTCTTTCATCTGAGTGAAGCATGCTGTTTCAAGTTTCTCCACTCCTTCTTCTTGGAGACTGATTACCTTCTGAAGTCTGTTTCTCCTAGTTGAATGGCAAGGAGATGGCAAGGAATGTTATTGGAGGAGGCAAGAGGGAAGATAGTTAGAAGGACCTGTAGAGAACTCTGTTTAGGGATGTCTGTGAAGATTCTCAGTCATCCAGGCGAGGTTACCTGGAAGCTGAGGGAGTCCCTCAGACTGATGAAGCTGCTTGGATGAGTAGCGAAACATTTCAATATCTCAAGAAAAGAAGTCCAGTTGCCACGACTCAACTTCCAGGTATGTTTTGGTATAGACGGATCAGTGAATTAGGTATTTGGCTACAGGGCCAGAGGTTGGGAGTTTGATTCCCCTCTGTGCCTGGGTAGCCTTGGGCAAGGTGCACAGTTCCAGTGTGACCCCAGAAGAAAAGAAGGGCAAACATGTGAACTTGGTATCTAAAAACCCTCAGAAGGTTTATTGTGAGTTGCAATCAATTGGAATGCATGTCATTCTGGCAGGTTGGAGAGTTCAATGAATTAGGTATTGGGCTAGGGAATAGAGGTTGAGAGTTCAATTCTTCACTGAGTCTCCCAGATGAAAAGCTAACCTGTGCAGCCTTGGGCAGACTGTACAGCCCCCCAAAGAAGAAAGGGATGGTAAACTACTTCTGAATGCTCCTTACCTTAAAAAAATCCTGGAAAAGTTCTCCATTACTAAGAATTACTTTGATGGCACAAAATAATTATTACAGTTATAGCTACTTATAGAGGTCTAAATTGTTGATGTGGATGAAATTCAAAGTACTTTACCAATTTCACATTTATTTTATTCATTAATTATTAATTATACCCTGTTTCCCTGAAAATAAGACCTACCCCCAAAAATAAGCCCTAGCAGGATTTCTATGCATTAGTTAAATATAAGCCCTACCCCGATAATAAGACCTAGTGATGGGCGTGGCTGTGTCTGCACGCATGTGTGTGTGTGTGTGTGTGTGTGCATGCGCGCGCACGCACGCACGCGCACACACACACACACACAGAGCGCACGTTGCCCCTCCCTTTCCGTCCATGGTGCTTCCCCCTCTTTGCTTGGGCCACCAAAGTTACCGTTACCGTACTTCGTAGCATGTTTGCTTGCATTTCCTGTTTTCCCGAAAATAAGACTTACTCCAAAAATAAGCCCTAGTGTATCTTCTTGGGGAAAATAACTATAAGACAGTGTCTTATTTTCGGGGAAACACAGTAGTATGTATATAAGGTGACAGTGACAGTGTAGACAATTTCTATTAAAATTCACATGCATATAAAGTAAAACCATATAAAACGGAGAACCCTTCATTCACTCCATTGCTATCAAAGTAAATACAGACCAGTCATAGTTCTTACTGGCTGGGAAGGGGGACCTGGGTAAACAAGAATGCTTTTCGAGAACTAGTTGAAGCTTGAGCATTATCTCTGCTTACGAGTGTCCTGAATGGGAAGGCCAGAGAGGGTGAAGCCACTGGGACCCATCGTGACTTCCATCTTCTTTCTTGGTACGTTAATGATTGGGTTTAAAAACAGAGCTGAAGGAGCTTCATCCTCTTCAAGGGAGATGAAGGATGAAATGTGATAATAAAGGAGGGGAGGGTCTGAAAAATATCTGAGGTGGACAGCTCAAGGGGCATTTGTAAGCCGAGGGAAGAGCACAGGGGTGGGAGAAGGCATCTCAGTGCTTGCTTGTAACAAAACAGAATTACTGGCGCAAGGAAGGGCAACTCGGTTGTGTCTGAGGAAGTGGACTTGTCCACAAAAGCTCACATTAAAATATAGCAGTTTTTAAGGTGCCACAAGGTCTTTGTTTTTCTTTCTTTCTTTCTTTCTTTCTTTCTTTCTTTCTTTCTTTCTTTCTTTCTTTCTTTCTTTCTTTCTTTCTTTCTTTGGTTTGGTTTGGTTTGGTTTGGTTTGGTTTTGCCTGACACGCTTGTACAGGTTATCTCTTCTAAAACTACAACTTGGTTATGTCTGGTGTGTGTGTGTCATTTTGTCCCTGAGGCCCAGAAAAGGGGCAAAGTGCCCCAAATCCAGGAAAAACAACAACAAAACAAAAACAAAGGGCCTTCTAAAAGGAAATTGTTTTTTTTGGGGGGGGGCGAAATTGTGTTTTTGAGAGCTAAAAGATAATGGAAACTGGACTTCTTTTCTTGTGGGATCAAATTCAAAACGTATCGCTACTCATCCAAATAGCGTTGTCAGTCCAGGAACAAGTTGGTGGAAGCTTCCAATTTACAGTTCACCTTGGTTTCACCCCACCCTGGTCTGAATAGGTTCACTAGGCAGACAACAGCCTGAATAGGCTCGTTAGATGGATGTTAGATTTTTCTTGTATGGAAAATGATGGGGTGGGAAAGAGTTTTGTGGTAGTGGAACCAGCTTGAGGGCCATGCTTGTGCACTCCTGCACTGAAAGGTAGGGTTGGGACTTGAGAATCTCACATTTTACTCCTCACCGAGTAATGAAAGTCACTGGGTTACCTTGGACTGGCTACTGTCCCTCAACACCATTCTCACTCACTTTACAAAGGTGCAATGAGGATAACTAGTAGGGAGGGAAACAGTTTGAACAAAGCTCTGGAGCTGAACCCACGGCCATCAATAGAGAACTTGTAGAATCCAGAGGAAACAACAGGCTAAGCCCAAGAGTATGGTTCTTGGCTGATATTTAAGAGAGACGGGGATGCAGAACTTACAGTCTGTGACATGGAAATTTTGTTGGAGGGAAATGTGCATTTCATCCATAACAGAGAAAGATATCTGCCAAAGTAAAATATGTGGATCGGTGATTTGGAATGGAAAGTTTATTTAAAGGGGTCTAAAATCCTCATTTAAAAAAAACTGTCAAATGATGGCTAAGGGGGAAGGAATACTATTTCATGCTATTTTATGGAGTTTACTTTATATCTATGATATTTGAACATCTGAGGGGTTGGCATACATATATATATACACACACACACAAATGAAAACAAATATTTGTAAGTCGAGCAGACCATATCTAAAATTTGTAAGGTGGCAGTTAAAACGCCAACAGTTTTCCGCTCTTAAGTTGAATTGCTCTTAAGTTGAGCTGCTCTTAAGTCGGAGTGCCACTCTGTGTGTGTGTGTGTGTGTGTGTGTGTGTGAGAGAGAGAGAGAGAGAGAGAGAGAGAGAGAGAGAGAGATGATGCAAACATAGGGTACACTTTGGGTTCTGTAGCTGAACACCCTGCTTTGGAAACAGAAATCTCTAGGCTAGGGTGTTGCCCTTTATTTATATGGGTGTGGGGAGATCTCATACGGGTGGGTGTTGGCCTCCCTGTCTTTGGCTCTCAAAGTCAGGGGAATCCACAGCAGCTTAGGAGCTGCCCTGCTCTGGATTGAGATAAAGATTTTCTTCTGAACGGCTGGAAAGCACAAACAATGATGGACCAAGACAACTGTTGGGTTGGAGTATCTTCAAGAAAGCATGGGGTGAACAGGGTGCAAATCTGTATGATTCTTCCATCAAGCATGGACCAGGACAGGGTGTGTGTGTCAATGTACATCAGTAATGGCAGCTCTAGATAAGAGGTTCCCTTGGGAGATAAGAGAAATGGGGGGTGACATGGCCATTCTTCATATCTCCTAATGTGGACGTGGCACACAGGCTTCTTGGTTTTAGAAGCTCAGAACACTCCTGGGCTTGACTAGAGCCAGGAAGGCTTGGGATTAATCCAACAAAAAATGTTTGAGGGCCTACCTCAGAGTAGTGTAGGCAGAGAAGAAAAGGCTCTTTGTAACCATCGTGATGTCAACAAAAACCCACTCAGTGGAGTGGTTCTATGATCTTTTTCAGCTTCTACCTTCTAGAAGGAGGTATAGGGTCATTATGACTACAACCAGACGGTTGAGAAATAGTTTTTATCTGGAAGCAGTTATGGCTTTGAATACAGGGAAATGTATGTTTTGAGGGAGTTTTCTGTATAAATGCAGGGTGGGGTATGTTTGTGGTATATTCTTCTGTATGGATGTTCCTGATGTAGATCTTTTAAATAGGTTTTTCTTTTAATTTCGTTGTTCTGTATAGGACAATGACAATAAAGTTTTATCTGTCTATCTATGGCCCCTTTTACACGACCCCTAAGATCCGCTGGTCCCTTAAATTCGGACCGGAGATCTTGAGGGTTCGTTGCTGTTCCTCCGTCCCCACCCGCTCCGCACTTCTTTGTTCTGTCTGCGTGAGGGGGGGGGGGAGGAAAAAAAGCCTTAGACAGAGACAAAAGAATAAAAGGCTTACCTCCGGTGCTGGTGGAAGTTGCTCTGACCTCCGTTTACTTCCTGGTTCCTCTTTAAGGGGCGGAGGCAAAAGAAAAACAACAGAAAGAAGCGAGGAGAGCTCAGGCACTCTCCTTATCAAAATTTTTCACCATCAAAGAGCAGGTACAAGAAAACTGCTGTTTGGTCGCGCTAAAGTGGGCGGGGTCGCACTTAATTGTCTGCAAACTCCGGAGCTGGTGGGTAAACATTTTTAAAGTCCGGAGCTTGCAGCCATTTGCGGCGGAGCTTAGGGGTTGTGTATAAACGCCCTATATTCTCCAGGCAGGCCAGCGAGGAAAGACATCTGGAATCTGGGGGTTGGTTCCGAAGACATTGAAGACACCCGGCTCCACCTCACTTTTCCTACGGAAACCAAGGAGGCTGAGGCCATCTTAAATTGGTGTTTGGATGCGGGGAAGGACTGCATGTGGGCGAACGAACTGAGGCTCAGTCTAAACAAGGAAGAAGTTCTTCTGGTTGGCACAAAGCCCCCACTGGCCCTTTTGGCGCAAGTTGGCAGTGAGTAAATAGTGTCAGTTGAGCTGGGGAGAGGAGCAATATGTCCAAATGACGTATTGACTTCCTGGTACCCTCTGGGTCAATTCCCCTTTTGTAACCTGTACTGTCCCACAGCCTGTCTGCCTGAACCTGCCCATCTCTCTCTCACACACATCAGTTCTTCCCATACTCATCCCCCAGCCCCAGCCCCAGCCTCCTCTGTTTTGCATGCTAATTCTCTTATATGTACATATTGGCCATTCTTCACAAAAGCCACAGAAACCAGTTACTCTCTGAAATGAAATGTCCATTTGGAGTTACAGCTTCCACTCTTCAGTTGCCATCTTCCTCTGCCTCTCTTCTCTTGTGGGCGGGCAGCTTCTGACAGTTTATTTATTTATTTATTTATTTAACTTATATGCCGCCCACTACCCAAAGGTCTCTGGGCGGCTTACAATCCAAGGAATAAAACAATTTAGAATAGTTAAGAGTAAAATATCACTAAATCATCAATAAAAACCTTACACTAAAATCATTATTCTAAAATTGTCATCAGCGGACCCACAATCTATATTATATCAATTAAAAACCTTCTGGAACAGGAAGGTTTTTACCTGGCCGCCGGAATGTAATCAGTGTTGGCGCCAGGCGGATCTCGATCGGGAGGGCATTCCATAGCTTGGGAGCAGCTGCCGAGAAGGCCCTGTGTCTACAGGCCATCCCTCTCACCTCCTTGAGGGATGGCTCTTTCAAAAGGGCCCCCTGGCTAGATCTTAATTGCCGGGTAGGTTCGTATGGAAGGAGGCGGTCCTTCAGGTATCTAGGTCCTAAGTCGTTTAGGGCTTTGTATGTCAGAACAAGCACTTTGAATTCAGCTCGGGCAGCAACTGGTAACCAATGAAGGTTACGCAGAATCGGCGTGATGTGATCCCTGGCGGCCCCACCACTTACCAGCCGTGCCGCACAATTCTGAACCAGTTGCAATCGCCGGACCGTCTTCAAAGGCAGCCCCACGTAAAGCGCATTGCAGTAATCAATACGGGATGTTACCAGTGCATGCGTAACTGTCATGAGGCTGTGCTCGTCTAGGTAGGGGCGAAGCTGGTATATTTTCCGCAGCTGAAGGAAGGCACCCCTGGCCACCGAATCCACCTGGGCTTCCAGAGTTAGACCGGGGTCCAGAAGCACCCCCAAGCTGCGGACCCTGTCCCTTAGGGGGAGTGCAACCCCATCCAAGACAGGAAGATGGCCCTCTAACCTGTCCGGCAAAGCACCCATTAACAGTACTTCCGTCTTGTCTGGATTGAGTTTCAATTTATTAACCCTCATCCAGTCCATTATCTGGCCCAGACACAAGTTCAGTACAGAAATCGCCTCACCTGGATTGGTGGAAAACGAGAGGTAGAGCTGAGTATCGTCGTTGCTATGACAGTTGCCACCTCCACCCTTCCCACCCACCCTCTTATGGCCTCTCCACAGCAGCAGGGGGAGTGGGGGGTGGGAAATGCCTCACATTCAGTTGCCATCCCTGCCCCAGGCCTGCTGTTACTCTCATTGCTGCCCTCACACCCTTAAGCAGGGACATACACTGGGAGAAGACCCACTCCCTCACAGCCTGTCCTCAATAGAGCACCTTGGTCCCTCTCTGGCACCCTCCACTGTTAATTGCACAGTTTCCCTATGTTCCTTCAATTGGCAGCACACAGAAAAACAATTATTTTTTGGAAAAAACTTTTTAACCTGATTTAATCTGCACATCAGCAGCAATCTAGCAGCCCCGATAATTAATTTCCCCTGCCCCTCTGCAGATGAGCTGAGGAACTGTTCAGTTGGCAGATATTGCAAGATACTGGAAATTAACACTAGAATGGACTAGAGTCCACCAACATGCACATAAATAAGTAGATCCCCCTGACAGGGGCTCAGAAAGGTCCGGGCTGGGGCAAATTGATCTACGCTGGTGATTACCATGTATAGGTACAAAGGGAAAAAGCAGATCGACTTGACTCATTAGTACACCAAATAGTGGGACATTTGCCTGCACGGACTGCATCTCAGTCTGAGATTTATGGTCTGAGGATTATGGTCTGTCCTGAGTGAGGCTCACCTCCCCCTAGAGGAGCAGGTTTGCAGTGTGTGTGTGTGTGTGTGTGTGTGTGTGTGTGTGTGTGTGTGTGTGTGTGTGTGTGTGTGTGTGTGTGTGTGTGTGTGTGTGTGTGTGTGATCTTTGACCCAGAATAGTTTCTGGAAATCCAGGTGGCTTCTGTGGCCATGAGTCCGTTTGTCCAAGTTCAGCGGGTGAATCAGCTGCATGCACCCCTTCCTGTGAAAGGTAGATGAGGCCACAGAGATTCATATTGATCTGAATTACCTCTGACCTTGCCAAGAACTTTATATCTAAGAATGATCTTCTTTTGCCCTGTTTGGACTTTTGGTGCATGTTTTTGAAAAAGAGGGTATTGCCCTCAAAAGCTTGCAATGATTTTTTTGGGGGGGGGGTTATTTTATTAGTAGCCTATGAAGGTTGTCACTAGAGATGGGCACGAAACGAACAATTTTTCGTTTCCGTTATTCATTTGTCGTTTCGTTACGTAACGAAATGACAAATGAAAATTGTGATGAAAATGAAACAAAACGAACAGAGCCACGAAAATTGTGTTCGTTACGTTTCATTTCCGTTACTGGCAGCGTGCAATGAAATGAGCTGTTTTAAATGTTAAAAAACGCCCTGGATATCCATAAAAATGCAGCGATAATGCAATAATTATTTGGAATTATTACCTACCAGGGGGTAGGGGTCCTTAAAACGTTTGTTTTTGTCTTCTCCCATTGCGATGTATTTCCCTTTTCCCTTTAAGGATGACAAAATGGATGTTGCCACTCCAGCCACAACACGGAGGCAAGCCATGTGATGGGATCATGTAAATTCTTGGACAGCTTCAACCAATAGCATGCCCACGTGGCAGACTGGGCAGGTCTGGCAGCCACAGAGGGCATAAAAAGCTCTGGCAGCCCCCATCCTCCTTGCAGTCTCCAGTGGGAGTTAGGGTGGGATTGCTGTCTCTGCGACTCTAGCTTCAGTCCTGCAGCCTCCCTGTGTGCATGTGTGCATACCTCTCAGTGAGTACCCTCCCTTGCCCCGCAGTGCAATCACTCTGCAGCTGCCTGGCACCCTGGGCAATGCCCGCCGCTGCCTTTGCAGCCTCCCTGCGAACCTAGTCTATACTGTGTCTCTGCCAGCATCAATTGTTTTTAGTGTTTTCCCTCTGGTCTGGGGCATTGGGGGATGCCCACACACGGAAATGCTTTAAAAAATCACACAAAAAGCGGGTAGAAACGACAAACGAAAAACGGAAACGCAATTTTTCCAAAAAATTCATGAAAAACGGAAACGAACTGAAACAGACCTCTCAACGACAAATGACAAACGAAATGCCATTTTTAATTCGTGCCCATCTCTAGTTATCACCAATGGCCTAGTCTTGCATTTGTACCTCCAATTAGGCTACTCCAAAATACTGTGCCTAGGGGCTGACGGTGAAGTGTTCAGAAGGTACAGCTGTTATAAAACACAGAAGCTCAACTATTGTCTAACGTGAGCATTTGAGGTCATACATCACTGACCTTGACCAGTGGTTCTCAACCTGTGGATCCCCAGATGTTCCTGGACGGCAACTCTCAGAAATCGTGGCCAGCTCAGGGAGTGGTTAAGACTTCTGGGAGCTGCAGTCCAGGAACATCTGGGGACCCACAGGTTGAGAACCACTGTCTTGGACCAACCCTACAGGCTTCCAGATTGTTTCGTACTCATTTGAAAGTGCTCATGCTGATGTACAAAGCCCTGAACATCTTGGAGCCCGGACATCTGAAAAACTGCTTCTTCCTGCATGCACTACATGTAACAGAAGGTCCTCAACAGTGTCCCTCTTGGGTGTTGTTGTATGATCCCAAGAGGCCAGGCTGCTGGATACATATGACAGAAGTTTCTCTGTGTCAGCACCTTGACTATGGAACTCCCTCCCAAGAGAGGTCTGGCTGCCTTCATCTCTATTTCAACAGGCATCTACGACTGTTCTATCAAAAAGGGCCTCTTGCTCTCAGGAATGCTGGGTTTTAACTTACAGTTTTTAAAAAAAAGCTTTCCCCCCATTGTTTGATTTTTAGAATCTTCATGTATCTTTAAAAGTGTATTAAAAAGTGATATTTTCATAGTGTTTTAAAAATTCTTATTTTACCTGTGATTAGCCACTTTAGGTTTCTTATAGGGTTAAAGGTAGCAAATAAATAAATAAATAAATAAATAAATAAATAAATAAATAAATAAATAAATAAATAAAAATTAAATTATTAAATTAAATTAAATTAAATTAAATTAAATTAGTATGTATTCTTTAAAAAAACAGGGAATGCTATGTCTGCTTTGCAAGAATGTTTTAAATTTCTTTTAAAAATACTTTAGAAATAAAGTTTAAAAAGTACTTTAAATCTTTTAAATACTTTTGACCTTGCCTTTAGAAACACTGCTGAGCAGAAAAGGTGGTCAACGTGTGCAACTGATCACTCAGTCAGGAAGCAGTGTCTTTCACAAAGCATTGGTAATGATGATTATAATATGTAGTTTTAGAAGAGGTAGCCATATCGGTCTGTGCTAACAGATCAGGCAAAAAAAGAAAAGTAAAACAGAAAAGTGAGTGTTACAAGTACTAACTGAAGTATTTTATTGGGAGCTTTCATGGACAGGTCCCCTTTCTCAGAATAAGAGTGGGATGACATGGCAAATATTTATGCATTTATACATGCGCCCCCCCCACCCCAAACAAAGAGACAAGCATCACTTCATGCCTGGCAATGGCTTTTAAGACCCCTGCTGATATTCATTTCGCCTCCCAGGAAGCATTGTTCTGTAGACAATCATTATGATTGGTGGCTAAATTAATATCAGGCTATAGATAACATAGCAGGAACTGCATGGGGATGATGAGCATCCTTGATCCTCACCAAAGCCTGCAAAGTAGCTTCAATGATTAGGAAACATAGCTGGGTAACACAGCACATACAACACAATCATAGCAGTATTTTGCCTTTGATAATGGTCTAAGAAACCTTGGTTAACATTGAGTCATTGATATAGGTGTTAAACATATGCATATATTTTACCTCAGAGCTCTCTCTCTCTCTCTCTCTTTCTCCCACTCTTTCTCTCTCTGTGGATTCCTGTTTAGAGATGGGCACGACTTAGCGGTATTCCCGTTTCCGTTTCCGTTACTCGGTTCCGTTACTCTACGGAAACGGTAACGGGAATTACTCCCCCAGACTTCGAGCTCGAACCGACGAATGAACAATTTTGGTCTGATTTGTCGTGCTCGTTACTTGCATCGCGAGATCGCGCGATGCCACACGCGGCACAGAAAAAAAGTTTTTAAAAGTTAAAAAAACCCGGTTCCCGGCCGAAAAGCAGGCGGGAAAATGCCTGCCGTGCCTCAGGGCACCTACCAGAGGGGTTGTTTCTGGAGGTCCCCGGCCTCCCCCCTCATCCCCCGTCCTCGGCTGCTCTGGTGGGACTCGCCGCAGGCTCGCAGCCAGCAAAAAGCCCAGTCTCGCCGGCCGCCGGCCGCCGCAATTAAAGCGCAAGCAAGCGGCACGGACGGCACAGGAAAAAACTTTTAAACTCTCCCCCCACCCATTCCCGGGCCAAAAAAGCAGGCGGAAAAATGCCTGCTTGACTAAGGGCGCAGGGCACCTACCGGAGGGGTGGTTTCTGGAGGGGGGGTCCCGCCTCCCCCCCGTCCTGGGCAGCCGGACTTGCGAGTCGCCATCGCCATGCCATGCGGTGCGGGCGGGGGATCCAAAATGGGGCGGCGAACGCAATATTGTTTTTGAAATCGTGGTCCAAAAACACACAAGCACAACAGAAACACGCGAAAATTTATAAACTGCCAGATTTTTCACAGTAGCAGTGGGTTTTTTCTTGCAACAAAATGTCTCTCCTCACCTCCTCTGTCCTCCATTGATTTTATTTTATTTTATTTTATTTACACCTGCGCAGTGCGCAATGATGGGCTGGCCAAGTGGCCAGCCATGTGGGAGTGGACAACCATGCAAATTTCTGGAGCCATCCCACCAGTCGCATGGCCACTTGGCCATGGAGACTTCTGGGATGTGCCAAAAAGCCCCCTAAAACCTGCCCTAGCCCTAACCCTAACCCTTGACTCCGTACCCATACGTCACAGACTGTCTTCTTAGTGGGTCAGAGAGGCACCCAGAGGTGCAACCCACTAGCCCACCGTAACCTTACCCGTCACTAGCCTAACCCTAGCTCTTGCACTAAGGCACCTTAAAGCCAGATCTACTTGCTTGCATTGCACTACACGCAGCAAGTACAATTCCCTTCTGTGTGAGACATGGTGGTGCCAGAGCCTTGTGAAGGGCGGGTATGACCCTATCACTCTCACACTGGTCTCACTGTCTGCACATTATGTTATGCAATATCCATATGGCTATTGCATAGCATTTTGCAGCAGCAGCAGGTGAGGAAGGGAGACCCCCATGTAGAGGGGTGTCTCTTGGAGCCTGCTTCCCCTTCCTAGTGGCAGGAGGCACCCACGGGTGCCTCCAGGAGCCCACTTTCCCTTTATAGCTGGCCAGAGGAGGCACCCACCCCACAGAGGTGCCTCCAGGAGCCCGCTACCCCCCCAAAAAAACCAGTACTAACGACAACGAAAAAACAAAAAAACGAACCGACTAATTTTTGCGAATTTTCGCGAAAACCGGAAACGACCCGAAATGGGACTGGCCCGACTAACGACAACTCGAAAAAATTTTTTTTCAAGTCGTGCCCATCTCTATTCCTGTTCTATTATTGTTCTTCTCCAGAATGGCAGTCTTCAGATCTTGTGCAATGTCCAGGTAAATTAAAATGATCAGAAATAGATTCCTGTGTATTGTCATTCCTGGTGTCCATGAATTCTTTTGTACAGAGATTGTCCTAGGCAGAGTGCCGAGGACATTTTGGTCATTTTCTGGATCTGTCCTACTGCCCATGCGAAATACTGTCAGTCTTTTTCTTTTGGGGTCGTGTATAAATGGATGAATATGTGTTGTATGTCATCTGCCTCTTGCGTTTGAGGAAGTAGACTTGTCCACGAAAGCCTCCTTAAAATATGGTGTGTGTGTGTGTGTGTGTGTGTGTGTGTGTGTGTGTGTGTGTCTGTGTCTGTGTCTGTGTCTGTGTCTGTGTCTGTGTCTGTGTCTGTGTCTGTGTCTGTGTGTCTGTGTTGTTACAGTCGTGACCGACTCTTCATGACCTCATGGCCATGGAGTTTTCTTGGCAGGAATACTGGAGTGGTTTGCCAGTTCCTACTCCAGGTGCCTACCACACCTGGTATTCCCTGGTGGTCTCCCATCCAAGTACTAACCAAGGCCAACCCTGCTTAGCTTCTGAAATCAGGCGAGATCAGATGTGCTTAAGGCATCTAGGCAGCGGCTCATCTTCAAGGTGCCACCATGTGTTTGCCTTTATGTTGTAGTTTGCTTTGGTTGCTTTCTCCGATTACAAAATAGGAATATAAGGGGGAGAAAACCACAGGCAGTTTTTAAGGCAGGCATGAGGGAAATGTGGGATCTCTCAGGTGGTTCTTGCAGCCCTTTGTCCTTCCTTCCCCCCGTCCCTTCTGCTTCCAGCAGAAAAAGATGAATTGCAGCCCTTGAGTGGTGATTTACCTTTTAATTAAGTCACAGCCCTTTTGCATGAGATTAAAGGCCAAAGGCTCGGTTTGACACTTTTTGCATTTTTGGCAGCTGGTGGACCACCGAGTCCAAGGGAAGCAGGGGCCTGGTCTGTCCTAGTTCAAAGCCTTCCTCAGACGGAAGCCTTTTCTAAACAGAATAGAATAACTGCAGATATCATTTTGTCCATGTTAGGTGCCAGTCCAGAAACAAATATTTGGATCTGCAAGAAAATGTATTACTATATAAAAGGATTGCCGGACACCTTCTCTCTGGAAAACTGGAGCATTTCTCTTTGACAGAGAAAGTATGGTAGGGTCAGCGTTTCCCATTTAAGATTTTCCTTTGTAATGAGAGATGGTTGAAATAGCTAGATGTGCATAGCCTGGAGAAGATTAAGGGAAGCCACAGCCATGACCTTCAAATATCTGAAGGACCGTCATGTACGAGAAGGAACATGCTTGTTATCTGTTGCTGCAGAAAGACCAGCGGGTAGAAATACCAGGGAAATACATTTTAGGTCAATTTTAGGACAAATTCCCAAGGGTAAGGCCTGTTCAGCAGCAGAAAAGATTGCCGTCAGAACTACAAGCTCAATCTCCTTCAGTTATTTAAGCAGAGGTGTGACAACCATTTGTCACTGATGCAATCATTATTGGATGCCTTCATGGAGCAGGAGGTTAGATTAGATGTCCCTTAAGGATCTGCCTTGCCCTAAAGTTCCAATAATTACTGATTCAACCAATCAATTCCCCAGGATCATCCAAGTCAAGCAGATGCGTTCTGTTTCGGGCTGTAATGTCTCCCATTTACAATGCCCTCGAGGTGCTGAGTGAACCTCCTCAATATTTAAATGGCACATGACCACAATTAGGCACGCTGTATAATCTCATTCCCACCTCCCCTGCCTCATCCATCCACAACTATGCTAAGGACCTAATGCATGAATAAGGAAACTTATGCAGAGAGGTCATTTCAATTATTCATGATTGGAAGATGTGTACTCTTGTGTAAGAATTGTGCATTAGCTCCATGCTAATCGTACTGGGAACCGAACAACAGCAACAGAATAAGACATTAATTGTGATTTACTCTATATGGCGGTAACATCAGTGGTGCGCCAGAGAGCCCTTCAGAGGAAAAAAGAGCAAATCCATGTCTGACCGCCAGCAGATTGTGGAAAAGTCTATTGCAGGGAGCAACAGGGAAGGAGAGAGAAGGATGGAAGAGGAGGGAGGGAAGCAAATGTCACCACCATGGGTTCTGACTCAGAATGAGGATGGAAGGCTTATGTTAGGGGTGGAGAACCAAGTCCTCCAGATGTTGCTGGTTTTCCATTGGCATCGGTCCCATCAAGCAATCAAGGTCAATGGGATGTTAGTTCAACTATATCTGGAGGGCCACTGTTTTCCTCTCCCTGACTTAAGTCTTGAAATTGTCCACATGTAGGGGAGAATGCCATAGGGCAGTGATGGCGAACCTTTTAGAGACCGAGTGCCCAAACTGCAATTTAAAACCTAATAATTTTTTTGCAAAGTGCCAATACAGTACAGTGGTACCTTGTATAAAGGAATTAATTCGTTCCAATGAAATTATGTTAAGCAAATGTTCCTTTATACAAATTCCCATAGGAATGCATTGAAAATGGAGTGATCCTATTTTTATGTTGTACGGATTTTCTCCAGAGGCAATTATGTTAAGCAAATTTCCCCCATCTCCGGAATTTTTTATGTTGTACAAATTTTATGTTATACAAGCTGTTTGTTATACAAGGGTCCACTGTAATTTAACCTGTATTCAGGTGGCTATGAAGGGGCGATGTCGGGTGCCCACAGAAAGGGCGCCGAGTGCCACCTTTGGCACCCGTGCCATAGGTTTGCCATCACTGCCATAGGGCCTGGATGCCATGGATCGGACAAGTAGGGCTCCAGCTGGCCCACGGTTTGGGAGGATAAGTGGGACGGGGCATTTGGAATGCTTTCCCCAATCAACTTTGATTTTCTTTTAATCCTGCTCTCCTGAGCAACCGTTCTGCAAATCTCTCGGGGGGCAGATCTCAGCGGTTCCTGCCAACCTCTATGGTGCACCCCCCCCCCACAAAATCTGCTGTTGACAGGCTCACTATCCTAAAGCTATTCTCTCTGGAGTTCAGCTATATTGGCTCTGCCAGCCATCACCACTAGGGGCCCTCCCTCCAGGCATATTGGAACTAGAAGCCCCATTATTCCACCTCCAGCCCAGCTCATGGGCCCTTCAGATCTGGAAGGCTCCAAACTGGGGAAAAGCCTGGTGATGCTAACAGCTCCATTCTTTTTTTTAAAAAAAAATATTAATTTTTCCAGGTAAGGGACATTATAAGGAACAAATTAGGAGAGAAATATGGTTGGAGTAAGGTTAAAAAGGGAGGGTAGGGGTAAAGGGTAAAGGGAAAATAGTGGGATGCAGGATTGACAAGGCACATTACAATTCTGCACTTTCATATTTCAAATATATTCATCTTAGTTAGGACTTATATAGATACTATATGTTAAATAGTTTCTGGCTGTCGTCATACTTCAAGTGCAAACTCATTTGATTTATCTTTTTTGTACACTTATCTTTTTTTAAAAAAACACACAAATAAAATCTGGAACGTTGAGTCATGGCTACTGCACCTCTTTTTTGAGAGATAGAAACATTTCGCTGTTCATCCAAACAGCTTCATCGGTCTGAATACAGCTAGTGCGAGTCCTCCGTCTTATAGTCAGCTTTGACCTCTTGTCACCCTGGTCTGAATTAGGCTCATAAGATGAACAATGGCCTGAATAGGCTCGTTAGGGAGACATTAGTGTCCATGGCCTTAAGGTAAACAATGGCCTAAGGTGCTGAAACCCATCAAGAATGGGTCGTTAGCTGTGACCTGGTGGTGAAGGCTCCTTGATTTGCCTGGGTACTTTGGAAAGTACAGCCTGATAAGTAGCAGATAGACTATGCCGGAGCCCACCACCTCTGTTGAGGGAGGGATTTTCAATGCTAACATGAATGGCTTCCCTTACTCCTCTCTCAAACCACCTTTCTTCTTTGTCTAATATGTGTACATCCTCATCTTTGAAAGAGTGGCCTTTTTCCTTCAAATGGAGGTGTACTGCTGATTCTGGTCCTGAGCTGTTACCTCTCCTATGTTGGGCCATTCTTCTGTTTAATGGCTGTTTAGTTTCTCCAATGTAGAGGTCTGAACACTCTTCACTGCATTGGACTGCATATACTATATTGCTCCTTTTATGGTTTGGTATCGGATCCTTTGGGTGGACAAGTCTCTGCCTTAGTGTGTTCATGGGTTTGAAATAAACAGGGATGTGGTGTTTGCCAAAAATCCTTTTAAGCTTCTCCGACACTCCAGCCATGTAAGGAATGACCAGGTTCTTCCGTCAGGCCTGGGTCTCAGGCTGAAAACTTGTTCTTCTGGGTCGGCCCACTGCTTTGTTGAAGGCCCACCTTGGATATCCACAGGCCTTAAGTGGTGTCTTCAGGTGCCTGTCTTCCTTCTTCTTGGCTTCTGAGGAGGTGGGGATGCTCTTTGCTCTGTGGCTTAGGGTCCTGATGACTCCTAGTTTGTGCTGTAATGGATGGTAGTAGAGATGGGCACGACTTAGTCGTTAGTCGGGCCGGTTCCGTTTTGGGTCGTTTCCGTTTTTCGCGAAAATTCGCAAAAAATAGTCAGTTCGTTTTTTTGTTTTTTCGTTTTCGTTAGTACTGGTTTTTTTGGGGGGGGGGTAGCGAGCTCCTGGAGGCACCTCTGTGGGGTGGGTGCCTCCTCTGGCCCGC
This sequence comes from Phrynocephalus guinanensis, assembly GCA_037367245.1. NCBI lineage: Eukaryota > Metazoa > Chordata > Lepidosauria > Squamata > Agamidae > Phrynocephalus > Phrynocephalus guinanensis. The sequence goes on along the minus strand of CM074733.1, from coordinate 14,639,861 downwards.
TATAAAGGGAAAGCGGGCTCCTGGAGGCACCCGTGGGTGCCCCCTATCCTCACCCACTAGGAAGGGGAAGCAGGCTCCAAGAGACCCCTCAACATGGGGGTCTCCCCTCCTCAGCTGCTGCTGCAAAATGGTATGCAATAGCCATATGGATATGCATACCAGTTGCAGACAGTGAGACCAGTGAACCCGCCAGAGGCATAGGGTGATGCCTAAGGCTCTCGCACCGCCATGTCTCACAAAGAAGGGAATCGTACTTGCGTGTAGTGCAATGCAAGTAGATCTGGCTTAGGGTTAAGGTGGGTTAGTGCAAGGGCTAGGGTTAGGCTAGTGACGGGTAAGGTTACGGTGGGCTAGTGGGTTGCACCTCTGGGTGCCTCTCTGACCCACTAAGAAGACAGTCTGTGACGTATGGGTAAGGAGTCAAGGATTAGGGTTAGGGTTAGGGGGCTAGGGCAGGTTTTAGGGGGCTTTTTGGCACATCCCAGAAGTCTCCATGGCCAAGTGGCCATGCGATTGGTGGGATGGCTCCAAAAATTTGCATGGTCGTCCACTCCCACATGGCTGGCCACTCGGCCAGCCCATTATTGCGCAGGTGTAAAAAAAATAAAAATAAATAAAATCAATGGAGGACAGAGGAGGAGAGGAGAGACATTTTGTTGCAAGAAAAAACCCACTGCTACTGTGAAAAATCTGGCAGTTTATAAATTTTCACGTGTTTCTGTTGTGCTTGTGTGTTTTTGGACGACGATTTCAAAAACAATATTGCGTTCGCCGCCCCATTTTGGATCCCCCGCCCGCACCGCATGGCATGGCGAGTCCGGCTGCCCAGGACGGGGGGGAGGCAGGACCCCCCCTCCAGAAACCACCCCTCCGGTAGGTGCCTTGCGCCCTTAGTCAAGCAGGCATTTTTCCGCCTGCTTTTTTGGCCCGGGAATGGGTGGGGGGAGAGTTTAAAAGTTTTTTCCTGTGCCGTCCGTGCCGCTTGCTTGCGCTTTAATTGCAGCGGCCGGCAGCGAGACTGGGCTTTTTGCTGGCTGCGAGCCTGCGGCGAGTCCCACCAGAGCAGCCCAGGACGGGGGATGGGGGGGGAGGCCTGGGACCTCCAGAAACAACCCCTCTGGTAGGTGCCCTGAGGCACGGCAGGCATTTTTCCGCCTGCTTTTTGGCCGGGAACCGGGTTTTTTAACTTTTTAAAACTTTTTTTCTGTGCCGCGTGGCATCGCGCGATGCAAGGAACGAGCACGACAAATCAGACCAAAATTGTTCGTTCGTCGGTTCGAGCTCGAAGTCTGGCGGAGTAATTCCCGTTACCATTCCGTAGAGTAACGGAACCAAGTAACGGAAACGGAAACGGGAATACCGCTAAGTCGTGCCCATCTCTAGATGGTAGGAGTCAAACAGTACGTACTGATCTGTGTGGGTGGGTTTCCTGTAAACTTCTATTCCCAGGCCACGGTCAGGTCTGATGATGACTGCACAATCCAGGGAAGCCAGGCCTGTTGTATTGGGTGTCTTCCCTAGTGAACCTAATATTAGGGTCCACCGCATTGATGTGGTCTCTAAAGCAGTGTTTTTCAACCTTTTTTGGGCAAAGGCACACTTGTTTCATGAAAAAAATCACGAGGCACACCACCATTAGAAAATGTTAAAAAATTTAACTCTGTGCCTATATTGACTATATATAAAGTAATTCTCTTGAATAGGAATCAAATAAACACAAAGAAAGTATTTTATAATTACTTTATTATGAAATAGTAAGTAAACAGAAATATGAAAAATTATAAAATACTTTTCAGTGCGCAACCTGGGCCTGTTTGGCTGAACACAAAGCTGATATTCTGGCTGGAATCGAAGAAAGACAGGAGGAGAGGAGGATGAAGGAAGGCAGGAAGGAAAGAAGGCAGAAAGTGTTCTACTTGTATACCGCCCCATACCACTTCAAGGAGTCTCTGGGCGGTTTACAGTTTTAATTACAGTAGGCAGGCTGCTAGACATACACATATGCAGGCTAGAAATGAGCACGTTTCTATGAAGAGGGGAAAGGGTACAATGGAAAGAGAGAGGTGGGGGGAAAAGAAAGAAAAGACAGAGAGAGAGAAGAGGGCAACCCAAGACAGAAAGAAAGGGGCAAGACTTCAAGGAACCCATCGTGGGGCCCCTCAGAGACGGCTCTTCCCCTCCCGGACCCAAAAGGCCGTCCGTCCGGCTGTCCAGCCGTGCCAGTAGCCCCCCCGCCCCCGCCTCCTCAGCCCAGGCCCGGCGGAGGCCTCCTCCATCCCCTCCTCCTCGCAGCCCTGCCGCGGTGCTCGTCGGGCAGCCGGGTGCCCCTCCTCCCCTTCCCCTCACCTGGTGGTTTGTTCTGGGCTGGGGCTCCTGGGCCGGCTCGTGTTGGCGGGCGGGCTGTCGGGCGGCTCAGTCCATTGGTAGCTCCCAGGAAAGGGGTGGTGGTGGTCCAGGGTAAAAAGGAGGGGGGGGAGAGGGAAGCGAGCGAGTCGCGGCGGCGGCGGCAGGCATAGGGCAAACACTAAGAGAATGAGCGGGGCCAGGTCCGGCCGGGGAGGAAGTGACGCCAGCGCTGCGGGCCCTTGGGGGGGGGGAGGAGCCAAGCTGGCCCTTGGACACTATTTATAGCGCCTCCCAGCTGTGGGCCGCCCGCCGGCCCTGGGTTGAATTTCTTTAGAATTTTTCAATTTTTCCCATGGCACACCAGGCAACATCTCGCGGCACACTAGTGTGCCGCGGAACAGTGGTTGAAAAATGCTGCTCTAAAGGCATGTACTTCCTGAGTCTTGATTTCCACCCAGGTATCATCTACATACCTGAACCAGTGGGATGGTGTTGTCCCTGGGAAGGTGTTGAGTGCCTTCTTCTCCACTTCCTCCATGTATAGGTTTGCAACAATTGGTGACACTGGGGAACCCATGGCACAACCATGCTTCTGTCTGTAGAAGTCCCCTTTGTACATGAAATATGTGGTGTTCAGACACAGGTCCAGGAGCAGGCCTATCTGGTCTGGGTTGAGGCGGCTTCTGGAGGTGAGGGTGCTGTCTTCTCTTAATCTTCTCTTTACCATTGTTAGGTAAAGCTAACGACCCATTCTTGATAGGTTTCAGCACCTTAGGCCATTGTTCACCTTAAGGCTATGGATACTTTTGTCTCCCTAACGAGCCATTGTTCAACTTATTAGCCTAATTCAGATCCGGGTGACAAGAGGTCAAAGCTGACTATAAGATGGAGGACTTGCACTAGCTGTATTCAGACTGATGAAGCTGTTTGGATGAACAGCGAAACATTTCTATCTCTCAAAAAAGAAGTCCAGTAGCCATGACTCAACTTCCAGATAAACTCACCTGGATGACTGAGAATCTTCACGAACACAAATAAAACTTTCCCCAACTTTCCTGATGCCTCTCTTTCCGTGGTGTGTCTAACCATTCTGACAATTTGTTTATCTCTGCTGTTTCAAGGATTTACAGCTCCGTCAATGTGGAAAGGAGGGTCCCATGATGTTTCTGCACTAGTTTAGTCCTGTCTCCTGGAATGTGAAAAGACAAAGGACAGTACGTTTGGACTAAGACAAAACTGCTGGGTTTTGACCACCCGGGAGTGTTCCAGAAGAAGAGGGGGCTGGGGTGTCCCTAGTACAAACCTAAATTCCAATGCAATACATCTGTCATTTCTAGCTCCTCTTGGCACAATGACCTCCTCTGAAACCATCTCAGAGATTTCTGCCTGATCACTTAGAAGGCCCTGTGCCTTTTTGTGTCCAAGACAGGGGGTAGATATTTAGGCAGTCTTCGTATTTTCAGCACGGAGAGGAGCTGCTGGATTTTTTCCACCCCAGTCTGTGCCTCTATATACTCACCTACTTGGAGTGTATCCAAAATCTGTAGTCTCCATCCTAGGATTCAGGGTGTGTGGCTTCATGGGGAGGAACTCCCTTTGACGTTTAAAAAACGAAAACAGGTCCCTCGTAGTTTCTGCAGCTCAAATTGCTGGAGTCTTCCACACCGGTGCAATTGATTACCCCATTACTGGAGTCCACATCACACTTCCTCATCAGCGCTGTTTCCGCTAGGAACACCAGACCACCATCTTAAAAGTGATCTCTTCTCTACCCATTTCCTGGGTTCTCTTTTTATTTTTTGACTTTTTGGAAGTGGCTCAGGGCTGACATTATACAGCGCTAAATTAGGGAAGCACCATTAAAGAAGAAGAAGAAATAGAAGGAAACTTGATCAGGGGAGGGGAAGCAACAGGAGTTCAGCTGGGTTGAATTATCCTGATGCAGCACCATGGCCCACGGTGATGTTACTGTCAACATCACCACAGGAGATACCTGCGATTGCTGCTTTGGCTTCAGATAGGCAATTGCACATGCCAGAAAATGGGTTAAAATGAATGGGTACAAGAATAATGCACCCCCTTCTAGCCAAAGAGAAGCCCTTCCTTTCCTGGGCTTCGCTTTATGTCCTGCAATCACTGATAAACGTTTCAATTTTAACTCTGCCAACTCTGCCATGCAAGGTTTGAAATGGCTACAACTGACGGCCGCAACTTGAGAGGCAAGTTTTATATGATTTTGTTCTTCTGGCCCATAATTCTTTACCCAGCCTAATAAAGACGAGTCCTGGCGAACCTTACCGCTTGCATACTAGAAACACCTAAAGCTGTAGAAGTATTTTAAGCAGAGCAATGGAGGGCGGCTGCCCAGGGTTGCCCTAGTTCGGTTCCATTTTCAGCCCTTACCTTGAAAATCAGCACCAATCATGGCTGGGGAATGGGGTGGGGGCTGTATGCTATGTGTGCTTATGGGCAGGGGGAGGGAAGGGTTCACAGCTTGGTAAAGTTACTTTTTGAAAAGTACAGCACTTTGATTCTGGGAGTTGCTTTCCAAATGCCTCCCCCCCTCCACCTATTGGTACACAGGCACAGGCACAGGCACAGGCACACACACACACACAGAGAGAGAGAGAGAGAGAGAGAGAGAGAGAGAGAGAGAGAGAGAGAGAGAGAGAGAGAGAGAGAGAGAGAGAGAGAGAGAGAGAGAGAGATGTGTAGAGGGTGGCATGAGAATCCAAAGCAGAAGTTCATCCTGAGTGGTATTTCTAGCTCTAAATGAGCACCACAACCCTTGGGGCTGAAGCATTGGAAATGGCTGGTGACGTCTTGGATTACTGGGCTGACAGTTACAGGCTGGGAGCTTTCAGTCACAGAGCAAACCTCCAGGCGGAAGGGTCTCATTAGGGCTGAAGAGCATGTCCCTCAATGGCCAGGATGCTCGCGGTGGGCTGCTCCCCTCTTCGCTCAGCCACCGAGGAGTGTTAAAGGGACGTAAACACTTTGCCATTCCAAGTGGGTGCCAGAAGAATTAAAAGGGAAGCAGCCAGGCCATTTCATGTTGGTGGTGGAAGACTGGGAATCTTGTTGAGTGATTTCTCCCTCCCCATAATAGTAATATTAATAGTAATAATTGTTGTGTATTGATCTGTATTCCTATTATCTGTAATTGCTTGTTGAAGTAACTGCCTTCCTGTTCCAAAGCTCATGGAATTGTTCCGCTCAGCACTGTGGCTTCCCAAATCTTGAAGACACTCTTTTGAATCGATTTGTTGGGGTGCTCAGCAGCAAAAAAGCCCGAAGGCGCATTGTGGCAAAGGAAGATGTCACCCTTGCCTCCGCCTTGAAAGAGGCTACCGCCACAGAGAGTTATGAGCAGGAAGAGCTCAATGCCAGTTGCAAGGCCACAAAGCTGCGGGCAGAGGCTGTCCATGCCATGGATGAACCAGAGGCTAGTCCAAGCCAGAGCCCAGTCTGTGGTGTCGAGTTGGTGCATCAGGCTGATGCACGTCCCAAAGATCGCCAAGGCACTTGCTCAGGGTGTGGCGGTAACCATGAGCGAAAAAAGCTGCCGTTTTCGTGATGCTACGTGCAGGGCATGCGGAAAGTCAGGACACATCGCCAGGGCCTGTAGGTCGGTGGCAGCTGGAGCAACGGGATCACCTAGATCAATGCATCGCAGATCATCCACCATGACTCATCTCCTGGACGACTGCAATTATCTCACAGAGATCAACGGAGAGACCGTGCAGTTCCCGGCACAAGGTAAAACATCCGTCAGAGTGAAGATTGAAGGTCAACCATGCAACATGGAGGTGGATTCCGGATCTGGATTCACCATTGTTTCAGACCAGACTGCAAGGGGGCTCTTCCCTGGGGGTAAGTTCTCCTCTCTGGAACCATTCCAAGCAACCTTGCAATCATACATGGCTGGCCGCATCCACATTCTAGGAATGTGTGCGGTGAGGGTACAACTCCGGGAGAAACAGGCCGTGCTTAAATTGGTGATTGCAAAGGGGAGTCGCCCCAATCACCTGGGTACTGACTGGTTTCCCGCCTAGGGACTGTGTATATCAGGGCTCCACTCAGTCCAAATTTCCCCAGAGTTGGGCAAGGTGTTAGGCCAGGAATTTGCCGAACTCTTCAGTGGAAAACTGGGTTGTTATAAAGGGCCTCCAATTGACCTTGAGCTGGACCCCAGGGTGGCTCCAATCCGACTCAAGCCAAGGCGAGTGCCATTTGTCCTGCAACCCAAGATTGAGGCGGAACTGGACAAATTGGTCAAACAGGGAGTTCTTTCACCTGTGGACTCTTCTAAGTGGGAGACTCCTATCGTCACACCCCTTAAGGCAAATGGGGAAGTGAGAATTTGTGCAGATTATAAATGTACTATCAACAAGGCACTTAGAGGAAATTCATACCCCATTCCAGTCGTCTCACAGCTGTTGGCAAAACTAGCTGGGGGGAAATTTTTGCCAAACTTGACCTGGCACAAGCTTACCAGCAGCTGCCAGTGACTCCGCAATCTGTGGAAGCACAGACTATCGTAACACACAAAGGGGCTTTCAGAGTAAACAGGTTACAGTTTGGAGTTTGTGTGGCCCCAGGGATTTTTCAAGGACTAATGGAGCGCCTGTTAAGGGGTTTGCCAGGGGTCTTGCCATTTTGATGATGTTCTGATTGCTGGGAAAGGCCCCCAGGAACTAGTTGGGCGTATCCATGCTGTGTTACTCAAATTTAAAGAGGTGGGGCTGCAGCTAAAACAGGAAAATGCAGTTTTGGGGTGCCATCTGTGGATTTCTTGGGGTTTAAAATTGATGCAACGGGCATCCACCCCACTGACTCTAAAATTAAAGCCATTACTGAGGCACCACACCCACGGAACAAGACGGAGTTACAGTCATTCCTGGGACTTATTAACTTTTATCATTCATTCCTACCTCAGAAAACTTCAATAGCGGAACCGTTGCATAAACTATTGAAGAAAAAGAGTGTGTGGCGTTGGGCTCAGGCACAGCAGAAGGCTTTTGACGCCTTGCGGGGCATGCTGACTAGCAGGAGCGTCCTTGCTCATTATGACGAGTTGAAACCTCTTGTCCTGGCATGTGATGCCTCTCAGTATGGGCTGGGAGCTGTGCTAAGCCATAGGGAAGCGGATGGGTCAGAAAAGCCCATCTCGTTCTATTCTCATACGTAGTTGCCAACGGAGAGCAACTACACACAAATTGACAAGGAAGCCCTGGCAATAGTGGCAGGGATTAAAAAGTTTCATGATTATTTATACGGTCGCCACTTCTTTCTTGAAACTGACCACAAGCCTCTATTAGGATTGTTCCACCCGAACAAACAGATGCCGCAGATTCTCTCCCCCAGAATGTTGCGATGGTCTAAATTCCTGAATGGGTTCCAGTATACCCTGACCCATGTCCAAGGGAAAAGGTTGTGCCACGCTGATGCACTAAGTCGCTTGCCCCTTCCTGGTGTGAGCGATGCGGATCCTGCCCCAGCGGAACGAGTGATGATGCTGGAAACACTTCCGGGGGGCCCTGTAACTGCCACTGAAATAGCTGAGAGAACGAGGAAAGATGCCGCTCTCTCCTGTGTGCTCACTTGGGTGGGGAGGGGATGGCCAGGTGGCCTGCATGAAGAAAAATTTAGACCATACACAACAAGGCAACATGAGCTATCCCTGCATAAGGGCTGTCTCCTGTGGGGAGACAGGGTGATCATCCCAGCGCCACTGAGAAACAGGGTTCTGGATACACTGCACATGGGGCATCCGGGAATGGTCAGGATGAAGTCGCTGGCCCGGTGCTATGTATGGTGGCCTGGGATGGACCAAGATGTTGAACAATGGGTACAGACGTGCAAGGCATGTCAGGAAGTGTGCCCAGAAGCGGCCAGAGCACCAGTCCACTGGTGGGAGCAGACCCGGACTCCCTGGAGCCGGCTGCACTTAGATTTTGCTGAGCCATTCCAAGGAAAGGTTTTTTTGGTTATCGTTGATGCGTATTCTAAATGGTTAGAGGTGGCTATGGTTCCCAGCATGTCGTCAGCTCCAGTCATCAAAGTATTGAGACAGCTGTTCGCAACCCACGGGTTGCCTGAGACCATTGTGTCAGACAATGGAGCAGCCTTTGTATCCCAAGAATTCAGGGCATTCCTGGCTGACAATTTCATAAGAGGGGTCACATCAGCTCCCTTTCATCCCTCATCCAATGGGCAGGCTGACCGCATGGTGCAGACAGCCAAAGGATCTATTGCACGCTTGATGGAGGGTGACTGGTCAACGCGCATTGCCCGAATGTTGTTCTTGCAGCATGCGATGCCGTGTACTACTACGGGTAAGTCGCCAGCAGAGCTGCTCCTAGGTAGAAGGCTGGTAACGGTGCTGGACTATGTCCACCCAGACAAAATGCCTAACCGCAATGCTAGACCACCTCCACAGGCAGAGAGCAACTCTACAAGGTATTTTGCTCCTGAAGATTTGGTCTGGGTGAGAAATTATGTCAGAGGTCCCCTGTGGGTGCCAGGGGTGATCACCAGAGCGTCTGGGCCAGTCTCTTATTACATGACCATTGAAGATGGCAGGGTCTGGCGTAGGCACGTGGACCAACTGAGGCGCAGAGCGCCCAGTAGAGTTGGTACAGGTGTGGGAGAATTGCAGCCTGAGAGTGACACTACCCCCATTAATGAGTCACAGCTGCAAGACTAGAGTGGAGATGCCCCAGGAATGCAGGTACCAGTGGCGTCAGCAAATGAATCTGCTCCTGCAAGTCCTCATGGTGCCGAGGAACATATCAGGGACACTGAGTTGTCTGAAACCCCCTCCGTGTCAGACGAAGCTATTACAGTTGACTCTCCCCCACAGACACTGCCTGCTCAAGCCCCTGCAACACCCGTAGTCAGGAGATCAATTAGAAGTCACAGGGCCCCACAATATCTAAAGGATTACGTGTGCTGTGCCCACCAGGGGGGGAGGGGTGTTGTGTATTGATCTGTATTCCTATTATCTGTAATTGCTTGTTGAAGTAACTGCCTTCCTGTTCCAAAGGGAACAGGCCTATTGGTTGATTCAAGTTGCTGCATTTGGATCCTCAATCCTATTGTTCCCGCCAAAAGGCAGCCTTGTGATTGCTTGTAATTGTTCCCTCCAAAATGTATCTTTTCCTAGCCAGTCCTGGTGCCTATAAATGTAGCTCCCTCTTCCCAGTCCCCAGTCTTGTTCTCTCCCTGAATAAAGAGCTGTTACACTAGAAGCTGTCTCCAGCCTGTTATGTCAAGAGCTGAAATCACTTGCTGAAATCACTAAACCCACGTTACAACAACAATAATAGCTGCAGTGCAGGGATTGTGTACATTTGATGTCTCATGGGGGTTATCCTTTGCACTGCCAGGAAGAGAGAGAGAGAGAGAGGGCAGGGCTGGTAAAGATGTGGGGCAGAGTTTTCATGGCATGGTGATTGGCAGTCATCAACTGGGATTAAAGGCCAGGCTTTCCCCTCCCTTCCAAAACCACAGTCAAAACAATGATTCCTTGCGTTTTGCTTCCCAGATGTGCCATTATTTATGAAAGAAGCAGCGTTTGAGGCTGGTGTGCAGAGGTGACAAGGCTAGGAACCATGAAGACTATTTGTAATAGGGAGTGTCAGTGGGAGGAAGGAGAGGAATTGAGCGGAACCTAGCCGGATCATTGGCAGGGTGATGGGGATTTCGTTAGCTCACGGCTAGAGATGGATGAAAGGTAGTGAGATTTAGCAGAATGAGAATGCATTTAGGCAGTGACCAGCTCAAATTACAGCCACTCCACTTTTCAGGTTACTGTAAATTTATCTTTTACTGCACCTCAAATGATCACCCCCCCTGGTTGTTACTCCCAATTAAAGGCCACTGAAATCCTTGCTTTAAGTATTGGAATACCTGTCTTGATACCTACTATATCTAAACCAGTAGTGAGAAAATGGTGGTCCCCAGACAATGCAGCCAATAGGCAGGCCTGATGGACTTAGGCTGCTTTTACACGACCCCTAAAATCCGAGGCAAAGGGCTCCCAGATGCGGAGCTTAAAATTGTTTTCCCACCAGCTGCGGACTTTAAAAAAAAATTAAGTACGGCCACACCCACCTAAGCACGCCCCAGCGCATTTTACAAGTACCTGGTCTCCGGAGGTAAAAAAATTTCCGATGTGGATTACAAAGCTGTGGATGCCAGCTCTCCTCACCTTCTGTTTTTTTTTTGTCCCCACTGCCCCTTTAACAGCCTGGAATCCTTACAGGGCTGCTCGACAGCAGATGGAGATGAGCCTGCATTCTTTTCTCCCCTTTTTTCTCCCTCCCCTCACGCAGACAGGAGCAATGGAGTGTGGAAGGGTGGGAACACAGGAAGCAGAACAAACCCCCATGATCTCTGGTCCGAATTTAAGTTGCCAGCGGATTTTAGAGGTTGTGTAAAAGCGCCCATGGTAACTCAATAATGTTTGAAGAGCCACAGGCTTCTGTACCCTTGTTCTGTACCAAGAACAGGCCTACTCTTGGGTCTTCTTTCCCACAACCTCCCTGCCTTGCCATATCACCACTTAATTTTTTTAAAAAACCTCCTTCACTCCATCCAGGGGATTGCAGTTCTTTTAGTTTGCTCACGGCAAAACTGCCCCCCCACTGGAGGGAGTGAAAAGGCATTCTGAATGAACATTTTTCTGTGGGGTGTGGCAAGCAGGGGATTCCCTTGGGTGTGGGTGTGGGTGTGAGAGAGGGAGGGAGGGAAGAGAAAGGGGGACTGCATTTGGGCCCCTGGGGATCACATTGCTCATAGGTTTACACTTTGCCCCATATCTGAGCTATTCAGTGATCTTGGCACATAAACTCTGTGACCAGCTTCTTCTCCAGGCGGTCATGCCTAGGTTTCCATTTAACTCATGCACACAGCTTTCTTCTGTCTGCAGATCTTGGAATTAATTCTCAAGATGTGTAACAGGAGAGAGATGGAAGAAGGATAGTAGAAGCCTGGGGAAATAAAATGCTGGAAGTTGCATTTCAGTTAACACAGGAGGATCAGAAGCAGTCCCATGCTTACGCCAGGGGGGCAAGCTCCTACAGTGGTTGGGGACTTTACTTACCCCTGATTTAGTTCTTAACAATCCCACACTCACTGAAGGCAACTAGCCATATATAGAATGCAGTCCTCGGCATATCTGTTGAAAATCGCATCCTACTGAGTTTCCATGTAGTTTTCTGTATAGAATGGCAACTTCAGCATTTTTTTTTAAAAAAAAATGTTTGGTTCTTAATGTGAAGGAAAAACATAATGACACCAATGACTGGAAAGCTAATTCTTTCTACCCAGGTCTCTCTTCAACTATATGTTGCTGTAATATTAGACTTTTGCTGTCGGAAATTCTTGTCCTTACTTATTTCTAAAAATTCTCTCTTTGAAAAACTGCACACTGAGGTATGTCTGTGAAGATTCCCTGTCCTCCAAGTGAAGTTATCAGGAAGCTGAGTCATGCCAAATGGACTTCTTTTCTTGTGATAATGAAACACTTCACCACTCATCCAAGTAGCATCGTCAATCTGAGGAAAGTTGACGCGAGGCCTCCAATTTATAGTTCACCTTGCATGCTGAGGCAGGAAAAAAAGTTACAACAACGCACAGCATCTACAAATTCAAAACAAAAGTAATATGTCTGGTGGGGGAGAGAAGAATCCTATTGTCTTATTCTAACCTGAGCTCTTAAAGCTGCGCTATCCAAGTGCAGCAGCGCTTTGGGATTGGGTTGCATGTGGTCAGCACCATGGACAGTTCAGGGCTCCACTGGTTGAACTCTCAAATGAGAAGAAAGGCATGAAGGTGGCACAGAAGCAGAGAAAGGCTCAGGCGTCTCTTTTCTCAAATAGAGGGCTGAGATTTAGACCAGCCACTTTCTGCTGAGAACTAACAGCCTGCCCCTGGGAGCCTCAGTAACTTCAATGGAGGTCTTCTAAGCCAGTGGTTCTCAGCCTGTGGGTCCCCAGATGTTCCTGGACTGCAACTCCCAGAAGTCTTCATCACTAGCTGAGCTGGCCAGGATTTCTGGGAGTTGCAGTCCAGGAACATCTGGGGACCCACAGGTTGAGAACCACTGCCCTAAGCCCTCCCCCAAAGCCCAGCAATTTACAGTATGTGTCCTGCTGCTACACATAAACTGAGGATGAGTCAAGGGCCTCTCAAATGCAGAAAGGATGAGGGAATGCTGGATCCAGTAGTCCCTGGAATCTCTGAAATACATGAGACTAAGGCCCCAGATGGCAGTGGGCCTTTGGGGAGGGGCAGGAGTCTGCATTCCTACCTGAAGGCAGCCCTGGGGCTATGTGAGAAGAGACCAGACCCCCCCCCCCCAGCCCATATGAGCACCGGAAGCTGAAGTGGTGAGCCCAGCCTGGTTGAAATGGCACAGGACAGGGCTTCTCAAGTGTAAGAGGCTCCTCAGGAGACTCCTTGGAAGCAATCTCTTCTGCTTAGGGGGATCCACAGGTCAAACCCTGCAGCTGAGATCTTCTCCCAGCTACTCAAATTCCTGCAGCTGACTGCCAGCTTGGTTGCTGGCAGCACAGCTGGGGGAAAGCTTTGAGTTGGGCCAGCAACCTGTGGGAAGATGATGCCCATTTTGAACATAAGAACATAAGAAGATAAGAAGAGCCATGCTGGATCAGGCCAAAGGCCCATCTAGTCCAGCTTCCTGTATCTCACAGTGGCCCCACCAAATGCCTCTGGAAGCGCATGAGACTAGATATCTGGCTCCTGATACCACTCCCCTGCATCTGGCCCTTGAAGTACCCTGGTTTGAAGCCTGGAGATGACACATCTCCCTCATGGTTTGGAACCTGGGATGGACGTTTCCTCCAGGAATCTGTCCAATCCCCTTTGAAAGGCATCCAGGCCAGATGCCATCCCCACCTCCTGTGGCAGGGAGTTCCACAGACTAACAATGCGCTGGGTGGAAAAAAAATTCGTTTGTCTGTTCTTACTCTCCCAGCCCTCAATTTGAGTGTATGTTCCCTAGTTCTGGTATTTTGTGAGAGGGAGAAGAGCGTCCCTCTATCCACTTTACTCATGCCCTGCATTATTTTGTACGTCTCAATCATATCCCCCCTCAGGCACTTTTTTTCCAGATGAAAGAGCCCCAAATGTTTTAGCCTTTCCTCATAAAGGAGGTGCCCCAGCCCAGTAATCATTTTAGTCACTCTCTTTCGCACCTGTTCCAGTTCCACTATGTCTTTTTTGGTTCTTGGTGTCGCCTCACTTGGGCTGCCTGACTGTGTGTCTGGACCGTCCCTGTTTGTTTGTATATCTTATAGGCTGCCTTGACCTAGACTGTTGTGGACTTGAGCACTTGGACTCTCAGACCTCTGTTGGCTGGCCCTGGTGCCAACTTCACCCCAGTTTATGGGCCACTGTGAGAAATGAAAGGTTCCTCCAAATCTCAGTAAGGCATACTGTGTGCAACGGGTAGGGGTAGGGGGGAAATGGCAAAATTTGAAAGATTCCCTGTTTTTGACTGCAAGCCCCCAAAGCTTCCATTTGGGATGAAAACAGTGATGTTGGCGGAGAATTTCTGGGAGCGGTTGCCTACAAAGTGAATTCCCCCAAGGGCTGCAGATATGTGACCGGGTTACCTTTTAGCTGATCCTGTGAAATAGAAAAATAAAAGAAAGGTGCAGATTATGGGGAGATGCATATGCGCTGTGGAGCCTCTGCGTTGCCTCCTCCCGATCCAAGTACCCTGCTTAATAGGGTTGCTTTGTAAAAATGAGCCGGAGAAACGGCGCTTGACCTTGGCATGGTTAATTTATTCCTCCGTCTCGAACTTTCTTTTTCTTAAGCAAATCCAACGGTGCATTTCTGAAATCCTGCCCTTGATCTGGCAATTATTCAGCGGTTTCCCCTCCTCTGTTCCCTCACCAGCTCACGCTGGTCTTGTGGCCCTGGCAGCATGAATCAATCGAATCAGAGAAATATCCTCCCACTGGGATTGGAGAAGACAGCATCTTGCAGGCAAGGATGATGGAATTTCTCTCTCTCTCTCTCTCTCTCTCTGGTCTGATTGCTAATCATGACCCACAGGGAGGAAGAGAAGGCGATTCATTTGCTCTTTGCCAGGGCTAGCCCGAACACATGGCTTCAGTTTAAACAGACATATGATTGGATTAGGAGGTGGACTAAGCATTACTAATGATGCTGAAGAAAAATAAAGCTTTATATTCCAAAAGCAAATGGATTTCTCCCCTTTCCCCTCTCCCCCCACCACAATTCTGATGTAATTTACTCAAGCTGTGCTGTCTTATATTGTCACGAGAGCTGAAAATGAACTTGCCAGCTCAAAATTAAGAATGGCAAATCCCCCCCCAAAAAATAAGGATTTCTATTAAGCTGCAAATCCCGTAGTGCATATTGGAGACTGAATATCAGACGAGCTGTTAATACCTTTCAATATTTCACTGCTCTTATTTGACAATCACCAGATTCCAACAGTGAATATTGGATATTTGGGACCAGATATTCTTTGCCTGCTGTTCTCCCTTTTCAGACCCACTGCTGATGTGTAATCAGTTCGCCGGAGACAAAGCTGGTGGTGTTCTCCCTTGGAAAGTGTATGCCCTCAGTGAATAGCCTCCATCCATGTATCTGTGTCGTCACTGGCATAGCTTACAGCTAGGCTATGAATCTGGAAGTGCCTGCTTTGAATCTTTATGAACTCATTAATGATGTCAGGCATGCGTCTCTCCTCCCTCCCTCCCTCCCTCCCTCCCTCCCTCAGGCTTAGTCCCTTACACCAACAATGCTGAGGAATAGTGCAGGCTCATCCCCCAGGACGGTTGTATTGCACATGACGCATTCAAGGTACTTTAATGGACGAATGCCCTTGGACAATACCAGATTCTGATCAGAGACCAATTCAGCACTGCTGAAAAGGGGCCATTTTGGCTGGGACTAAGGGCCTTTTCACACGACCCTAAGATCTGCTGGCCATTTAAATTCGGACCAGGGATCTTGGGGGTTCGTTGCTCTTCCTGCGTCCCCACCCCTCCGCACTTCCTTGATCCTGTCTGCGTGAGGGGAGGGAGGAAGAAAGAGAGGAAAAAATGCAGGCTCACCTCCGAAGCCGGTCGAAGCCCCGTTGTCCTGATTCCTTCTCTTCTTTTTTTTTTTGCCTCCCGCACCTTCTCTTAAAGGGGCGGGAGGCAAAAAAAACACAAAAAGAAGCGAGGAGAGCCCCGCACTCACCAGATTAAATCCGGACCTGGGGATTTTCACCCTTCTAGAGCAGGTACAAGAAACGTGCGCTGGGACGCGCTTAGGTGGGCGTGGTCGCATTTAATTTCCTGCAAACTCTGGAGCTGGTGGGGAAACAATTGTAAGCTCCGGAGCTGGCAGCCATTTGCTGCGGAGTTTAGGGGTCGTGTACAAAGGGCCTAAATCAGAATCAGTCGTCTCCAAAATGGGTCCTCATCAAAATCAAGAACCAAAGGTTCATGTCTCCCACGGAGTACAGTGGGAAATCCAGGAAGACCTGTTGTTTTTATTCTTTTTGTCAGAATCAAATAAGCTTCCATAGCAGAGGCTGGCCTTGTAGAATTTCAGAAAAATCAGTGGAAGAAGGGTGGTTTTTTTGGCCAAGTGTCTTTCTAGTGTCTCTCTCTCTCTCTCTCTCTCTCTCTCTCTCTCTCTCTCTCTCTCTCTCTCTCTCTCTCTCTCTGTGTGTGTGTGTGTGTGTGTGTGTGTGTGTGTTTGGACAAGTCATCAAGGAGGGGGATGATATTTGAAGGGCAAATGGCATCACTCTGGGACATCTAAAGGTCACATTTTGTAATTTTTGAGACATCTGTTGTATGAGGTGTTTGTGGGTTTTTTGGGGGGGGGCAGAATACCTGGGGGCTATGGGGTTCCCCGTGCTGCCACCTAAGCTACACTTTTCCCACTTCCATCCACCTTTCCAGGTTCCATCACCACCACCATTTGGCAGTATCAAATAAATGACAACCTTCCAGTAATGTTACAGAATGGAAGGCAGTGACCGGCTGTGAGGCTGATTCATCCCGGTCCTTTTCGGTAGGCTAAAGGATCATCTCACTTCATCTAAATCCTAGAACTGAGTGAATGAAGAGAGTTGCAGGAAAAGGGCTTTAGGGGCAGATGATCAACATCCTCTTAGAACTGCAGAGAGAGAAAGAACCCTATGGGTCACAGAATCCGACAGATGGCTGAATTGAACGCTCCCCCCTTGTGTAAAGTAATGGGTGAAGGCTCTTGGCAGTGAACATTAACAAACAGCTGGGCTCCTTCAGACCCCTAATTTGGCAGAAATTTATGGCTGTTTGCCAGCTTCATCATTTTAGACCGATCCCTGGGCTTTCAATGCTGCCTCAGTCTGCAGATTTAGATGATGAGAATGCTTATCTCCGATCCGGAAGATGCTTCACCAGTTGACTTCCACAGGTCAACTGAGGCATAGCAGCAAAGCCTGTCTGTTTCCCCTCTTCTCAGTTGGCAAAACTACCCCTTGGCTGGAATTATGCAATATTACAACAACAACAACAACAACAACAACAACAACAACAACAACAACAACAACAACAACAACAAAAGATGAAAGGCCGATGTAATATGGAAATATCATACTTTTTGTTATAATCCACTTCCTCTCCCTGCCTTTTGACATTGCTGGAATAACCGCAGACAAATAGCCTTCTTTAAACTGGATGGGCAAAGGATGAAAATGAGTGACAGCACCAGTCTGTGGAGTAACCAAAGGTTGGCATGTTTGAAATCAGGGTCCAAAGCTTGAACAGAAAGAAAGTTTTAAATAGAAACAAACCCAGGAGAGGCAGAGTTTTGATATCAATAAACAGACAAAAATCATTGAGAAAGTGTCCTTGATCCTATACACACACTGGATATTGATCCCTGCTTTCCCACAAACCTTAGACATAATGGGAGATGGGGAAATTCTGCCGGTTGCACCAATACTCCATATGGAGATAGGAACTTCAGTCATGCTCTGGTTCAACCTTTGCTCATAGTTTACACATCCTTTCTCCCTCTCCTCCTCAATTTTGGAACAGTTCTTCTTCTTCTTCTTCTTCTTCTTCTTCTTCTTCTTCTTCTTCTTCTTCTTCTTCTTCTTCTTCTTCTTCTTCTTCTTCTTCTTCTTCTTCTTCTTCTTCTGCTTCTGCTGCTGCTTCTTCTTTTTCTTCTTCTGCTTCTTCTTCTTCTTCTGCTTCTCCTCCTCCTCCTCCTCCTCCTCCTCATCTGTCCCACTTGATGGTGGAATCTGCTATTCTGTTTTTTGACCTTCACTTCACACTGTCATGGGTTAAGTCAGGATGAACCTGGGACAACTTCATATTGTTGTCAAGGGTGTTCATCCACCACTGTTTTGGTCGTCTCATTGGTAGGGATCTGCTGATCTCCAGGGTGAGGCCCTTTTTGGCCAGAGTTTCCTCATCGGCATGTAAGATGTCTGTGTACCAACGCAGTTGGGTTTTAGTCATTTTGCTGGCAATTGATGTGATGCTGTATTTAGATTGGATGTTATCATTGCACACACAATCCAGAGGACTGTTGAGTTTTACAAATGGCTAAGTGGTGTGTGAGAGACTAATAGTTAAGAATAGTACTTAAAACCTTGGAGGGAATTTGTCCCATTCCAGTGCTTTTGACTACAACTGCCACAACCAATAGTATTCTCCTTCCCAGCTGGAGGCTTTGTGAGTTGAAATCCAAAATACCTGGCACCGAAAAGTTCCACATCCTTGCCCTGAGATGAAAAAAATTACATTTTTGACTACAAATATTAGAAATTCAACTCTTAGAATTATTATTATTTTTTAAAGAAAGGAACCATTCCAATTTCCACCCCAACAGAAAGAAAAATAAGCTTACTTGTTGGTTTTTATAGCAGAAGGAAGGAAATATTGTTTGCTCTGGCTTCGGTGATGGTGGAACCTCACCAGGGTTGAACCCTTTCTTAAAACAGGATTGGACCAGTGCTGAGGGGAAAAGGTTGGTTGATAGCTGGAGCTTGGGGTGGAGGAAGAAAGATGTCCTTTTCTGTTTGGATTTAGCTGTTTTCTTGGCATTTTGTGGACAACAAAAGGTGTCCGATTATTCAAAAGGGCAATTAAAACACATTGTGATGCATCCGTCAGTCCCCGTGTGGTTTGAGCTGATAGCTTTCACAGAATCTGCTTTTTTTTACCTCAGTATCTTTGAGGTTTCAGGGGAAGAGGAGAAATGTCTTCTGAGTGGCTGCCGCCAGCTTGTGAAAACCAGCAATAAACCTCTCACTCCCACAGGGTGAGATGTCATACATACCAGCTTTCATGGCACTTCAAGCTTGTAGTGCCAAGAACGCGAAGCAAACTTCCAGATACACAGCCCACGCAAATTGCTTGTTACAAAGAGTAAGCTAAGAAGAGAATCCTTGTGTGCGTGGGAAAGGAGCTGCCTCACTCGCAGGCAGGACTTGGGCCCGCCTGATTCAGTAACGCCTGCACTCGCTGGCAGTCATCATCCTGGATTTGTATGCAAAGTCTGGCTTTGACCTACTGCTGAGCCAGGGACTTTGCTGAGCACGGCCTCCATATAAACCTGGTGCCTTTCTGTGATGGCCACAGGCCAGTCTGTTCATTAAACCACCCTGGCAAAGGGTTTTAAAAAGTTTTCTTTCTTTCTAAGTGGAGCTAAGAATGTTTAACCTGATGTGTATCTCCAGTGAGAATCTATGAGGAAATCTTCAGGTCAGCTTCGTCCCGACCGACCAGAGCCTCACTCTCCCTTTTGCTTTGGGTGGCCACTCCAAGGGAGGCTCGAAGGGTCTCTACCTGGAATCGGGCTTTCTCAGTGGCTGTCCTGGCTCTTTGGAATAAATTGCCGACGGACATCAGGCTGCTGGAGTCTCTGCCAGCCTTCAGGAGAGCGTTAAAGACCTGGATCTTTAGGGAAAGCTTTGAAGATCGTTGAGTGCACAACAGTTTGTTGTCAGTTGTTTCATATTGTCTGTCCCAGCCCTTTCTTGCCAGAGTCTGTGTTTATTGTAGGGCTGTTGTTGTTCTGGTTTTATCTTTTATTTGTTTTATTTTGTTTGGGGTTTGTCTTTTTGGGTAGTTGTTCATTTTGCAATTTGCTGTACACCACCCCGAGTTCCTGAGGGAAAGTCAGGCGGTTAACAAGTATAAAAAAAATAAACACACAAATAAACAAATAAATCACCCTCGTAATCCCCTTGTGGTCTGCTTATTTTGCTGTGAGCATTTCCCTATTGTCTGTTCCATTGTCCTTCCTTTCGTTTTGCTTCCCAACTGATCCATATTCCTCATCCTCCCCTCATTCCCACAGCACTTGCATCTCTTTGCGTTGCAGCGCATGCAAGATTTATAAATGAAATATTGTGGGGGAAACTCAGTCACAGTAGAATGAAATTACATCCCCATCACTCACCTGATTTGCTACTACCAGCCGCCCCACAGCATTCTGAGACCAGTACCTCAGCTGTCCAAAAGATGTTGTGAAACAACCTGCATTCCTTTCTAACACAGATTAGATTCTAACCCAGATCTTGCCAGGTTATTTTCTGGCATGGAAAAACACAGCCTCCACAGGCAGATACAGTGGATCCTTGTATTAACAAACGGTTTGTATAACATAAAATCTGTACAACATAAAAAATTCCGGAGATAGGGGAAATTTGCTTAACAGAATCACCTATGGGACGAATCCGTACAACATAAAAATGGTTGCAATTAGGGATTACTCTGTTTTGAATGCATTCCTATGGGAAATTTGTATAAAGGAAAATTTGCTTAACAGAATTTCATTTGGAATGAATTAATTCCTTTATACAAGGTACCAATGTACCTGTCTCACAGAGCTATCCAGGAGGAGCGACACATTGTAAGGAGTGCCAGATTTTTTGGGGGGGGTGGGGATAGGGGGAAGAAAAAGGACAACAAGCTGTTTTCCCCTTCTTTAATTTTTCCATTCTTTTCAAAGTCCCCACCCCGACCCCATGGCATCACAATTTCCAGAAACTTTACATATGTAGTTCAACCTCAGTGCCTCTGGTCTTCCCAGATCTTAAATGAAAACTGAGACAACCCAAATGTCTGTTTCAAGGACACTGGATATCCTCCCAAACTGGGCAAACGAATCTCACCCGGATAAGTTGGAGTTTTACGTCAGCTTTATTGAATAACATAGAAAGTTGACACAACACATAACAGAGAGACAGGAAGCCAGATGTTGGTACTGTCCATCTGGGGACTCAGATCCAGCAATACTAATAGTGATTGCAAAGATCAAAGACACCCAAATGAAGTGTGCTTCTTTTTTAAATACCTTTTTAGCCAGAGTCCAGAATCTTCCACAGCAGTTCCACTTAAGGGAGGTAGCTTGGCCCAGCTTGCTGTTACACTAATAATTGTTCCTTTTTCTTTACCTGATATGACCTAGAGGTCCTCTGAGGATGTCTCAAGTTATACTTGTAAAGTGACACTTCTTTGCTGATTCAACATCTTGTCACCTAAGTATTACTATAATTTCACAATTTTGCGGTTTCGCATCCTGGGAGATATTTTAGTCTTAGAGAATGCAGAAGTTGTCAGCAAGCCACTTCTGCTAGCTAACCCATAATGCTCTGATAGTTAACCCTAGAAAATACCTAACCTTTCAGACTATCAACCCTCAGACAGAAGTGGGAGTGACAGTGCTTCACGGCCTCGCAGGATGGGGTTGTGCGCTGTAGCTGCTCCCTTCTAGCCGGTGGTAGCAGCCAGGCTTGATTGAGCAGTGGACACCTCGTTTGAGAGATAGATGCTTTTCAGGTCCTGCCGAACTACCTCCCAGAAGCCTGGCAACTTTTCTTCAGAGGAACACAGGTGGACTTTCTGATTGCCAAGCATCTGACCTTGCAAAGATGGCAAGCCAAATCCACTCCTTCCATGAATCAGCCAACAGAAGAGGTCATTGCTCTTGCAACATTTGAATCGTGGAATGCTAACATTTGCTCCACACAAGGATGCATATGCAGGTAAGTGGGCATGAGGCATTGTTCACTTGAGGACGGAGTGTTGGTTCATTGGGGATGGAGCCTCTTTCCCCTGATCTTCTTTGTCCACATATATACAAATGTATCTAGCTGCAGTCTCCTGTTGTATATTTATTGCCAGAAGCACGTTTGGAAAGAAGCCAACGAAGCTGCCCTTCGGCCATAGCTTTTTGTCAGCTCGAAAAAGCGGATTGAAAGACTATTTAATCTACATTATGGTTCCGCCAAAGTGAGGGCTTCCTGCTCCCTCCGCGTGTTCAGTTCTCAGTGAAGATGTTAGTGGCCAAAAGGGCTTCCCCTCCCTTTTTTTGCCTCCTCTTTCTCCATTTCCTCCTCAGTTTGGGGATGAACAGGATATTGAATGGCACCTGCAATTTCCCTGAAAGGGGGGGGAGGAGGGAGGGAAGGGACAGAGAGAGAACTATGTGGGAGAAGTTGAACCATTCTGGTTTGTTTGCCCAGCACCCAGTCCTTGATGAATAAGATATGTTTGTGGTGTCATATACCTCTTTCCTCCAGTTTTTTTAAAAGAAATTCCTCATTTTTAACTCCCCAGGAGTTGGGGGCGTGTATTTAATTTGTGACAAGAAAAACGATGACAATCTTCACTTAAAGAATGACAGTGCATATTAAAAACAAGAAGCGAAGAACAAGCCTCTCTGAGAAATCACTAGGGGCCTTTTCACATGACCCCTAAGATCTGCTGGCCACTTAAATTCGGACCAGGGATCTTGGGGGTTCGTTGCTCTTCCTGCGTCCCCACCCCTCCGCACTTCCTTGATCCTGTGTGCGTGAGGGGAGGAAGGAAGAAAGAGAGGAAAAAATGCAGGCCCACCTCAGAAGCCGGTCGAAGCCCTGTCGTCCTGATTCCTTCTCTTCTGTTTTTTTTTTCCTCCCGCCCCTTCTCTTAAAGGGGCAGGAGGCAAAAAAAAAAAAAAACAGAAGCGAGGAGAGCCCCACACTCACCAGATTAAATCCGGACCTGGGGATTTTCACTCTTCTAGAGCAGGTACAAGAAACGTGCGCTGGGACGCGCTTAGGTGGACGTGGTCACACTTAATTTCCTGCAAACTCCGGAGCTGGTGGGGAAACAATTGTAAGCTCCGGAGCTGGGAGCCATTTGCTGCGGAGTTTAGGGGTCATGTACAAAGGGCCTAGGAAGACTACAAGCGAAAGATTCATTCTTATCAACTTCAAACAGAATGTTGTGCACACGCGCATGTGTGTGTGTGTTAAAATGAGGAATATATATATAAGAGGCCTAGATAGATAGATAGATAGATAGATAGATAGATAGATAGATAGATTGTGTGTGTGTGTGTGTGTGAGAGAGAGAGAGAGAGAGAGAGAGAGAGAGAGAGAGAGAGAGACAGAGACAGAGACAGAGACAGAGAGAGGCTGCATGATGAGTTTCCCAGAGTATAATGATAGCTGGGGATCTAATCATCAGGCATTATGGCATTGTGATGTGGTTTTTTTTGGTCCAGCAATTTGCTTAAATGATGGGTTAGTTTAATTGTTGCTTTAGTAGAAGCTGTCAGAAAAAAACTCCACAGCATTTCTAGCACTACAGGCTGGGAAAAACCAAATTATTTCATATGGATTAGATATTTACAATATAAATTGACTTAAAAACAAATAGATCAAACCTTTTACAAAAAAGAGAGAGACTAGTTTCATTTTATTAAGCAGTAGTGGCAGGGGAAATGGTTTTAAAATTTTCATACTTTAAAAAAAACTACTGCTACAATCTGTTGCTATATTACTGGATGTCTTATACTGAAAAGAGATAAATTGAAAAGCAAGCTTGCCGCTCAAAGTGTCTTAATATGCAAAATCAGGACATTTTGATTGTTATATAAGCCAAATAATAAGGACTTTCCCCCCTGAATACGTATGCCTTACACACACACACACACACACACACACACACACACACACACACACACAGAGAGAGAGAGAGAGAGAGAGAGAGAGAGAGAGAGAGAGAGAGAGAGAGAGAGAGAGAGAGAGAGAGAGAGAGAGAGAGCTATTCCAAATCTTGGTGTTTAATATTATGACTGGATCACTGACCAGAATCCAGTTCATATTATACCAGACTAGGTCCACTGCAATACATTTCAGTAGTACAGGCTAAGAAGCCACAAGTTGTGTGACTCAGAGCTCAACAGCAAATGCCTACCCCAACTTATTAACCAGTGGTGTTTTGCTGTTGCCATCAGGGGTAAGAATGGGTAGAATAAATGATAGGATTCTGGCACTGATTAAAATTACATTAGTTCAAACGCATTCATACGTTCTCCACAATACTGTCACATTTTTCAAAAAAGCTTCCAGTTTATGAATGTGGGATATTGTACAACTGTACCCATGATTCATAAAGCCAGGAAATGGCCTAATAGTGTTGCAAAATATTGTGCCCATGTTGTCAGCAAGATTTTTCTTTGCAGAACTTCACATAACAATATACAGCCTGAATATTGATAACACCAACGGCAGCAGTCAAGATGGTCTACAGCAGTGGTTCTCAACCTGTGCATCCCCAGATGTTCCTGGACTGCAGCTCCCAGAAACCCCTTCCAGCACAGTGAGTGGTGGAGCCTTCTGGGAGTTGCAGTCCAGGAACATCTGGGGACTCACAGGTTGAGAACCACTGGTCTACAGGATACCTTCTTGTGCTCTCTACCTTTCACAAAGTGATGCCACACAAGGGAAAAATCCCAAAATCTGACTCCTTTTCTTCATCAGTTAACCATGGCTCACCCAAACACAAAGTAATTGTCCAGACTGTTTCTCAATAAGTGCTCATGAGCTTGGTCCAATTCTTGAAGTGTGATGCAAGTCCATGAAAGCTTAGACTAAATGAAATGTGTTGGCTTTTAAGGTGTTACAAATGTCCTTGTTTTCCTCAGTAAATGAATTTAGAATTGCAATCACAGCCTTTTGAATGTGTATAAATTTGAGTTTATAGCTAGCAGTACAGATCAGTAAATATATATAGTTGGATGAATCTGCCTGCCTAGTTGGATGAATCTGCCTGCCTACAGGACAATGTGTACAGAAACATTTTGAAAACAGCAGCAGTAGCAGTAGCAGTGGTAACATAAACAGAAACTTCAAAGCAAATGTGGAAATAGAAAGACAATTTTAGTTCATATACTTATTTTTGAAGCATGAATTAAATCAGCTCATATTTTAAAAGGGTGCAAAAAGAATACCCCCCTCCAGTCCCCATGAATGTGATATGAAACATACACTCACAGGAACAAACCTGAAGGTTGTTGGATGCAAGTTTCTCTCAGGTTGGGTTTGAAAGAAGAAGCCAGGTTGGTGTTTGCAAGACCAAGCAGCTTGCCAGATGATTTGAAAGGAATGAATCATATTAAGCCGGTTCCAAGCATAAAGAAGAGCCAGTCCCTTGCCCATCTCCCCAAATTTCCCAAAGATGAGGACACTAGTAAAAAAGAAGCTAAAAGGGAAATTGAGAGAGTCCAAACACTCTCAAAAGTCATGGAGGCTGCTCACAAAAACCATAACAGAGGCCCAATTGGAATGCATACTCAAAAGGGAAAAGGACATTACCAGGTCCAAGAGGACTCCAATGTGGCTTACAGGAGCTGTTCAGGAAGTGATCAAAAGCAAGAAAAGCCCATTTAGAAGAATGGAAGGCTTGTCCAAATGAGGACAACAGGCAAAATCATAAATCCTGGCAGAACAAATGCAAGGCAACAATCAGGAAAGCAAAGCAAGACTTTGGGGAGTATATAGCTAAAACAAAACACTCAAAGAAATAACAAGGAGTTAGTTAAGTAAATTAGAAGAACCCAACTAGGAAGGCCATTGGACCATTAGACGACAATGGAAGGCAAGGCATTATTAAAGAGGAAACAGAGATTGCAGAGAGACTCAATGAAGTCTTTGGTTCAGTATTAACTGAAGAAAACAGAGACCACATGCCCCAAACAGAGCCTATCTTCGTAGGGAGGGAAACCAAAGAATTAAGCCAGATAGAAATAACCAGAGGGGAGGTCCTTGCATGCCTTGTTAAACTAAATGTTAACAAGTCACCAGGACCAGATGGCATCCATCCATGAGTTCTCAAGGAACTTAAAGATGAAATTGCTGATGTCCTAGCCAAATATATATAATCATTCCCTCAAATCAGGTGTTGTGCCTGATGACTGGAAGGTAGTGAATGTAACACTAATCTTCAAAAAAGGATCCAGAGGTGATCCAGGAAATTACTGACCTGTCAGTTTGACATGTGTCCCAGGTAAAGTGATGGAAACCATCCTAAAAGATAAAATTAATAACCACATAGAAGCGAAGGCGCTGCTGAAGGAGAGCCAACATGGCTTCTGCAAGGGCAAATCATGCCTCACTAATCTGTTGGAACTTTTGAGAGTGTTAACAAGCATGTGGATAAGGGAGATCAAGTTGACATTGTTTATCTGGACTTTCAGAAGGCTTTTGACAAGGTCCTGCACCAAAGGCTCTTGAATAATCTTGCCAGTCATGGAATCAAGGGACAGGTCTTGCCCTGGATCAGCATCTGGCTAAGGGACAGGAAACAGAAGGTAGCACTAAATGGACATTTCTCCAAGTGGAGGGAGGCAAAGAGTGGGGTCTGCCAAGGTTCAGTACTGGGACCCCTGCTTTTCAACCTCTTCATAAATTATCCAGAAGTAGGAGTAAATAACAATGAAGCCAAATTGGCCAGCGACATTAAATTATACAGGTTAGTAAAATCTGAGAGAGATTGTAAGGAGCTCCAGAGGGATTTCTTGACACTGGGGGCGTGGGCAAATCAGTGGCAAATGAGCTTCAACATTAGTAAGTGCAGAGTCATGCTCATTGGGGCAAAAAGCCTCATTTATGTTTATATACTGATGGAGTCTGAACTCGCTGCAACATACCAGAAAAGTTCCTCATGTTGTGGAACCACTGTGATAATGTGACCTTTACATAGCCAGAACATTGGGAATCAAATAAGTGGCATAAGGAAAAAGGATGTTAAGGACCTAGGTCACAAGGAGATACCAAAAGGTTTCAGATGAGAAGAAACACTGATGTTATGACTAGGAATGGAAGGGGAAAAAAACATACATGGAGAGCATTTTCTTTAAAAATTCAAGTTCAGTTGTGTACTGCCTCAACATCAATACAGAGCAACAGGTTTAGACACAATGCAGTCATGTTCCAAGTCCTTAGGGAGAGCAGCACCAAGTATAATATGCATAACATTCTGTCTGAAGTTGATGAGAACGAATCCTTCACTTGTAGTCTTCCTGGTGATTTCTCAGAGAGACTTGTTCTTCGCTTCTTCTTGTTTTTAATATGCACATATGCACTGTCATTCTTTTAAGTGAAGTTTGTCATCATTTTCCTTGTCACAATTTAAATACCGCACCAACCCCTGGGGAGAGGGGCAACCCAGCTCTGGTGGTGTTGACTGCATGTGTTATCTTCACAGTGGTGACAAGGCTGGCACTGAAGAGAGTTAAGTTGCTCCTTTGGCTTCCTCTGACATGGAGGTGGGGAAAGAAAGCAGGCATTTGGGGGGAATAAGTATTGTCCTCCTCTTCTCCCTTTCCTCTGAAGGAAATGCTGCAGCAGGACTGTGACATAGAGGATTGTAGTACATTCGGAAGTAAGGAGAGTGTGCCATCCGCTGAGGCTGGGATGGAAAAAGAGAAAGAAAATGACAAGGAATGTATAACGGATGAAAAAAAGGAAGAATGGAAAAAAGAAGAATGTAAAGGGTTAAATACAGATGTGATGGTGGAAGGAATGTGGGATTTATGACAAGGAGATGGACGTATGGGATAAGGTGGTTTGGCAGGAGGAGGGACTAGTGAGAGGGATGCTCAAGGTGGGGGTACAGACTGACAGTTGGAAGACGGTTGAGGGAGAAGGATGGAAGGAGAGGGAGAAGATCTCATGTGGGGACCATGGTGCTTGGAAAGTCCCACTGAGAGACAACCTCCCTAATCAGCCGTGTCGGGAGGTACCCCATTGGGCATGACACTCTTGCTGCGGCACCATTTGCCTGGGAGTGGAGAGGCTGCCCACTTGGGAGACAGACAAATTCCACAGCTATGGGAGACATTGTTTTTAGAGTTGAAACGGCCAGACATACAAGATGTTAACGACAATTTTGTTTGCTGGAGGAGAGTCTTGAGAGTCCCCTGGACTGCAAGGAGATCAAACCTATCCACCCTGAAAGAAATCAACCCCGAATGTTCACTGGAAGGACAGATTTTGAAGCTGAGGCTGCATTACTTTGGCCACCTCATGAGGAAAGAAGAGTCCTTGGAAAAGTCCCTGATGTAGGGAAATATTGAAGGCAAAAGGAAAAGAGGACGACAGAGAATGAGATGGTTGGACGGTGTCATCGATGCAACCAATATGGATTTGACAAAACTCTGGGAGGCAGTGGAAAATAGGAAGGCCTGGCGAGCTCTGGTCCATGAGGTCACAAAGAGTCAGACACGACTGAACGACTGAACAACAACACTCAAGAACATGTACCAGAGGGGGAGAAAAGGAGTTTTATTGTTTGAATCGTTTGAAAATAAAAGTTCTTTGAATGTTAGATCTGGCTCCATCATCAATCCATTGCAAAATAGCCATCTGAACGAAAGACATAATGAACCCACTCACAAGGACGCAGTGATGGCTGCAGGCAATGGCAGAGCCCCTGGCTTTCACAATGTAATGGAGTCTGTTTTCTTGCCCTTTGCTCTTCTAATCCTAATCTGTAGCCCGTTAGGCTCTCTCCTTCCAGCATTTCCTCCAGACGGCCTCTTCCGACACATTTGTCAAAGAGATGGTTTTGAACTTCTTTTTGCTATTAAAACAATGGCTCAAAAGAGGAAAGGGATCTTGAACCCTTCCGGGTCTAAGGTTTTGGGACTCAGGAGCTATTTGGTAGATGGGGAATGTAAATGAAAGGGGTTGGCTCCTGCAGTGACATCTGATTTTATAATTGTACACATTTTTTATTCCTCATGAGGATGGGGAACATCATGTATGATGCTGCAGACTACAGGTCCCAGCATCCTTGATCAATGCCTAACTCCCTCTGGCTGATGTGAGTTACAGTCCAACATCATTAGGATAGCTAAAGAGACACATATAAAGAACCATTTACATGAAAATGGTCACCTGAAGTGCCACAGAAATATGTATATAGGGATTTTGCTCTCCCACTGTTTTCCCCTTGTTTCGGACAATAGCAACATTGTGTGGATGTTTTTCTCTAAAATTAGGCTATTAGGATCCCTGCAGTAGCTATTGGAAGGGATGTTTTTGGATGTTAAAGCTGGGAAACCTCAGCTAGTTTGTCTAGTGGACAGGGATTCTGGAAAGCTAATTTAAAACATCCAAAGAGTCAAGCAAACATACTTCATTATGGTCAAAATAGCACTAAATAAATAATGCAATAAGGAATACAACAGAAATATGAAATATACAGCATGCATAACGCTGCAGTTGTATAATACACCAGTTGTGCTGCATCTATCTATCTATCTATCTATCTATCTATCTATCTATCTATCTATCTATCTATCTATCTATCTATCTATCTATCTGTCTGTCTGTCTGTCTGTCTGTCTGTCTGTCTGTCTGTCTGTCTGTCTCTGCAACATGACCTTGTGTAATGGCAAAGAGTTTTGTGTGTGTGTGTGTGTGTGTGTGTGTGTGTGTGTGTGTGTGTGTGTGTGTGTGTGTACAGGGGCTTACAGAGTTGACACAGTGATACAGATGACAGTTCATTCTTCTTATTGAGGAACAAAAGGAAAGTCACATTAACTGTGGCCCTTGCAAACATAAGGGAATACAGTTTAAGAATGCCTTGGTTAAAGGAAAAGTTGGCTTAAGACAAGCAATTATTGGAAATCGGGACACCTTGGTTTAAGAATTTTTTTCAGTGGAATGCTCTGGTTAAAGTCCCCCTCCCCAAAGGCATTAAAAGATGTGTGATGTTTGCATGGTGAAAAGAATGGGGTTGCCTCGGTTTCAGAAATTTTTAGATGCAATGCCCCAGTTTGCCTTTTTTTTCTGTCCTCCAGAACGAATTAATTGGGTTTTAATGCATTCCTATGGGAAACTGCATTTCAGTTTAAGAATTTTTCACAATACAAAATGGCCCAGAAAATGGATTAATTACTTAAACTGAGGTACTGTACCACTCTACTTGCAACTGAGTTTGTTGCCTTTAGAAAATCACAGGGTTTGCTAAATCTAGAGTTAAAAGTCACATCTCCACTTCAGCCAAGAAGGATACAGTCACCTCCCTTCTTGTGGAAGGCATCTTCAGAAGGCCTGTTGCAGCAGACGGTCATTAGGCCTGGAAACATCGCCCTTTCAGATATTTTCAAATTTTGGCCGGGCCGATGGTGATGGGTTGATGAGAATGGCAGCAGTTCACCAGTATCTACAGGGCCGAAGGCTTTCCTTCCTTGTTGTAGTGATGTAGCAATTGCTTTGAAAATGAAGGCCTCTCAAGTCAAACAGTAGAAGTGGAGGCAGGAGTTTGAGGACTGGACTTCCAACCAGGGAGAAACTAATGTGTTCCTTTCCTTTTCTTCTAGATATATGGACTTTTCAATTCTCAAGTTGTTTCTATCACAAGTATGAAGAACACTGAAGGTTCTAATTTTTTTAAGGCCTCATTAAAACAGAGCAACACACCTAGCCAGTTATATGGAATTGTTGCAATTGGTACACCTTTAAAACCAAGATGCCCATGTCATACTTGCCTGTTACATTTTTTTTTTAATAAACAGAGAGCCTATTAAAAAGGAAATGAATTCCATTGACATGTAACTGAATTGACAAAACTTGAACCTGGATTTTTACCAGTGTTCTCAAAATGGTATGTTCAGAAGGGCAGAGTTTTAAGCTTTGGAATCTCCTAAATTCCTTTTCTTTAAACTTCAACTCTTTCTTGTTAGGAAGAAATATGCCACAATATGAAAAGAAAGAAAGAAAGAAAGAAAGAAAGAAAGAAAGAAAGAAAGAAAGAAAGAAAGAAAGAAAGAAAGAAAGAAAGAAATCTTCATGAAAAATACAATTTGAAGGGAATTCTCACTCATCCCGAGGCCCCACCATCTCTATTTAGGATGCAAACATTATTTGGGGAGAGAGAGGAGGATTTATCAAGACTGCACCATTAAGTGGGGCTACTAAACCCCTCTCCTCACGTCATTTTCTCCAGTGGGAAACACACCCATGAATGTGTGGTTAGGGAGACAAGAGGGAAACATCTTTTACTCACACTTTTCTTTTCCTGACTCCAGTTAATAACATTGTACTGTATTAATTTATTGTCTGTAGCCACAGGCCATTATGGACAAAGCAGAGGACGAATAACAAAATGTTTGTAAGTGCGATATATGTGTCAACTATTTTTACAATTCTCACCTGACTGGCACCACGGTGGAATTTTAAGCAGTCTCAAAGACATTCGTAATCTCTCCAGGAGCTCTTCTGAATCACCTTCGCTGCGATAGGAAAAAAGAGTTGCATTATGCGAAGCCCTTTTAAGAATATCCTTCAAAAGAAAGACCATCTCATGTCCTTGTCTGTCTGCTGGCTTTGATAGATAATAAAGCAGACATCTCTGTCCGGGAGATGTGTGCAATGGGCAGGAGAGGAGATAATAGCTAACAGCATCCTCAAGGGTGGGTGAGGGACTTCCATGGGGGACCAGCTGGGATGAAAGGGGTAGCCCTCTCTTGGCAGGCTTGCTGGCATGACCACTCCACCCCCATCCCCGCCACTGGGCCTGCCAGTGAGTCTAAAGAAAAACACCTGGAAGATCCACTGACAGACCTCCCACACAGTGATGCAGTGCTGAATGTTGAAGTACAGATAAGATGCTAATCATGATGGTGCCTGTCACACATTTGTGTGTGTGTGTGTGTGTGTCCATGTATATAAACAAACACATAATCTCTGTCTCTCTGTGTATATGTACATGTATATGTAGTATACATATATGTATATGTATATGCATATGTATATGTAAACATTATGTTGATATCAGGCCTGCCCAACAGGTAGACCGGGGGCTACCAGTAGCCCGTGAAGGGTTCAAAAGTAGCCCACCAGCCATCCATTAAAAATGTGATTGGATAAGTTCTCCATCTCTACCTCCCAAGGACCACCACTGCCCCAGCAAAGCTCTGGGTCTGCCAACCCACTGTCTCAGCCAAGTGGGGCAGTTCAAGGGCTATGGCACAGTCCCCTGCTCTCCCTACTAGCCAAATGATCGATGTGCCACTGTCTCGTGACCAATTGAGTTGTTGGTGCAGAGCGGAGGAAGGGGAGTGGAGGGGAGGGGAGGGGACAGTGAGGGGCAGGGTCATGGGCGTGCCCACCTCCTTTGCATGGTGACGTCCCCCTCTTCTCCCCCCCTTGGAGAATTCCTTCTTCCCATCCTTCCACCCATCCATCCATCTCCTCCTCCTGCCACCCCCACAGCTGCCTCACAAAGACTGTGACCTGCTGCTCCTCCTGCTCCCCTTCTGAGCCACTCCCTCCTCCTTGCGCCGCCGTGGCGATGTGATTGCCCCGTTCCTGGCTTGGCCCATCCCAGCTGCACAGAGAACATGGCAGAAGTGATTGAGAGCTATGGGCTGCAGCAGCAATGCCAGCGAGGGGGCTGGAAGGGAGAAGGGGGAAAACAGGAGGAGAAGTAGAGTCAAGTGAGGCCCCAGGTGGGTTGGGAGGGAAAATGCACCTTTTAAAAAAAGTCTTCCAGCAGTCCGGGCAAGCGGCAGGGGCGATCTGCTCTACTTACAATTTATTTTATTTATGAGCATATGCTCAGAACAGATAAAATTGATAAGTAGAGGTTTTAGTGTAGTTGCCCTCAGGCACTTTCGTCCAGAAAAAGTAGACCTCGGCCTGTTCAGAGTTGGACAGCCCTGTGATATATCATGCACCATCACAATTAGCATATTAGCTACATAGACCATGTGTCATCTTGATTAGCATCTTATTTACACATCTACATATACAGAGGAAGAAACAGGTTTGGGGAATATTCCCCTCTAACAGGAGCAAGTCTTTTGTAAAGCAAATGGGTCTTTAGTCCACGTTTGAAACCAAACCAAACCAAACCAAACCTTTGATACTAGCAATATCCCTTCCTTCCCTCTCCGACTGCTGTAGAGAATTCAGCTAAGCTCAGAGGGAGCAGGAAAGGTTCAGGGTCAACTTGTCTGGGTGCTGTGACACTATAAGCCAGTGATGGCAAACCTTTGGCACTCCAGGTGTTTTGGAACACAACTCCCAGAATTCCAAGCCTTTATTGCCAATCACAAAGGACTGTGGGAGTTGTGGTCCAAAATATTTGGAGTGCCAAAGGTTTGCCACAATTGCTATAAGCCACGGCTTTGCTATGCCACTGCTTTCATATCATGCCTGGTTTAGCCTTCAGGTATGAAAATGTGAAATCAGTTAGAATGTTACATTTAATGACATACCCATAAATTGGTCCCATAACATAACAGGAAGTTATTAAAAACAACATCAAAGTGTTCCTAAGGAGGTAGATAACTGCACCCTGCATCCCTTTTAAACAATGTCTATGGATAGAAATCCATGCTATACATTAAAGTAACTGTATAGAGTTTCTTGGTTATCGAGGTCGAAGATTCTGCCTTTATGTTTATACAATGGACTTTGTCCTGAAAGCTCAAGCACACAGCTTGATCCTTGAGTGCTCTGAAATGGGAAGTTCTAAATAATGTGGTACCTCTAAATAGGAAATTAATTCGTTCTTCCCAACGCTTCATAACTTGGAAATTTTCATATCTTGATCTGAATGGCGTGCAATGCATGATGGGAATTGAAATCTTCTGCAAAATTTTTGTATCTTGAGCTTCCCCATAGAGAATTTTCATATTTTGAGTTTTTATGGAAGTTTTTTTTGGAAGACTTCCATTCGGGATGGACTTCCTTTCATATCATTTTTTTATAACTAGAGACCATCATAGCTAGAGGTATTACTGTACAGTATTAGGAATGCCAATGCCCAGTAATGGTGGAGTATCCATCTCTCTCTCTCTCTCTCTCTCTCTCTCTCTCTCTCTCTCTCTCTCTCTCTCTGAGAGAATTAGAAAGTATGGAATGAGAGGTGGGACATTAGGTGAAGCCTTAAGGGGCCCTACAAGCACAGATGGAAGCAGAGGAACACCCCTCTAAGAGGCCTTCTTTTCCAGTAGCAAACAACTCAGCTGGGTTGCACTCAAAAATTTTCTGCGGAGGACAAGTTGTTACTGTACTCTTTGCCCCCAGTTCTCTGTTTGAGTCAAGGTAGAAACAGAGCTCATTGTTTCTGAGCTCAGTGGTTCTGCTGAAAACTCTACTTTTCAGCAATGGGGGATTTGAGTCATGGGACTCGCCATCAAGTCAGACTTTAAGGCCGCGGTCTCACCAGTGTTTTCTGCACATTTTTGCTGCGACGAACTGCACAGTAAAATATCGTGCCCTAACCACGAAGGGAAATAATTTGGTGCCCCGACTGACCATGCCCCCGGAAGTGCACTTTCACCAAAGTTTTTTAAACCACCGCTAGGGGTTGGTTTTAAAAAAACTCTTAAAGATGCGCAGTTCTTTTGCTACTCTAGCGAGGTGCAACCCCAGAAAATACGCAGTAATTAGCTTTGTACCCCTTTTCTTGCCACTTCCTGCAACGGAGACTTAGAAAATTGACCCAGAAAAAAAGGGAGAAGATGTGCAGTAAGCAAGGAGAGACGGGCACAGAGCAGTAAAATACTACCCTGTTGACAGGACACTAACTGCGCATCAAACACCACATGACTGCCCGAAAAAAAACTATGCATCAAATTAAGATGCACAGAAAACTTTAGTGAGACTGCTGCCTAAGTCGCCCTGGGGATTCGACTTGGACTCGGCTTAGGTTTTGTATTCCAATGACTTGAACTTGACTCGCAGCTTGGAACCACCCACCTTCCCCCTTTTCTGGAAGGAGAAAGCTTGTTTTTAATAGGGACTCGGATTTGGGACTCAGGGCTTGGTACCAAAGACTCGACCTGGGGCTTGGGACTTGCTAAAATCCTTGCTTCACTTATTGGGAATAACTCTGCTCTGTCTTGCAAGGGAGAGTTTCATGATTGTGAGATACGCCACGGGGTCCCTGTGAACTTGCTTCGGCAAACAGATAGACACAGAAACTTCAGACCCGTTTTCAGCTGAAGGATTGCACTGTGGTTGATGTTTTACCCAGCTGAAGAACTGGGAGAGAGGGAACAGCTTCAGCACCAGTATTTATTTATTTATTTATTTATTTATTTATTTATTTATTTATTTATTGCACTTATATCCCGTCCATCTTCCCGGAGGAACTCTGGGCAGCTTCTAATAGACAACCGGACAATAGTCATCAGTACAAATATCCAGTAAACAAATTCAATAGACTATA
The DNA here is from genome assembly GCA_037367245.1 of Phrynocephalus guinanensis. Classification (NCBI taxonomy): domain Eukaryota; kingdom Metazoa; phylum Chordata; class Lepidosauria; order Squamata; family Agamidae; genus Phrynocephalus; species Phrynocephalus guinanensis. The sequence goes on along the minus strand of CM074733.1, from coordinate 14,604,981 downwards.
AATACAATAACAATCAAGGAAAAATTAAAAAAACTTCAGGCACCCTAACCATGCTAGCAAAAAGGCTCAATAGTCGCACAGCTAACTTTCAGACTAAGCAAAGATGGCAAATGACGAGGGAAAAAATGACGTTGAGCGCACAACTCGGGTTGATTTAAACAGTATACCTGGACTTCCTTGAGTGGAAGAATCAATGAGTGGAAGCTTTAATCAGAAATTAAATTTGTCCTCCCAATTAATTGGGGAGGCTGAGACTGATGAGCACATTTGATCGAGGTGCCGCCCCCTTCCTGCCTGCCTCTGTCAAGTTTGATGGAAAAGCAACTGAATGATTGTTTTCCTTTCCCCTTCGTCAGTCAGCAGATATCTGGCATGCGAGAGTGAACCACCATGACTCTCCTTCTAGCTATGAGAACCTCAAGGCAGCCCAAATGGATGGGCCTCAGATGGAATCACTATCAATGAAAACCTGGACAATGCACAGTCCTAATAGGAACTGAAGCCATTTCGACTCAGGCAGTGCTCTCTGTGCTTTCAGAGGGATAGGTTGCTGGAAGTGACAAGAAAGGTGAAGAGACACTCACGAATTTGCAATATTACTCCACAGTTCTGGTCCCAAGGTAACCAAAGTCAATGCCAAAGTCTATAGTAGGATATAACAGACAGTGCTTAGAGGAGCAAAGGCTGTCCTCCACCAAAGTGAGAGAGCAGGCTAAGGGTATGATCCTACCATAGCTTGCATTTTGGACCTCATCTGGCATGGTTCGGGGTGAGCTATTTCCAGGTGATGACACCACACACAGCAGAAAGAGCTTCAGACTCATCCAATTCACACCCAAACTGGACATTTTTTGGTCCAGCTGTAAGGCTATTGCTTTTTAGGGGCAAGCTGGCGAGATTCCCTGGCAGATTTATGGGAATTCCCTGACAGCAAAGCTACCCTTTTGGATGCTGTCAGGCATGTGTCTTTCTCACTACTTGTTTGCACCCGGAGTCAGATGTGGGCAATAGAGATGGGTACGAAATGAACTTTTAGTCCATTTTGTTATTCATTATTTGTTTCATTACCTAACGAAACAAATAACAAACCCCAGAGTAAATTTAGAATGAACCAAACCGAACCGAAAAAAATTGGTTCGGTTCGGTTCGTTAAGGGGGGGGCGGATACGTCTCCTACCTGGTGCTGGTCTTCCTGGTCCAGTCTTCCTGGCTTCAGGGACAGCGACCAGGAACAAAAAAAAAAAAAAGCTGACGGCCTGTAGTGCGGGCCACGTGGTCGGCAGTAAAAATCAAAAAATCAAAATGAAAATAAAGTAAAAAAAGGAGTGCTGACCCAGTCCCAGGAGTGGCTGGGTGGGCACCCTAAAATAAAGAAAAAAAACCCAAAACCAGCACCGACCGGGCCCCAGGGGCCGCACAGTCAGCACTTGAAGGGGGGGAAAAAAGCCCTGCACTACAGCTGTAGCATGGGGGCAGGAACCTGGAAGTTAAAAAAAAAGAGACAGTGGTTGGACTGTCTACCATCGCCCAGCCCGGCTGCAGCCAGGGCTCCAAAGGTGGTGGTAGATAGTCCCACTGCTGCCTCTGGAGCTCTGGCTACAGCTGAGCTGAGTGGCAGTAGACAGTCCCACCACTGCCTCTGGAGCTCTCGCCACAGCCAGGGCTCCGTAGGCGCTGGTGGGACTGTCTACTGCAGCCCGGCCCATCTGTGACCAGGGCTCCGTTGGCAGAAGTAGACAGTCCCACCACTGCCTCTGGAGCTCCAGCTGTGGCCAGGACTCCATAGGCGGCAGGATGATCTACTGCCACCCGAACAGGTTCGGATTTGTATGAATTTTTTAAAAAAACCATACGAACCCAAACCGAACCGAACTGAGGGTGGGCCCGAACCAGACGAACCCGAACCATGGGTTTTCTGGTTCGTGCCCATCTCTAGTGGGCAAGTTCCTTGTGCATTACTCTGGATCCCTGGGATCCACTAGGGGGATCCTTAAAAAAGAAAATCACGTGTCCATGGCTTCATGCATGTAACAGCAATCACAGATGCCATGGCCTCATGTACAGGGGTTGGCTCTGTGCCACCTTGCCTGTTCCTTGTGGAACCGCTGGCATGAGCAGGCATGTGAGAAGGATTCTGTCTGGACCTCTTTAATCATGGCTACGGCTGTGACTGTTGTGATTGCCCTAATGTATGTGGCAACGTGAGCAGCATATGGCCCAGAACTTTAATTCCAGTTATAAAAACTGTAGATGTCTATCCTCTCTCAAGAGACATCCTCCTATCAATCGCTCACATAATGAATTTCTGTTTAATAAAGATGATGCCAGGTACCCATCTGTGTAGCTGGCTCAAGGTTCACTCAGCCTTCCATCCTTCCAAGGCTGGTAAATTTCCAGAGGAGGGCAATGTGTAGCTTCCGTAATTCATTTGCAAACTGCCGAGAGAGTGCTTTATGCACTATAGGTTGGTATTGGTATATAAGCAGCATGCATTGCTTTGCATGTTTTGCTTAGTCCTTCTTTTCACACTTTGCACACACACCACCTTTTGGGGCACTTTCAGTAAACTGTTCCCTATCTCTGCACCAAACACAGAGGACCACCACCTCCTTACCATAGAGAGTGGTGGTGCATCATTAATCTAAGGGGGGGAAAAGCAGACTTGGACATTCCCACTGTAGACTTCACTGAATTTGACAACCCCCATGGTGCTAAACTCAAGGCCCTCAGAGAAAGTAGAAAAACCACTGTCAATATATAGTGTATGTTACTAGAGAGTGTATGTATACAAGAATGTATGAGCTCTCTTAATTTCATGAAAGACCATGTGCAACCAATCAGATTGTGTCCAGAGTCACTCAATAGGTGCTTAGAGGATTAACTGTCAGATATAAGAAAAAAAAAAGGTCAGTTGATATGAGGCTTGTCTGCTGATACCTTAATTTTTCAGTTAGGGATGTTTACTCAACTGCTATGTTGTGTGCTGTTAGTATGGTTGTTACTAGTCTGTTAGTAAGGAAGATGTTAAGAAACTGGTAAGTGTCTGTTGAAAAACTGTCATAAGCAGACTGTCAAGAGAAATAAGCAACCATGGACTGAGAGGAGAAAAAAACCTGGAAATGTGGAAAAGAAAGACCTACTACCTGATGTGTGTATGCGTGTTTGTCTGAGTCATGGCACCATCAGCTATGGGAATGGGGGCAGACCTCCATTTTATAGGCAAAGCTCCTTCCCTCCTTCCCATCCACAAGAATGATGCTCAGAGAAAATATATTTTGGACATGGGAAGATGTCCTCTTAATGCATCCCAGTTATTTATTTATTATTTATTTTATTTTAGAGTATTTTTACCCTCCCTTTCTCCTTGGAAACGTCATACAGTAATGAGGGGCAATATACAGTCCAGTACAATTAAGAGATGTTCAAGTACTGAGAACAGGGAATTGAGGGACATCTTACAGCATTAAAAGACAACATTACGTTAAAGCTACAAGAGAGCACGAGCAGTTAAAAAGAGAGTAAAATTCCATGTAAAAGTTATGAGTGATGGAAACTAACATTGAAAACATAGTGTCAATGTAATCACACAAGGTTATCAGTGGTTATAAACACAAAGTCTATGTGATCAGATAGAATCATATAAAAGACACAGAATAGGCAATCCATCATTCAGGGAAAGCTTGCCTGAAGAGAAAGGTCTTTGTCTGTTTCCAGAAAGACATCAGAGATGGGGCAGTCCTGGCCTCTAGAGGGAGGGAGTTCCAGAGTCTGGGCGCAGCATCCGAGAAGGCCCTTTCATGGGTTCCCAGGAGATGTACTTGTGAGGTTGGCGGGATGGAGAGAAAGGCCTCTCCTGATGACCTTAACACCCGAGAAGTTTCATACTGTGAGATTCGATCTTTGAAGTATCTAGGACCCAGGCCGTACAATGCTTTGCAGGTTAACATTAGCACTTTGAATTATGCCCGATAGCTGATTGTTAACTAGTGGAGCTGCTTTAATAGGGGTGTAATATGATCTCTGTTTCCCACCCCAGTCAGCAATCTGGCTGCTGCATTTTGGACCCGTTGAAGTTTCCTGAGACTTTTCATTGGTAGCCCCACATAGAGCGCATTACAGTAGTCTAGCCGGGACGTCACTAGGGCATGTGTCACTGTGGCCAGAGCTGGTTTCTCAAGAAACGGGTGTAACTTGCATACTACCCTTAATTGTGCAAATGCTTTCCTGGCCACAGCTGTGACCTGAGCATCCAGGCTCAAGGATGAGTCCAGGAGCATCCCCAAGCTGCATACCTCTTTTTTTCAATTGGAGGGTGACCCCATTCAGTACAGGTTGCATCCTTATTGCTTGTTCTCCCTTTTGACTGACCAGAAGCACCTCTGTCTTGTCTGGGCTAGTTTCACTTTGTTCATACTCATCCAGTTCATTACTGCAGCTGAACACTCATGTAAAGTTGAGATAGCAGCTCCCTCAGAATCTGGAGGTGACAAGAGGTAGAGCTGGGTGTCCTCAGCATACTGGTGGCACTTAACCCCCAAAGTCCCCATAATCTCCTCCAGTAATTTCATATATTTCAGAGAGTCAAGTCAGGAGGATGCCATGGTCTATTGTGTCAAAAGTAGCTGAGAGGTCTAGTGTAAAACCAAAAGGGACACAGATCCCCTATCCATTTCCCTATGTAAGTCATCTACCAATGCAACCAGGGTCATCTCTGTCCCATAGCCAGCCATGAAGCCAGATTGAAATGGATCCTGGTAGTTTATGTCATCCAGGAACCTCTGGACCTGAGAGGCCACAACCCTCCAAGAATTTTCTCCAAGAATGGGATTTTCGATATTGGTCTGTTGAGTCCATGGAGCTAGCTTCCAGAAAACCACCAGATTCAAGTTCCCAATAAGGTCTGATGCAAGAGAGTTTCATTAAAGTTGTTCATTTAATGGCTAAGAAAGGAACCACAAACCCTGCCTTGAGAGGCAATAGACAAGGATCTGCCCTGAGGAGCAGGGTCCAGGGTGCTTTATAGGTTCTGATGCACAAGAAGGGATGCAGGATACAAAGAGGAGGCACACAGTAGGGAGGCTCAAACAAAGGTGTAAGTTTCAGTTATACAAAGGGATACAAAATTAACCAATGGTGTGAGTTTCCAGTATACAAAACTGACAAATGGCGTGAGCTTCAGGTAAACAAAGAAATTTAAACTAATCAATAGTGTGAGCATCAAGGATACAAAACTGATACATGTAGCTCCAGGTAAACAAGGAAATACAAAATAAACCAATAGTGTGAGTATCAAGGACACAAGATTGACAAATGGTGTGGCTCCGGGTAAACAAAGAAATACAGGGTGGATCAATAGCCTTAAAGGCAGACTGTATCTAGATATAAAGTTAATTGTAACATTTGTAAGAGCTGCTTTGTTATCTCTTATTCTAGTTGTTATCTGTTCTTCTGTAGCATGGTGACAGAAGGAAGGGGAAGAAAGAAAGGAGTGAGACAAAGGAGACGGAATGGGGAGAAGAGGGGAAACCAGGAGGGAGACAGAAGGAAGGTTTCTTTAGCCAGGCGGGGTTGTTGCCTCTTCCCCAGCCAAGCTCCTAACTTGGAACAAAATTACAGGAGTCCACAATATTTCCCAGCCAGTGTTTTGTGTTTTGAGGAGAAATCGTGGTATTCCTCTCCCAATCGGCAAGGCAAGAGTGGCTCACGCTGCAATATTCTAGATTATTATTAATTGAGCAAGGCATGATTATCTAGATACAAGGTAGCAATCAGAGAGGCCAAAGTCCTTTCCTTGATTACCAGGACCCGCTCTCTATCGGCCATGACTGGTATCCTCTGTTAATGGTTTTTCTGCTTCTGAGGCACTACTAAAAAGAGAAAACCACACTTTTTTGTGGTTTCTTTTCCTGTTACAATGTCTTTCCTTTCTCATGACGCTATAGGTTGGTAATTGTTCAGTATTGTTGGATCTAAGGAGGGCTTTTCAAACAGTGGTTTTACTATTACCTCCTTTAAGCATGCCAGAATCCTGCTCTGTTGTAAGGAGGCATTCATTACTCTTCCTAACCAGTCTGCCATATCTCCTCTGGAAGCTTTTATGATCCATGAAGGGCAAGGATCCAACACACATGAGGTGGCCCTCACCTTGCCAAAGGTCCTGAAAACATCATCCAGCTGTAGGAGCGGAAACTCATCCATTAATACAGGACAAGCAGGATGGGGTGTTTTATTTACAGGCTCTGGATCAATAGCAGCATCCAAGGTAGCCCAGATCCGTTCAATTTTGCCTGCAAAGGGTTGTGCAAATTCTTCACACAGAGATACAGAGTGGTCTGTGTTTTCCACCCATGGGTCAGCAATGTAGCAGACTTTTGACTAATCTGAAAAACTCCACTGGGTGATTTTGTTCCAAGTTAGGAGCTTGGCTTGCCCAAGTGTGCCCCTTTTCTACCAAATCAGTATGTTCCATATTTGGTACTCCATCATCCTGGAACATATACAGGCACCCACAATAAGTAAAAATGGCTTTGCAAATAATAATAATAATAATAATAATAATAATAATAATAATAATAATAATAATAATAATAATAATAATAATAATAATAATAATGATGATGATGATGATGATGATGATGATGATGATGATGATGATGATGATGATGATGATGATGATGTGCCATCAAGTCAATTCTGACTTATGGTGATCCTTTTCAAGGTTTCCCAGGGACAGAAATACACAGAAATGGTTCCCTGTTCCCTTCTTCGGGGGGGGGGGGGGGGCACCCTGGAACTGCACAGCTTGCCCTGGACCATACAGCTTGACTCACAAGAGGCACATTAGGGAATCAAACTCCCAACCTATGGCTCCATTTAAAGAGATGGGCACGACCAGGAAAAATGACGTTTCGAGTTGTCATGTGTCGGAGCCAGCCCGTTTCGGCTCGTTTCCGTTTGTTGTGAAATTTTTCAAAAACTTGTCATTTTGTTTGTCGTTTGTCGTTAGTACTGGTTTAGGGGGGGTAGGGTAGCAGGCTCCTGGAGGCACCTCTCTGGGGTGGGTGCCTCCTCTGGCCCGCTACGAAGGGAAGGCATTTAGCAGGCTCCTGGAGGCACCTCTCTGGGGTGGATGCCTCCTCTGGCCCCCTACAAAGGGAAAAGGAAGGGTACATGACCGTGTAGCCATTGCGCACCAAGTGGCACTGGCAGAGGCACCTCTCTTTTGGGTGCCTCTAGCTCACTAAGAAGGACAGCATACTGGCGTACAGAGTTTTTTGGAACTTTGGACTAGTGAGTGAGGTGAGAGAAGAATGCCTCTGCTGGGCGCCCTCTGACTCACTAAGAAGGACAGTGTACTTGCGTGTAGTGCAATGCCAGTACAGATCTGGCTTAGGGTTGGGGTTAGGGCAAGGGCTAGGCTTAGGGTTATTACGGGTAAGGTTAGGGTGAGTTAGTGGGCTGCACCTCTGGGTGCCTCTGACCCACTAAGAAGGACAGTGTACTGGCGTATGGGTTAGGGTTAGGGTTAGGGTTAGGGCTAGGGTTATAGTGGGCTTTTTATGCCCGACTGGCACATCCCAGAAGTCTCAGTCAAAACCTAGCCAAGTGGCCATGCGATTGGTGGAATGGCTCCAAAAATTTGCATGGTCTCATCCCATGGCCAGCCCATCATTGTGCAGGTGTAAAAAAATAAAAATAAAATAAAATAAAATCAATGGGATTGGAGACAGACGTTTATTGCAAGAAAAACCCACTGCTGCTACTGTAAAAATTCAGGCAGTTAAAATACCTAATTTTCGCATGTTTTTGTGTGGTGCTTTGGTGGGTTTTTGGACCACGATTTCAAAAAAAAAATTGTGGTCGCCATTTTGGATCCCCCCGCACCGCATGGCATGGCGAGACAACGAGGATGCCCCCCCACCAGAGCAGTCCAGGACAGTAGAGGGGGGGGAGGCCAGGGACCCCCCCCAAGAAACCACCCCTCTGGTAGGTGCCCTCACTCAGGCAGGCATATTTTCGCCTGCTTTTTTGGCCAGGAATCGGTTTTTTTTTAAAAAACTTTTTTTCTGTGCCGCTTGGCATCGCACGATCGCCGCGATGCCATGAACGACAACGACAAATCAGACCCAATTTTTCTTTTATCGGTTCAAGTTTGAGTTCTGACGGCTTAATTGTCGTTACCGTTTCCGTTGCGTAACGGAAACGAGTAACGGAAACGGAAACGAGAATTTCGCCAAGTCGTGCCCATGTAGTCAGATACCTAAACCACTCAACTTAATCAAAGTCCGTACAAGAAAGTCAGTCATCCATCCCACATCCATACAGGCAGTCTTAAATGATATGAGGCGTCTATGTAGTGCATACTTCAATGTGCCTAAAAGAAAAACCATAACAGTTCTAGAATGTGACCAAATCTAAGAAGTGACACATGTCCATCCCCTTGCCATGCTTAGATGTGTGGTGGATGGATAATAAACAAAGGCCAGCAATGTCGATACGACCCTTCCCTAGGGTTCAGCAATTAGAGTTGCTAGGCGAGGTTTTGGAGCTTCATCTGTCAATCTCCTGCTTTGGTGCTTCCTTCTTTTGCTACAACAACTGGGCCAATTAGTTTTCTTCAGACGTCAGTGATTGAAGACCTCAAACACTGAAGCAAACGTCAGTGCTTTGTAGAGACTCCACAACTGATCTGAGAATGACTGGAGTAGTGTCCTTGAACTGCTCTCTTCTGTTCCGGTAATACATTCTTTTGATACCATACTTTGCCTTGTTTTGATATACTTTGGGGAATTTGGAGTAAATCCTTTTTTTTTTTTAGTATCCTGCAGATGGGAAGCAGTGCATAGGAAGTGAGTGAGGGCAAACAAATCACCAAATCTCCAGCCTCAAACTCTATGGTCTATGCAATGGTGGTGAACCATCGGTACTCCAGATGTTTTGGACCACAACTCCCACAGTCTTTTGTCATTGGCATTCTAGGCTCAGAAATCTGGAGAGCTGAAGGTTCACAACTAGAGATGGGCACGACTTAGCGGTATTCCTGTTTCCGTTTCCGTTACTCGTTTCCGTTACTCTACGGAAACGGTAACGGGAATTACTCCGCCAGACTTTGAGCTCGAACCGACGAACGAACAATTTTGGTCTGATTTGTCGTGCTCGTTCCTTGCATCGCGCAATCGCGCGATGCCACGCGGCACAGAAAATAAGTTTTTAAAAGTTACAAAAACCCGGTTCCCGGCCGAAAAGCAGGCGGAAAAATGCCTGCCGTGCCTCAGGGCACCTACCAGAGGGGTTGTTTCTGGAGGTCCCCGGCCTCCCCCCACACCCCCCGTCCTGGGCTGCTCTGGTGGGACTCGCCACTCGCCGCAGGCTTGCAGCCAGCCAGCAAAAAGCCCAGTCTCGCCGGCCGCCGGCCGCCGCAATTAAAACGCAAGCAAGCGGCACGGACGGCACAGGAAAAAGCTTTTAAACTCTCCCCCCACCCATTCCCGGGCCAAAAAAGCAGGCGGAAAAATGCCTGCTTGACTAAGGGCGCAGGGCACCTACCGGAGGGGTGGTTTCTGGAGGGGGGTCCCGCCTCCCCCCCGTCCTGGGCAGCCGGACTCGCGAGTCGCCATCGCCATGCCATGCGGTGCGGGCGGGGGATCCAAACTGGGGCAGCGAACGCAATATTGTTTTTGAAATCGTGGTCCAAAAACACACAAGCACAACAGAAACACGCGAAAATTTATAAACTGCCAGATTTTTCACAGTAGCAGTGGGTTTTTTCTTGCAACAAAATGTCTCTCCTCTCCTCCTCTGTCCTCCATTGATTTTATTTTATTTTATTTTATTTACACCTGCGCAATGATGGGCTGGCCGAGTGGCCAGCCATGTGGGAGTGGACGACCATGCAAATTTTTGGAGCCATCCCACCAATCGCATGGCCACTTGGCCATGGAGACTTCTGGGATGTGCCAAAAAGCCCCCTAAAACCTGCCCTAGCCCCCTAACCCTAACCCTAACCCTTGACTCCGTACCCATACGTCACAGACTGTCTTCTTAGTGGGTCAGAGAGGCACCCAGAGGTGCAACCCACTAGCCCACCGTAACCTTACCCGTCACTAGCCTAACCCTAGCCCTAACCCTAACCCACCTTAACCCTAAGCCAGATGTACTTGCATTGCACTACACGCAAGTACAATTCCCTTCTGTGTGAGACATGGTGGTGCGAGAACCTTAGTTTGGCATCTCACTATGGCTCTGGGTTCAGTGCCATCCACTAGTCTTCACAGTCACTGTCTGCACATTCTGTTATGCAATATCCATATGGCTATTGCATAGCATTTTACAGCAGCAGCAGGTGAGGAGGGGAGACCCCCATGTTGAGGGGTCTCTTGGAGCCTGCTTCCCCTTCCTAGTGGGTGAGGATAGGAGGCACCCACGGGTGCCTCCAGGAGCCCACTTTCCCTTATAGCGGGCCAGAGGAGGCACCCACCCCAGAGAGGTGCCTCCAGGAGCCCGCTCCCCCCCCAAAAAACCAGTACTAACGAAAACAAAAAAACAAAAAAACGAACCGACTAATTTTTGCGAATTTTCGCGAAAAACAGAAACGACCCGAAACGGAACCGGCCCAACTAATGACAACTCAAAAAAATTTTTTTTCAAGTCGTGCCCATCTCTATTCACAACCACTGGATAGCAAGTGGAGAGCTTTAATTAATTTCTTTTTCTTTTCTTTTTTGGACTCCAGATGCTAGAATTTGCCAGTCAATGGGGCATTCATTTGCAGTTTCAACAGCTAAACAGCTAAGTTATTTTTTTCTGGACTAGAATGCCAAGAATACCACTGCCATCATGCATTCTGGGAGTTGTACAATTATTTTTTTCCCATTTTCAAGCTCTGGGGCAGCCAGAGTTAACTGCTTACATGTTTCTCATCATGTTGCAGTTTGGTGGGATATTATGGAAACTACAGCCCCAAATGTTACTTTCTAAGCTCTAGGTGAAAGCCAGTACCCTAAGATGCTTACAGACTTGAGTCCAAGCTTAGCTTTTTGTTCCTCCCTAAAGAGGACAATTTTGTCTTCACATCCAGGCACACAGATAACATTCTATCAGGCCCCACATAAAAGGAAGACATTTTGCATGTTCTATTGGGCTATCCCCACCCTCTCTCAATCTTTGATGCCCAGACCTCCATCTTACAGCATGCTGCTTGACTGTGTGTGTGTGTTGTGTTGTTACAGTCGTGATAGACTCTTCGTGACTCCATGTCCATGGAGTTTTCTTGGCAGGAATACTGGAGTGGGTTGCCAGTTCCTACTCCAGGCACCTACAATTCTCTGGTGGTCTCCCATCCAAGTACTAACCAGGGCCAACGTTGCTTAGCTTCCAAAATCAGGCAGAAGTGGATGTGCTTAGGGCATCTAGGCTGCTACTGCTTGACTGTAGATGGAGATAATAATAATCATGTGATGGCAATTCAATGCTGACTTATGGCATTCTTTCTTGGGGTTTCCTCAGTAGATAATAATTAGACGTGGTTCCCCATCCCCTTCTTCTGGAGGTGCCTTCGGACTGTGTAGCTTGCCCAAGGCCACCCAGTCTGGTTCTTGTTGCAGAAGGCACTGTGATGAATCAAATCCCCAACCTCTGGCTCCCTAGCGAGATACCTAACCACTGAGCTCTCCAGCCAGCTGAGCTAATTTACCTGCCTGAATATTGGACTCCAGAGGACTCTGACTCCTTTCCCAAATTTAGTGGAGCCCTGTGGAGCGGCTCTGGGCCAGTCCCTCTCCATTCCTACATTACCCTGTTCTGCACTCTGTGGAAGAGCTGTTCTCAAAGAAGCCTTCCTCAGTCTGATGCCTACAGATAATCAACAGAACTCCCATAATCCTTGGGCACCAGGCTGATACATATGTGGAGGCCACCAGGCTGCAGAAGGTGTCACAGTGACCCCTGCCTATTGCAGGGGTTAGGGACCTGACCCAACCCGTGATAATTGAAAATCTGCAATATGCAGATGCAGGTCAGTTCGGGCCTGGGGGGCCTTGCTGGGGGCTCTTGTACTTACCCCCAGCCTGGCGCTGCCCCAAATGGGCCTGTGAGGGCCTTCCCAGGCCTTCTGGAGGCCCGAAAATGGCTTCCCTGTGAACCGTTTCTGGTCCTGGGGTAAGTATGGGAGGCCTGAAACAGGCCTTCCCCCCTTACCCCAGGGGGCCTTTTTTCAGATACTGCAGTCCTGCAATATAGTGGGACCGCAGTATATGAACCGCAAACAGGCGGGGGACCACTGTACTAAAAGACATTGGGCCAGCTTGCTTAGAGCTGACCTGTACCTTTCTCTCCTGAGATATGAGGGGAAAGAAGAAATTCATCATATGCACCAGGAGCTTTCCAGGTTGAAATGAGAATTGGAATAATTAGATCGTACACAGCAAACATGAAGTAATATCACGGCGCAGTCAATATTTTCAAAAGGGAGGCATAATTTAGAACAAAGAAGCCAGGTATTGAACATTTCTTTTTAGGCTTTATGGATCTGCGATGCCACAAATCAAGGAATAGTTTTCCAAAAAATAGCAGGCATGTAGTGTCTCAAGGAGGGAACTTCTTTAAAGGGGTTTGAAGGCACCCCCCCTTCCCTCTTAAGGCTGGGTTTAAAGAGTCATTGCTCTGGAGATGATATTTTTTTCTCCACCCCTACAAATTTTTAAGGAGACCATGGCCAGGGTGCACCTCCATAGTGGGACCAGCCTTTGATTAAATTTTCAAGAGTACAAGGCCTTTTGATGTATAATGGAGGGAATGTTGTGGCAGATATTGAGGAATTATATATTTCCCGCTACAAATGAGCTCCCGTTCAAAAGAAGCCCTGGCTTCTTGATTAACACCTTTCTTTCCCAATAATGATGCGGAGTGGTAGAAGGGCTGAACCATTGGCATGCTATACCTTGGGCCTGATGAAAGAAGATATACTTAGTGATGGAAAGAACCACTTCATGGTTAGGAACATAAGAAAAGCATTCTTGGAAGGGTTCCTTTCTTCCATTTGACTCAGGGTGTGAGAGTAAGGTTCAAGTTTTGAGTTTATCTTCAATTCTCCATTCTGTCCTTTGCCTTATAGATACCCTAAAAGCATCATCTCTGTATTTCTGCAAAGCACCTCCGCCTCTGCAGAGATGGGCTTCTAAACTGAATGGCAACAAAAAGTGTATAGCAAATGTCAAACCGCATGCTAAGACATCTCCGATCTTAAAACATCTTGTGTTGCACCTTTGTATTCAGCTTTTGAAACTCACTATTAAGATAGAGAGAATAATACATTAAGAAATTAATGACCTTTAATCTTGCTAATACAGATGGGAAAGCATCACTGATCTTTAAGTTTGGTTGTGTTAGGGAAAATGAATATATATGTAATGAAGTCCCATGCTTTCCACTGTGGCAAATTGTAACCAATCTTGAGTCTGTTCTTTGTCTGTTTCTGTATGAGGAAGAGTATTTAATACTGGACTTTCCATACAGGAAGTTGTCCCTGTGTTCAGGCACCCCTTGTGCACAAGGTATTCTGAAAGGATCCTCTGAAAATAAATCTACATTCCCAGGAGTCCAGTTTGTCTGTTGTCCATTTTACAGTGATTCCCATTGAGGATCAGCTACATTCAAATGTGTGGTGACAAGGGCAGGTTTGGATAAGAAATTGTATTTCCCACATGCATTCACCAGACCCTGAGAAGCATGTGATACCTGGAAAGGTGGCCAAAGATGGGATGATTCATTCGTGCAAATCTGATAGATGCATCGTGGGTTCAATTTTGTTTCTTTTCTTATTCTTTCTGTTGCTCCCCCCCCGTCCTATGCTGCCTTGCGTTTCTGAGTCAAGCTCCCCTGCCCGAGAGCTCCAGATACAATTGTGAAGTCAGATGCTGCTCCATGGGACAAACAGGGAGGATTTAGGTGTTGTGCAGCTCATGTCTTGCTCCCTGATTCATCTGCTTTATGTCAGAATCGTGAATCATGTTTGCTGCACTTGTACCCTGAGGTGCACAACATGGAACTCTCAGGCTGTGCATGTTCCTCAGTTTAATATCAAAGGCCCTCTGCAAGAGACTTCTGGCAAGAGTTCTCTAAGACCTTCCTTTCTGACAAAGCAGGAGGAATGCCATATGAACACCACCTCCCAATCATACATGCAGTATGTCTCACAATACTTTCTTTAAAATATTACTTATTGCTGAATACATTGGCTGGAATCCAGCTGAATATTACACAGGCATGAATCTGCCCGTATGCCTAAACTAGCTGTAAAGTGGCATAGGCATTTATCGTTGCACACCCAGTCCTGCACTTGGTATGTGAAAACAAATGCCTATGTTGACTTTTTAAACCAGCAACAATTTGCCACTGAGGGTTTAAACTGATTGATCCACACTAGTGGACATAAATACTAGGAACCTGGCCAGTTTGTGCTTGATGTCCCTCTTTAACTACACAAAGGTGGTTACTTCCTGTCCTGTTTGTCCCTCCTTGCTGTCCCACTTGAGACTGGTACAAAAAAACCTTACTTCACATCCATAGCTTGACAGCAAAAAGTTGTCTCGACCACACCCCCAGAACTGGGAACAGAGCATGAGAAGCCATACTTGTGCCTGGGCTGGGGATTTCTCTTGTCACGCTTGGTTCCTGTTCCGAGACCAGGTAACAACTGTCACACAACAACCAGTGTCCACCTAGTGGTCAGTGGCTGAAGTGGCATTCAACATTAATTTACCTATGGGAAACACCATGCCGTGTGCCAGGACCCTGCCTGTCATAGAACCCGAATGTGAAGGGTTAAATGCTGAAGAACAGCAGGAGGAGCCTTGCAGTTCAACTCAGCAGGCAGCTGAGTCTGAGGACGCAGCTGAGGGCACATCTCCTCCTCCTATGAGGGCTAGGAACAGGATCCTGCAAAGAAAAACTAACAGGAGAGCCAGGGAAAGGATCTTTAATGATAGGCGTAGAATTAGATCTGAAAGCCCTGAGTTCTAGCAGGAGCCTTGCCAGAGATATGGGTGTGTTCCCTGGTTTAGGATAAAGCTAGCAAGTTTACCCTGAAACCTCTGTGGGAGCAACGTGTCACTTACCTTGTCACCACATTCCTGTGTGTATCCAGACTCTGTTTCCTGACCTTGGACAGGGTTTCTGATTATGGCGTTCTCTGTTTCCTGACCTTGGACCGGCTTCCTGAGTACGACATTTCTCTGTTTCCCTTGAACTTGGCATTTGGCTCTGTAAGGTATTTTGGCTTTGATTCGGACTGTACTTTGTTCGTTATCTGGATTACAACTAAAGTTTCTGGCAAAGAACTGAACTTGGCTTGCTGTGTATTCTGTGTGCGGGGCTTGACAGTTTGCTCCCACCCACCAAACTTATTCAAGCAGAATGAAGAAGGAGGGGGCTGTTGGAATGACTCCACTGGAAGCTTTGCAAAACCAAGTACTGTTTTTGTCACAGGCAATTGTTCAATTGCAGCAAGCTCCAGCATCATTACAGCCTCGTTGCCCTTTGCTGCCTCCTGACTGGTTTGAAGGCAAGTTAGAGGAATTCCCTGCATTCTTGGCCCAATGCAAGCTGTTCATTGAGGTGCGGGCTCAAGAATTTCCTACTGAGAGGTCTAAGGTCTGTTTCATTATCAGTTTATTGAAAGGTCAGGCAGCTAAATGGGCGACTCCTTTACTCCTCAGTGCTTCACCTTTGTTGGATAATTACCAGGCTTTTCTGAACCATATTTCTTCAGCCTTTCAGAATCCCGTGCAGGCTGCTACCTCCAACAGGAGACTCAGAGCCTTGAAACAGGGCAAGGACTCAGTGTTTAATTACACTACTGCATTTTGTTTGATAGCTCAGGATTTGCAGTGGAACGAGCCGGCACTGATTTCTCAATATATGGAAGGTTTGGCAGATGAAGTGCTGGATGAACTCTGTAGGGTAGAACAACCAAACACATTGCAGGAGCTCATTACTCTGTGTTTGAGAATTGATGGACACCTGGAAAGCCGTCGTCTCTCCCGAGGCCAGAACTGCAACCAGCAACCTCTGCCAGCTGTGTCTCATCTGCAATCCCGGGAGGCTCGTGAAGTAGATCCAGAACCTATGCAACTGGGAGCTGCTCGACCACGCCTTACCCCGGAGGAAAAGGCAAGACGACGCTTTCATCATCTCTGCCTGTACTGGGGGGGGGGGAGGACATTTTGCTTCTAATTGCCCTTTGACGCGTTCCTCAGTTAGAGCTGCTATCTCTCCAGCAGTAAAAGGGCAGCTCCATCCTTGAAGGAACCTCGAGGAATGGAGCATACCGAAAGGTTCCCAGGTAATACTATTACACCTCAAGGACCTTTTCTGCTACCTGTGACTTTAGGGCTCCCTGATGGTCGGGAGATTCCGGTGTATGCTATGGTAGATTCTGGGGCAGATCATTGTTTTGTGGATGCTGGGTTTGTGCGGTACAACCGGATTCAAGTACAAAATAAGGACACCCCTTTGCTGGTGGAATCCATTGAGGGTCGGTTACTTCGTTCTGGGCTGGTAGCTCAGGAAACCTGTCCCCTTACCCTTCAGGTAATGGATCATAATGAGCAGATTAGCTTTAATGTAACCCGTATGCCCCGGTTTCCTCTTGTTTTGGGACTTTCCTGGTTGCGAGCTCATAATCCACTGGTGGATTGGGTGCAAGGGGAATTATATTTCAAGGTCCCTTGTTCAAAGCAACATTCGTCCACTATCCTGGCATCTGCTCATGATACATCTGACCCTGTCTTGCCCCAGGCATATCAAGACTTTGCCGATGTATTTGAAGAAAAGGGGGCTGACAAGCTACCTCCACTTAGACCCTATGACTGTGCCATTGATTTGATTCCTGGGGCACCTCTTCCTGTAGCACGAGTCTATCCCATGTCTGAACCTGAATTAGAAGCATTAAGGGCTTTTCTAGATAAAAATCTTTGACGTGGATTCATACGCCCTTCCAAATCACCATTGTCGGCACCAGTGATATTTGTCAAGAAGAAGGGAGGGAGCTTCGTCCTTGTAATGATTATAGAGCACTCAACAAGATCACTATTAGGGACCGGTACCCTTTACCTTTAATCTCTGAACTTTTGGACCGGTTAAAAGGGGCTAAGTGTTATACTAAGCTGGACCTTCGGGGGGGCGTATAATTTGGTACGTATCTGCAAAGGAGATGAATGGAAAACTGCATTCCGGACCCGGTACGGCCAATATGAACATTTAGTAATGCCTTTTGGTCTGACCAATGCACCCAGTGTGTTTCAGCGGATGATGAATGACATTTTCCAGGATCTCCTAGATCGTTGTGTGGTTGTGTATTTAGATGACATTCTGATTTACTCCGCTGACCCAGTTCAGCATGTTAAAGTTGTTCGTCAGGTATTGCAGCGTCTCCGGGAAAACGGACTCTATGCTAAACTGGAAAAATGTGAGTTCAACATTGAAGAGGGTGAATTCCTGGGGCATATCATTTCTCCCCAGGGAATCTGCATGGACCCCAAGAAAGTAGAGGCTGTGTTGTCATGGCAGCGACCACAAAATCGTAAGGACTTGCAGCGGTTCCTTGGCTTCGCTAACTACTATCATCAGTTCATTCCTGCTTATACTGACATTGCTGCACCTTTAAACTGTCTCCTCTGTCCCAAAGAGCCTTTCCGGTGGACTCCGGAAGCAGAGAAGGCTTTCTCTACCTTGAAGACCCACTTCACTTTGGAGCCTATACTTCGCTACCCTGATCCACAACTGCCGTTCATAGTGGAGGCTGACGCATCTAGTGTTGCCTTGGGAGCAGTATTATCTCAACAAGAGGATCCCTCCCAAATCCCGCGTCCCTGTGCCTTCTACTCTTGGCAATTAAAACCTGCAGAAAAGAATTATACGATTTGGGAGCGTGAACTGTTGGCCATCAAAGCAGCTTTTGATGTATGGAGGCATTACCTTGAGGGAGCTCGACACCCTGTGCAAGTGCTAACTGATCATAGAAACCTGGAACATTTACAAACAGCTCGGCAATTGTCTCAGCGACAAATCCGGTGGTCTTTATTCTTTTCCCGGTTTGATTTTCGTATCAAGTATATTCCTGAAGCTCAGAATAAGAAAGCTGATGCATTATCTAGAAAACCTGAAGATGCGGCACCAGTGAAAGAGACCTTAGTGGCACCCATCTTGCCTCCCTCCGTGTTCACAGCCACAAGTCCGTGTCCCAGCTTGGCAGAAGAAATCTGGAAGTCTCAAGCTCAAGATCCATGGACTCAGCAACGTCTTCAAGAACTTCAAAATGGGGAGCATGGAGAGTTTTCTGTACAACAAGGGTTACTACTACATTGAGGAAGGTTATATGTTCCTGCTGGTCCCCTTCGTAATCAGGTATTGCATCTTTCTCGTGATTCTTTACCTGCTGGACACTTTGGACTTTATAAAACCCTGCATCTTCTCACAAGGGAGTTCTGGTGGCCACAGGTCCGAGCTGATGTTACCAGATATGTGGGGTCCTGTGAAGTGTGTAGGCGAGCAAAGGATGTGGTGGCTAAACCTTCGGGTCTGTTGCATCCTTTGCCAACACCCTCTGGTCCTTGGAATGCTGTGTCACCGGATTTCATCACGGATCTTCCTCGCTCCAAAGGATTTACCTGCATCCTGGTCTTCGTAGATTTGTTCACCAATATGGCCCACTTCGTTCCTTGTCCTAAACCTCCTACCGCAGCAGAAACAGCTCATCATTATTTACAACACCTCTTCAGGCTTCATGGTTTACCTGAACACCTTATTTCGGATCGTGGACCCCAATTCACCTCTCGTTTCTGGCAAGCTATGCACAAGGCACTAGGAACCCAAGTGCAACTGTCATCTGCTTATCACCCCCAGTCAGATGGTCAGACTGAGCGCACCAATGCCACCTTGGAACAATATTTACGCTGCTACACATGTTATCAACAGGACAATTGGGCGGATTTGTTGCCTTTAGCCGAATTTGCATACAATAATGCGGTACATTCATCCATTCGTCAAACCCCATTTATGGCCAACTATGGATACCATCCTTGGTACTTTCGCACCACCCTTCCTTCCACCTCTGTACCAGCTACCGATGCTTACCTTCAAGAACTTCATAGCATTCAAAAACTATTAAAAGAACAACTTAATCATGCTAAGGAAGCATATAAGAAGGCAGCAGATAAGAAAAGGTAAGAAGGTCCACAGTTGAATCCGGGCATGAAGGTTTGGCTCTCTACCTGATATTTGAGATATCCTGGGCGATCCCGAAAACTAGATCCTCGATTCATCGGCCCTTACCCCATCCTAGAAAAAATCAACCCAGTGGCGTTCCATCTACAATTACCTGCTTCTCTCCATATTCATCCTGTGTTCCATCGTTCTCTCTTGGTCCCAGCTAAAGACCCTGACCCCAACCGACCACCAAATCCTGAACCTCCTCCACCGATATTGGTAGAAGGAGAAGAGGAGTATGAGGTCCGCCAAATTTTGGATTCCCGAATACATGGGGTTTTTTTTTACAATACTTAGTGGACTGGGAAGGGTATGGACCAGAAGATCGTTCTTGGGAACCGGTATCTAACTTGCATGCGCCGGAGTTGATTCAGCAATTTCATGATAATTATCCAGATAAACCTGGCCCATCGGAAGAGGGGGGCCATGGGGAGGGGGATAGTGCCAGGACCCTGCCTGTCATAGAACCTGAATGTGAAGGGTTAAATGCTGAAGAACAGCAGGAGGAGCCTTGCAGTTCAACTCAGCAGGCAGCTGAGTCTGAGGACGCAGCTGAGGGCACATCTCCTCCTCCTATGAGGGCTAGGAACAGGATCCTGCAAAGAAGAACTAACAGGAGAGCCAGGGAAAGGATCTTTAATGATAGGCGTAGAATTAGATCTGAAAGCCCTGAGTTCTAGCAGGAGCCTTGCCAGAGATATGGGTGTGTTCCCTGGTTTAGGATAAAGCTAGCAAGTTTACCCTGAAACCTCTGTGGGAGCAACGCATCACTTACCTTGTCACCATGTTCCTGTGTGTATCCAGACTCTGTTTCCTGACCTTGGACCGGCTTTCTGATTACGGCGTTCTTTGTTTCCTGACCTGGACCGGCTTTCTGACTATGACGTTTCTCTGTACCCTTGAACTTGGCATTTGGCTCTGTAAGGTATTTTGGCTTTGATTCGGACTGTACTTTGTTCGTTATCTGGATTACAACTAAAGTTCCTGGCAAAGAACTGAACTTGGCTTGCTGTGTATTCTGTGTGCGGGGCTTGACACCGTGCAACTGTATATTAAAGTACTGAAAATTCTGTAGCATTGACCTGTAAATCCCGGAAGACCAGTAAATTGAAATATTGAAAAAGTTTTATTTATGATATTAAAAAAGTTACCTAAGCAAGACAAATTCAAAATTGGTCACGGAACAAGGCCGTGAAGTAACAGTTGTCACGAGACAAGTACCCTGTTTCCCTGAAAATAAGACCTCCCCAAAAAATAAGCCCTAGCAGGATTTCTATGTATTTGTTAAATATAAGCCCTACCCTGATAATAAGACCTAGTAATGGGCGTGGCTATGGTTGTGTGCAGGGCTGACATTCAAGCATATTATACTTAATAAAAGTAAGACATCACCTGAAAATAAGCCCTAGTGTGTCTCCTTGAGAACAAATAAATATAAGACAGTGTCTTACTTTCGGGGAAACACGGTAATCATGCCCATAAGTAAACGGAAACAGGGACTGAACAGGGACAAAACCATGTAACTGCGAACAACGCTGTCATGGTACAAATGTAATCGTGGATCAAGGCAGGACGTGAAGTAACCGCCAACGTGTGGCTGGTGTCTACAAAGAACAGAATGAGTCTTTAGGTTGAGCATGTGGTATTGTTAAACATGGTTGTGGATACACAACTGAAGAAAGAGGAGGGGAATTGGTAATCATAATTGTAATGTATAGAGTATTGTGTTATTTTAAGAGCAAGGCTTACAGCAGTGAAGCCAGGTGGCCCTGGTAAGGAGGAAATGCCTTGTGGGGCGAATTGGGGGGTGGAGCTATGGGTATTTATGGGATTTGTGTGTTTGTCTTGCATCTCGCTTGTGGAATAAAGGAACCTTTTGTAGCATGCTGTATGTCTGGACCCAATATTTAATACTGGCGACGAGGGGGATTTTTTTTCTCGCCTGCAAACTGCCGTGGGAGAAGAAGAGCGTTAAGGAATGGCTGCAAAAGGACAATTAGAGCCTTTCGACCCGGCTTTGACAGACTGGGAAACCTATATATCAAGGTTTGAGTTTTATCTTGCTGCTAACGAGATAACAGAAGCGGAGGCAGTCAAGGCCACGTTCCTCAGTTCGGCTGGACTGCATGCCTTTGAAATAGTGAGGGCACTGTGTGCACCGACGCCATTGAAAAATGTAACGTTTGAAATCATTAAGGACAAGCTACGAGAGCATTTTGCGCCTCGGCCATCAGAGAATGCTTGCCGGCATGCATTCTATAACAGGAACCAAGACAAGTACCCTGTTTCCCCGAAAATAAGACCTCCCCAAAAAATAAGCCCTAGCAGGATTTCTACTGTATGTATTTGTTAAATATAAGCCCTACCCTGATAATAAGACCTCGTAATGGGCGTGGCTATGGTTGTGTGCAGGGCTGACATTCAAGCATATTATACTTAATAAAAGTAAGACATCACCTGAAAATAAGCCCTAGTGTGTCTCCTTGAGAACAAATAAATATAAGACAGTGTCTTACTTTCGGGGAAACACGGTAATCATGCCCATAAGTAAATGGAAACAGGGACTGAACAGGGACAAAACCATGTAACTGCGAACAACGCTGTCATGGTACAAATGTAATCGTGGATCAAGGCAGGACGTGAAGTAACCGCCAACGTGTGGCTGGTGTCTACAAAGAACAGAATGAGTCTTTAGGTTGAGCAGGTGGTATTGTTAAACATGGTTGTGGATACACAACTGAAGAAAGAGGAGGGGAATTGGTAATCATAATGGTTACGATTGCAAGGCTGATTTTTGCCAAATATTGGAAAATTGAATAATCAATTGGAAAATCGAATAATCAATAACTACACAAGTGTGGCCAGTGTCTACAAAGAACAGAATGAATCTTTACATTGAGCAAGTGCCTTGTTGTTCTAAAGAATATATACATTGTTAACAAGCACCATGTACAATTGAGGCTCTTCTCATTAGGAAGGGGAAGGAGTAATCAAGGCCTGGCAGGATCAAATTGTGGTGGAAAGAAAGCCATTAGATCCTGTCGAGAGCAGGAGCAGATATATCCTGAAGCTGCTGCCCTTTTTAAAAAATAAATAATGGCAAGATGTTGTTTGTGAGGACGAAATGCTGACGATATGGGATGTGCCAGCTTTGTGATGGGTCTCTTACGTTCAATAACGAACTGGCTTCCAGTGGTGGAGCTGTATGCCACACGTGGCTGCCTGATACACTAAGATATTGTCTTTGAATATAGCTCCAAATGATTCGGCTGGGCAAAAATCAAGTGCTCAACTGGCTTCCCGGAGAAAGGATGGCAGCAGACAAAGGTTATTCAAACAAAACTAAAATTGCAGCTTGAAGTTTTTAAGCCCTTGGCCCCAGAAAGAATCCTTTCCCAAAGAAAATGAGCTGGATCCTGCTCAAGGCTGGCAGTTGCAAAGAGGCTGCCTTTCCTCAACCTGCCCTTGTCCTTTCCTTACATGCATGGCCTACCCAAGACCCTTTGCTGCCTGAGGCAGAGGAATGAGAAGTAACCCTCTCCCGTGTGAGGAAAGACCCGGTGTGGACCTGAAAGATAAGAACATGCCATCCACTTCCATAGACAATACAGAGGAGGGGCATGCGTTAGTGACAGACAGAGAGGGAATGCAAGTGTCAGAGAGAAGCTGACAGCAGAGACAGGGAGGGACAAAGTATAAGAGAAAAGGAACCCATGACAGAGAGATTTATAGCAATTGAAGAGGAATGTGATGAATGGAAAAAGCCCTGGGGCAATCAAAGGGAGGAAAAAGGCGGGAAACGGTGGTGGTGGTGGTGGGGAGATTGGCATAGAGATAACAGAAGGAATAGTTTCTTTAGAATGGATGGTGCAGGTGTATTCCTGAGGACCGGGTTCATGGAAGAAGGAACACAGCATGGATCGGAGTATTGGAGGGAAACTAGAGCAGTTTGGGTGAGATACCCTTTCTGCTGAACTCTATGCGTGGGCAGAAGCAGACCTCTCAGGCATCCAAGGAACGTTTTGGGACTTATCCTTATTAAAGAACTCATGGGACATTCCTCCGTTTGAAGGGGAATGGTACAAGTTACAGTCTGTTGGAGAAACTGAGTTACTGTTTAAAGTTGTACACAAAACTGAAGATAGTTGCTATAAAAGTTTATTTGCATTTGAGACATCTCCTGTGTTAATGGGACCTGAAAGGTCAGAAGCACAAAGACTTAAAATTGAACCCAATCATATCACCCCAAGCTTATATTAAAGGTTTAAGATAAGGTTTAAAGGTTAATTGACAGCTTCCCCTCAGCGTGCCAATCCACACTCCTTCAATTAAGTTCCACCCGTGGTCCATTTGGAGCTCAATAACTCCATTCCCTGTACCCCAAACATCTCCAAATTGGGGATGCTTCAAGGGGAGAGCTTCAGGAAGCTCCACCGTAATTTCCGTGCTGCTAGCTGCCTGGGATCACTATTTTCAAGCACATAACATTGCAATTCTAAATGTTTTTTTCCAGGTGCACCCCCCTTTTGAAGTTGAATAAATTGGCTCCCTGAACTCCAAATCTCTCCAAATTTGGAGGGCTTAAAGGGGAGAGTCCAAGAAAGATTCATACCAAGTTTGGTGCCTCTAGGACGCAGGAGAGCTGTTTTACAGAAAAACAAATCAGTTCATTTCAAACGAAAAAAAGCCAGTTCATTTCGTTACTAATGAAATGCTGCTTCCCTGGTTTGTTTTGTTTTGTTTTTTTATGCAGTGAACTGATGAATCAGTGTTTTGTTTTTCATTTGGTGCCCATCCCTATCCAGGAGCACCCCCAAGCTATGTACCTTTTTTCAACATCAGGAGGAATCCCATCCAGTCCAGGTTGCACCCCTATCCCTTGATCTCCCTTTTGACTGACCAGAAGCCTGTGTCTTGTCTGGGTTTAGTTTCAGTTTGTTCTTCCTCATCCAGTTCATTACCGAAGCTAAGCACTGATCTAAAGTCGAAATAGCTTCCTTGGAATTTGGAGGTAACGAGATCCATTCCAGTCTGGGTTCAGGCATGACCTATTTAGGGAGGCTGATTGTTGGTCCTCCTCAATGATACCATCGAATATGGTATCCTCCTGGGGAGGCTTTCCGAATTGGGAGTTGAGGGTCCCGCTTTGACGTGGTTCACTTCCTTCCTGGAGGACCGTCCCCAGAGAGTAGAGACTGGTGAGATGCAGTCCTCCCCATGGGCCATCAAATGTGAGGTTCCACAGGGTTTGATCATCTCACCAATGTTATTTAACATCTATATGAGGCTGCTGGGAGGAATCATCAGGTGTTTTGGAGCTTCGTTGTCATCACTATGCTGATGACACCCAGCCCTATCTCTCCTTTCCAGCTCCTGCAGTGGATGCTGTTCCATCCCTTGAGCTCTGCCTGGATGCTGTTCTGGGATGGGTGATGGCAAATAGGCTGAAGTTGAACCTGGACAAGATGGAAGTCTTCCAGGTGGGTTGGGAAACTCCCTCTCATTTGGGGGAGTGACTCTTCCCGCTCAGAATGCCATCTGCGGCAGATTGCTCAACTGCACCTGTATCTGGACATGGGGGCTCTCACCACGCTGGTCCATGCATTGGTATTCTCAAGGCTGGACTACTGCAACGTTTTCTACATGGGGCTACCCTTGAGGCAGATGCGGATACACCAGCTGAGGCAGAACACAGCGGCCAGATTGCTGACAGGGACTAGGAAATACGATCATATATCCCCAGTGCTGGCTGCCCTGCACTGGCTTTGTGTTTGGTTCCACATCGATTTCAAGGTTTTATCTATGACATACAAGCCCTAAATGGTTTAGGATCTTGCTACTTATCAGAGTGCCTTCTCCCATTGAAAACTGCCAATAATGCCCGTTCTTCCCAGGCTAGGCGTTTGAGGCTATTAACACCATGAGAGGCCCAAAAGAAAAAAAATTAGAAATAGGGCCTTTTCCGCCATTGCCCTTCACCTGTGGAATCACCTTCCTCTAGACATCTGCCTGGTCCCTTTTTTTTGACTGCTTTTAAAAAACCATTTAAAACTTGGCTATTTAAGCAGGCATTCCATCAAATATAATGTAACTTCAGTGTTCCTCCATTAAAACATGATTTTAACTTATTTGCCCGCCAATAACACTTATCCACTATTTTATGTCACTTTATGCTATTTTTCTTTTTCTTTTTATTATATTACTATGTTTTATGTTTATTTTATTGTATGAACTATATAGTTTATTTGCAGTGTACTGTATTCCTTAATTGTTGTAAACTGTCCAGAGTGACCTCACTGCCAGATGGGCAGTATAAAATCCAATAAAATAAATAAATAAATAAATAAATAAATAAATAAATAAAGTTGAGTGTCATCGCCATACTGGTGACACTTAATCTCAAAACTCTGGAAAACTAGGACTTGGGGCTATGGTTTCACATGACAGGAAAAGAGATTCAATTTAAACATTAAAGATTAAAGCTGTTAAAGCTGTTCGGCAGTGGAATATGCTGCCATTGAGGGTGTTGTAGTGTCCTTATTTGGAGGTTTTTAAGCAGAGGCTGGATGGCCATCTGTCGGGAGTAGGGATGAGCACCATATGAAAAATGACACACCGTTTCGTCATGTCATAAGCTTTCAAATCCTTTCCTAACAAAACAAAACAGCAACTAGAATTTTGTTACAAAATGAAACAAAAGACATTTCCCCTCTATTCATTCTAGAGGAAATGACAGGGGTACCTTCTGCAAGTGATTCTAGCCTACCCCATGAAATCTGGAAAGGTTTGGGGTTCAGCGAGCTGAATTATGAAGCTTTAAAGGGGGTGCCCCTAGGAAAGAAACTAATTGGAATCAGAAGCTAATCTGAAGTTTCAGAGAGGGTAGCCGTGTTAGCTAATCTGGTGAATGATAGTGTTGCCACCACTTCCCATATGATTCCAATAGGGGTTTTTTTTTCCTGGGGCACCCCCTTTGGAGCTTCATAACTCAGCCCCCTTACTCCCAAACGTTTCCACATTTCAGGGGGTTCCCTAAAATTGCTTTCTGAAGG
Organism: Phrynocephalus guinanensis; assembly: GCA_037367245.1. Classification (NCBI taxonomy): domain Eukaryota; kingdom Metazoa; phylum Chordata; class Lepidosauria; order Squamata; family Agamidae; genus Phrynocephalus; species Phrynocephalus guinanensis. The sequence goes on along the minus strand of CM074733.1, from coordinate 14,578,666 downwards.
TACCCCTGCTCCTTTTTAAAAAAAAAATTCACTCAAAAATTTTGTAAAATATGCAATCAAAATTTACTTACCTGGGGCTCCAAAGTAGCAGGAGTACCACCCCAAAGTGATTTTCAGGAACTCCCTGAAATCTGGAAAGATTTGGGGGTAAAGGGACTTAGTTATGAAGCTCTAAAGGGGCTGGGAGTAGTTAATTGGCAAAGTGTGCTGGGAGCTTGGAGGCAATCAGGGAGTTTATGGTATTAGGAAGTTTACTCTATGATATTAACACCCAAATTGCCTCCATACAGGTGCTGCAGGAGATTAAATTTGTTTCATTTCATTTCATAACAATTTTTTTAAAAAACTCATTACTTATGACACAAAACGAAACGCGGGGGGTGGGGGATGAAACTGAACAAAAAAAAACCCAAAATTTTTCCATTTCATGCCCGTCCCTACTCGAGAGTACTGTGATGGGGGTTCCTGCATGGCAGGGGGTTGGACTGGTTGGTCCTTGAGGTCTCTTCCAACTCTATGATTCTATGATTCTATAAAAGTGCCCCTCTTTCTCTCATTGTCAAGGATTGTAGTTTTGACAGAATGTCTGTATTAATATGCATTTAAAAGATTACAAAATGGATTCTGTAAATTGTGCCATGTCATGAGCTAGACAAGAATATATATTAGGTCTAGGACACAGGTGCAAAGAATAAAGAGCCTTTAAGGTCAGGATGATTAGTGCCTGGTGGGATAGTTTGATCACCTCCATCAAGGATCTGATTGGGCTATAACAGGAAGTTGTATGTATAAAAGTAGCAGGCAAACCAACGTAAATTGGGACTGTCTAAGGTGAGAGGCTCTTCCCATGCTCTGTTGTATCTTCTCTATATGCTGTGCTTTGTATATTGCTATTGTATGTTACTCTTTGTCATGTGTACATATGTAATACAAGTTTTGAACTAAGTTCTATTGCCTTATTCATTTGCCTCCTAGCTCCATAATCACTAAGTGCATTTATTCTTCCACAACACTGCTAATCTCTGCTGTGTGTTGTGTCGTTAGAGTCATGACTGAGTCTTCGTGACCCCCATATCCATGGAGTTTTCTTGGCAGGAATACTGGAGTGGTTTGCCAGTTCCTACTCCAGGTGCCTACTGCACCTGATATTCCCTGGTGGTCTCTTGTCCAAGTACTAACCAGAGCTGACCCTGCTTAGCTTCCTAAATCAGGCGAGATAGGACATGCTTAGGGCATCTTTGCTGGTAGCTTATATTTTCTTGAACATAACAAATCCCAATCAGCATAATAGGGTTATATACTTTAACACTCATGCCACAGCAAAAACACAAACATTAAAATACATTAAAATTATATCTTGCTGGCATTGGCAGCATCCTCACTCTGCCTAACCATTTCCCCGTGCTTCCATGCCCCTTTCCTGTCCTTCACTCCTGAGTGAAACCACATCTCCACACTGATCTCTGCATAAGGGACCGTATGCTGCTGGGTTTTTATTCTAATTTTTTTCTTACCACACCATCCTAAAGTTGGTTTGCTCTTTATTCACTCTTATAGCTCTGCTGTTTGGTTTCTCCCAGCAGTTTCCTCCCAGCTGTCTTTTACCTCACCTTCAACTGGCAAAGTGTACATGGCTGCCTCTTCTGCTATCTCCTTTCTGCTGCTTGAACCCTACGTGGTGGGAGGAGGTGTATGGTCAGTTAGAAGCTTCTGCTACACCAGGTGCTACAAAGTGGTCCATCAGACCAGCCAAAAACAAAACAGGAAAAGGCTCTTAGTGATTTGCTGATGGTAAAGCAAAGCGTGCTGCTTATATTCTATCCAATAGTGCTTACAGGACTCTCCGGGTTGTTTATAGTTTCTGGCAAGCAGACGTATATGACAGATTCCTTCTTCATCATCTTGATCTCCTTTGTTGCCTCTGCCTTCACTGTCGTGGCCTTTTTCTTCATCTGCATCCTTATTGAATGAAGATGGAGCCTTGGGTTTTTGACAGGGCTTCTTAAAGCTGTGTTCAAAGATTTGTCAGGAGCACATTTCTGGCACATACCACTGTGGGCATGGGAGCGGCGGTGGGGGGGGGCAGGGGCACATGAAAAGTGGTTGATAAATACTTGCCTTAAATTGAATACATAGAACTAAAACAACGAAGCAATCCAATCCAAAGACAACAATGCAATTGACGAGAGAATTTCAGACAGCTCGTAGGTGCACTGCGGCGGAGAGCGAAGGCGAAAGAGTGCGTTTTCAGTAAATGCAGATAAATGCTTGCCTGATGCACTGCAAAGAAGGGGTTGTCAGAACACTTGATTGTCCTTCAGCGGCTGGGTTGAAATTTGGTTGTGATTAGCTTCAACAATTCTCTTAAGAGACTCATCTCTAATTTGGCCTACTGTGTGCGTGTGACGTGTCCAAACCCTCATAATTGCATAATGCAAGCAGGCACTTGGAGTGACACGAAATGGCTTCCTCTCAGGCAAGTTACCAAGTCCCCTAACTCCACTGTTTCAACCCCCTCCTCTCCTCCCAGTGATTAAATGTGTCACTTCTCCTCTTCAAGTGCCTTATAGAAGCTCTGCAGGGTTGCTGGCATGATTTCTCTGCCACACAGTTTCACTACAATCTACTCTCCCCCCTCCTCACACTTATTCTCAATGTTGCTGGCTTCTCCAAACCACATTTTAGATCTTTACAGAGCTCTTCAGTAGTTCTCTGTTATGAACTCTGGAACTGTTTTTTTTTTTAAATTCCAGGATTTGCTTCCCCAGAAAGCAGATATGATATGCATCAACTTTTTAATTCAAAGATTCAACAACAACAGGAACAACTCACTGGTAGATTATGAAACATACCTCATTTGTCCCCATCATCAAGGGGGCTGTGAGAACAATATCAAGAAATTTGCATACCATAGTATGTTAATTTTTAACTCAGGCATGTCCAAACTTCAGCCCTCCATATGTTTTGGACCACAACTCCCACAGTCCTTTGCCACTGGAAATACAGGCTTGGAATTCTGGGAGTTGTGGTCCAAAACATCAGGAGGGCCAATAATAATAATAATAATAATAATAATAATAATAATAATAATAATAATAATAATAATAATAATAATAATAATAATAATAATAATAATAATAATAAATACCTTTATTGTCAATGTACAACATGTGCACAATGAAATTGGCTGAGTCTCCCTTACCCACCCCCACCACCATCCCACCACCATCCCACTAGCAACCTCTCAATCTTGTTGCACCCTGTGTACTTGACACAGAATGCGCCAGCCCACAGGTCAGTTCTTCTATACTTGTCCTGGGATTATTTCCCATTCAGCAGTCTGACAGCCCATGGATAAAAACTGTTCTTCAGTCTGTTGGTGTGGCAGGCTACACTACGATATCTTCTGCCAGATGGTAACAAGGTAAAGAGGTGCTGACCGGGGTGTGAATCATCCTTAAGAATTTTTTCAACCCTCCTGAGGCAACGATCCCTAGCGATGTTGTCCAGTGTACTTAGGGGACAGCCCGTGATATATTGAGCTGTGCTTACCACCCTCTGTAGTGTCTTCCTGTCAGCAGCTGTCAATCCAGCATACCAAATGGTAATGCAATATGTGAGGATGCGTTCAATTGTGGACCGGTAAAAGGAGACCATCAGTTGTTGCTTCACTTTGTTCTTACGCAAGACCCTGACGAAATGCAGTCTCTGCTGGGCCTTCTTGACTACTTTGGTTGTATCCCCAGGAGAGGTCTTCACTGAGGTAAACTCCCAGAAATTTAAAGGAAGAAACTCTCTCCACACAGCCCCCCTGGATGTATAATGGGGCTGGTTCCTCTCTCTTCCTCCGGAAGTCCAGCACCATCTCCTTTGTCTTGGTAATATTTAGATGCAAGTTGTTTTCTAGGCACCATGTGGATAATTTTTGGACCTCATTCCTGTATGCTGATTCATCTCCCCCTGTAATAAGACCCATTATGGTGATATCGTCTGCGAACTTAATAATCACAGTAGATGGATCAGATGATACACAGTCATATGTGTACAGTGAATACAGGAAGGGAATAAGCACACAGCCCTGTGGGGAGCCAGTGTTAAGCTTCAGGGAAGTAGATGTAAAAGGTCCAACCCTCACTGTTTGTGAGCGGTCCCTTAGAAAGTCCTTGATCCAATCACAGATGGTAGAAGAAAGGTCCAAATCAGCCAGCTTTTTAATAAGAATGCTTGGTAGGATGGTGTTAAAAGCTGAACTGTAATCAATGAAAAGCAGCCTAACGTAATTTCCAGGTTTCTCCAGATGACTCACTTCAAGGTGTAAGGCAGTAGCTATGGCATCATCTGTTGATCTATTTCTCCTATAGGCAAACTGATGTTTGTCAAAGTCTGGTGGAAAACATGTTTTAAGGTATTGGAGAACCAATCTTTCAAAGCATTTCATCACTACAGACGTTAATGCAGTAGGTCTGTAGTCATTTAGGCAATTAACTGCTGTTTTCTTTGGGACTGGGACAATGGTAGCTCCTTTAAAACATGATGGAACATAAGCCGTTTGCAGGGAGATGTTAAAAATTCTTGTCAGGACCCCTGCTAACTGATCAGCACAATTTTTTACCACTATTCCCAGGACCCCGTCTGGGCCTGCAGCTTTACTGGGATTCACAGCCCTCAATGCAGCTCTCAATTGATGTTCATATAAAATGACTGGCTGGGAATTTGAAGATTGGCAAGCAGGTACTATGGGGCCTGGTCTTTTAACCTCATAGCGAGCAAAGAAGATATTCAGTTTCTCTGCCAGTGAGGCATCAGCCTCAGCCATGTTCCTCATCTTGCCCTTATAGGCGGTTACTTCACGTACCTCTCTGACCTCAGTGCCGCCTCACTGCGGAACAGTTAGGCTTCGATCGAACTTCACGTACCAGCGAATTCAAGGCGAGGTCACCCCGACCACGCCCCCTAAACTGCGCTCCAAGCGGGCTGACAGATTCCCTTCCTGGATCTCGGGAATCTGCTAAATTCGCTTTTCGATGCAAAGCGAAGAGACGTGTGTTTCTTGTTGATTCGAAGTGCATAACCACTCCCTCCCTTTAGACGTACCTGCTTTCGTTTGCTGTCTTCAGAAAACCGGAAAATCGAAATCTTCTCATGGGTACTCTCACTCCGTGATTTAAAACAGGAACACTGCTGCCCCTTCTGTTTTGCAAATTGACTCTCTGGCCTCTTCAAGGACCAAAGGGGAAAAACAACAATTACTCTGATCTTAGCTAGCTCACCCCGCCCAGCATGACATGCTGGCTGCTGTAAAAGGCAATTGCCTCCTAAATATCCTCCCTTCCTCTTCTAACCATCTCTGCTTTTTCTCACCCCCGGGAGAACCACAAACTACCACTCCTCCATCGAAAGACCTAAAAACGAAAGCAAGAAACAGCATACTGAACCGGTGGAAAGCAAAGGAAACCATCGGTTCAATGCGCATCAGAGACGTGAGGCTGGAATGCGTTCGCGTTCACCCAGCATGCACGTGAGTACACAGAAAAGAGGGCCGGCCCCGGTATTAGACCATGTGACTGCATCCGAATTCAGATCGGAGCCCAGCTCAACGCAGCCTGCGGAGGTACGTGAAGTAACCGCCATAGTTGGTTAAATGCTGCAGTCCTTGCCACACTCCCTTTGTGTTATTATCAGCTAAGTAGTTCTCCACCTTATGTTTATATTTTTGTTTTGCTGCCTTTATACCTCTTCTAAGATTAGCCCTAGCCTCTCTATATGTATCCTTGTTCCCCACCTTAAAGGCATTGTTCCAGGCTCTCAGAAGTGACCTTACCTCAGCAGTCATCCAGGGTTTACAATTCCCATAGACTCTGATGCGTTTATCCGATGTTACATTGTCAGTACACACTTTGATATAAGAAAGCACAGCATCAGCGTATCCATGTAGGTCTTGTTCTTCAAATACACTCCAATCAGTTGTTTCAAAACAGTCCTGGAGCTGACTAAGAGACCCTCTGGCCATATTTTAACCATTTTAATAACTGGCTGGGTTCTTTTCCTGAGAGGGATGTACTTCGGGCATAGAAGAAGTGAAGAATGATCAGATGTGCCCAGATGGGAAAGAGGGATTGCCCTGTATGCCTGTTTCAGATTGGACTACACACAATCCAATATGTTCTTCCCTCTGGTGGGGAGTTTCACGTACTGTTCAAACTTAGGGAAAACAGTTCTTAGACAGGCTTGGTTGAAGTCCCCAGCCACGACAAAAGCACCCTGTGGATGGATTTGCTGCTGCTTAGAAATGATGGCATGTACTGTAGCTTGGAGAGTGCCTCGCTGACATTGGCCACAGTTTGGACATGCCTGATTTAACTGATATGTAGGATTTTGGTTAAAACTTGTGTTTCTTATGCAATACCAGTCAATGGTTTTATCATTTTGATTGACTGTGTCTAGTATTTTTATCAACAACAACCCATCAAGTCAATTCTGACTTATAGTAACCGTATTTCATGATATTCAAGGTAGAGTGGTTACCATTTTCTTCTTTTTTTAAAGAGGGGCTGCCCTGGAATAGTGCAGCTTACCGAAAGCCACATAAACCAGCTCTGCTTGCAGGATGCTCGATGGAGAATCAAAATTCCAATCAGTGGTTCAGCAGCCAAACACCTAAACCTTTGCTTTGTATACCAGACTGCAAATAGTAGATCTGAGGACCATGGAATCACAGAATAACTGAGTTGGAATTGGTCTAGAAGACCAACTGCCTCCTCAAGTCAGGAATACAAACCCAAGCCGATCTGACAGCTGGTTGTTCAATTTTCTCTTTAAGGTCGCTACCGCACTTCCTTGAGCAGCCGCTTTTTATTTTGCATTGCCTTATCTCCTCCCATGGTCACATGGTCACTACAGCGGTTTGGCAGTCCACACTTAGCAATCAGCTTCCCCGTTCGCACTTAGCTGAACCGCTTCATACCTAGCAGAAAGAGGTGGGGGGGACTGAAAAAAGGCAGCATAGTATGTCTGCAGATACAACCAAATCGCTTTAAAAGGGGGTGCAGGAACCGATTTAAAAAAACACCACCCCCAGTGGTCGTTGCAAGAAAAACCGATACAGTGGTCAAAAATGGGTGTGGCCAAGGGGGCTCTTCAGAAAAAAGTGATTTGAAAAGTGGACAGTGATTTTTAAGGTGATTTGTCCTTAAGGAAAAGATGTTTCAAATCTAAAGTGTGGTAGTGGTCTAAAGCTGCCAGCATTGAAGCACTCACCACCTCCCTAACAGTTAAAAAGTTTTTCCTCATGTTCAGCCTAAATCTGGCTTCCTGTGGTTTGAGCCCATTATTGTCCTGCACTCTGTGATAATCGAGAACAGATCCTGCCCAACCTCTGCCTTTCAAGTATTTGAAAAGTACTATCCTATCTCCCCTCAACCTTCTTTTCTGAAGGAGAAATATACTAGTTATTTCAGTCTTTCCTCATCGGGCTTGGTTTCTAGACCCCAGATCATTCTTGTTGTCCTTGATTCTAATTAAAACAACAACAACAACCAACCAACCAACCAACAAAAACCCCCAGACCCCACAATCCTAAAGCTGGTTTGCTTTTGTTATCCTGTGTAACTAGTTAGGTTGTTTGTGGGCTAGCAGAAAAGCTACGGTGGTGCCTTAGCACAAGTGAAGGTAAGATCTACCATGTGTGTATTGCTGAAGAGTCCTTAGTCAATGTTCCTTAAATATAACCTGTACTGTCTTTCTATCCCATACATACCCCTTTCTGGCTGCCTGTAGTGTCACCTATTTAGAATCCCAGTTTTAAATCCAACCTCCAGCTATCCTTCCAGACTTATCTCCTCCTCATATGTTGACGTCAGAAAACCTTGACTCATGGAGCATTTCTCTCTCTTTTCCAGATGATGGCACATCTTCCAGGATTACAGGTGGCCTGCGGTCTAAGCAGGGGTGGGTGGGTGAGCTAATTGTGACCTTGGTGGATGAGATTCCCCTGCCAGTTGGATACAGACTGCTGGTAGCCAGGATTTCCTGCCTGTTGCTCAGCACAGGATCATAGTTGTCATCATTGTCATGGTCAACACTGAGTTCCCAGGTGCCCTTGTAACCAGGCAATGAGAAGATCTGCTGAGCTTTCACACTTGGCCTACTAGGGAGAATGTGTTGAAATGTATATAGGAATGTGTACACCGTGGTTTAAGGGTATCATTAAAAACATACAAAATATGAATACTATTCACCCCTTGTGTGTACTATCAATTGATCTTGGTTGAAAAACTTTTACAACCTTTAGAACCTTTAAGAACTTTTACCGTAGAAAACATGTAGACCAAACAAACAGTCATTGAAACATCTGGTTTGATACAGAGACCTGTGCTTGACAGACTTATACTGGTATATTTTCTTCCTTATCAGAGACAGTAACAGAGAAGCAGACTAGAGATGGGCACGGAACTCCAAAATGGCATTTCATTTCATTTTTAATTTTGTTTTTTATTGTTTTATTTTGTTTAAGACGAAATGATTTTTTTTAAAAAAACATTCATTTCAATTTTTGTTTGTGTCATTTTTTTAGTTTTTTTGGTTTTTAATTTTTTTAAAAAACTCATGCCAACCAGCTGGTCCATGGGCCGGGTTGGTATGTTTTTTGTTTTTTGTTTTAATTTTTTTCTTATCACACCGTCCAGCTGGCTTGTGGGCCAGGTCAGCACTTTTTAAAAAAAAAATGTATTTTTTAAAATTTTTTATTGTTATCACGTTGACCAGTTGGCCTGCGGGCCGGGTTGGCACATTTTTTATTTTTTTTTATTTTTTTTATTCAAGTGCCAACCAGCTGGCCCACGGGCCAGGTCGGTTTTTTAAAAATATTTATTTTGAATTTATTCAACCACTGCCCAGCTGGTCCGTGGGCTGGGTCAGCACTTTTAATTTTTTTTAAAAAATTAATTTTTTTTTACTGAAGCATCGATCAGCTGTTCTGCCGGATGATCAGCACCTTTTTTTTTTTTTTGGCCGGAGTGAGGCCTCCAGCTGCCTCGAAAGCCCTCCCCACAGGAACAGGTCAACAGCATCGGCAAGTCCCAGGCCCAGCCGGCAACATTCAGGTAGGAGAAGACGCCGGATGGGGGAATAAAAAATGAAATGAAATGTAATGAAAATTTCTGTTTTGTTTTGTTTTTCTTTGGGGGGTGGTTCATTATTCATTTTGTTACATAAAAATGAATAACAAATAATGAAATGAATTTTTAATTCGTTTCATGCCCATCTCTAAAGCAGACTCCTAACAGACTTCTCTTACTGACATCTTCTAGACAATCATAAGACTAACAGGCAACCAACTGAATAAATAACTGTCACTTGTTTTCATCTGTCTGGCAGTTAACCCTCTTAACATCCATTGGTTAACACCAGGTATAATCTGATTGGCCTGGATGCTCCATTGCTTCGAGAACTGAGGCAAAGAGCTCGAATTCATATACAGTTTTTATGCAATAGCCCCAAGAAATAAGACTGACGTGTGCGCCTTGTTACCATTCCAGAGGAATGCGCCACCTAGCCCGGTATTGCATTTCCCATACATGCTTTGCACATGTGCCCATCATGACTCCCAATTTTCCATATTGGCGTGCCCATGCTGCTACCTGCTATCTTTGGGATGGGTTGTACTAATATTTTCCAGCAGTACATAGCAACCACTTCCGGTCACAGATTGTGGCCTATAGCCTTTAAACTAGCCCTCTACCCTCTGGTTTGGTGGACGGCCCAGTCCCAGTGAATGATTTTGATCTGTGGGCCAGTCACAGTCAGCTGCTATAGCTGGAACCTTTGTCTCACCTGCTAAAATGCCTTGGTCTAGCCATTTTGGATTTAGCAAAGTGGCTGAATCCCATGCTTTCAGACCACACTGTCTTAGCAATAATATGATTAAATGTGTGTGTGTGTATCAGAACAGATAGCCATGTTTCTTCTTTAAAAAAAATATCAACCCTGATATGTAATTTCTCTGTGCAAGTGATTTTTGTGGTATCCAAAGATTGTACCGTTGCCTCTCTTGAATATGTCATTTTGTACATTGGCTTTGACTGTTTCTGATGCTTACTGGCACGGCCTCTGCCTTTGGCTGTCAAGCTATTACTTACATGAGAATTTGTCGCTGAAATATTTATTCGGTGTGCAGAGCTCAGCCGTTACATTTCTTTATTTTTATGGTGTGTCCCCCAACCCCCGTCTGTGTGCTCTTTTAGAATTCCAGCTTGTGTGTTACAACTGGTAAACAGAGCTGGGAATCGAATTGTTTAGATGTCTCCCTTACAAATATTTCGGCTGCAGACAGAAAGGCCTCCCTCCTTCACAGACAGAGATGCCATATATCATGGTTGAAATGACCACCTGCTGGCTAAAATTGCCAGAGAACAATCCACAGAGTGACTATAAATGTTTGCAGAGAGAGAGAGAGAGAGAGAGAGAGAGAGAGAGAGAGAGAGAGAGGAGCAACCATTAGCCATTGAGAAAGAGAGAGGTTGTGCTTTGCTTTTAAAAATCCTATTACGCTCCTACTTTTCAAAAACGACTTTGCGCCGGCCTCGTTAGAAGCTCATTAGAGATGATGCCAGCTCCCTGGCTTGCCCTGAGAGGAGCTTAAAAAGGGTTGTGCTGAGAGAAACAGGCCCTCTTAGCATTAAATGGGTGCTTGGATCACTCTTGGAAAAGAAGGACAAGCCCCGCAAGGCAGCAGGCACAATGCTAACCTAGCCAAGCACCTGGGTGAGAGGAGAACACCCCAGGAAGGCATGGCATAGGACGCATTCTGGCATGGGGGTGTCCGTGATCCACAAAGGGCTTCTGGGTCCTCTCAGGCAAGTGGAGAACCAGCACGGCCTTGCTCTGGCCATGTGTGGCAGGTTGCAGTTATAGTGTCCAATTGTGAAAAGAAGCAACAAACTAAGGCCCCGGTCACATGACCGTTTTGGTGCTGTGTTTGATGCGAATGACTGTGCAGCAAAAGATCGTGCCTCCACTCCAAGGCGCAGCATTTTGGCACCCCAGTCGACCATGTCCCCCTGAAAGCACACTTTAACCGCATCATCCTGTACCACCACTAGGGGTTCGATCAAATTACTCCTTTTAATGATGCACAGTTTTTACCACAGCAATTGCTGTGTGCCCGTCACTATAAAGGACAACTCAAAAGGGGCCCGAGAGTTCACACCACCTTGGGACACGATGACAACATTGGTTAGGATCAAACATGGAGGAACACATTGCTTGTGAGAGACCCTCTTTTGCCCAGATCCTTTGCCCAACTATCCCTGCCTGCAATACACTCTTGAAGCAATTTTCTTGCTAGGTGTACTCTGCTGCATGGGTTCATGTTGGGCAGCAAGGCATGCTTTGATCACTGCGTTTGAAACAACAGTGTACTAAATGACACCCTCCCACACACCTTACCCAAACATGTCAAGGCTCTTATTGCAACTTCAAGCAGCAATTCAGCTCTGTAGGTCAGCCATTTTGGACAGCAAAAGATTAAATGAAAAAGGAAAAGAAGAAAGAGTCTTATCTAATTTATGCAATCTGTTAGAAGGGTTGTTGCTGTTGGCTTCGCCTTCCGCTCACAGGTAGAAACTGAGACTCAAGAAAGCAAGAGGGAGAAAATTGGGAGAGAGGAGAAAAAAACTGTAAAAGAGACTTGATAAGGAGAATAAATCAAAGAGGCCCACAAGAAAAATAAGATCTGAATGTATGAAATTCTGCAGCCACCTGGATATTACCTACAATAAACCTGCTTTTATCAGGGTGCGACTATATTGCAATGTACTCTTCCATTTGCTCTGGTTTTAGCAAAATGCAAATTGATTTCAAATTTTCCAATTACATGACATTATTGTAAGTGCAGGGGAAACTCACCCTTTCTATCAAAGAATCACTTGTTTTTGACACTGGTTGGGAGGTTGTTTATTTTAACTTGTACTTTTTTAAAAAATAAATCTGGTTTTGGTTGTATGGATGGCTGTGTTGCTGTATTCTCTTTCTGTGTTTGTGTGTGCTCCCTGTTCTGATATCTTGGTGATGGGTTTGAGGTGGTGCAGGATGATAAGGGGGGGGTCATTTATTTATTTTTAATTGTCTTTCTTTTCTTTATTTCATTTACTTTTAAGGCTGCGCTAGGTGGCTTACAATATCAAAGAATACAATTACAAACAAATAATAATACAAACGACAAACAATTAATTTTAGCAAAAGAATAAGAAAACTAATAATATAACCAACAATTTAACTCACAGCAATTTAGAAAAGAAGATGGTGGGAATGGCTGGGAGGGTTGCTTTAAAGGAGATTGCTTCTGCTAAGCAACCCTTTCCAGAACGATCAGTTGCATTCCTTTGGAGCCATTTGATCACACCCTTGGCTACTGTTCATACTTTGGAAGTAGAAGCACAAAAGGCATGCTCTCAATAGTGTTAGTGTGGTTTTGTATGTATTTTGATATGGTTGAAATGGCTAATCAATAAACTAAACAATTGTGTTAAAGGAGAAACATACACTTTTTCTCCTGATGTCTCTGTATGTAGAGTATTATGCTGTGCCTCCAATGAACAAGACCTTGGCCGGTAGGCTTGAAATGTCAGGCTGTCTTGTCGTCTTCTTTCCCCCCCATGCCAGGTTCTATTTCTCTGCATCACTGACAGAATAGCACTGGCTTTTCCTTCATTCCAAACCCGAATACAAGTATATTCTTTTCTCGGTGTCAAATTTCATACACCCTTATCTCTTCCATTAAGTTTCTTCACAGAATGAGCTGGCGCCTTCAGCAGTGCTAGTCATATTAATTTATACCAGCCAATCTCAATAATGCTAAGAAGTAACAAATAAATGACTGATTTAGTTTTTTATTCATTCTCTTTCTATCACTATATAAAAACATAGTGTAATATGGTTATGCAAGGATCTATATCACCAGGAATCAGGCATATTGCTGCTTTACAAGTTCTAGAATTTTTGCTACCAGTCTCTGACAGAAGCACTTAGACCCCTGTGGCAGACATATTTAAAAGAGGGAAAAGTTAATCATGGTTTAAAAGGGACATGTTTCAAATTTGTTTGATTTGGATTGGTGAGACCACTGAGGCAACCTTGAGACTGCTCCTTCCTTCTTCTTCCTTGCTTTCCAGTCCTGTTGTTGTTGTTGTTGTTGTTGTTGTTGTTGTTGTTGTTGTTGTTGTTGTTGTTGTTGTTGTTGTTGTTGTCATTGTCGTTGTTGTCGTTGTTGTCGTTGTTGTTGTTGTTGTGTTGTCGTCGTCGTCGTCGTCGTCGTCGTCGTCGTCGTCGTCGTCGTCGTCGTCGTCGTCCTCCTCCTCCTCCTCCTCCTCCTCCTCCTCCTCCTCCTCCACACCAGTACTGATAATAGTGTGCTTTTGTCCTGCTGTACTGTAAATTGGCCTAGTGTAGGATCTGCTTGTTTAGTACCCTAGCACTGCATTGTTCCATGCTGATCTGTGCAATTTGTGGGTGGGTGTCGATTGATGAAATTTCTCCGTGGTATTTTCCTCCCTGCCAGTCCCTACCCTTCAGTGTTCTGGGTAATGTAGCACAAGAAGGTAGGGGAGAAGATAATGAAATAGGCAGGTCTCTCTCTGTGTGTGTGTGTGTGGGAGAGAGAGAAAAAGATTGATAAGACAGAAGACCAACCTGTGTTGTTGTAAGTGATATGTTAGAGAGTGATTCCAGATGTGTGTAGACCAGCAAAACTAGGATGTCACAGTATATCCCAGTATATCCAGCAACTAATACCCTTCCCATATGTGTATGGAATTACTGTAATGATCTATTCGAATGTGCACATGCGCACACACGTCCCCCTATAACAAACAGACAAAAGAAAAGCCAACAACCCCAGAACAACTGGGGAGAGAATACCACTGTGTGGACGAGTCCCTTCTCAGTCTGTTCTCCCCTCTCCCCTCTCCTCTCTCCCCTCTCCCCTCTCCTCTTAGATAACTCTTAAAATCTTAGCACTGCGGAGTGGAAGGAACTCTATGGATCAAGTCCATCTCCTATCAAGGGGCCACAGCGGGGAATTGAACTAAATAGAAAAATATTTGTGTTTAGGGATTGGAAAAACATCTGTATTTTTTGGAGACTGATGATGAGTTAGTTTAGTGTTTTGACTTTTCAAGTCTTTCTTTCTTTCTTTCTTTCTTTCTTTCTTTCTTTCTTTCTTTCTTTCTTTCTTTCTTTCTTTCGAGTTGGCAACCACAGGGGTGGAAAGTCAACAAGGGTTACACCTGAAGTGTTAATAGGCCTCTGTTCCAGGCCCACTGGCAGGAAGGGGTGATTTTAAAGTTCTGAGGCAGAAACGATGTGTCATAAACCGACAATGGTAAGAATCAGAACATGACTGAATTGTTCTGTTTCAAAGGTGAAACTGTCAGTCCTGAGGCCAGAACGATCTCCCCAGAAGTCAAGAGTGACATATTTTTTGTGATGCATGGTGTTTAAACAAGAGCCCAGAGCAAATTTCAAGAAACTATCCATGTCCTGATGGCAAGGAATCTCTGGGTTGGATATGTGTGTTCTATATACATGTTGGCCACAGTCACACCAGCAAAATGTCCCCTTGTGGTTGCATGACTTTTAACTGAGTTCTTGTCGTGCTTTGTGGTCATGTAGTATGTATTCCAGGATATGTGTCCCAATGTGTTTTTGGGTTATTGAGTCGTTTCCTTTCAATTCAATAAGCACCTAGAACTTGTTGACACAGTTTGACAATGGTTTGACACAAACACTATTGACATTTGTATTTTAAAAATTAAGCATTCAAAAGAACATGCAGGGTGACAGTTCAAAAAATGCAGCAAAGCAACATTTTTGTTGAAAAGAACTGCCGCAAAAAAATAGAAAACTCTGCCCAAGTGAGAAATGAGCTGCAGTTAGCATGCTCGCTGGGTAAATGACTCGCTAATGGTCCTGAGTCATGTGAGTACACACTGACAATACAAACTCAATGGGGCATAGGAAGGCAACACTTGGCTTGTGTGACTGTGGCCATTCTTAGTTCTTAGGATGCCACAAGATGCTTTGTCCACCCATCCCAGAAATAAAGAGTCAAGACATGCTTGTGGGATTGAACTGGGCCACAAATTATTGTCTTAAATTCAATATGTCACTAGTGCACTTTTCTCCCGCAAGGGGGGCCTGGAAGTGCAAGTGGCAATGTGGTGTTCACGTAGTTATTGTTGGGAGGGCCCTGGCAGCTCACCCACTTGAATGTGAACTTGAACATGAACCTGCACTTGAACTTGTTTTTTAAAAGTAGAAAAAAAAGGAAATGGGAAAAAGGGAGAATAGGGAAGGGAAATGGTGGGAAAATGGATACATTAGGTACAGATAAAAAAGACTAAATACCATTAAATACAGCTAATACCATATATCATTGAATATTTTCAAGTGCAGCTGCCACACCTTGCCATCTTCTTGCAAAGGTTTCTTTGTAGTCTCCTTTCAAATAACCGGCTAATTTATCAATTTCCATACAGTCTCTTATCTTTCCACACAGATTTTCCTCTGCGAGGATTTCAGCTTGCTTCCAAAACTGCGCATACAGAATCCTAGTTGTTACAATTATATGTTGTAAAATGTAGTTTTGATCCTGTGAAATACACATATCTACTATATTAAGTAAAAAAAACTCTGGTTTAAGCTCTAATTTAATTTTC
Organism: Phrynocephalus guinanensis; assembly: GCA_037367245.1. Lineage (NCBI taxonomy): Eukaryota > Metazoa > Chordata > Lepidosauria > Squamata > Agamidae > Phrynocephalus > Phrynocephalus guinanensis. The sequence continues at coordinate 14,562,953 of CM074733.1, read as the reverse complement.
AAAGCTCTCTCTATAAAACTCTTTATCATAGTCCAATATGTAATTGCTTCTTTGCAGCACTTGAACTTAAACTTAGAGTTAAACGGTCCACGCAGCCCTCATCAATCACTTGGTATGTTATTAATCATCCTGGCCTGTCATATTTACTCTTAGAGATGGGCACGAATCGAAAAAATGACATTTTGGTTTTTCATTTTTCGTTGCGGGTCCATTTTGCTTCGTTTTTGTTTTTCGTGAATTTTTTGAAAAAAATTCATTTTGTTTTTTTGTTTTTCATTTTTCATTTTTCGTTTTTACCCGCTTTTTGCACGACTTAAAGCATTTCCGTGCGCGGACGTCCCCCAACGCCCCAGACCAGAGGGAAAATACTAAAAACAAATGATGCTGGCAGAGACACAGTATAGACTAGGTATGCAGGGAGGCTGCAAAGGTAACGGCGGGTGTTGCCCAGGGTGTAAGGCAGCTGAAGAGTGATTGCACTGTGGGGCAGGGGAGGGTACTCACTGAGTGGTACGCACGCATACAGGGAGGCTGCAAGAGAAATCTCTTCTTTCTCTCCCCTAAGAGCCAGGCTGCAACCAGCAGGAACACAGAGACACACACCTGCCTGACTGGCCTAAAGTAATGAGTCGCAGAGACAGCAATCCCACCCTAACTCCCACCGCAGACTGCAAGGAGGATGGGGCTGCCAGAGGTTTTTATGCCGTCTGTGGCTGCCACACCTACCCAGTCTGCAACCTGGGCATGCTATTGGTTGAAATTGTCCAAGAATTTACATGATCCCATCACATGGCTTGCATCCATGTTGTGGCTGGAATCCATTTTGTGTCATCCTTAAAGGGAAAAGAAAAAATACATCGCGATGGGAGAAGGACAAAAACAAACATTTTAAGGACCGCAACCCCCTGGTAGGTAATAATTTTAAATAATTATCACTGCATTTTTACAGATGTCCAGGGCGTTTTAATACCCAAGAAATCAATATTAGGCATCTAGGAGCCATTTTAGGTTGATGTCCCCTGACTCCCCTTAAAGAAAAGAAAAATACAGCGATCTGAGAAAAGACATAAATGCACATTTTAAGGACCCCAACCCCCCTGGTAGGTATTATCAGGCAGAATAAATAATTATTACTGGGTTTTTACGGATATTCAGGACATTTTTTAACATTTAAAAACAGCTTATTTCATTGCTTGTCGTCATTAACGAAAACAAAATGTAATGAACCTAATTTTCGTGGTTCTGTTCAGTTCGTTCCAAGTTCATCAGAATTTTTGTTATTCGTTTCGTTACGTAACAAAATGAATAATGAATAATGGAATGAAATTTTTTTTTTCGTTTCATGCCCATCTCTATTTACTATCTATTCCTAATTATTGTTGAGGGCTGCCGATCTGATAGGTCATATTTCGCTATTCTTAACCTGACATCATTTTGCCACTTGCACTGACCGCCACAGAAAGGGGACTTTGCAGTATGTGTCTTGGCCCATAGCCAAACCACATGACCCACTATCTCAGTGTGGCCTTGTCCTTCTGGACCACATGACCACTGGTCAAACCTGTCTCCCCGGTCAGGTGGACAAATCAGCTCCTCCCAGCACAGGGATGGATCAGAGCATTTTTATGTTTACATTTCCACTACAGTCTTATGCCTCAGAGTATATATAGCAGCTCTCTCTTGTCTCTTGCTGCACCTCACCAATAGTGGACTACCATCCACAGCTAACATGGTCAACATAGCTGGGTAGGATGGGAGCAGTAGAACACATAGGTGAAGGATACCAGATTGGGGGACAGGCTGTATATATGCCTCTTCATAGGTGAGTCCCACTGAGTTTAATGGTTCATTCCTCTGGGTAAACAGATGTACAAATGCAGTCTTAAAATGTTAATAGAGTGAACATTCAAGACATCTCCCCCTCCCAATGATTTGATTTATTATAATACAGGAATTATATTCCTTTATAATTACAATTAAAAGAAAAGTTAGGCTTCATCAATGCCCTTCTTAAATTAAACATGTGCTCTGATTGCCTCATCATGAAACAGCAATCAACCTGAGTATCACGTGGGAGATTTCTTTTTTAAAAAATGCCTTTACTAAACAAATGGCACGTTTTGCTATTCTCCAGCATAGCTGAAGGATGCATTACCTGTCAAAGTTCATCTTCTAAATCACAAACTTCTTCATTCAGTTCATCCCACCCCCCATTCCTGCTTCACAGAATACTTTTTTTCCCACAACGTGAAACAGTTTTGTGAGGAATTAATAATTCAACTCCAAATTCTAAAGAAGGTCGTCAGATGTCTGGAATCCTGTTAATGATTCTTGCTCAGAGCCAGCTTGGCTACTGGGAGACTTTGATCAGCCTGGGGAAATGCAGGCAACAAAGGGGCCATCTCACACCCTCCAGGGAGCATTTCTAATGGTTTAGAACACACCAGGGGGGGACAACAGGTAGGAGAATTCTGATGAGTTTTCAGGTGGAAATAGAAATTAGAGGTAGCCCACAATTAGAACTGAAAGCACTGTAATGTCAGAGAAGAGTGACTGAGGCTGGCTTTGAGATTCACAAAAGCATATTACTCTTGCTTACGTCATAAAGACTATTTACCAAACAAAGCAAGCTGATTTCCATTCTCCCAGAGGCGAGAGAAGGCCCTGTTATGACACTCCGCTGCTTTCATTAGTTATGGATTTTCCATGTTCAGCTCTGGGCTGTCTATGACATCTCTTTATGCTGTTAATGTAATTATATTTTAGGGATAGAAAAATATATGTGTTTAACTTTCTCTCTCATTCATATTTTTCAATATTGTAAGTTCCTTCTGTCCTGATTGTGTGAGCGGTGAATGTTATTAGATTCTTCAGTATTGAATTGAAAAACAAGTTTGTCCCAGACAGATTCTGTAAGCATGGAGAAGACGATGTTGATAATACTGCTGTACTTGCATTAAAGAAGAAAAACCTATTCAAAAGAAAAAGTGGCAACCCCAATATAGTAGCAACATGATGGTATTCATGGAGATTCAAATCCAGATGTTTAAGATATAATATGCAAATTCTTGGACCTGAAAAGACAAATCTTCCAATTTCATCTTCTTCCAGATTACGTATATACTCAAGTATAAGCTGAGTTTTGCGGCCCTTATTTTTGGCTGGAAAAACAAAACCACCCTTGGCTTATACTCGAGTCAATAAGTTTCCCAGTTTTGGGGGGTAAAATTGGGTGCTCAGATGGCTTGAGGAGGGCAGCAGAGGGCAAGTCCTGATCGGGCAAGCAATAGCAGTGCCTCCACTTCCCATATGATCCCAATGAGAAGGTTTAGGGGCATCCCTTTTGGACCTTCATAACTCATTCCACTTACCCCCAAATGTTTCCAAATTTCAGGGGATTTCTTAAAATCGCTTTCTGAAGGTACCCCTGCTACTTCAGTCTTCCCAAAGTAAGTAATTTTTGAGTGCATGTTTTTAAAAAATATGCACTCAAAAGTTATTGTAAAATATGCCATCAAAATTTACTTAACTTGGGACTACAAAGTAGCAGGGGTACCTTCCCAAAGTGATTTTAGGGAACCCCCTGAAATTTGGAAAGATTTAGGGGCAAGGGGACTTCGTTACGAAGCTCTAAAGGGGCTGAGGATAGTATGGGCAACTGTGCAGGGACTGTGCAGGGACTGTGGAGTTTGTTCTGTGGTATTAACTCCCTAATTGCCTCCACATTCCCACCACACAGGGCCAGCGCTAGGGTTTTTCGCGCCCTAGGCGAGGGGTGGGGGGGGGGCGGCGGCAGCAGCAGGGGGGGGGGCGGTGGTGGCAGGGGGGTCAGGCGGCGGAGGTGGCAGGGGTGGGTCGGGCGGCGGCGGGGGGGTAGGGGCGGCAGCAGTGGGGGGGCATAGGGTGGCGGCGGCGTCAGCGGTGGCAGGGGGGTTGGGTGGTGGGGGTGGCAGCAGGGGGTGTTGGGGGCAGCGACAGGGGGGTTGGGCAGCAACAGGGGGGTCAGGCGGCGGTGGCGGGGGGGGGTTGGCAGTGGCAGGGGGTAGGGCGGCGGTGGCGGGGGGTAGGGTGGCGCCGGTGGCAGCGGTGGCAGGGGGGTCGGGTGGTGGGGGCGGCGGCAGGGGGGGTCAGGGGCGGCAACAGGGGGGTCCGGCGGCAGTGGGGGGCAGCTGGCTGGGCAGCACCCCTTGTCCATTTTGCACCCCCTGTCCATTTTGGCGCCCTAGGCAACTGCCTAGTTCGCCTTAATGGACGCGCTGGCCCTACCACCACACATTGCCATTTACTACACCCAGCCCCTTTAGAGCTTAGCTGGTATACCGTATAGACTCGAGTATAACAAGGGGAAAAAACACCCTCAACTTATACTCAAGTCAATTAGTTTTCCCAGGTTTTGGGGGTAAAATTAGGCCCTCGGCTTATGCTTCGGTCAACTTATACTTGAGTGTATATGGTACTTCTTTCTCAAATCTCAAGTTGTTTCTGTCTCAAATATGGAGAAACTTGCTAAATAAGGTAAACTCTATAGAAAAACAAACTCAGGCTATATTTTCACAAATCCTTTCTGTATTGCTTCCTGATAGGAAAGTGCCTCTTGAGTATTTATTGGAAAATGGTAATACATTGCTCACCAAACCATACAAAAAGGGGAGATATGATGAGTAGGTGAAACACCAAAGAAAATGCATGTTTCATTGCTGTGTTTGAATTATTTAGTGCTGCCTACCTTCTCTAAGGTGATGTCCTCCAGATGTTTGTTTGGTTTTTTATCAGAACTCTGTTAAACTGCAACTAGCATGACCAAAGAGCAGGGATTACAGAGCAGTAGTACAAAACATCAGCTCTTCAACTGCAATCATATTACTATGCTCTTGACATCTCCTCTCTTAAACACAGATCTTACACCTTGTTTTTGACCTTGTGGCAATAGAATTTATGATCTAACATATGGTCATAAGCACTGGTATAAGACACCACCTTTACCAGTCCAGTGAATGACCAGGAAAAAAAATCTGCGGTGATCAGAATTTTTTTTTAGCTTCCATCACACAGTTATCACTGGATGTTAACAAAGAATCAAACAGCCAGATTAACATGTGATGGTGTGAGAGAAGCCGCCCCGAAGATCAGCGGCAGAGCGGTGCGCCATCTGGTCCCCTTGACAGCTGTCAAGGAAGGGAAATGGACGTGACTGTATGGGAGGCCATACCGAAAAGGGAAACAAATGGTGGTCCTAAGACAATGATGTCACATGTTAGTCAAAATACCAAGGGAGGGACTTCATGGAAGGATTCTGGTTGGCAGAGGAGCCTGGTGGGGAGGGATGCGCGGGCTTGGGAGGAGGGAGGGAGGAAGGGATTAGAGGGAGTGAAAAGGCAGGAAAAGGAGGAGATTTGGGATTAACCGCCGGAAGAATGGAAGGTCTACATCTTCCACAACCCCTTGGCTCCCTGGAAGAGGGACCCTTCCATGGGAGGCAGCCGGACCAACTGGATGGGACAGACAGAGAATTGGGTGGTTCACCCATGCTGCAGAACACTGTGCACAGGCCATGGACCTCACCTCTGAGCCCCGGTGGACTCCAAACGGTTCCAAAGACTTCCTTACCCATAAGGTCAGATCATCCCAGTTGGATATATGTTATGGACAATGAGGGCGGTGAGGGTTATGTTGGACCCACAGAGGTTGTTGTCCATTCAGTTAAAGATTTTGAGAATAAAGAGCTGATTCCAGAAAGGCCAACTCTATCTGTTTATGGGATGCAAGGGAACGAACCTGGTCACAGATGGTCAACCTGAAGCCCCATATTCATTTTTTTGCAGGGTAGAACAGACACAAATTATAGAATTATTAAAGGTGTCTCTAAACTGGTTTTTAAAAGTCTGTTTCTTAAAATAGTTTCTTTCTATCGTTAAAGCTCTTCTGATGGCAAAGCTGACAGACCTACAGATTTATGAAAGCTAAAGGAAGAATTGCCTGAGGACGAACTTCTGACTGCTATTTTTTAAAAATCATTTCACCGTAAAGATTATTTGGAGATTATTATGTTTTTGTCTTGTTAAAATGGTGTGAATCTTAGATTTGCAGGCTGCCTATGATTTTTTTAAAAACTCTGAAGGCAGAATGTCTGCCAAACAAATTAAAGAGGTCAACTTTGAAATTGTAGCATGCTTTTTTTAAAAACATGCAGCAGATTTGCGGGGGAACCGGAGAGTCAGAGGACAACTGCTCCAAGGAAGAGTAAATGGTTTGCATACTGAAGGTCTTGGGGTTAGTTCCTTCTAAGGAAACCATCTCATTCATAAGAATTTGGAAATAAATTGCTTGAGAGACCTTGAGGAGCTGAAAATATAAATACAGTGGACCCCAGTATAACAAACGGTTTGTATAACATAAAATCTGTACAACATAAAAAATCTGGATGTAGGGGAAATTTGCTTAACAGAATCACCTATGGGACGAATCCATACAACATAAAAATGGTCGCGAGCACTTCACTCTTAACGAATGCAGGTTTATAGTATTATAGTAAAGCTTCTTGGACTTGGAAAGGAGAAACCAGAGGCCAAAGAAATGTCTTCCCAGTGCCATTGTCTGTTTCACCCCATGTGCTTGAAAGTGCTGCATTCAAACTTTTAAAACATCACTCCATTCAAAATGTATCATGGAATATTCATGATTTTGGAACTTCCAGTCCCCCAAATCAGCCAGAATCCCCCAGATTGACTTCTGAGACAGGGAAAGTACGACACAAAAGACAAAGTGATGCCTTTCTATCTCCATATTGTGGTTCTCTCTGTGTATATCAGCTGGGAAGCAGAAGAGAATGACCCAGCAGTCTCACTGCTTCCTGCTAATTACCCCAGTAACCTTTGGGAAGAGTAGTCTCCTTAATCTATTAGACTCTATGGTGGAGCCTCTTGTGGAGTAACCCTTCCATGGAGCAGTGAGGCAACGGCCAGGAAGCAGTGCCTCTAAGAGGGCATTCCCTTCTTCTCAGGAGTCCCGTGGTGCAGTGGTTAAATGCCTGTACTGCAGGTAAAACTGTGCTCATGACCTGGGGTTCAATCACAGGCTCATGGTTGACTCAGCCTTCCATCCTTCCGAGGTCAGTAAAATGAGTACCCAGCTTGCTGGAGGTGGGGGGCAATGTGTAGCCTGCATACTGTAATTAAATCTGTAAACTGCCCAGAGACTACTTGAAGTGGTATGGGGTGGTATATATGCACAACACTTTGCTTTTGCTTTGCTTTAAATAGTTATCACAGGACATTTAAAACCAATATAACAATATTTAAAAATTATAGCTGGGCAGAATAGAATGGAAGCTATTAGCTGAATGCCCAGATTCCGGAGTTATGTTTCGTTCTGGGGAAATGCCTACTTAAACAACCAGGGTTCAGCCTCAGTCTATTTGTCCGCATTCATACCAACATTGCATCCATGCAGTGCTCAAGGGACAGGATAGCATCCACTGTAGATGGTGGAAATGAGAGAGATGCTGGGTGTCATCAGCATATTGATTAAAGGAAGCTCCAGAACTCCTGATGACACCCCACCCACCCACCCCAGCTTTGTAGTGTTTATAAATGGCAAATTAATAATCACCCAGTATAGCAAGTTAAATCCTATAAATATTTAGGGATGGATTTTGGTATGAACTTTTAGTCCTTGGGCTATTGGACAGTTCAATCACCTAAATGTTATTACAAATGCTATTAGAAATACCAAGTCAGTTATACCTTTTTTGTTTGTCAAAGGAGGTCAGCCTATACCACCAGCCATTCAGGTTTTCAACACTAAGGCATTAGTGCAGATGTGATATCGTGCACAATTGTGTGTCTGCAGCAGTGTCATTGCACTAGAATCCATTCAAACACATTCCCTGAGGACTATTGTTGGCCTTCCAACCTGTATGCCAAATGTACCGCTACGCTTAGAAACAGGTGAAATGTTGATAAAGTCTCAGGCATGGATTCTTAATTTACACTTTTGGTTAAACATGTTCTTTACTCTTGTGGGATTGGCTCCCCTAATTTTAACCAACAGGTTCTAGTCCAGGTGGGAAAAATGCTGGATGAGGAATTATTTAACCCAAGCTATTTTGGCAATGGGATATGCAAAAATCAAACAGGCACTATAGCAACGTATTACAGAGGAAAAAGTTACTATAGCAGGTAAATGCAGCTACTGTACTCCCAATCCTGAATTTAAAGACAGTGTTCAGCCTTTTTACCTGCAATATTTTAACCATTCCAAAATGCAGGAAAGCATTTACACTAGCAAAGTTGTGTTACCCTCAGTTATGTCGAAAGATACAAGAATGTTCCTGATGATGCACGCTTTCCCCCCTTGTGAGGCTGAAGGCGTGGAGATGGTAGGGCATGTACTGTTGCGTTGCTCCTTTTATAGTGGTTTCTGTCACCTTTTCATTCATCCAATTCTGCAAAGCGTTCCTGGAAGAGATGATGAACACGGTGTACACTATCTGCTTGCAGACCACTGCCCATCATTCATGATTAAAATAGCCAGCTGTTTTGCAGCTGCTTTGGCTTGCCAGTGAGAAACAGTGCCATAAATTTTTTATAATGATTATCTTATGAAATTTCTATTTTTGAGAATTAATCATACACAGCTGTTTTTAATTTATGTTTAATAATTCCCATTATTACATTATTCTTTAACTATTTTTATCTGATTCATCGATCATAATAAAAGATAGGATAAAGTGAAAGGGACAAATTTCCTTATCTCTACTTGGAGTTCAGAATGGTTTGGAATGCCAGTTCCTTGATCTCTCACTGCCAGCTAGGGCTGATACAAAACTTGCCATCCAACATCTGGAAAGCCACAAAGCTGCCAAACCCTTGGCTAAAGAAAGAATATTGGAAGTCCAAGTTGCCCATTTTGAAAGGAAGCTTTTATACAAGAGGAAGTGCTCAATATTCCCATTCACCAAGCGCGCTTTTACACGACCCCTAAATCCGCTGGTCACTTAAATTCGGACCAGAGATCTTAGGGGTTTGTCGCTCTTCGTGCGTCCCCACGCCTCCACACTTCCTGGCTGCTGGCTGCGTGAGGGGAGGGAGAAAAAAAAGGGACAAAAGAATGCAGGCTTACCTCCGGTGCCGTGGACGCCACCCCATCGTTGTAATTCCTTCTCTTAAAGGGGCGGGAGGCAAAAAACAACAGCAAAAAGAAGCGAGGAGAGCCTGGCACATCCGTATCAAGATTTTTCACCCTTGCAGAGCAGGTACATGAAAAGTGCGCTGGGATGCGCTCAGGTGGGCGTGGTCGCACTTAATTTTCAGTAAACTCCGGAGCTGGTGGGTAAACAATTTTAAGCTCCGGAGCTGGGAGCCATTTGCGGCGGAGTTTAGGGGTCGTGTAAAAAGGCCCCAAGTCTCTCCCTGGATTTTTGAACTCTGAATAATCAGATGTTGTTTCCTGTGTGTGAATTGATGCAGGAGGGATTCCCTTATGTCTGTTTGATAGTTTCCATGGGGATTTTTTTTTTTGCACAGGATACCACCTCTCTGTAGTTAATCCTAGGTTTCATTTCATTCATTTTGTTCCCCTACTCTGCATTACTGTCCCAGTCTGAATGTGTTAACTGATAGAACACTGCTAAACAAGCAAACAAAAGCAGTCTTAAGGTGGTTCCTTGCATGGTTGTATCAATCATCTTTTAATATGATGTTTTGCTAGTGTACAGGAGCACATTAGCACCACCTACAATTCAGTCTTGATGTAGTCATACATCAGATTATGTTAAAATATTTGCCTCCCCCGTCCCCTCCTCTCCCCCCCCCTCTTCCTGCCTCCTCCAACCTTTCTTATCAATATGCACACATCCACCAGCAACACCGCTGGGGCGATGTTGAAGTGGGAGATGCAAACAAACCGAAGGAACTGACTGCCCCAAAATATAAAAGTACAAGCTTCATTCTGAGCAACAATGTTAGAAATTATCCAGGTTAAATCAGAGTTCACAAGCCATGCCAGGAGAAACAGTAGAAGACAGAGGGTTCTTCACGGTTGGAAATGCTTGGTGGTCTGATCCATCCTAGATCGGAGATGGGCAGTTGTTGGATTTAAACTTCCCTAAGCCTAGCCAGCATGGTTAGTAGTAAGTGATGATGGAAGCTGCAGTCCAACAACACCTGAATGGTCACACAAGCCACTCTTGCCCTAGACCAGTGGTGTCCAAACTTCAGCCCTCCAGATGTTTTGGACCACAACTCCCACAGTCCTTTGTCATTGGCAATACAGGGTTGGAATTCTGGGAGTTGTGGTCCAAAACATCTGGAGGGCCAAAGTTTGGCCACCCCTGCCCTAGACAGAAATAATCACTTAACACTATGTCAGACCTCTGGGGGCATCCTTAAGGTTCAGAAATTTTATTTGGCATAAACTTTCATGGGCTGTAGCCCATATTGACAGACACACTACTGTCCAGAGTAGCAATCCACTCCATGCTCAGATGTACTTTTCACCCACCATTGACCTTGAAATAACTCTTAATTGTCATACTTAAGATTTCAGTCTGCCATTCCCTATGGTTCTCAGTGCCTCATAAGGGCCACTGATTGACTTCCATCATGTCATACCTCTTGCCCTCCCTTTTCTTTTACAGTTCACATTCCTACCCTGTCCATTGCTGTCTGTCTGCTGGAGGTATCTTGTTTGCATCTGAAGGCTTAAGGTGCAATAAAACTCTACCTGGTATGGCTGCAACAGATTGCCATGAATATCCCTATGAAATTTAAAAAATTGGGGAACTATAAGAATACTATGAGTATTCTTAGAAGAGAAGGGCATCAGTCATACTCTATCTCCACATTCATTTGTGAGGTCTGAGTTGCCTTCACTAGCCCACCTCTTTGTCCAAACTTGAGTTGTCATTAGAGATGGGCACGACTAGGGAAAATGACGTTTTCGAGTTGTCGTGTGTCGGAGGCGGCCTGTGTCGGCTTGTTTCCGTTTTTCGCGAAACTTCGCAAAAATTGGTCGTTTCATTTTTCGTTTTTTCGTCTGTTGTTAAACTGGTTTGGGGGGGTAGCGGGCTCCTGAAGGCACTTCTTTTTTGGGGGGTGGGTGACTCCTATCCTCACCCGCTAGGGAAAGCAGGCTCCTGGAGACCCCTCATACATGGGGGTCTCCTCTCCTCACCTGCTGCAAAAGGGCATGCATGCATAGCCATATGGCTATGATTGCATACCCAGTTGCACGCAGAGACACAGCAGACTGGCAGAGGCACCCCTCTTTTTGGGGTGCCCACTGCCTTCCCTGCATCAGTCAGGCCTTGGGGGCATGGTTTGCATGATGTCACACATGCTGCCGGCCGAGCCAAGCCTGCAGGAATCACCCAGAGCCACAAGTGGCGGACTGGCAGACTCTTTGCACCCGCTGTGTCTCACTAAGAAGGGAATTGTACTTGCTATAATGCAATGCAAGTACAGATCTGGCTTAGGCAACAGGGTTAGCGCAAGGGCTAGGGTTAGGCTAGTTACGGGTGAGGTTAGGGTGAGTATTGGGTTGCACCTCTGGAGGCCTCTCTGACCCACTTAGAAGGACAGTGTACTGGCGTATGGGTTAGGCTTAGGGTTAGGGGTCAGGTTCGGGCCACGGTTAGTGGGCTTTTTATGCCCGGTTGGCACATCCCAGAAGTCTCTGTGGTCAACCTGGCCAAGTGGCCATGCGATTGGTGGAATGGCTCCAAAAATTTGCATGGTCACTTCCATTGCACAGGTGTAAAAAATAAAATAAAATAAAATAAAATAAAATCAATGGAGTTGGAGAGAGGAAAGAGGAGACATTTTGTTGCAAGAAAAACCCACTGCTACTGTAAGAATTCTGGCAGCTTTAAAATAGCAATTTTCGCATGTTTCTGTGTGGTGTGTCTGTGTTTTTGGACCACGATTTCAAAAAAAAATTGCGGTCGCCGCCCCATTTTGGATCCCCCGCCCGCACCGCATGGCATGGCGACTCGAGTCCGGCTGCCCAGGACAGGAGAGGGGGGGAGGCTGGGACCCCCCCCCCCAGAAACCACCCCTCTGGTAGGTGCACTCTGCACTGCAGGCATATTTTCACCTGCTTTTTGGCCCGGGAATGGGGGGGGAGTTTAAAACTTTTTTTCTGTGCCGCTTCCTCTTGAATTGCGGCGGCCGGCGGCGAGTCCGGTGCTTTGCGAGCGACTACGACGAGGATTTCCCCCACCACCAGAGCAGCCCAGGACAGGAGAGGGGGGGGTCAACCACCCCTCTGGTAGGTGCCCTGAGCCCTCACTCAGGCAGGCATATTTCCGCCTGCTTTTTGGCTGGGAATCGGGGTTTTTTTTAACTTTTAAAAACTTTTTTTCTGTGCCGCTTGGCATCGCGGGATCGCCGCGATATCAGGAACGACCACAACGAATCAGACCCAATTATTCTTTAGTCAGTTCGAGTTCGAGTTCTGGCGGAGTAATTCCCGTTACCGTTACCGTTCCGTAACGGAAACGAGGGACGGAAACGGAAATGGGAATTCCGCCAAGTCGTGCCCATCTCTAGTTGTCATGACACCAAACACACCAAAGTCCATTGGTGGCACTGGCTGTTCAATGCTATCTTGAGCCACCACATTGTAAGAACAGCTTGTATTGCTGGCTTCTTACTGGTATCTGTATCTTTATATCCACTCATGTGGACATAGCTGGCTCCCCCTTTGCATCTTGCACTTCCATCTCTTTTGTTGGGTAGATGTAGGGGCCAGGCGACAATGCCTGTGAACCCCATGGGGTACCCCTCCACTATGCCCTCACCCTTGACTAGTGGAGTTCTTCATAAGGATTCGTATCCAGGATTTCTCTACATGTGTAGAGTCCACATTGCCAACCACATAACAAATGGGGCCAAGGTTCTATTGGATTCCCATTGTGGTGTAGCAGACAGAGTGACAGACTAGAACTCTGGAGAAAATGGTTCAAATCAGCCCTGGAAACTTGTTCACGGAGTAAAACTGATAAAATCATTCCTTAAATATATTACCTTGAAAACCCCACTAGAGTCAGTATAAGTCAGTTCCAACTGGATGGCACATAACACACTGATGACTGCTGTACAACCTTGCCCAACATCTCCTTGATGGTTACTTCACGTCCATTCTCATTCTGGGAGGAAGTTTGTTGCATGTTGATGTCGGTCACGGTCATGTGGTCTTCTTCCGGTTCTGTCCCTGTTCCAGTGTACGCACGGGCGTGATGGATAATACCGGCATGACTGTTACTGCACAGCCTTGTTCCGTGATGAGATGTGAAATTCCAGGCCTTTGTTCTCCATTTTCCCCCCCAGTCTGACCTTCCGTTTTTCGATGTTTTGATTCTCCGAAGCCTTGCCTTCAATGCATTATGGAGCTAAGTTTGAGGCATTTGTCTTTTAATTTCTCTGCACTGTGTTGCTGACTCCATAGGGAATGTACTGGCAAATGGCACTTTGCACTCCTGCCACTAGATGGAGAATGGCATGTTGTGTGACGAACCTTACCTCATGGGCACTCATCTCGGAACGAGAAGTGTGACAAGCAGATTCCCGAGGCCAGGGAGGGGAATCTCTCATCCCGCTTAAATTGCAGTTCAGGGTGTGTGGTCGGGACGAACTCCCCTTGTCCTGCAATGGACGTGCGGTTAGATTACTTTGTACCGGTCCCACGCGGGACCGCGAAGAGCGATGAGATGGACGTGAAGTAGCCCTTCTCCTGAAAACTGGGAGTCTGTCGTGACCATGATGCCATGTCTCTTCCTTTTTTTCTTTCCTTATCCCTCCCAGCTGCCTGCTAGTCCTGCCTCCTCACTCTTCTGCTTCTGCTTCATCTCTGTCCAGGGTCTGCCATCCTGCATCTTTACCTTCCTGAGTCCTGGGTGTGTGTCGAGGGCAGACAGCCCTTTAAGGAGTTCCTCACCCTCCTTGCACCTGTACCTGCAGCAACATACTGGAACACATTTATGGCAATACATCCCATTGATCTCTTATTTCTGAGAGGACCTGCCTAGGATTGTTCTACAGAAAGCCTTTCATGTTGCCTTACTAACAACCACATGCACATGACTGTAGCCACAGTAACCCCTGGAAGCAAAGCAACACTCTGCAAGAACACATCATGAAGAACATGATTTACAAGAGCAAGAACGCACAAGAGCTGTGGTGTACACAGGGAAACAATTTATGACCATTAATTCCACCCTGCTGGAGAGAATATATGGGCTGTCGGATTGTGAGAAGATTCACAGGCTTCATGCTCTGGCATTCACTGGTTCGCATAGGCTGAACTATTTACAGCATTTTCTTATAAACCAAGTGGTGTAAATAAATTGGTTTGCTATCTTCCACCATCTCTCATCCCAAAGGCTGAGTCACCAATCTATGAGTGATGTCAGTAGCAGATGTCACATTGAGTCACCAGGGATATTTCAGGATTTGCCCATTGATGGATGTGTAGGACAGATGTAGCAGAGAGAGAGAGAGAGAGAGAGAGAGAGAGAACTTGTACATGTTCTATAAGCACATCATGGTGGTTACTGTTGATTGGTCCATATATATATGAATATCCAACTTAAAACTGGATTATGAGCTACCGAAAAATAAATAAAACCGTAGCTTGGTTAGTTCCAAAGCTTAATTAGTCCCAGGTTTGGCCCTACTATTAAGTATGGTGAGGTAGTCCTAACAGATGTCAGGAAGCAGCAACAAGAGAGCTGTTATAGTGGAGGTTGCTCGGGTTATGCAACCCATAAGCAAACCTGCTGCTTGTTGGTATGGTATAGGGCGAGGATGTTACTCCACTGTAAATGCTGAGTTAAAAGTTAACTTCCACTCTAGTTACGTTTCTTACATGGAATGAAAGAGAGCACCATCTTCTTCCCATCAGGTAGCAAGGTGTCATAGATTGTCCTTCTACTGTCCTCTGATTTACATATCTTCTCTTATTGCTAGACATGGGCACGACCAGAAAAAATGACGTTTTGAGTTTTCGTTTGTCAGAACGGGTCCGTTTCAGGTCGTTTCCGTTTGTCGCGAAATTTTTCAAAAATTTGTCATTTCCGTTTGTCGTTTGTCGTTTGTCGTTTCCACCGCGGTTTAGCGCGATTTGACTTTCCAGAGCATAGGGGCATCCCACAATCAGGGCCGGCACTAGGTGTTTTTGTGCCCTAGGCGGCGGGCGAGCGGGGCGGGGGGCGAGCGAGCGGGCGGGCGGCGGCTGCGGGAGGGCGGGCGGTGGTGCGGGCCACAGCCGGGTGGCGGCGCGGGTGGATGGGCGAGTGGGCAGTTAGGATATCACTTAGGATAGAGGGTCTGTTCTTGGCTTGCACCCCAAATGTGTGTGTGTGCAAGCAAACTGAAGTTGGGAAAATAGAAAATAAATGGTAGTATATAATATATATTTAAAATAAATCCACACATCCCACTCCGTCGAACCTCCCCCTTTATCCAATATCAGAAAAAAATCCTCACAAACTGCCAGAGAAGAAATAAAGAATAAACTGCTATTCCCTTCAGCAGACAAAGCTGCAGGGAATCAAAGAAATTATTTTCTAAATTCAGTTCCCTCCCTGCCTGCCTAACTGAAATCCTAAAGCCTCCAGCCTCCCTCCTCAATCTCGATCGGATCAGAACAGCACCAGCAGCCAGCCCTCCTCCCTCAACCACATCCATACACCCGACTGCGATTTCTGGAAGGTGCCTTGGCTTTTTATGCCCTCCGAGACATCCAGAAGTGTCAGTCAAAAACCTGGCGATGCCATTGGTGGAATGGTTCAAACAATTTGCATGGTCCCATCCCATGCCCAGCCCAAATGGGCAGGTCTAAAAAAATAATAAAATAAAATAAAATAAAATAAAATCAATACGACGTTTTATTGCTATTAGAGATGGGCACGACTCAAAAAAATGGTGTTTCGTTTGTCTTTTTTTCATTTAGGGGTCTGTTTTGGTTCGTTTTCGTTTTTGTGATGTTTTTTGCAAAAAAAATTCGTTTTTGTTTCGTTAGGTAACGAAATGAAAAAATGAAAACGAAAACGAAAAATTGCTGTTTCGTTAGCATTATTTTTAGTTCAATGCATCTGCTGCAACGAAAATGAAAAACACGGCAAATTTGGTCGTTTCATTTTCGTTTTGTTTTTTAAAAAAATTCATTTTGTTTTCATTGTGTAACGAAATGAAAAAATGAAAACGAAAATGAAAAATCACTCGTTTCGTGCCCATCTCTAATTGCTATGAAAAAACCCACTGCTGCTACTATTAAATTCAGGCATTTAAAATAAATAAATTTCACATGCTTCTGTGGTGATTTGGTGTGTTTTTTGACCACGATTTCAAAAGAAAAATTGTGGCCGCCATTTTGGATCCCCCCCACCGCATGGCATGGCGAGACGATGATGATGACCCCCCCAGCCTGGTGCAAGCAGCCCAGGGCAGGAGAAGAGGGGGTGAAAGGCCGGGGACCCCCCAGAAACCAGCCCTCTGGTAGGTGGCAAAGACTCAGGCAGGCATATTTTCGCCTGCTTTTTTGGCCGGGAGTCGGGTTTGTTTAAAAAAAACTTTTAAAAACTTTTTCTGTGCTTCGCATTGAGCGATCGCCGTGATGCCACAAATGGAAACGAAAAACCAGACCAAATTTTTCTTTTTTCGGTTCGAGTTCGAGTTCTGACGGCTTAATTATCGTTACCGTTTCCGTTACGTAATGGAAACGATAACTGAAAAAGGAAATGACAATTTCGCCGAGTCGTGCCCATGTCTACTTATTGCATTTTCACCAGTCGCTTCCTTCCCTTTGGGCTTGAAGATTATTACAGTAGAGGCAGAAATGGTGAGAGACAGGGGTCTGGCAAACAGAGTCCCAATATATAATCCCATCCTTACTGCAATTGGCCATGTGCCTGGACAACAACCCCAATGCTCAAAGAGAGGTCAGTAAAGGTACCTTTTGAGATGACAGCCCTCAGAATTTGAGAGGGGAGGGAAGCAGGGGGAGATGCTTTTGAAAATTTTCAGTCATCCAGGTGAGGTTATCTGGAAGTAGAGTCATAGAAACTGGACTTCTCTTCTTGTGAGATTGAAATGTGTCACTACTCATCCAAGCAGCTTCATCAGTCTGACAAAGCTAATTGAATAAATAGTGTTTGGATCTCACAAAAAGGTGTGTGTGTGATTGCTTGACATCAATAAATTTAGGGAACCTTCAGTTATTTTGGAATTGTTTAATCTACCAAATGCTCACACTTCCTGAGAGAAATTTGAGATCAAGAGAAATCCAGAGGACTTGAAGATCTCATGTAATTTGGAGTTGTCTGAATTCCGGGGGGGGGGGGGGGGGTGATGGTGCTGCTCAGTCAGTGTAGATGGGGGTGGGCAAAGTGCTGTGGTTCAAATGTTGCTGGTTTAGAACTCCCAGCATTTGTCCTGATTGCGTATGAGGGTTGGGACATATGAGAATTCAAGTCCAGAAAATCATTTCTGGTGTGTAACAGTCACCTGGTGGCAGATGTGTTTGAACCCTTACAACTCAGAATTGGCTCTGGCTGGAAGGTTATAACAGCTTACCGTCTAACATATCTGGAAGCTGGGAAAGGCTGGTGTCAACAATACTGCGTCAGATGTATTAAGGATCTGATCATCTGAAATAAGGAAAGTCATCTTTCTTGGGTGTATTTTCATCCTAGACTCTTCTGAATGAAATAGAGATGCCCTGAATTTTTCATTGCTTGCATGAGGAAACAACAGAACAGACAAGAAAAAGAGAGATCACATCCTTTTGTACTAACTCTTCCATGTCCACTATCCTCTAGTAGTTACATGATTCATACTAGGGATGCTAGTTGGATTCAGAAAAAATTACATCGCTCTCAGCAGCTGGATGAAAAAGGAAGGGCGGGAAGGAAAGAAACTGCTGGGAGGTTTGTCTGCTCACTGGACATTGTTCCATATTTGATGGTACCACATTTTTATCCCCAGTTATACATCAGAACCCCACCTCTGTTTTAATCATTGCCTACCTATTATTTAAAGAAATTCAAACATGTGCATAAACTTTAAAATATTTGGATACAAAACAATTTGGACAGGCTACAAATTGGCTCAAAGTGAATCAGCAGCAATACCTGTATTTAAGGTATATAATTTGAAAACATGCCCCCACTAGAACTGACTTTCTGCCACTGGAGGACAGTAGAAGTGGGTAGCTGATGTTTCCTGGTGAGGTCTCTCTGAGGGTGCAGTCAAATGGTATTTGTCTCATGGTTTGGCCTGAGTTGGGGATGGCCTGGTTTGTTCCCTTTCCTGGCAGCCACTTGATGTACTTGTCATTGTGAACCAGCTTGCCCCTTCTTGATGCCTGCCTACCCTGTTTTGGGTCCCTGTCAGGGACTACCATTATTTAAGTGTGTGTGTGTGTGTGTGTGTGTGTGTGTGTGTGTGTGTGTGTGTGTCTGCATGTTTGCGGTCAGTAGGTTTTGGTTCAGTTCTAGTATGTGTAATTGTTGGGATCAAACCAAAGCTGTCCCTTTGCTTAAGCGGCTTAACAATCTTGATAACTCTGGAAAGCTTCCTTCCTTCCCCTTGCTTGTGCAGATGTTGGGATAAGACATTTTCTTTTTCTTTTTAATTACTGCAAATGCTTAAAAGTAAATTCAGTGCATTGCTGATGCATCGTGTCAGTCAGCAACAAGTAAAATGAAGTGGAAAGCTTCCTTCCCCTTCACAGGTTGAGTGGCAAAGAAGCTTTCTGTTTCTCAAGATCCTTAAGTGGCTTAAGAAAAGCGGGAGGGAGAGGAGTGATATGAATAGGGTGAGGGCAAAGAAGATAGGCAGAGATCAATCTGTAGAGATGAGATGTAGGAAAACAATTCTATATATGTGTGGACAGGTAGTGCTGGTATGATTCATTGCATCCCAGTATATGCAGCAACAAATATACTTTCCATAGGTTGGCACAAATAGTGATATGACCAATTTAAACCTGCAACAAAAATACAAGAATGATCCAGAGCCACTGCAGAATGACCAGGGACATCATCACTATTTAGATGATCCCTTAAATGCAGATCCAGCAGTTTCTGCATTTAGCTAGAAGAATGATATTTG
Organism: Phrynocephalus guinanensis; assembly: GCA_037367245.1. NCBI lineage: Eukaryota > Metazoa > Chordata > Lepidosauria > Squamata > Agamidae > Phrynocephalus > Phrynocephalus guinanensis. The sequence continues at coordinate 14,543,841 of CM074733.1, read as the reverse complement.
AACTTCTCTATTTCATCAGTACTCCCTTTCCTAGCCATGCAGTGCTAACAGGGTTTTGTTTCCTTTTTTGCTGTTAGCGTAATAACACATTCTATTCATAGAATGTACATATTTTAAAATGATGATTCGAAACATGTGCATCCATACAGACTTTCCTCTATTTCTGTTGAGATCCCAGAAGATTGAAAGAAAGAAGAAAAAAGACACCAAACCATAGTATCTTCCTCAAAATATAAAAGGCAAGACGTTTATTCTCACTGGCTGGTTCTTCTAAACTCTGTATGGATTCTGAAAATAAAAGTTTCAAATTTGACTCAAGACATGATTTGTGGGCTGCAATTATGCTGAGAAATATTTCATTGGAGCTCTGGCTGGCACTCCAGTAGCATCACCTCAGAGTGTCCAGCTTGCAGAGTCTGAACAGGGCTTCAGACTGCTTCTGGACCTTTGGTGGCTTGGCTTGGCCTAGCCAAAACTGAACAAGTTAAGGTTTTCCTAACATGTAGGTAAGTGGTGGAATTGTCTTCTCAAGAGGTCACCTGGAATAACCCAGAAGAGTTATTATTTATCATGTAAAGGTTTGTTATCATGTAGCAAGGCAAAGCATAATCCTACCATTGCTTCAGTATTAAGAAATGGCATAAGCGGTCATAGCAAAGAGTCTGTTTATCAAATGCACAATAAAGATCTGTGACTGTACTATGCAGTTGATGAAATAACATCATAGCCCACTGAAGACTGTCCCGTATGAATATTGTTAAATACTGTGATGGAACATCTTGAATTTATGTACTTAAGCAGAGAGATGCAGGCCAATCAATGTGTAGATATTCTCTGAGAAGTAAATATTAATGTGTTCATTGTTTTGAATAAATGTACTAGTGCTGTGTTTAAAACTGTGGGGGTGATAGGCAGATTGCTAGTCAGATGGGGCTGTCACCTTGGCCTCACTTTTTCTAAGTGCTCACTTTTAAATTGTTGCATGTAAGTCACTTCCCCCTTTCACTTGAAGACCAGTCATATGGGGTTCTATATGGAAGGACTGGTTTATTTTCTTGTTAAACTTCCCTATCCCAAGTGGATTTTTTGAGGAATAAAGACTAGAGATGGGCACGACTTGAAAAAAAAAATTTCGAGTTGTCGTTAGTCGGGCCAGTCCCATTTCGGGTCGTTTCCGGTTTTCGCGAAAATTCGCAAAAATTAGTCGGTTCGTTTTTTCGTTTTTTCGTTGTCGTTAGTACTGGTTTTTTTTGGGGGGGAGCGGGCTCCTGGAGGCACCTCTGTGGGGTGGGTGCCTCCTCTGGCCCGCTATAAAGGGAAAGTGGGCTCCTGGAGGCACCCGTGGGTGCCTCCTGCCACTAGGAAGGGGAAGCAGGCTCCAAGAGAGACCCCTCTACATGGGGGTCTCCCTTCCTCATCTGCTGCTGCTGCAAAATGCTATGCAATAGCCATATGGATATTGCATAACATAATGTGCAGACGTGAGACCAGTGTGAGAGTGATAGGGTCATACCTTCCCTTCACAAGGCTCCCGCACCACCATGTCTCACACAGAAGGGAATTGTACTTGCTGCGTGTAGTGCAATGCAAGCAAGTAGATCTGGCTTTAAGGTGGCTTAGTGCAAGAGCTAGGGTTAGGCTAGTGACGGGTAAGGTTACGGTGGGCTAGTGGGTTGCACCTCTGGGTGCCTCTCTGACCCACTAAGAAGACAGTCTGTGACGTATGGGTACGGAGTCAAGGGTTAGGGTTAGGGCTAGGGCAGGTTTTAGGGGGGCTTTTTGGCACATCCCAGAAGTCTCCATGGCCAAGTGGCCATGCGACTGGTGGGATGGCTCCAAAAATTTGCATGGTTGTCCACTCCCACATGGCTGGCCACTTGGCCAGCCCATCATTGCGCAGGTGTAAATAAAATAAAATAAAATAAAATCAATGGAGGACAGAGGAGGAGAGGAGAGACATTTTGTTGCAAGAAAAAACCCACTGCTACTGTGAAAAATCTGGCAGTTTATAAATTTTCACGTGTTTCTGTTGTGCTTGTGTGTTTTTGGACCACGATTTCAAAAACAATATTGCGTTTGCCGCCCCATTTTGGATCCCCCGCCCGCACCGCATGGCATGGCGATGGCGACTCGCGAGTCCGGCTGCCCAGGACGGGGGGGGAGGCGGGACCCCCCCTCCAGAAACCACCCCTCCGGTAGGTGCCCTGCGCCCTTAGTCAAGCAGGCATTTTTCCGCCTGCTTTTTTGGCCCGGGAATGGGTGGGGGGAGAGAGTTTAAAAAAGTTTTTTCCTGTGCCATCCGTGCCGCTTGCTTGCGCTTTAATTGCGGCGGCCGGCGGCGAGACTGGGCTTTTTGCTGGCTGCGAGCCTGCGGCGAGTCCCACCAGAGCAGCCCAGGACGGGGGATGAGGGGGGAGGCCGGGGACCTCCAGAAACAACCCCTCTGGTAGGTGCCCTGAGGCACGGCAGGCATTTTCCCGCCTGCTTTTTGACCGGGAACCGGTTTTTTTTAACTTTTAAAAACTTTTTTTCTGTGCCGCGTGTGGCATCGCGCGATTTCGCGATGCAAGGAACGAGCACGACAAATCAGACCAAAATTGTTCGTTCGTCGGTTCGAGCTTGAAGTCTGGGGGAGTAATTCCCGTTACCGTTTCCGTAGAGTAACGGAACCGAGTAACGGAAACGGAAACGGAAATACCGCTAAGTCGTGCCCATCTCTAATAAAGACATGGGTTTTTTTTTTTTTGCTTGGCAATGAGCATCTTGAATAACCACTCTTAATTCATAGCTGTAAGTTCACTGTATTAGCTGGCTACACTCCATTAACATAATAGATTATTTGTACAATGGATATTTCTGTCTTCATTCTTATCCGAGTGTTGCATAATCTTAAATTATGGACATATATGAAACAGAGATGGGGCTAATGTGGAGGAATGGGCAGACAGGAGGACCCATCTGCCAGAGAGCCATCAGCCCCTCACCCAAACAGTTGCAATGGACAAGAAATGATGAGAAAGGAATCTCTGCCAGAGTCATTGGGGATAAAGGAGTTAAGGAGGAGGAGGAGGAGGAGGAGTTCCTTCGGGAAGACAGGCGGTATATAAGCCTAATAAATAAATAAATAAATAAATAGGAGGAAAGAGAGAGGGGTTCAGATGAGAGAAAAGAGCTGGAGGAGTAAGGGAGAGGGGTGGAAGAGAAAGGGGTGTCTGGGGGGCAGACAGAGGGGGGGAAAAGCATTAAATCCTTCCTCCTGGCTGGGAGTGTGATCGGGGAGGATGAGGAAGACCCCCCGGAAAATGCAGACACCTTGTAGCCTCCTCAGGAGATCCCTGGTTTGGGTTTACAGCTAGTGAAACTTCAGGCTTGTTGCCACATACAGTTATATTTAATACTAATAAATCTCTTTTTTGACACCTGTTGATTGTTGAAATGAAACACAGAAACCTGTTGACACATCTCTTTTTACTGATCCCTTTGAAATAAAACCCCTGTTTGATCAACCTTCTTTGCCTTATTTATCCAGAGGGGTGGATGGTCAGGCTGGGCTGAAAGAAGAACCCTCACAAAGTGGCACTAAACTGAAGAGCCTGACATTCCCCTAATCCAGCAGAACAATGTTTGAAAAGGGTAATAGGAGGACAGGAAGTACTGTTAAAACAAATGGCCGATCAGCAAAAGCTGATAAGGACCCAGATGTCTTCAATGGTGTTAAAAGACAGAGATGGAGCAATAAAAATGCAAATACAAAGCCCTTACTCTATCAAACTACAGAAGATGGGACCTAACCTAACAATGATCCAGTAGAGTTCTTAAATACATTTGAAAGAACTGCCATGGCGGCAACACGGCCAACAGACCAGTGGACACTTATTTTAACCTGTGCTTGACAGGGCTGCCACAAGAAATTGTGGTCTCAATGAACCCAGCAGAGGTGACAGACTACAAAAAAGTAAGTAAAGCCATACTGAACACAATGGACCTGAATGAGGAAGCATATAGAAGATGGTTCAGGGAACTGAGGCTGAAACCAGGGATGCATCCAAGAACGCTAGCCCAAAAACATAAACTTAATGCAATGAGATGAATATAGCCACAGAACAAGATGACAGAACAAGTACTCAAAATCATGATAGTAGAGCAGCTAATTACAACACTAATGCCAGGACCCAGGAACTGGCTGGTATGACACAAGCCCTCCTCACTAAAGGCTGCTGTGGTGCTCTTAGAAGATTACTTAGGAGCATAAGATCTTGCTGCCCAGCATCACAAGACCCCTCCAGAGAAAAAGAAAGACAAAGACAAGATGGTGAATGCTGCAGTACACCTGCAGCAGAAATCCCACCCGGACTGGATTGAATATAATAACCTAACTGGTACCAGAATCCCCAAACCACCTGTGACAACTGAACTGAAGGCTCCAATGCAGCAGAACACCTGGGTCAAGCCCAAGGAAAAGATTGTTGGCTGCTATGGCTGTGGCCAGTTCAGCCATATTAGGAATTTCTGTCCGGCGGAGGACTGCATTGGCCACAGTACAGGTACTCCTAGCCAAGGTTGGTGAAGACCGTCACCCGGGGTGGGTGGTGGAAGCCCTAGCTAATGACCAACAGAAGAAGGCATTGGTGGACACTGGGTGTAATAAAACTTCGGTGAGAGAGGTGGAGGGAGAGAGACTACCTGAGCCAATTCTGGTCAGGTGCATACATGGAGATGTCAAACAGTACACTGTGTTCTGAGCCAGAATTGAAAGAGGAGGACAGGTATTGGACCTGGAAGTGGGGGTTTTGCCCAGAATGGCCAGAGTAATGCTCCTAGGAAGGGAATGGCCAGGTAGAAAACCTTGGTGGATGGAGACAGAAGTCCAAGTGGGGGAGGCTGAGAAACTTGATGTAGAGGCTGAATTACTAAATGTGACAAGAGAACAATTAAGAAACTGGCAGCAAGATGACCTGAGCCTAGAGGAAGTCAGAGCACAATCAAAACCAGAGGGGACTATAGGACCCAATGAAAGAGGGTTCGAAGTGAGGAGTCATATATCAAATATTAAGGTCAGAGGAGGGAGATATCTCCCAGTTAGTCCTTCCCAGAGGCTGTGGGTAATGGTCTTATGCCTTGCCCACAACATACCCCTTGCTGGTCACCTAGCTTACTCAAAAAAAAAAAATGCTAGCCAGAATAAGGCAAAGATTTTTCTGGCCAGAAATGGCTATGGCTATGGATTCTTATTGTCACTCTTGTCCAGAATGCCAGCAAAACCATCTGAAACCACCCCCTGGAGGGCTTTAGTTCCCATGCCCCTGATGGACAGGCCTTTTGACAGGATAGCCACGGATATTGTCATCTCTTTAGCTAAGTCAGCAGGCAGCCATCAGTTTATACTGGTGATAATCAATTATGCAATCTGTTACCCTGAGGCCTTCCTGCTGTGGTCCACCACAGAAAAAGTTATGGCCTGGGAGTTGATGGCTGTTTTTGCCCAAGTAGGATTCCTGAAAGAGGTTTTAACTGTTTGAATTTCATGACTGTCACATTCAAACAGATGTGGCAGATGTTAGGGGTTAAGCCATTACACACCACTGTCTACCATCAACAGACTAATGGCCTAATAGAATGATTTAACTGTACCCTTAAGGCAGTGGTTCTCAACGTGTGGGTCTCCAGATGTTCCTGGACTGCAACTCCCAGAAATCTTCATCATTAGCTGAGCTGGCCAGGATTTCTGGGAGTTGCAGTCCAGGAACATCTGGGGACCAACAAGTTGAGAACCACTGCCTTAAGGGGATGCTATGAAAGTTAACCTAAGAAAAATTATGCCTACTCTGTTGGCACCCTTAATGTTTGCCATAAGGGAGGTGCCACAGACATCTATGGGGTTCTCCCCATTTGACCTCCTATATGAAAGACACCCATGGTGAGTCCTAGATCTGGTCAATAAAAGATGGGAGGAAGGGGAGGATACTTCCAAAACCCTCCTTAGCCAAGTGTTGGAGACGAGGGAACACTTGAGATTGGTAGCAGCATTGGCTAAAGAATCACTTGGAGAAGCACAGAATGCCCAAAAGCTATGGTATGACAAGAAGGTTAAGCCCTGCTCATTCAAGCTGGGTCAGAAGGTCCTGATTTTACTCCCCACAGATAATGCAAAACTCCAAGCCTGTTGGAAGGGACCCTATGAAGTTCACAGGAAATTAAGATAAGTTGATTATGAGGTACTGATGCCTGACAAATGGAAGCCAGTACAAACATTACATGTGAACTTTTTGAAAGGCTGGGTGGACAGAGAGGCTTACTTTGGCATGATAGAAGATGATGAATTGGGGCCAGCAGCTTATGGAGATAACCGGACCAGAAGAGGCATCCATAAGCACAGATCTGCAACTGAATGAGGAGCAGATTGGAGATTTAGAGAGGGAGTTTTGAGACATTTTCTCTAAAAGGCCGGGCACACTGACTTAGAACAACATGAGATAACAACACCCAAAGAAGTAATGATCAGGTCTCTGGGTCACACTTGGCCCCACCATTGAGCAAGAAGTCTCTGAGATGCTGAAGCTGGGACTTAGAGAGCCATCCAACAGCCCATGGTGGAGCTACCCCGTAGTCTTTCTGAAACCTGATGGCAGCATTAGATTCTGCTAACTACAGGAAGTTAAACTCTGTGACCAAATTTGACACGCACACCATGCCAAGAGTAGGAGATCTACTTGACAGGCCAGGAGAGCCCAAATTCCAAAGCTGTTTAGACCTGACAAAGGGGTACTGGCAGATTCCACTGAAGGATACAAATAACAAAAAATAGCCTTTTCAACCTCAAAGGGGCTGTTCCAATTCACCCACATGCCCTTTGGGCTGCATGGGGCAGTGGTTACCTTCCAGAGACTTATGGACAAGGTACTCACCTCAACTGCATAGATGACATCATCATTTTTAGTAATTTGTGGGATCATGTTAGACACCTACAAGAAGTCTTATTGCTACTCTAAGGGGTAGGTTTAACTGTGAATCCCTCCATATGTAAAGTTGGACAACCTAAAGTATAATTCCTGGGGTTTAAGGTTGGGACTGGGGAGATTCAGCCGCAAGAGGAAAAGGTGACCTAGATATCACATTGGCCTGCACCTCAGAAAAAAGGAAAATCCAACAATTTTTAGGGCTGCTGGGGTATTATTGCCAATTCATTCTTTGGTTTGCTTTCATCGCAGCCCACTAACAGATCTGGCTTAAAAAGAGAGCCCCTAGGAAAATCCACTTGGGAAATATACACAAGCTGAGGCCTTTCACATCTTAAAGACAATGTGAGCTTCCTTTCTGGTATACCCCTGATTTCTCTAAACCCTTCTTACTGTTTACTGATGCCTCTAATCAAGGATTAGGGGCATTGTTGGCACAGAGGAAGGGCAGTCAAGAATTCCTGTTCTTATATCTCAGCAAAAAATATTAGAAAGGGAGCAGAAGTATGCAGTGTTAGAAAAGGAAGCCTTAGCCATCAAGTGGGTCATGCATGCCCTATGGTATTACCTGTTAGGGGCTCCTTTCATGCTCATCACGGTCCATACCCCATTATGATGGCTGCAGCAAATGAAAGATACCAATCCTAGGTTAACATGTTGGTACCTAGTGTTGCAGCCATTCACCTTTATGGTACAACACAGAAAAGGAAAAGTCCATGCTAATGTGGAATATTTTCCTCGGCAGGGGCCATGGGCCAAGAACATGGAGGGGAAGACGGCCCTCTTGGATGGGGGATATGTGGAGGAATAGGCAGATAGGAGGACCTCTTTGCCAGAGAGCCATCAGCTCCTCACCTAAACAGTTGCAACGGACAAGAAATGAGGAGAAAGGAAACCCGCCAGAGTCATCAGGGGAGAAAGGGGTTAAGGAGGAGGAGGAGGAGGAGGAGAGGGGATTATATGAGAGAAAAGAGTGGGAGGAGTAAGGGAGAAGGGGGAAGGAGAAAGGGGTGTCTGAGGCAGCGGAGGTGCAGACAGAGGGGAAACAGCCTTGAATCCTTCCTCCTGGCTGGGAGTGCACCTGGCTGGAGAATCCTGATACTCAGCAATGGGAACAGATGATGGTCCCTAAAGAAGAAGCAGAGAGGAGAAGGAATAAGGCAGAGTGAGCTGGGTGTTCATATGAGAGGGGGGGATGAGTCTAGGAAGATGGACCAGGCATCAGGAATGGAACCTGAGGGAGATGAGGGAAGAGAAATTTATTCCCCCAAGCCCTGAGGCAGGAAGTGTAAGAGCCTTTTCACATGACCCCTAAGATCCGCTGGCCACTTAAATTCGGACCAGAGATCTTGGGGGTTTGTTGCTGTTCCTGTGTTCCCACCCTCTCTGCACTCCTGGCTGCTGTCTGCGTGAGGGGAGGGAGGAAAAAAAAGAGAAAAGAATGCCTGCTCACCTCCGTTCTGCCATCTTGCCCTGTTCCCAGCAGCAGTAGTATCTCTTAAAGGGGCGGAGGGCAAAACAACAACAAACAGAAGCAAGGAGAGTCGAGCACTCTCTACGTTACATCCGCATCAGTAATTTTTCACCCCCGGAAAGCAGGTACTTGAAAAGTGCGCTGGGACGCGCTTAGGTGGGCGTGGTCGCACTTAATTTTTTGTAAACTCCAGAGCTGGTGGGGAAACAATTTTAAGCTCCGGATCTGGGAGCCATTTGCCGCGGACTTTAGGGGTCGTGTGAAAAGACCCTAAAACATGATGAGAGGATGAGGAAGACCCCTGGAAACCGCTGACACCTGTAGCCTCCTCAGGAGATCCTTGATTTGGGTTTACAGCCAGAAAAGCTTGTCTTCTTGCCTCTTACAGTTATATTTGACACTAATACCCCCCCTTTTTTGACACCTGTTGATCATTGGAATGAAATACAGAAACCTGTTGGCACGTCTCTCTTTACTTATCCCTTTGAAATAAAACCCCTGTTTGATAAACCTTCTTCACCTTATTTATCCAGAGGGGAGGCTGGTCAGGCTGGTCAGGGTTCAAACAAGAACCCTCACAGCTGAAATCTCCAAATGGAGGTCTGATTTGTGGTTTGTTAGCCTTGGCAAGCCACAAACAACAAACTTCTACCCTGTTAATTAACAAAACAAAAATTGATCCATTGCTGTTTGCAAGGACAGTGGGGATTCATGGGATTCGTGGGAAATATGCAGAAAGGGCAAGCCTGGCTGCCTGAAGGGAACCCCCCACATCGCTGATGTTTGCAAACAAGGCGTTTGTGGGTCTGATTCCATTCCAGCAGCTTAGGTTACCCTGTCTGGCAATGTAGCTGCCCGTCAGGTGTTTGGCAGCTGCGTAGATAGACAGGGCAAGCTAGGCTGGCAGAATGGCTAGCCTCCCCTCTCTGCCTATGTCTCTGAGGAACAGCTGATCCATGAGGACATACACAGAGTGGGAAGCCCCTCTGAATCACCTAATTAAAAGAGCATATTCATCCCTTCATTTTTATCAGGGTCTCTGGAACAGATGAACATGAAGTGACAATTATCTGACAAATCAGTAACATTAATTGGATATAACAATTCATTTTTAATTGGTGCCCGTCTCTAATATGAAACATAAGTAAGAATTAAAAACAAATTAAAACATTAGAAATTATTGTCATTTATTGTCTTAAAAGGGGTCATGTTCCTCATCAGCAAGTCTGTGTAGTGTAACACGTCTGGAAATGGAAGATGAGCCAGCAGTGCACCATTGTCTGAGTGTACTCTCAGTGCTTTCCACTCTCTGAGAAGGCTCCTTCTATGATTCTATCTACATTAACAAGTCATTTGGCCCGAACTGGTACAGAAGTAGACTGGAGTTGAATATTACTTCAACACCGTTTATGGGGCAGGATTCCAGTCAGTGAAGACAAGAGGACAATTGTGGAAGTAATTGCAGGGCAGGCCCCATAGAAATTGCAATTGCAAATATAGTTCACTTTTGTATTACCTCAGGCAACAAAGGACGCTTTTACACGACCCCTAAGATCCGCTGGCCACTTAAATTCAGACCAGAGATCTTGGGGGGGTTGTCACTCTTCCTGTGTTCCCACCCCCTCTGCAATCACTTGTTCCTGTCTGTGTGAGGGGAGGGAGAAAAAAAGGGAGAAAAGAATGCAGGCTCACCTCTGTCTGCTGGTGGAAGCCACCCCGAGCCCGTCATCATTGTGATTCCAGTTTCTTAAAGGGGCAGGGGGCAAAAAAACAACAAAAAAAAAAAACAAAGACAAGGCGAGGAGAGCCCGGCATTCACTGCTTTACATCCACATCAGAAATTTTTCACCCTCGGAGACCAGGTACTTTTAAAATGCGCTGGGACGTGCTTAGGTGGGCATGGTCACACTTAATTTTCTTTAAAGTCTGGAGCTGGAGGGAAAACAATTTTAAGCTCCGCATCTGGGAGCCCTTTGCGTCGGATTTTAGGGGTCGTGTAAAAGCACCCAAAATGGCTTTAGCCAACTCCAATAAAGTACCTGTGTAAGGAATTATGGGGGTTCCACTGACAGAGCAGAGAAGGCTGCTAGAAAGCCTCAAAACTCCCCAAATTGTCCTCAGAACATAGCTTGTTGTCATCATTGTGAGTGTGGCATTGTGTGTGCGTTTTTTTTGCAGGGAGTAGTTGTCTTCCCACCCTCAGTATGGACCATACATCCCACATAACCCAAGCAACTGCCATCTGAAGTTGTTACCTTACTTTCTGTGACAGTGAGGCTATCCTACGGAGGCCTAAGAACACTTTGCTTTGCTTTTACTGTGGTTTGCCATTGAATGTATTGCTCACAAGAGTGCTGCAGACAACATAACTGCTGCCTGACGAGGGTATCGTTGTTGTCCATGGACTTTGCCAAAAGATATTGATCACATTTTACATTTTTGATTACCCATTTAAAACATCTTTGGTGCACACTGAACAAAGTGACATGTGAAGTGGCCCTAAGGTCAGTGTCTCCCTTACAGCACTGCTCTGTCATTTCCAGCACAAAAGATAATGTGGAGGAGTCTGACCTTTGCAGCACAAAGCCTGTTAAAGCAGGACAGAGGCCTGTATGGCGATTCCGCTGATTAGGTGAAGGATTTTTTGTGTGTGGTGGGAAAGAAAGCATCAAAGGTTGCTTTCGCTTTGCCTTCAAATGGCATTTCATTGTAAAGGTCCTTTCAGTTCTGAGAAAGAGCCCCAGGCAAATGTGCCTAATGTGTTTTCTGCTCCTGTGAGGGGGAGAGAAGAACACGGAATTGACTCTTCTTAGATGGAAGTTGTGGGCAAAGCTAAAGTGTAGAACAGGTTGGTGTGCACCAGACACCAGTAAGCAAGGTCCACTGAGTTGTTAAGATTTACTCTGATGGAAGTGTGCAGACAACTCTGTAGCCCTCCTTTTTATGAGGTAAATTATAGGTGCAAGTGCAATCTGTCGCTCAGTCCTACAAATCTGAGTTTAGGTACGAGTCTTACTACAGTATATGCAATGGAGCAAAATCCCAGATAAATGGATAAAGGGATGCACCCTAAACGCTGCAATCCCAGGAATCGCATGGGAGGTAAATCTCATGAGTTCAGTGGTGCTAACCATATAAAGTAGTATAAGACTGCAACTCAGCCTCCCAAAACCATGTGGATTACTTTTTCTTCTTCACAACGTCAATGGAGATTACATTTTATAATAAGGTAGATGAGGTGGCTACTTGGGCACTGGTAAAAATAATAGGAAAACATGATCAAAAGAAGACAAACAAGACCCAGACTTGCACATTGGGAAATCATTACTAGGATGTACGAAAAACAATGAGCTTCATAATGGGGAAGACTGTTGACTGGCCTGTTCCACTGTCCAGAGGCTAAGTGTTGAAGGACATTTCAAGAAATTTATCTTTAATCTGCTTTGAGCTTTGTCTCTCAAACATAGCACAGATGGCAACACTCTGGAATTCTGGATAGTCAAGCCCACAGTTGCCATCAAACATACACTAGAGGCTAAGTCCAGGAACTGTGGCCCAAAACATCTGGAGGGCCAAGTAGAAGATGTTTTCAAGCAGAAGACTGACAATAACCTTTCAGACAGAGGAATGTCCTTTGTAAAGTTGGTTTCATGGCCACTTGAGCAGTAGACTCCCCTTCACCCCTTGCTAAAGATGCCTTTTATTTTTGAGTTGCTATACTTGCAGGAGGGGGAGGATCTGCTTTAGTGCACCTTATCTCCTACCTCTCATTCCTTTCCAACTGCCTGGTTGTCTTGGTAACAACAGTTACTAAGCTATGTGGTTGCTAAGGCTGATCATGCGATGAGTTCTAAAAAAATAAATAAATGGAAGGCCATTTCTTTAAGAGTTTGGAATACCAAGGGCTAACTCCTTACTGCTCATGTATTTTCACTCTCCGCAGGTCTCCAAGACTCATCTCGGACAAACAGGCCCAAACTGGAAGAGGCCTCTCCAAGTAATATATCAAAGTCCTTCCACAGTTCCAGCACCTGGCATGCTGGGGAATTTGCCAATGTTTAGGTGTCTGGGCAGGAAATACAAGTGCTAACACGCTGACACCCCTGCTACCCACACACACGGCTCACAGCATCTTTGCTACAATTGCCAACTCTCCCACCCTTGCTCTTCCAAAGAGGCATCCCTACTGGCAATGGTATAGTGAACTGACTGGGGTAGTGAACTGAGGTGCTTGTTTGCCTCAGGGAGAGTCACTGATGTAGTCATATGTTGCACTTGGACTCTGGAGACTTGGGCTGCGGTCTCACCACCGTTTTCTGCACATTTTTGCTGCAGAGAACTGCGCTGTAAAAGATCACATCCTAACCGCGAAGAGAAGTAATTTGGTGCCCCGGCCGACCACGCCCCCAGAAGCGCACTTTCACGGAAGTATTCTAAATCACCACTAGGGGTTGGTTTAAAATATTTCCCTTAATGATGTGCAGTTCTTTGCTACTCTAACGAGGTGCGACCCCAGAAAACATGCAGTAATTAGCTTTGCACCCCATTTCCTGCTGATAATCATCGGGGGTGTGTGTGTTAAAAAATGCAATGGAGACTTAGAAAATCAACCAGGGAAAAAGGGAAAAGATACAAAGTAAGCAAGTAGTGATGAGTACAGAGCAGTAAAATACTACTCTTTCGACAGGACACTAACTGTGCATCAAACATCACGTGACTGCCCCCCCAAAAAAAACACTATGCATCAAATTAAGATGCACAGAAAACTTTAGTGAGACCGCGGCCCTTGTCTCTGCGCATTCATTAAACTCACTGGGTTGCTCTCTCTCTCTCAGCCTGACATGACTTAACAGTGCTGTGACAATAAAGCAGGCAGGAGAAGAGCTGTGTATGATGCCTGGAGCCCGTAGAAGGGCATGAGGTATAGATTCTGATAAACACTGGGAGCTACTGTTATTCAGTCTGTTGGTAAGGCCGGCCTTACCATTAGGCAGAGTGAGGTAGTCGCCTCAGGGGAGAGTAACACCCTTGCCTCCAGCCTTTGTCTTCTGTTGTAATACAGAGCTGTGTGTCCCTATGTTCCCCTCTAAATAAGCCCACTGAATTCAAAGGCAGTGGAAGAGACTATTTCGTCTGTTGTCAGTTCTGAAGTAAATTTAAATCACCAGTCATTGCCATGGGAGACAAAACATGGCCACCATTGGGTTCTCTCTCTCCCCCAGCACTCCCCCCCCATTATATTGTAACCACTATAAGATTGCTCTTTCACAAGCTGCAGTAGTGCCAGCTTTGTGGGGAGATATCTAAGTTTTAGTGGGCATGGGATCACAGGGATTCTTTGACACTCTTTCTAGCTGTCTGCCTGACCTGCCTGTTCTCACATGTTACATATAGCACGAAGGGAGTGATAACGGGACTCTTTATGAAGAAATGGTTCTTTTGAGATCCTTACATGGCTTGATCTAAAAATAAAATAAATGAAAATGAAAAATATGAAATAATAATATTGTAGAGAGTTCTGAGCATACGTTGGGCAGCTTGATTCACCACTGAAGAGCTCTCAGATGTTATGAAGTGGTTCTTACATTTAATAAAAAACACACCACCTTATTTGTAATTTGCTCTTTATATAGCATGTTTCAATAGATCAGATGAGCTATTGTTCTGATTCTTCTGTCTGAGATCTTGGTATCAGTGTTTCTAGAGATGCCTCCCACTGTACAGTGGGAGGATAACACACAGTTCCCCTCCCCCACATTGTCCTCCAGTGTTCATTTGTGTATGTGGGTTCTCTCTGATATTGAAGACTTAATATAGATTATGTTTTATTGGTAGAATTTCATCTGCCCACTTCTCAATTGAAGAGGATGCTGTACCAAGAAACTGATTTTTTTTAAAAAATTGGCACAAGACTCTACTGCTTATCCCCACATATCTGAATTGAATCCAGTTGGGCTTAATTCTGGAAAGACATGTTTGAGATCACACCATAATATACTGTCTTTTCTAATGTCATGTGTTTTAAAATGTCAACTTCTTTAAAACTGTGCAAGGGGAAACAGACATAGTAAGAAACTCAGTGTGCTAGTAAATAATGGAATTGAGGGCCAAAATAAGAGTCAATTTTTTTTTAAAAAAAATGATTTCCTCCCTTCTCTAAAAATTAGACTGATGCAGAGGGTGTTTGGGTCAGATTTTGACTAGAGAATAGACATGGGCACGACTTGGCGAAATTGTCGTTTCCGTTTTCAGATGTCGTTTCTGTTACGTAACGGAAACAGTAACGACAATTAAGCTGTCAGAACTTGAACTCGAACCGAAAAAAGAAAAATTGGGTCTGATTTGTCGTTGTCGTTTCTGGCACCGCGCGGCGATCGCGCGATGCCAAGCGGCACAGAAAAAAAGTTTTAAAAATTAAAAAAAAAAAACCCGATTTCTGGCCAAAAAAGCAGGCAAAAATATGCCTGCCTGAGGGCACCTACCAGAGGGGTGGTTTCGGGGGGGGGGGTCCCCAGCCTTCCCCCCCTCCTGTCCTGGGCTGCTGGTACCGGGCTGGGAGGGGGCATCCTCTGTGTCTCCATTTGCCATGCGGTGCGGGGGGACCCAAAATGGCGTCCGCAATATTTTTTTTTTAAATCGTGGTCCAAAAAACCACCAAAGCACCACAGAAACATGCGAAAATTAGCTATTTTAAATGCTTGAATTTTTACAGTAGCAGCAGTGGGTTTTTTATAGCAGTAAAAGGTCGCACTGATTTTATTTTATTTTATTTTTATTTTTATTTTTTTACACCTGCACAATGATGGGCTGGCCATGGGATGGGACCATGCAAATTTTTGGACTCATTCTACCAATCGCATGGCCAGGTTTTGACTGACACTTCTGGATGTGCAAGAGGGCATAAAAAGCCGAGGCACTCCCAGAAGAGTTGCAGTCCGGGCTTGGATGTGGGTGGGAGAGGGCTGTGTGTAGCTGGCTGCTGTGCTAGACTAGTTTCAATTTCACGGAGCCTTTAGATTTCAGTTAGGCAGGCAGGGAGGGAATTGATTCAATTGAATTTTTAGGAAATAATAATAATTCCTTTCATTCTCTGCCTGCTGTGGGGAATAGCAACACAGTTTATTCTTTTTTTTATTCTCCTGCAGTTTGTTAGGATTTCTTTTCTGATAGTGCTTCAAAGGGGGGGGGGGTGGTTTGAGTGGGAGGGGAGGTGTGGATTTATTTTAAAAAATTCATTTGCTTGGTGGCAAGCCAAGGTCCTTTCATACCCTGCCTGCAGCTCTGCTGTGGGTGCACTGCCCACTTTGTTTGCAAAAATTGCAATTGCTTTATTCGATGCAGTCTTGTACAGCAAGTCAGTTTAAAGTGTTTTCCGCCTGCTCTGGGTCATTGCGGGACCCGCGCCCGCCGCCCGCACGCCTGCCCCTCCCCCCACCGCTGCCGCCGCCCGCCCATGCCCCCCGCCACCCCGCCTGCCACCTAGGGCGCAAAAACACCTAGCGCCAGCGGGACGCCACTCACTGGGACCTCAAATCGCATGAAATCGTGGCAGTGGTAACGACAAACGACAAACGACACGACGAAACGACAATTTTTTTAAAAAAAATTCGCAAAAAACGGAAACGACCCGAAACGGACCCGTCCCGAAAAACAACAACTCGAAAAAAAATTTTTTTTCTGGTCGTGCCCATCTCTACTAGAGAACATAAGTGGAAGTAAGTGGTTATATACTTCACATATACTTTGTTTTGAAGTTTCTGTTGGATTCACAAAGAGGGATGGGTCTTTTCTGTCTTTATAAAAGAGGATATGAAATATTCTCTCCCCCCTTTGTGTCCTTTGTGTTGCTTTCCAAAAGAGTCTCAAAGGAACAAAATATGGGCACCCAAAAACTTTTTTGTCCTACTTTGTGTATTCCTCTTTCATTTTAACCTTTCTCTGTAAAATAGATTGACAATCCACCACCCACTCCCAAATCTAACAGCACCACAAAAGTTGCTCTCAGTAGCCAGTCTGGGACAGAACAGGAATTGTGAATCATCAAAATGTGTGGATTTTTTTTGGGGGGGGGCAATGAGGAGAGCTCTTTTGATTCAATCTTTCTTGTGGGTGGGGTTGCTTTCTGTTCTTGGGCTGCTGGTGTCATCCATTTTGTTGACTTTCTTGCCGACCTCTGTGCCTCCATCCTGAGTCTTGTCTTTATTGGCTTTTATAATGGATTTTTAAAGGTTTCCTCACCTTGTTTCTCCTTTGATTATTTTTCTGCTGCCTGCCTCATGTTTCCTGTTGCTGCCTGCTGGATTCCAGAAGAGAAAGCATAAAATTGTATGTGTGTGTGTGCATGTGCAATGAAAAATTGAAACCTGAGCCCCACTCCCTCTTTCAACAACTATTCTAAAATAAAATGTTCAAATGTTGTTGATACACAATCACAGATCTACCACATCATGTCTGATTATTTCTGGAAATACAAAACCCATTAATGGAAGCTCTGCTGTACATTGTTAAAAATTGGAGCAGAAACATGTCACTAAAAAGTTGGAAAAAATATACAGTGGTACCTCGGATAACAAATTTAATTCGTTCTCCGAGGCAATTTGTTATCCAAAAAAATTGTTATCCGAAACATGGTTTCCCATAGGAATGAATGGGAAACCAATTAATCTGTTCCAGAGCCTAGGAGAATGACACAGACACCTTTTCTTTTTTTGCTCAAAACTCTTTATAAAGTGCACTTTAAAGGTACAGATGCAATGCAGCCCGGGTTAATTCTTTTTTTACCAATGCATGCTGGAAATTCGTTATCCGATGTAGCCCATAGGGAAAATTTGTTATTCGAGGCAGCCAATAGAGAAAATTTATTATCCAAGGCAGCCCATAGAGAAATTTTTTTTATCTGAGACAGACCTATACCTAGAAATTGCAATTCATTATCTGAGGCAGCCCACAGGGTAAATTCGTTATCCGAGGCAGCCCTATACCTGGAAATTGCGATTCGTTATCTGAAAAATTCATTATCAGGGCATTTGTTATCCGAGGTATTACTGCACACACACACAAATGTCAGTTGTCTAAGTAAGAAAACATTATATCTTACTGTAGTGGACAGAATTGTGACCAGAGGGGGAGACCAGTGTGCTTACTCAGTCCACTAAGGGCAAGTTTATGGGTCCTGCTTGTTCTTTGTAATTCTTTAGTTTTAATGCAGTTCTTCAGACAGCAGGCTATCCTCTTAACCCCACTCAAATAGCCACATGTCCTTTCTTTATATTGAACACATTCCTAGAAGTAATATATACTAGCTTTTTGTGACTTTGGACTTCTAGATAGATTGGTTTACATGGTCATGCTTGATGGTGGGTGGGTGGTGGATATTGTAGTCTAACACATCTGAATGGTCTCAGGTTGGTGTTGGGATGACAGATGTGGTAGCTGAACATATCTGCAGGGTGCCAGTAGAGTCCTTACTCTACTGCAGGATGCTTGCCTCACAGATCCAATTGCTGAACAATGCAAGGGCAATGGTGTGAGGTCTGCCGGTAATCTTTTAGGTTTACTATGGACTAAACAGCAATTGCACATGATGTTGTCGCCATTTTGTGGGACTTCCATCCCTCAACCAACAGTCTGAAGAGGCATGCAATGGACTTCTTGCAAAAATAAAGAAAATTGTTTCTTCAGTGACCATACCATGGCCAGTACAGCCAACAGGACATTGGTTATCAAAGTTAGCCATAGCTATCCATCCCAATCTTGATTTACTGTATATCATTTCATCAAGCCTCTAGTTTCCATTAATTTCTTGCATTCCTCTAATTAGCTTGGCTTCTTCTCCACCTCTTTGAATGCTGTAGCAGGAGAGATCTGGCCAAACATGCGATTTCATTGCTCGGAGCCATTCTCAGGAAAAATGCCAGTACTGACCCTACTCTTTCATGCTCAAAGAAAGTAATAACCAAGAAAAAAATATCCCTACTGGCACTCAAAATGTGAAATGTAGGATGCCTCCTATAATGTTGCACATGGATCTCGTTTCACCCACCACAGCCTCTGAGAATGATGTGCTCATATATCAAAGTATAACATGTCACAAAGAGGGAGGACGGGGGAAGGAGGGAGGGAGTTTTGGAGAAATTGCTATTCCTGGGATCTCACTGTATCAAGTACATCTGGGGGCAGGCACAATTGCAAATGTTCATCTGGAAGTTGAGTCATGGCTACTGGACTTCTTTTTCCTGAGAGATAGGAATGTTTCACTGCTCATCTGAACAGCTTTGTCAGTTTGAGGAAGGTTAGTGGCGTGTCCTCCCTCTCATAGTCTGCTTTGACCTTTGGTCACTCTGGTCTGAAATAGGCTCATAAGATGAACAATGGCCTGAATAGGCTTGTAAGGTAGACAATAGTATCCATAGCCTTAAGGTGAACAATGGCTTAAGGTGCTGAAACCTATAAAATATGGGTCATTAGCTATGGCCTTGGTGGTGAAGGCTTTTTGATATGTCTTGGTATTGTTGAAAGCACACCCTGATAAGTAGCAGATAGACTATGCCTGAGGCCCCCACCTCTGTTGAGAGAGGGAGTTTCAATGCTCACATGAATGGCTTCCCTGACTCGTATCTCAAACCACCTATCTTCTCTGTCTAATATGTGTACATCGTCATCTTAGAGTGCCTCACAGATCCAATTGCTGAACAATGCAAGGGCAATTATAAGCTTCCCTGGATGACTGAGAAATCTTCACAGACGATTGCAAATGTTGCTTATACACAGGCCTAGTGTAATTGATTGGGAACTTTAAACAACTGCTAGAGTACAGAGTAGAATTAAGAATTAGCGTAGGGGCGTGGTGGCTCAGTGGGGTAGAGTGATGAAACTGTCGGCTGCAAAGTCAGCGGCTCGGCAGTTCGAATCCCAGGTGCCACGCAGTGGAGCAAGCTCCCACTGTTAATCCCAGCTTCTGATGACCTAGCAGTTTGAAAGCATGTAAATTCAAGTAGATACAGTAAATAGGTACTGCCATAAAAAGCAGGAAGGTAAAACAGTGTTCCATGCGCAGGAATGTGTTTAGCCATGCCAGCCACATGGCCATGGACTTGTACAACACGGACTCTTTGGCTTGAAAATGGAGATGAGCACCACCCCTAGAGTCGGACATGACTAGCATGCAATGTTACCTTTATCTTTTTTTTTTTGGAGTACCAATGCTTAATGCAACACCACCACCTCTCCAGGATCCGTCCTGATCCCTGTTAGTGATCTTTTGAAATGCCCTCAAATGCTCATGATATATTTTATTTTGGGGTTGCCTTTCAGGACAAAGTCCTCACAAGGTGAACAGGTATGAGCCACAAAAACCAGCGGTTTAAAAATAGAACACAGCTTCAATCCACAAGTGACCAACATCAAAGATTCAAATCCACTTAAAACACAATGACAGTCTAAAATCAATAGATCAGTAGCCCAGGGTGTAAAAAACAAAACTTCAGTTAAAAGCTTTGATATCTCTTCAAAGCCCTTTTGAAAGCCAAAACTATGTATATGTGTGTGGATTGCAAAAGCACTCCATAGATGTGTTGGCGTCTTTACGGTTGGATATACAGTATTGCACTCTGTTATGATGCCTTCAAGAGGTTTGGGCTGCGAGGGAGCTGCAGTGCCTGACAGTCAATCCAGTAACAGCCAATAGTTTTCCCTTCTGCCTCAGATTCTTTCCCCCCTTTTTTTACAATGTCAAGGTTCAGTTAGTTCTGTCTGTGTTAATAATAATGGAGTCAGAAGTGAACAGTTAGACTGAAGTGCAACATGCCCTCATGGGTGTGGGGTTCCAGCCAAAAACAGAACTAAGTGGGTCCCAACTCTGGCTACCACTGTGCAACCTCAATGGAGCTAGTGTGCATATGCATGCACATATAGCTTGGAAGGAGCATTGGGGAAATGTTTTGTCAGCAATGTAACCAGTAAGTTAGTTATTAATGAAGTAAATTAAGCAGTGATGCACAGTAATGTAACAGGTTAACATCTCCACAAAAAAGTTTTTTATATATCAGAAGAACTGTGAGTAAATGGAATTTTTTTGGTTCTTTTTCATTACCAGTGGCTCTGAGTGAATGTATTGAAAAGATAAATGCTACCGGAGATAAACTAACAAATAAGGGATGGTCTACTAAGGCTGCTTTTACACGACCCCTAAAATCCGCTGGCAAATTAAATGCAGATCCCCCCCCAAATGTAGTTTTTGTTCTGCTTCCTGTGTTCCCACCTCTCGCACTCTGATTCTATTGCTTCTGTCTGTGGTGAGGAGAGAGAGAAAAAAATGCAGGCTCACCTCCGCCTGCTGTCAGCAGCAGCTAATTGTTCCAGCCCGTTAGGAATCTTGTCTGTTAAAAGGGGGGGAGGAACCCAACAAAAACAAACAAAAAGCGGAGGAAGGCCAGGCATGCAATGCTTTAAAACAGCAACAAGGAACAGCAACAAGGATTTTACCTCCTTAAGACCAGGTACTTGTAAAATGTGCTGGGGTGCGCTTGAGTGGGCATGGTCATACTTTATTTTATATTTAAGTCCGCTGCTGGTGGGAAAACAATTTTATGCTCCGCATCTGCGAGCATTTTGCAGCGGATTTTAGGGGTCATGTGAAAGCAGCCCAAGGGAGACTAAATCTAATCTGCTCTTTAGATCTCTGACTGAACTATTTCCCCCCACTGTAAAATCAGAAGGAAAGTTTATTACTATTAAGGATCACACTCAGTTTCCTCATACCAACTCTGCCAGACCCCAACATTTACAATCTTGAATGTTGCCTGTTGTTTGAGTGGGCTGGGTGATTGTCAGTATATCCAGAAGTAACTTATGATAAGAACATAAGAACATAAGAAGAGCCATGCTGGATCAGGCGAAAGGCCCATCTAGTCCAGCTTACTGTATCTCACGGTGCCCCCACCAAATGTGTCTGGGAGTGCACAAAACTAGATATCTGTCTGCTGATACCACTCCCCTGCATCTGGGCCTTGAAGTACCCTGGTTTTAGGCCTGGAGATTACACATCTCCATCATGGGTTTGTAACCTGTGATGGACTTTTATTACAGGAATCTATCCAATCCCCTTTTGAAGGTATCCAGGCCAGATGTCATCGACACATCCTGTGGCAGGGAGTTCTACAGACTAACAACATGCTGGGTAATTTTTTTTCTTTTGTCTGTTCTCACTCTCCCAACCCTCAATTTGAGTGGATGTCCCCCTAGTTCTGGTATTTTGTGAGAGGGAGAAGACCCCCCTATCCACTTTACTCATGCCCTGCATTATTTTGTATGTCCCAATCACATCCCCCCTCAGGCGCCTTTTTTCCAGAATAAAGAGGCCCAAATGCTTTAGCCTTTCATCATAAGGGAGGTCCCCAGGCCAGTAATCATTTTAGTCGCTCTCTTTTGCACCTTTTCCTGTCCCACTATGTCTTTTTTGAGGTTCGGTGACCAGAACTGTATACACTCCTCCAGGTGTGGCCTTACTGTCATTTCGTACAATGGCATTATAATGTTGGCTGTTTTATTTTCAATCCCCTTTTTGATAATCCCTAGCATGGAATTGGCCTTCTTCACCGCTGCGACACACTGGGTAGTCACCTTCATTGAGTTTCCACCAGCACACCAAGATCTCTTGCCTGATCTGTCATGGATAGATAAAGTTTTTATTTTTTTTAATGCATTACTTTACATTTTGCTACATTGAAGTGCATTTGCCATTTCACAGCCCATTCCCCCAGTTTTGAAAGATCCTTCTGGAGTACTTCACAATATTATCTGGTTTTTACCATCTGGAAAAGTTTCATTTCATGTGCAAATTTGGCCACCTCACTGCTTATCCCTGTCTCCAGGTCATTTATAAACAGATTGAAAAGCACCGGTCCCAGGACAGATCCTTGGGGCACACCACTTTTCACCCCTCTCCATTGTGAAAATTGCCCATTGACACTTACTCTTTGTTTTCTGGATCTCAACCAGTTCTCAGTCCATAACAGGACATGCTTTCTTATCCCCTGACTGTGCAATTTTCTCAGCAGCTTTTGGTGAGGGACTGTGTCAAAAGCCTTATGAAAATCAAGATAGACAACATCCACTGGTTCACCCAAATCTACATGCTTGTTGACCTTTTCAAAGAATTCTAAAAGGTTTGTCAGGCAAGACTTACCCTTACAGAAGCCATGCTGATTTTCCCTCAGCAAGGTTTGTTCTTCTATGTGTTTTAAGATTTTCTCTTGGATGAGGCTTTCCACCATCTTCCCTGGGACAGATGTAAGGCTAACTGGCCTGTATTTTCCCGGGTCTCCCCTCCTTCCTTTTTAAAAAAATTGGTGTGACATCTGTTATCTTCCAGTCCTCTGGCACTATGGCCGTTTTAAGAGACAAGTTGCATATTACCGTTAACAGATCTGCAATTTTGTTCCTTAATAACCCTTAATAACCCTTGGGTGGATGCCATCTGGGCCCGGTGATTTAGGGATCTTCAGTTTATCAATGAAACCTAAAACATACTCTCTTTTAACTTGTATTTGCTTTAATTATTTAGTTAAGCGGGGCTGTTCGGGCAGCGGAATCTGCCCAAGGTTTTCTGTCGTGAAGATAGATGCAAAGAACTCGTTTAATTTCTCTGCAATTTCCAAGTCCTCCTTTACCTCCCCTTTTCCTCCCTCACCATCCAGAGGGCCAACTGGTTCTCTAGCAGGTTTTCTACTTCTAACATATTTAAAGAAGCTTTTATTATTTCCCTTTATATTGCTAGCCATACATTCCTCAAAGTCTTCCTTTGCCTCTCTTATCATCTTCTTACATTTCTTTTGCCAAAGTTTGTGTTCCTTTTTGTTTTCCTCATTTGGGGAGGATTTCCATTTATAGAAAGACCTCTCCTTGCGCTTTAGAGCCTCTCTAACACCACTTGTTAACCATGCCGGTGCCCTCTTGGACTTAGATGAGCTCTTCTTTCCTTGTGGTATGCACTTGTGCTGGGCCTCTACTACCGTTGTTTTAAATAGGCTCCATGCACTCTGAAGAGACTGGATTCTTCTAACCTGCCCCTTCAATTTCTAACTAGTTTCCTCATCTGGTATGCCCTTCGAAAATCAAGGGTTTTTGTGTCAGATTTGCTTGACACACTTCCCCCGACATGCATGGCAAAGGAGATTGCAGCATGGTCACTGTTCCCCAGAGGTTCAGTGACATTCATATCCCTGACCATGTCCTGAGTATCACACAGTATTAGATCCAGAGTTGCCTGTTCTCGGGTGGGCTCCATGACAAGTTGCTCTAAGGCACAGTCATTCAGCATGTCGAGAAGCCTGGTTTCTCTTTCTTGCCCTGAGCTCGCATTGGCTCAGTCAATGTAGGGATCATTGAAGTCCCCCATGATTACTATCCTGTCCCTCTCTGATAGCTCCATGTTTTGTCTCCTCATTTCAAGGTCTCCCTCAAGTTTTTGATCTGGTGGACGATAGCACACCCCCACTATCACATCGCTCCTTGGACCTGGTGGTTTAACCCACAGTGATTCTATGGTGGAGTTGGACCCATCGCCAATCTCCATTCTGCTGGATTTTACCCTTTTAACATAGATGGCCACTCCACCTCCAACCCGCCCCTCTCTACCCCTTCTATAGAGTTTATAGCCCGGGATTGTGGTATCCCACTGGTTCTCCGCATTCCACCAGGTTTCTGCTATGGCTACTAGAGATGGGCACGGAACAAACATTTTTTTTGTTTCCGTTACCGTTTGTCGTTTCCGTTACGTAACGAAACGACAAACGGAAATTGTGATGAAAATGAAACGAAACGAACAGAACCACGAAAATTGTGGTCGTTACGTTTCGTTTCTGTTAATGGGGAAGCGCAATGAAATGAGCTGTTTTAAATGTTAAAAAACACACTGGACATCCATAAAAACGCAGCAATAATTATTTATATTGTCTGATAATACCTACCACGGGGGTTGGGGTCCTTAAAACATTTGTTTTTGTCTTCTCCCATCGCAATGTATTTTTCTTTTCCCTTTAAAATGGATGTCGCCACCAGCCACAAAATGGAGGCAAGCCATGTGATGGGATCATGTTCAACCAATAGCATGCCCAGGTTGCAGACTGGGCGGGCAGGTCTGGCAGCCACAGAGGGCATAAAAAGCTCTGGCAGCCCCCGTCCTCCTTGCAGTCTCTGGTGGGAGTTAGGGTGGGATTGCTGTCTCTGCGACTCTAGCTTCAGTCCTGCAGCCTCCCTGTGTGCGTGCGTGCTGCATACCTCTCGGTGAGTACCCTCCCTTGCCCCGCAGTGCAGTCACTCTGCGGCTGGCTTGCACCCTGGGCAACGCCCGCCGCTGTCTTTGCAGCCTCCCTGCATACCTAGTCTATACTGTGTCTCTGCCAGCATCCATTTTTTTAGTGTTTTCCCTCTGGTCTGGGGCGTTGGGGGATGCCTGCGCAATGAAATGCTTTAAAAATCACGCAAAAAGCGGATAGAAATGACAAACAAAAAAACGAAAAACGGTAACAAAATTTTTCCAAAAAATTCGCGACAAACGGAAACGAACCGAAACAGACCTCTCAACGACAAACGAAAAACCGAAACACCATTTTTTAATTTGTGCCCATCTCTAATGGCTACTATATCAATGTTATCCCTTACCAAATGTTCAAGTTCTCCCATCTTTCCTTTGAGGCTTCGAGCATTTGCGTAGAAGTACCTGTACAGTGTGTCCCCCAGGTATGGCTGCTTCTTTGTTCCCCCCCCCCACGGCTTTTAATCCCTGTAGACAAACTATCACATCCCATTATTCTCCCAGTGCTAATACCTACTATATCATCACTTTGTGGTTCTCTACAATCTCCAAGCTCATTTAACTAAAAATTCAAAACTCAGCAACAAGATGGGGGGGGGCACAAATCAGAAGGCGACACCCTTTTTCAGTCTCACGTTCTTAATGGTGGGGCACTGATGGGGGCCTATGTAGCCAGTTTTAGGATTAGTGCATCCATATATATATAAATAGGCAGTCTGCCACCTCAAAGTTCCTCACAAGGTACCACAATAAAGCTGGATCAAAGGCACTGTGAGAAAAATATAATGGCTGTTCAAAGCCATTCTCTTCTGCCACCAAATACATTTGTGCTTCCTTCAAGAGGTATTTTGACACATCTCTGCTTCTATTTTGTTGTTGTTGTTGTTGAACAAAAAGGCCAAAACTGATGTGTGGGTGGATTTGTGGATGCATCTTTCATAACTCTGCCCAAAGATTTGGAGTACAAAATGTGATGTTCCATATGGACGTTGAGCATCTCCTGGTAGGAAACATCAGTATATCTCTGTGCCATCATCTCTCTTCTTATGCATTTCATAGCATGGCTGCTTCCAATGTTATAACATCTATCTCAGAGTCTCATTCCTCTCTATATTGTACCTCTTGCAACTTGTTCTCAGTGCTATATCCCCCACCCTTGTCAGTTTCAGCTTTTATGTTCCTTCGAATCTTTGTGTTAGCTTCACAAAGCCTCTGGTGGTGCCTCAACTAAAATGGTAAGAAGATTATTTATTTTTTCATAATATGCTTACTGTCTGCAGTGCTGGTAATAGGATCATTTCAGTTCCTTGAAAAGGCCATGGTTGCCTCAAATAGTTTATCTGTCTGATCCCCAGCTTTGTTATTTCTAAGCAGCTCTCCCCTTCATGACCACTAAATGCAACCTAGCAAAATCCTATTTTCTGTGTGCACATGCAAAAGGAATCAGGTAATTGGCCATGGCTGACTGCAGTAATTGACAAGCTACCAGGCGTATGGCAAACGTGTGTTCCACATGGGATCAGGCATTTGACTGACATGTGGCTAACACACTGGCAATTGGTTGCAGCAACCTCTGTAGTTACTCTTGTGTGTGTATACATTTCAGATATAAATCAAGTCAATGATAACAAAGTAAATCCCTTATAATATGTTCCCATATCACCTAAAATCTGCTCCTTGAGGCAGTTGCTTCATTTTGCATAATAATAATAATAATAATAATAATAATAATAATAATAATAATAATAATAATAATAATAATAATAAATAGTCATAGTCATAGTCATATTTCTAGTCATAGTAGTAGTAGAAGAAGAAGAGAAAAAAACTTAAGGTGTTAACAATGGATAATGTTTTGAAAACAAGAGAAACAAAGGCTCAATATAAGAAACAATAATTTGAACATAAATTAAATGGTTCAAAAATAAATTTACAACTACACAGACAACATATGAGAAATATTGGTGGAAAGCATGATAATAATTTAATTTGGGCATGGCTCAAACTGGGGACCATTAAGAAAGAAACCAAAGGCTTGATTTTACTGCAGAAGAACAAGCACTCTAAACCAATTTGAGAAAATGTCTAAGATTCATGGAATTACTGCTAACCGTAAATGTTGACTCTGCCAAGTAAAATATGAAACTGTGTCACACCACCTCATTTGTGTCTTCCTAAGACCAGTGACTGACACAAGAAGACAAATTCTGATTTAGGATGTGACTATACAGGGAAATAAATTGCATTTTAGAATGCTTGTGGAACTATTTTCCAGTGATCACACAGTGGGTATGAGGAATTAGGCTGTAGTCCAGCACTGATCCATGTCCAAGCTTGACCTTTTTGATTTAGCTGTAGAGCTACTACTTCTTCAGCCTTAGTTGAAGTGATTCCCTGACAGACAGAAGGGTTATTTCAAGGGAGATTGTTCCATGCAAAGTAGCCATTTCACGAGCAATTGGAAATTTGATGGGGGGGGGCCAAAACCTAATGGTTGGCCTGTTCTCATGATGGAGGCAAGACCTCTCACAGGAACTGGAAAACCCTTGACAGACCACCACACCATAACCAGGCATCCTAACTCAACCAAAATTAAGACAACAGGGTGATGGTTCTCATTGTGAGAATAACTCTCATCTGATCAGAGGTAGTCAACCTGCATTCTACATATACCAAATGAGCATGCTAGGGAGAAGGCTACGCTAGATTCTTTCCCATAATCTTATGTGGACAGGTTTTGGAAAGCAGGGTAGGAAGGTTCAATTATGCATGCTATCTGCTTGCCATCTGAACTGGCACATCCAGACTGCAGACACAAACTGGGTACCTCTTTGAAAACTAGGTCTGATTTATTTATTTAGTACTACCTATGTATGTGGCATTTTCCAATTATCTTAGTTCTGCATATCACTTTATAATGTATGGAAGCCATGATTTCACCGGAAATGTAAATTGACACAATAACTGATGGATAAATGATTTCAGAATATTACTTCGCCCCATACCCAATTAGACTTCCCTGATCGTCAGTCCCAATGGAGACAATAGCCAAGAAACCAGAAGAAGACTGAGAGCCTTAAGTGCAAGAATGTGTCTCTGGAGACCAAGATCGAAGTCCCAGGTGCTATAGTATTTCTAGTTGCTATCTACCAGTGCAGAAGTTGGGCAGAGAAGAAAGTGACAGAAAACAACATGGATTTGTTTGAAATAGAGTAGGACCCCAGTATCCACTGGGGATTGGTTCCAAGCCTTCCCGTGGATAATGAAATCTGTGGATAAGATAGAATGCCAAAATGTCCCCCAAACTGCTGTTTTGTGATAGTAACTTGCTTTACAGCTGCTGTTCGTGATGGTAGCTTGCTTTACGGCTGCTCTTTGTGATAGTAGCTCGCTTTGCGGCTGCTGAATTATTTATTTATTTTTTCCTCTGCCCACCGTGGATAACTGAATCAGTGGATAATGAATCAGTGGATACGGGGGTCCTACTGTATGGTGCTGGAGAAGTGATTTGCAGTTATCGTGTACTGGCAAAAAGGACAGAACTTTTTGGAGATTACTAATTCATAGGATCTTCATAGGCTGGAAGAGACTTGATGCCACATAAAAAGAGAGACTGTCAGTGCTTCACTGAATCACTTCACTGATTCATTGACTTTGTACAAGTCCCATTTAACTCAGCGGGGCTTAATTCTGATTAGATGCCTAAGATGCATTGTTAATCTCTGATCTCCCACAGCCCTGAAAAAAGTAGGGCATAATTTCAAACCTTTTAATCTATGGGGCTGCTTTTAAATAAATCATATTGGAATTTTGATACTGCTTTCCTTTCCTTCCTTTTTTTCTTGAAGATAAATTTTACTATAAAAAGAAAATGGCTCCTAGTTTGGTAGGCTTACTTATACGATTGCATGGAAAAGTACACTGTGACTTCACTGTGCTTCCTATGGAAGGATATTTAACTGAACCGTAGCTTTGGAATAAAAGGAACAATGGGAGGAACAATTCACTAGCTTTCTGAAAGTCTCTCCCTCCCTCCCCCCGAAGATACGCAACTGACTGTCTATACCAAGGAATGACAAGGAAGGCAGTTGTTTTTAATGGTGGCAGCCATCTTGAATTTGTATGTGTGTCAAGCCCCGCACACAGAGCACACACACAAACAGGGTTCAGTTCTTTGCCAAGATCTTTAGTGGAAAGCCAGGCAAGTTCAAGTCCGTTGCTAACAATCAAGTGCCAGATAAATAACAGAATCCAACTCCCAGCAATTAACAGTCCAAGTCAAAACCAGAATATCTCACGGAAACCAGATGCCAAACCCAAGGGAACAGATCAAGCCGTTGTCCAGGAAGCCAGTCCGAAGTCAGAAAACAGAGCCAAGATCACAGACAGGAACGTGGTTGCAAGTTCAAATGATGTGTTGCTCCCACAGAGAGCTCAAGGTGAACTTACCAGCTTTATCCCAAAACAGGGAACACACCCTTACTTCTGGAAAGGCTTCTGCTAGTACTCAGGGCTTCCCGACCTGATTCCCCATCTAGCATCAAAGACCCTTTCCCTAGCTCTTCTGGTAGCACGTCTTTGCAGAATCCTGCTCATGGCCCTTCTAGGAGGAGATATGTTTTCAGCTGAGTCATCAGACTCAGCTGCTTGCTGATTTGAGCTGCAAGGCTCCTCCAGCAGCTCTTCACCATTTAACCCCTCAGAATCAGGTTCTGTGACAGGCAGGGTCCTGGCAATGTGAACTTCTCAGAACAGGGTTTTCTGAGGAAAGCAAAGTGATGTGTCCTGCAATGGTCTCCTTCTCCAAAGAATTTCACTAGTCACCTATGATATAAGTCAAATAAAACAGCTGAGGAAAGATCCTTGGCAACATGGTGATAATCCTAAATACGTCACTGGGTTGCCTTGGACTGACTTACATCTAAATGTCAGTGTTTCCTGTCTGTTTTTTTTAATTAAAAATATTTTCCCCCATTCTGGCTGATGTATCCTCCAGTTCAGCCTTTACCCTGATATTGTAATGGCAGAGCAAATCAACACTGTATACAGTGATTCTAAAAATGGGGACATCACAAACAAAAACTGTCTTACACCCAACCCCAATCAGAAATAGGCAATCCTAAAGGTCCCCAGTTTAAAAGAGATTGGATGAACCAAAAAGACCAATCTTGCTTATCTTGAAAGAGAATTGCTGGCCCCACCTGCTTTTTATATTCGTAAAGAATACAGGCTGAAGGCTCTGAAATATTGATCCACAAAACAGACGTTTCAAATGGGAAAAACAACCATCTTGTACTGCATAGGTAGTACAAGAACTTTGTGAAATGGAATATTGTATACATTCATAGGTGCTGGAAAGTAGATATTTAGAGAGAAATGTTACAGACATATAGCTTTCTTCCTTAGGTTGCTTACCCAAGGCAAGAGTTTGGAAATTGGAACATCGCTTTCTGGTCTCCATTCTTTGGAATGGGCATGGCAACATTAGGTATGTTTCTCCATTGTATGTGTTGCACTTAGTCACACATTTGCTTAACCATTTCATTACATCCAAACATGATCTTCCAAATATTTTGGCCAACAAGGAATACAGCCACATCCCAGCTGTTCTTGCTTTTGTCCTCTCTTAGCAACCATAGTACAGTACATATCATGTCCTTATCTTCAGGGATTGTCTAGCACTGGTTATTTTTAAATGAGAGAAATTGCTGTTGGAATTTGTGTGTATGCACTCGATGTGTATGTAAACTTCTATTTTTAGATTCAAGAAATTCCAATCGTGTTGAAAAGCAGCCTTAGCAATTGTTTTGTGCTTGGATGAGAAATAGTTAACTGTTGACAAATGGAATCATGTTCTAGGATTTCTCCCCTTCTTGGTGTCTTTTTGTAAACAGTTGTGAGCACAAGAGTTGTACTCTGTCTTGGCTGCTGATGTGGGTGTCATCAACATTTAGAATGCCCATTGCTACGTAAAGTTTGGCATTCTTTTTCCTGCTGCCAATTTGGGCATTGTACTGTGCAGCAATATAGTGCAATTTCTGGACATTCTGAATCAAATCATGGATAACAGAAGCACTATATCCCACATTCATTGTGTGTTTTTTTTAAAAAAATTGATTACATCTGTGCCTCTTCTTGGTTTTCTCCAGCTCCATTGTCATTGCGATAATTTCCTCTTCAACTCTCCTGCTCTTCTTTTCAGAGGTCAGTCTCTGAGAAAACCCACACTCTAAGTGTCCTAATTTCCAGGATGACTTTGTGTCCCTCATCCTTTCCCTCCTTCCCTCCCCAGCCGTGCATACCATCTATGCCTAAAGCTGAAACCCAGTAAAAGCACCATAAACCAAAGGCCACGCAAGGCAGGGAGGGTATTCTCTAATAAGGAAAGGTGTCTGTGTGGGTGGCTGGGAGGAGCTGTTTGAAAAACAGAAAGAAAGGAAGAACTATTTGAAGGACTCCTTTGCCCTTGTGAGACGGCAAAGGGAAAACAAAGGATGGATTTTTATGTAAGGAAGAACAAGAAGCAATGCGTGCTCTCCGGTTGCAATTTATGCACAAAAGAGGTAGCCTCGCTTTTTAATTTCTATACATAGAGAAGCTGGGGTTTTTATCTGTGTGGAAGAGGCACGATCACTCTGTAAATCCTTCTCCTTAATTTTAAGTGCCAATGGAACAGGATAGGTGGGAGGGAGTTGCACCTGTGGTTGCGTTGAAGGCAGCCATTTGGTTATTACTAGAGATGGGCACAAAATGCAAAAATAGCCTTTCATTTCATTTTTCATTTCATTGGGCTTTGTTTCATTTTGCTTCATTTGAAATGATTTTTATTTAAAAAAATTGGTTTTTCGTTATTAACACTGTGTCCGTGCCTTTCCCCCCCAACGTGCCGGATGGAGCGGGGGAAGGAGCGGGTCATTTAAAATATCTTGGATGAATGTCCAAGACATTTTAAATACCCTGTGCCTCCCCCCCCAACACACCCTATTGGGGGGAAGTATGGGGTTTTAAAACTTTATTTTAGCGACTGAAGCAAGCAGCAGCCGCAGCCATTGGCACTTGCTTCAGTGGCTACAAACAGTTTTAAAACCCAGTGCCATTGCCACCAACGTGCCCAATGGGGGGGGGAGGCGCAGGGTTGTTTAAAATGTCACTGAGGCTGCCTTGGAGGCTCCAATACATATTAAATGACTCGCACCTTCCCCCCCCCCAATGTGCCTGATCGGCGGGGGGGGGAGGTGTGGGGCTTTTAAAATGTCTTTGAGCCACCAAGGCAGCCTCAGTGTTTCCAAGATATTTTAAAAAACTGCACCTTCCCCCCCAACACGCCTGATTTGGGGGAGGGGGAAGGCATGGGTTGTTTAAAGCAGTTTTCCATAGGAATGCATTGCTCAATGCATTCCTATGGCAAACCTAACAAAAAACGGAACAGCACTAACGGAAAATTTCCAGTTCATTCTGTTATTCTTTAAAAATCATTTTGTTTTTGTTTCATTCCAAAATGAAAGAAACAAAAAATGAAATTTAAAAAAAATTATTTCATGCCCATCTCTTATTACTCAGCCGTTATTTCAGTTTTGGCTGTGGAGCCAGAAGTTGAGTTTGATTCCCCATTATGTCTCCTGTTAGTTGAGCCAGCCTGTGTGATCTTGTGCGAGCTGCACTGTCCCAGGTTGACCACATAAGAAGAAATTTGGAAAACACTTCTGAGTACTCCAGAAAACTTCCTGAAAACTCTGGAAAGGGTTGCCATAGCTCAGAATTTTCTTGATGACACACAATTTGAGCAGCCCAGGAGGTTACTGAGGCAAGCAGTGATGGGGGATCTGATCCACCACTGCTGCTTGCCTAAGTAAATTCCTGGGCAACTTGAATCTCTTCTTCAAAAAAGGCGCACTTTCATCCCAACCCATCTGATTGGGGGAGGAAGGTGTGCCTTTTTAAAAAGGAGATTCAAGCCAACTGCCCACCAAGGTCCCCCGCGCTGGGCGTGCGCTCTCCCCCACCCCCAAGGTTCATGGTGCTGCCTGTGGTGGCAGCAGCAGTGGAAGCAGAGCCCTGTCTGCCCGCTTGCCTGCCCATCAAGGTCTCCAAAAGCGCCATCTCTAGCGCTGCTGGAGAACCAAGTGGGCCCAGCCCAGTGGCGGGAACAGGAGCACCACTGCCAGGACGGCCGAGGAGGAAAGAGTGGGCTTCAGGCTCTTTTCTCCCCTGTCCTGCCCTGCGCCCCTGCCTCACCATGGAAAGCCCACCTGGATTCACACAAGCCCAGCTACATCGCCAGCAAGAGTGCAGAGAACCTACAGCCAGCCGTGGACGTCACCCTCTGCCTCTGGCTGCCACCGCTGTCCTGGCAGAAACACAAAGCAGGCCCTCCGTGGCCACCACGTGCATTCCCGTAGCTGTGCCAGGTGCCTCTGGAGAAACCGAGCAAGCCCAGCGCTGTCCCACGGTCAACCTGTTGGGCAGGCCTGCTGTAGAGGCAAAACACAAAAACAGAGTCCCAAACATGCACGCGCACGAATGCACACATGCCTCCTTCTACTCCTGCTGCCAACATCCAGCTGGGATCACCGCTCGGCCATTGTCTGAGTCCGATTCTCCCCACCCCCGCTTCCACACATCGGACGACCTGCCTACCTGCCTCCATCCAGAGATGTGCTGCTGTGAGCGAGCTCCAGGTAAAACTTGACACCAGTGCTAGGGGAAACCAGAGGCAGGGCCTCCTCCCTCTGTCCCCCTCCCGCAGCACATGCACACCTCGGTGCACACACCCTTGGTATGGGCCTCTCCCTCTGGCCTGGCCAAACAAACCTGGGGGAGGCGCTTCCCGGAGCGACATGCAAGTTCACCTTGTGTCATCACTGCCACAGCCACCGCCCAGGACATTTCTGGTAAAATAAATGCTCTGGGACAGCGGCGGGACAAAGGCTGAAAAAATGGTATTGTCCTGCCTGTAATGGAACACTTGACAGGTCTGTTGCAACCTGGGGTTCATTTCCAGGTAGCCAACTCATGGTTGACTCAGCCTTCCATCCTTCCAAGGTCAGTAAAATGAGTTCTGAGCTCACCGGGGGGGGGGGGGGGGGGGGGGAGAGAAGCAATGTGTAGCCTACATAATTACTTGTAAATTACCCAGAGAGTGCTTTAAGTGCCATGGGGCAGCATATAAGCAGCACACTTTGCTTTTTTGCTTTTGATTTAGTTTGGAGATTCAGATTAGGTCCTTGTTCATTTCAGACCAATTTAGACCTGGCATGATCTGATTTGGCTCTAAAGCCAAATAAAGATTTAGGATCCAACCCGCCGGTCCTCAGAGCAGATCGAACAGCAGGAAAAATCCCTATGATGTCAACTCCAAAGTCTTCGGGATGGCTGGGGTGTGCAACTGCTGACTTCTATGCCAGATGCTGCCCATCGTCTGCCCAAGGCACAGCATCTCATGTTTAAGAGTCTGTTTTCTGATGCGTGCAGCTTCTCTTCGCAGTATCATTGCTCATTTGCAATCCTTGCCCACTGTATTAACAGCACTGGTTCTGCCTACTACAATCAGCCTTTGAGGCTAATTATGCATCTGCCTCCACAGGAGTGTCAGTGTGCACTTGGTTCAGAGGTTTTTACCTCTTCACGTATTTGTTTCCCTGCACGTGAAAATATATCTATTTTTTTCTTTCTCTCATTTTTCTTTGTTCTTCTTTCTCTTGATGGGTCTGAATCCTGCATTGCCTTGCAGATGGCATCTTGTACAATCTAAGCAGAGTGCAAAGACTAGGTTTTCTTGTTCAAACTATCTTTTTCCTACCTGGAAGGTGATATTTCCAAGTAGCAAAAAGAAAGACACAGACAGATTAAAGATACATGGCAGATGTGTAGGCGGCATGCCACCAGAGCGGGTGTCAAAAGCTTTTTCTTGGAATAATCACAACAAGGAGCAGTTCATTTTATTTACACATGCTTTTAAATTGATGTGCTTGCTTCAATTTATATGCTGTCCCCCAGGGAAGGATGCATCTGTGTTTATCAATCATGTGGTGAACTAAAGAACTACAGGGGGTAGTGTCTCAGTCCAAAGCCTTCAGACCATAGGATGACATCAATCCTTTCAGACTGACCACTGGATCCCCCTGAAGGAGAAACAGAGGAGAACCTGTCCCAATTAATTTCCTCGCTTTTAGGACCAAAATCTTTAGTGAGATGTGGGCCAGTACTGTTGTTTTTCAGTCTCTTGACCACTTCCTTGCCCCAGACCTTCTAGTTCTCAAGCCCTGGCTTTCTCTCAGACCACTGTCCATGGTCCTTCAAGGTCTCATGAAGTGAAGTGTGGGCTCTCGAGTTTGCCTGACCTTCTGCACCATGTACAAGGTGTTTTAGTAGCATTTGATTCATTGCTGCAGACAGTGGAGAGGAGAACTGAACAGGGCCAAACAATGCTTAACTAAGTGAACAAGGGAATACTACTGATCACACCCAAGAGAGCGTTGAAGCATGGCATAGCCTGATTCAAGAAGAGTGCCCACAAGCAAATGGAAGGCATAGGTATACATGGCTAAAGGGGGGAAACAAGCAAACGTCTAGGCTGCAGCAACACTGATGGGAAGGACCCAAGTCACCTTTCACTTGAGGCAAGCTTTGGTGTGGCCAGCTAGTGCTGGGAGGCTTTCTGGCTACAACATCTTCAAGATCAGGGCTTGTTGTGTGGCAAAAATGTCACTACCTGGCCAGTGCCATGGAGGGATCCTGGCCACCTTAGCCATAGCTCCTTGGTGATGTTGTTTTGGCTGGGATGTGGGTGGGGCACCAGCTCCATTGGCTCCCTTTTCCCCATGTGGCAAATGGGTGAGACTGCCCTGAACCTGGCATTGGGGTAGAAGTGGGAATCCTCCCAGCACTGGGTGAGAAGTACCATGTGCCATGCTTTAATGTGGGCATGTCCAAACTTCGGCCCTCCAGATGTTTTGGACTGCAACTCCCACAGTCCTTTGCCATTGGCAATCTAAGCTTAGAATTCTGGGAGTTGTGGTCCAAAACATCAGGAGGGTCGAAGTTTGGACATGCCTGCTTTAATGCGAGGATTCCTGTTATAGCGGGATGCGTGAAACAGGAGGTTCCCTCTGTTTTCAGATAATTCAGTGTAAAAACACTTACCAGGGGCACCTGAAATGAGTTAGGTCCTGCTCTACATAAGCTCAAACCCTTTGGGAAGTGAGATATCAGGGTACTCAAAGTCTTACATTTCAATAGAAAAAAAATATCCCAGGTCAATTGTTAACCTATTCGCACTGCTATGTAAAGGAGGTGGTTAGACTACTTTCGCTTCTTTACGGGGTCGTCTGGAGCAAGGAGAAGCCGCCAGTTTTTGTAGACCAGCAAACTGTAATATTTGCGGGTTGAGCACAGAGGCTGCCGCGTGGGTAGAGCGACATTCCATTTGCATGGTTCAGGAGAGCAGCACTGTTGCTAATGGCAAGGAAATGTACCAATAAACATATCAATTATGAAAGGATGCACTGGTGAATATACAGAGTTGGTTTTTTCGAAAGCCTGCTGCTGGCCTTAATTTTGTAGGACTGTTTCTTCTCTTCTGGCTATTGGTTGATAGTATATGTTCCATATGGGTGGGCAAGCGAGACTATTAAAGAGGGAACATGAAGGGGAATCTTCTGCACTGCAAGCTATTTTCCCTGAGCCTGGCTCCTGGGGGGCGTGGAGGGGGGGAAGAGGTGGAAGGGAATAAGCAAGCAAGCAAGCTGGTAGGAGCTCTATCAGTGGAGAATAGATCCAGAGCAACAGGGGGCCTTTTTACACGACCCCTAAGATCCGCTGGCCACTTAAATTCGGACCAGAGATCTTAGGGGTTCCTCGCTCTTCCTCTGTCCCCACCCCCCTCCGCACTTCCTGGTTGCTGGCTGCCTGAGGGAGGGAGAAAGAAGAAAGAAAAGAATGCCGGCTTACCTCCGTTCTGTTCCCGGCAGCATTCAGATCTCTTAAAGGGGCGGGGCGCAAAAAAAGAACAAACGGAAGCCAGGAGAGCCCCGCACTCACTATCCTTACACCGGATCAAATATTTGTCACCTCCAAAAAGCAGGTACAAGAAAACTGCTGTTTGGTCTTGCTAAAGTGGGCGGGGTCGCACTTAATTGTCTGCAAAGTCCGGAGCTGGTGGGTAAACATTTTTAAGGTCCGGACCTTGCAGCCATTTGCGGCGGAGCTTAGGGGTCGTGTATAAACCGCCCAGGGTGAGCAAAAGGGGAGCAGCCATAGGGATGTGGCTACTAAGGGAGGGTCCAGTGTTGCCATCACTAATACATGGATCCAGCTCTGTCTTATCACACTGAAGAGTTGTAATGGAAATAAAGACCAGCCAGATACGCAGCCCAGGAAAAACTTCCTGAACTGATTTATTTCCACCATGCTCTTGGCTCATGAAGTGATGATCATAAATGATCATCTCCAGACCCCAGGGGCTTCCCTTTCCTCCAGAGAACTGCCTCCTTCATCTCTCTAACAGCCCTGGCCTCTGACCCAAGCCAACCTGAACCCCCCTCTCCCCCTTCCTGCCCCCCTCTCTCTTCTCTTTCTCTCTTTTTC
Source organism: Phrynocephalus guinanensis (assembly GCA_037367245.1). Lineage (NCBI taxonomy): Eukaryota > Metazoa > Chordata > Lepidosauria > Squamata > Agamidae > Phrynocephalus > Phrynocephalus guinanensis. Next base: position 14,506,511 of record CM074733.1, on the reverse strand, counting down.
TCTCTTTCTCCTCTTTCTTTCCCTCTCTATCTTTCTCTTTCTCTCCTCCCCTTAACCCACTTTCCCTGGATGTGCTTAAACGTGTTCCTACACTGTCCTATCTTCCTGGACCTACGGCATCTTGGGCAAGGCATGGGAGCCACATGGCAGAAGGCCGAATCTTCAGATGGACTCCATTTCTCCACAACGGCTTCAGCACGTCTCACTTCAGAATGCATTACGGGTTAATCTCAGCCCAGAGGCATTCCATTGTCTTGTTTCCACATCCACCAGGAACTCCGTCTAGCAGCTGAAGACTCCCCCTATTGACTTTCCAGCTTCCCAACTTTCCAGCTCCCCATTGTGACTGTTCGGCTCCCCCATTGACCTGTTAATTGTTCCATGATTGCTCAAGTCTCTTAGACAATGACAACCTCTTCCTTTCCTATTGTCACCTCCATGATGGTTCATTAAAAGACGATATGGCCTAATCACACCTGTGCAGGTATTCAGTTCCAGGACACCAGGAACGCCCAGGACCTCCCCCAGGAGACCCCTGGACTGACTTTCATTGGTTGTCCCAAACCACCACCCCTGGCCCAACCTAGAGGAGGCGCGCACTCTGTGAGGGGGGGGAGGAAATAAAAGATTGTGTTCTTCCTGTTTTGGGTGCTGAACGCCTCATCTTGCCTTGGGTGAGTCGTTCACCTTACCATCTTTATTAGGCCTAATAAATTGGTAATTTCATCTGGATCTCTCTGTGTTGGATTTCTTTCATTGGGTCTCCTAGAATCCAACAGTCCACGGCAGGGGTAGCTTGCTGTGATTTCAACAACACTGATGTCTGGAAGTTGAGTCATGGCAACTGGACTTCTTTTTCTTGAGAGATACAAACGTTCCTCTGCTCATCCAAACAGCTTCATCAGCCTTAGGAAGCTGTTTGGATGAGCAGTGAAACGTTTCTCTCTCTCAAGAAAAAGAAGTCCAGTTGCCATGACTCAACTTCCAGATAAACTTGCCTGGATGACTGAGAATCTTCACAGACATGTCACACTGATGCTGTGTGAGCCCTATCCCCCCGACCAAATCTGCTTTGGGATGGTGGGGCTGTGGTCTGCACCAGGGCCTCCCATAGCCTCAGGAGTTCAATCAAGGTGCAAAGCACACTTTGTCACAGAGGTAACTGTTTCCAGCTCAGGGTTTACCCCACCTCAACCTCTGCTGTCCATTCCTCAGCTCAGTTCTGTTCCCTACCTAAAGGCTTTCTCCATCCTTCTGACAGGACCTTACAAATGGCTTTAATACTCTCTCCTCCCCCCTTACCAGTAAAATACCTCTCAGTATCATGAGAAGAACTGTGTCCCACTGAAACCCTTATGGCTAGTTCTTCTTTCACAGCTTTCTTAAAGCCTTCTTGTGGATAAAAAGAAAATCATCCTGGATAGGTGTGTTTGTGGGTGTGAGAGGGGCTTAAATTAGGCTTTGCTGAGAGGATGCAACATTGTGTGGTCTCTCTCACCTTATTCTCCAGGTAGGGATGCGCTAGGCATTTATTTGAGTTGCACTGCAAAGCAAAACACTATACACACTATCTAGATTAATGATAGCTTTGGAATTTAATTTTCTTTCAGATTTTCCCTTTCTCTGAAATTTGCAATACGGTTCTCAGCATGACAACTGGTCTGTTTTAAAGGACATCTTGACCAGGCAAATGCTGGGAGCAAAGTACACTTAAGAACACCTCTTTTGTGAGAAAATAAGGTTAAAGGTGCACATTTAATGATGTGTTTCCATGCAAATTTAACCACAACCAAAAAAGACAAAAACAAGTGGAAGGGGCTATGAATGAATTCTACAAATGACATGAACCAGAGGTATCGGTATTCCTCCTGCGCTATCTCCATGGTTTCATGCTATCAAGAAACTAAAAATGGAAAATTGAAAGGTGTTACTTCTGATGTTGGTGATGGGATCCTGGGATTTGTAGATTTAAAAAAAGGTAACATTTCCCATACCTGCAAGAAATCATGCTCAAAATAGAGCAACAGGCAGAAAAAGACATGCCTCCCATAGCATAAAATTTGCCTAAAAGCCTCCTTTACTTTTTTATATTATATTTAGAGATGGGCACGACTTGAAAAAATTTTTTTTTCGAGTTGTCGTTAGTCGGGCCGGTTCCGTTTTGAGTCGTCTCCGTTTTTCGCGAAAATTCACAAAAATTAGTCGGTTTGTTTTTTCGTTTTTTCGTTTTCGTTAGTACTGGTTTTTTTGGGGGGGAACGGGCTCCTGGAGGCACCTCTGTCGGGTGGGTGCCTCCTCTGGCCCAGTATAAGGGAAAGTGGGCTCCTGGAGGCACCCGTGGGTGCCTCCTATCCTCACCCACTAGGAAAGGGGAAGCAGGCTCCAAGAGACCCCTCAACATGGGGGTCTCCCCTCCTCACCTGCTGCTGCTGCAAAATGCTATGCAATAGCCATATGGATATTGCATAACAGAATGTGCAGACAGTGACTGTGAAGACTAGTGGATGGCACTGAACCCAGAGTCATAGTGAGATGACTAACTAAGGCTCTCGCACCACCATGTCTCACACAGAAGGGAATTGTACTAGCGTGTAGTGCAATGCAAGTACATCTGGCTTAGGATTAAGGTGGGTTAGGGTTAGGGCTAGGGTTAGGCTAGTGACGGGTAAGGTTACGGTGGGCTAGTGGGTTGCACCTCTGGGTGCCTCTCTGACCCACTAAGAAGACAGTCTGTGACGTATGGGTACGGAGTCAAGGATTAGGGTTAGGGTTAGGGGGCTAGGGCAGGTTTTAGGGGGCTTTTTGGCACATCCCAGAAGTCTCCATGGCCAAGTGGCCATGCGATTGGTGGGATGGCTCCAAAAATTTGCATGGTCGTCCACTCCCACATGGCTGGCCACTCGGCCAGCCCATCATTGCGCAGGTGTAAATAAAATAAAAAAAATAAAATCAATGGAGGACAGAGGAGGAGAGGAGAGACATTTTGTTGCAAGAAAAAACCCACTGCTACTGTGAAAAATCTGGCAGTTTATAAATTTTCGCGTGTTTCTGTTGTGCTTGTGTGTTTTTGGACCACGATTTCAAAAACAATATTGCATTCGCCGCCCCATTTTGGATCCCCCGCCCGCACCGCATGGCATGGCGACTCGAGTCCGGCTGCCCAGGACGGGGGGGAGGTGGGACCCCCCCTCCAGAAACCACCCCTCCGGTAGGTGCCCTGCGCCCTTAGTCAAGCAGGCATTTTTCCGCCTGCTTTTTTGGCCCGGGAATGGGTGGGGGGAGAGTTTAAAAGTTTTTTTCCTGTGCCGTCCGTGCCGCTTGCTTGCGCTTTAATTGCGGCGGCCGGCGGCCGGCGAGACTGGGCTTTTTGCTGGCTGAGTGGCTGGCTGCGAGCCTGCGGCGAGTCCCACCAGAGCAGCCCAGGACGGGGGATGGGGGGGGGAGGCCGGGGACCTCCAGAAACAACCCCTCTGGTAGGTGCCCTGAGGCACGGCAGGCATTTTTCCGCCTGCTTTTCGGCCGGGAACCGGGTTTTTTTAACTTTTAAAAACTTTTTTTCTGTGCCGCGTGGCATCGATGCAAGGAACGAGCATGACAAATCAGACCAAAATTGTTCGTTTGTCGGTTCAAGCTTGAAGTCTGGCAGAGTAATTCCCGTTACCGTTTCCATAGAGTAACGGAAACGAGTAACAGAAACGGAAACGGGAATACCGCTAAGTCGTGCCCATCTCTAATTATATTCATTCCCAAACGAATTGGTATAGAAACAAAGCTAAGAAATGGAGGCGGCTAGTGGTAGCCATGGTTTGGTGCCAGAGATTTCCATTGTCTGCTTGTCTCACCAATTTATGTGTGGTTCGTGTCACTTACAGAATTCCCACACTCCACCACATTCTGGAGTGGTTTGGAGATTTTGGTGGAGTGTGCAAAGGACAGAGGGAGAGGAAATGGGACTTCCTAAAGGGCTTGGGTCCACCTTATCTAAGAATACTGCCTCTCCCTCTATGAGCCAGTCTGAGCACATGATGATCCATCAGGGAAAGCCTTTCTCTCACTCCTACTCACAGGTCCACTTGGTGGGGACACAGCAGGCAGTGTTGCCCCCTGACTCTGGAGCTCCCTTCCATGGGAAGCTAGGCTGTGGCCCCATCTCTGCTGTCCTTCCTCAAGCAGATAAAGACCTTTATCTTCAGTCAGGGCTTCCCTTAATTATTGTTGCTCTGAGAGGGGGTTTGAACAGATTGTTGTGCTCTGCTGTTTTAATACTGACTGCATTTACTGTTTCAATCGAATACTTGTTTCTCTCTAAATATCTGTTATGTGTACTGTTTTAGAGTTTAAAAGACTGCTTTTTAATGATGTTAGCTGCCTTTGGTACTTTTAAGGAGAAAGGCAGAATAAATAAATAAATAAATTGTATGTAGAGAAGCCCACTTGGGCCTTGCTGGAGGTACTCATTATCTACTGATTCAATAATTTTTCAAGAAGCTCTCTCTCTCTCTCTCTCTCTCTCTCTCTCTCTCTCTCTCTCTCTCTCTCTCTCTGGCGGTTACTTCACGTACCTCCGTGGGCTGCGTTGAGCTTGGCTCCGATCTGAATTCGGATGCAGTCACATGGTCTAATACCGGGGCCGGCCCTCTTTTCTGTGTACTCACGTGCATGCTGGGTGAACGCGAACGCATTCCAGCCTCACGTCTTTGATGCGCATTGAACCGATGGTTTCCTTTGCTTTCCACCGGTTCAGTATGCTGTTTCTTGATTTCGTTTTTAGGTCTTTCGATGGAGGAGTGGTAGTTTGTGGTTCTCCCGGGGGTGAGGAAAAGCAGAGATGGTTAGAAGAGGAAGGGAGGATATTTAGGAGGCAATTGCCTTTTACAGCAGCCAGCATGTCATGCCGGGCGGGGTGAACTAGCTAAGATCAGAGTAATTGTTGTTTTTCCCCTTTGGTCCTTTATTTATTTATTTTATTTATTTAACTTATATGCCGCCCACTACCCAAGGTCTCTGGGCGGCTTACAATCCAAAGAATAAAACGATTTAAAATAGTTAAAAGTAAAATATCAATAAATCATCAATAAAAAAACTGCCGGGTAGGTTCGTATGGAAGGAGGCGATCCTTCAGGTATCTAGGTCCTAAGTCGTTTAGGGCTTTGTATGTCAGAACAAGCACTTTGAATTCAGCTCGGGCAGCAACTGGTAACCAATGAAGGTTACGCAGAATCTGTGTGATGTGATCCCTGGCGGCCCCACCACTTACCAGCCGTGCCGCACGATTCTGAACCAGTTGCAATCGCCGGACCGTCTTCAAAGGCAGCCCCACGTAAAGCGCATTGCAGTAATCAATACGGGATGTTACCAGTGCATGCGTAACTGTCATGAGGCTGTGCTCGTCTAGGTAGGGGCTCCGTTTGTCCAGGTAGGGGCATAGCTGGTATATTTTCCACAGCTGAAGGAAGGCACCCCTGGCCACCGAATCCACCTGGGCTTCCAGAGTTAGACCGGGGTCCAGAGGCACCCCCAAGCTGCAGACCCTGTCCCTTAGGGGGAGTGCAACCCCATCCAAGACAGGAAGATGGCCCTCTAACCTGTCCGGCAAAGCACCCATTAACAGTACTTCCGTCTTGTCTGGATTGAGTTTCAATTTATTAACCCTCATCCAGTCCATTATCTGGCCCAGACACAAGTTCAGTACAGAAATCGCCTCACCTGGATTGGTGGAGAACGAGAGGTAGAGCTGAATATCGTCAGCATATTGCTGACTCCTCAGCCCAAACCTCCTGATGTCCTTGAAGAGGTCAGAGAGTGAATTTGCAAAACAGAAGGGGCAGCAGTGTTCCTGTTTTAAATCACGGAGTGAGAGTACCCACGAGAAGGTTTCGATTTTCCGGTTTTCTGAAGGCAGCAATCGAAAGCAGGTACCTCTAAAGGGAGGGAGTGGTTATGCACTTCGAATCAACAAGAAACACACGTCTCTTCGCTTCGCATCGAAAAGCGGATTGAGCAGATTCCCGAGGTCCAGGAAGGGAATCTGTCAGCCTGCTTGGAGCGCAGTTTAGGGGGCGTGGTCGGGGTGACCTCGCCTTGAATTCGCTGGTACGTGAAGTTTGATCGAAGCCTAACTGTTCCGCAGTGAGGCGGCACTGAGGTCAGAGAGGTATGTGAAGTAACCGCCTCTCTCTCTCTCCCCCTCTCCCCGTCTCCACCTCCCCCCTCCCTTGCACTGAATTTCTATAGGAAAAACGTTGGGGAAAGTTCTCCCTCATCTTCAGTCTCCTACATGGACTATGCAGAGAATCCTTGTGTGTGTGTGTGTGTGTGTGTGTGTGTGTGTGTTGTGCCCTTACAGTCGTGATCAACTGTTCGTGACCCCATGTCTGTGGAGTTTTTCTTGGCAGGAATACTGGAGTGGTTTGCCAGTTCCTGCTCCAGGTGGTTACAGGACCTGGTATTCCCTGGTGGTTGCCCATCCAAGTGCTAACCAGGGCCAACCCTGCTTAGCTTCCGAAATCAGGCCAAGATCAGGTGTGCTCAGGGCATCTAGGCAGCTAGAGAATCCTTGTAAGGACTGCCAAAAGACAACACTGTATGTTGTAGTGTGATTGCTTTGAAGGGCTACATAAATATAAACGGTTATAGCCAACGAAGCCTCAAATGACAGTGCACATAATGGAAAGGAAGTTATAAACAGAATGTGAAGCCATCGGATTTTGTAAAAATTTCACTGAAGCAAAAAATTACTAATATTAATACTGCAGCAAATCTGCCTCATTTAATAACTGCCACCTTGAATGAAAACACACTGAAACAGACTCAGAAGCTATGAAAACTAGAGCGCATGGATGATCTATATGGGATATGAGTGTGTGAGAAAAGCGAGAGCGCACATGGGATGGAAACGAAGCGGGATCTGTGATGAGGTTTTTAAGGTGTTGATGAAGATTTAATCATCTGTGATTTGTGAGCTTTCTCAGCAAGACTGGGGATGTGTGTTTATGTTTATTTTCCACCTGGCATCTGTTCTAATGAAGATCTAACGTTATAGAACCAAGCACAAGGAAAGGAGGGAAAACTGGCATTTGATCAGTTATCAGGAAACATCTAGGGAGTAAATAAACCTTTGCAATGGCTTCTTGGGAGCTCGTGTTGCCATGGTCACCCACCTAATATAAATGTGCCATTGTTAATAGATGGGGTAGCGTGAGAATCGGTAGCACAGCACAAGAAGCTGAGTGAGTGGCAGAGCAGAAGATGCAATTAAGAATTATCCCAATGGCTGCAGAGCTGTTAGTCACCTATCGCTATAGCACCTGTACAGGAGTGCTCTTTTGCAGCTCACATATTCTGGTACCTTACTAATACAACATGTACCCATTCTAACTGCTGCATTTCATTCTTTCTTTAAGAATCAGTGTCCCAATCTAGGGGACTGCTTACCTAGGAAATGGAACATGTGTGGCAAATGTCCTGTTTGATTTAGCCCAGGGGTGTCCAAACTTCGGCCCTCCAGATGTTTTGGACCGCAGCTCCCAGAATTCCAAGCCTGTGTTTTCAATGACAAAAGGACTGTGGGAGCTGCAGTCCAAAACATCTGGAGGGCTGAAGTTTGGCCACCACTGATTTAGCCCTTGGACATTTGTGCTTGAAATACAGCTGTAGCCTTTTTTTTTTAAAGGATAGCAGTTCCGATCTGTTTGTATCTTAAGTCCCACCTTTTCTCCTCCTCTGGGCCGTCAAGTTTTAGTTTTACTGTGGATGACAAGGTGTGCCTTTAATTGTTTGTTATGCAAGGATCTGTTTGGAAAAAATTATGATTCAATTTTCCATAGCCGTCTGTCAAATCTAGTTTGCTTGTGGATTCCTGCCTTGAGCGGGGGGGTCAGGATTGATGCCCTTATGGGTCCCTCCCTCCCTGCCCCATTATTCTAGGAGTCTATTCTATGATTCTATGAGTGAAGTAGCTCAGCTTTTTGCACAGTATGTGCTGTGTGGTTACCTTGGTTTTTATTTATTCCCCTTAATATTTCTTCTTTTCATTCTCCTAAGCCAAACCATTCTTATTTCCCCGTGATATATGCACACTTCCTGTGTTTCTCCCTTTTTGATAATAACCTTGTAAAGTCCATGATTCTATGTCAGACAATGCTACCCACCTCCCCATTAAGGAGCACACATTCTACCACAATAGAAGCAAGCAACTCCATTCCCCCCTGGAAAAAAAATTCTTTTCTCTAAGCATTTGCAAAGCATTCTGTTATTATATTTGCTTCTTATAGCAATTTGATGGTGGTAGGAACAAAAATGATTAAAAGAAGTACTCAGAGCAGCATCTCATTGCCATTACCGACTAGAATAGACCCAGTGATCAGTGAAAATATGTGTAAGTGTTCTCTTACCATTCAGCCTTTGCTTTAGTCAGTATCTTGTGCACTGGCACTATCATTAGAATATTGGCTCAAGTTTCTAAAACAACTACTAGCCGGACAAAAGAGCACAGGTGGATCAGCCATTGCCACTGAACTATGTAGGACATGACCCACAATGCTTATAGAAAAACATGGAGATGGGAACTGAGTGAATTCTTATTTTTACAAAAACCCTATAACCTACCTCAATAGTTGCTGTGTTTCATTGTACGTACCTCTGGTTGCAAAGCAATGCTTTAAAAGATTCTGGTTCAAACAAGTGTTTTCTCTGAAAAATAGCCATAGCAGTGACTTACATTTTGAAGTTGATGGGAAAGAAACACACACACACACACACACACACACACACACACACACACACACACACACACACACACACACACACGTTGATGAACCCTGGCACAACTGCAGATTTGAAAAGGTGTGGTTGTTTTTTAAAAAAATCTTTGCAACTATGATTCTGCAACATGATGGGATATTCTGAAGGCAAAAATCAGAAAAGGAACGGAACATGGGTGGGTGGGGCGCGGACGAACAAATGAGCCATCCCTCCAGTTCATCGAACTGTACAGTTTTGACATATTAGCCTCACAGAATAAATGGCCGCATGTCAGGGGATAAATGAAGGGGCAAGTTCACGGATGTTCAGAGTTTGGCAAGGGTAGGGGTCGGGGTCGGGGGCAGGGTCTGCAGTCTAAAGGATGGAATGATGGCAGAACAGAAGCCCCAAACTCCTGTGCATTTTTAGAAAGGAAAGTCAGAAGACCCTGACGTTCATGCCACTAAATGGTGTGAAGGCAAACGTCTCTTTCTGCAGCAGAACCTCCTCTTCCTCTGCTTCCGCCCTGCATCAACATCTGCTCTGAAAGGTACCTTGGCATCCCATCCATGGTGTCTTGTCCACTGGCAGGGAAAAGTGATGTGCAGTAAGTCTGTGTAAAAGGTAAAGGTAAAAGTCATGTCTGACTCTAGGGGCAGTGCTCATCTCTGTTTCCAAGCCAAAGAGCCAGTGTGGTACAAGTCCGTGGTCATGTGGCTGGCATGGCTGAACACATTTCTGCATATTCTGTTTGAATACTTCTGTGCATCTGAATAAATGGATCATAATCCACGAAAGCCCAGGATCCCACAAAGCTCCCACCTCCTTTTTTTTCCTTTCCTAATGTCTACTATCAGCAAATTTGTGTTGTTTCTGTGTGGGCACTTTCACAATACACAAATGCTCTTTGTGTTAAAAGACAGGGCATATATATGGGCTACTGCAAATAATTTAGGAGTGGGTTGTAAAAATGCTTGCAGATTTATGATCCTACTACAGCTTAAACTTACCATGCGCAGCACAGTTCTATTCTGTGAGAACTCTGTAATTTGTGGTTTATTGGCAATTTACCTTTTCAAATGGTGCTGAATTAGGAAGAGACTCTATGAGCTAAATGCAGGAGCTCTCTTGGGCCAGAAAAGTTAGGAACTTAGGAAGCTGGTTATATGAAGCCAGATCTTTGGCCCATCTGTTCTGGCACCACCTATATCAGACCTAGAGAGCACTGAACAATGGTGAGAGATAAAGGTCTTTCAACAGTTCATTAAAGACTAAGGTGTTTGTGGGTGGGGGGAGGATGAATGTTCCCAATTCCTGGCTTACATCATCAAGTCCCTATTATCTTCAGCAAAGGGAAGCTCTTCTTGTTGGTGGTAGGTGAATTCTCCATATCCCTCTGCTGTCATGGGGAGTGGTCATGGTGGCCCAAAGGATTCTGGGAGTTGTAGAATGAGAAGGGAGGGGGAAAACCCAAGCTGCTCTTTTATGCCCAGTGTAGACAGGCAACATGGATTTCAGGTGAATCTGTATACCTGCAATACCTTTAGGCTGTAGTTTGTCCAAGATAAACTATTTTGTGCCTTTTGTTCTGTTTTGCAGTGGAGCACATCAAACATAGGGAGTAAACAATGTTAACTAAATTTTGTTGGTCTTTAAGATGCTTTTTTACCTATCATTTCCTTCCCCTCAGTCCATGTTCAGAAATTAAGGTCTATACTTCATGTCCTTCTCATCACGGTTCGCCGTCCCACTTGGGACCGGTACGAAAAAATGTTACTGCATGTCCATTGCGTGACGGTGGGAGTTTGTCCCAACCACGCCCCCTGAACTGGGATTTAAGCGTGATGAGTCATACCTCTGCCTGACCTTGGGAATTCTCTTGTCTCGGTTCCTGTTTCAAGACAAGTGCCCATGTAGTAAGGCTCGTCACGCAACGTGCACATTCTCCATCTAGTGGCAGGAGTGCAAAGTTGCATTCTCCAGTACAATCCCAATGGTGTAAACCAGGCATGGCCAAACTTCGGCCCTCCAGATGTTTTGGACCACAACTCCCACAGTCCTTTGTCATTGGCAATACAGGCTTGGAATTCTGGGAGTTGTGGTCCAAAACATCAGGAGGGCCAAAGTTTGGCCATGTCTGGTGTAAACAATGCATCGTAGACAGGGAAGAAGGCATAAAACCTTGAACTTTGCTGCTTATTGCATGAAAGGCAAAGTTACGGAGAATTGAAACATCAAAAAACGGAAGGTCGGACAAAAAAGGGGGGGAAACGAAGGCAGGGAAGTACAGATGTTGTCACGAAACAAGGATGTGAAGTAACAGTGATCACGATACCATCAATCACGCCCATGGGTAAACAGAAACAGGGATAGAACCGGGACAAGACCATGTGACCACGAACAACGTTATCACGAAACGAACGTAATCTTGGAACAAGGAAGGACATGAAGTAGCCGTCTAACACACACCTGTAGGGACTCAAGAGGATTTTGTTTAGAAAAGCTGTTTAACAAGGTCAGGTTTGTAATTTTTATTTTACAGCTTGATCATCAGCCTGGTCAGTTAGATAGTCCTCATCCATGCTGACCTCACTGCCCTAAAATAATACATGTTTCGTCTTGGCTGCTGCTGCTGCTGCTGCTCCTCCTCCAGTACCACCCCATTTCTGTTTCCATATGAATAAGGTCTTTTTTTTTTTTACCTCAGGCTTCTTGACTGTGGCATGAAAACATTGGTCGCCATCCCAAAAGCCTGTGTCTTTCGATAACTTTAATAAGGATGGGAGGATGAGACAGGTCTTTGATCTGGCCCCATTGCACTCTTCAAATGTTCTGTTTGTTTAATGTTGTGGACACATAGATCCCCTCTTCCCCAGTGTCGTGAAAGTGGGAAAGGGAACTTAAAGTGAGCTGTTTCTCCCCGGGGGTGGGTGGGGGGAAGTGTTGAGTGTACACCAAAAAGTCAATGATTTAAATAGATAACGACATAACGGTGGGGAAGGAAGCGCCAAGGCAAAGCCCACCTGCTTCCAGAAATGACATTCACTTCCCCCGAGAGCCTATTCTATTTGAATGGAAGACAGCGGAAATTAAATTGAGTGCCTTCACAGCGTAATGTGCCAGGCAGGCACACGATCCCCCCAAAGGCAGAAAGCCAACGGAAAAATACCTGCCAAAAAGCCAAGGAATATATAAAGAAAAAAGTATGAGAGTACAAGCAGGCAGGATAATAATATCCCAAGACAGGAATTGGGGACCATCACCACCATCTGTCAAAGCAGCCCAGTTGTAGTAATTTTCTATGTTGGGTAGGCACAGAGAAGTAGCAACTGCTCCCTTTCCTGCTGGTTTAATGCCTGCCAAATGCTACCTTTTCAAGTTCCAAGCCCGCCTTGCAAATGGCTTCGGTACCTCTGATCTGCAGCTGGAAAGCTGATCTAATCCAGCACATGCAGCTCTTATCTGAAGCTGTAGGCTGGCCCCCTGGCTAGGATGTGAACAGAATAATGACCCGCCTGCTGCAGGAGGGCAGTCTTTTCCCATGCAGCTATAGCTTGCTGGCTTTACTCTGAACTTGTTCAAAAGGCATTTAGAATGATACCCCTTTTCGCACATGTGCGCTTTGAATTCCCTTCTGCCTTGAATCATCTGCCCCTACCCCCTGCAGGAGATAAAAAGGAATATCTAAGCTCCATGTCTGCATTTGGCATGCCTTGCGGTTGCACTTAATATGTAGATGAGTCGATTCATTGAAACTCACAAACTATTTATTTCCCAGCATAGCCAGCCATCTATGGAAATCCATATCTATACGTATTAGAGATGGGCATGAAACGAACAATTTTCCGTTTCCGTTTCCGTTTTTTCGTTTCATTACACAACGAAATGACAAACGAATTTTGCCTCTAAAATGAAACGAAACAAACAGAAACACCAGAAATTTTGTCGTCCGTTTCGTTTTTGTTACAGCAATACATTGAACTGCTTAAAATGCTAAAAACAAATCACAGAAAATTGAAAGAAATGGTAACGAAATGGTAACGAAATGAACAAAAACGAAAATGATTTTTTTGCAAAAATTCACGAAAAATGGAAACGAACCGAAACGGACCCCCCCAAACGACAAACGACAAACGAAACACCATTTTTTTTATTCGTGCCCATCTCTAATACCTATGGCTATAAAATAAAATAAAAAAAATTATGTGACATGAAGTTGATTCATTTCCAGGGCTCATGGCAAAGTGGATAAATGCCTGTACTGCAGCTAAAACTGTGCTCACTACCAGGGGTTCAATCCCAGGTAGCAGACTCATGGTTGACTCAGCCTTCCATCCTTCCGAGGTCAGTAAAATGAGTAACCAGCTTGCTGGGGGGGTGGGATGTGTAGCCTGCATAATTAAATTGTAAACCGCTCAGAGAGTGCTCGAAGTGCTATGGGGTGGTATATAAGCAGAACATTTTGCTTTGCTTTCTGTACATAGTACTAAGTAGTGGCTTATCATTCCCTTCTCCTGCAGGGCACTGTTGCACATTTTGCCCAAGGCTATCTATCTATCTATCTATCTATCTATCTATCTATCTATCTATCTATCTATCTATCTATCTATCTATCTATCTATCTATCTATCTATCCCACCTTTCTCCTTGGAAAAGGACGCAAGGTGGCTTACAGTAGTGAGGGACAATATACAGCCCAGTAGATTTAAGACCTATTCAGTTTTAAGAACATACATAGGCTGGCTTGTTTTCTGGACATCACCATGGGGAGCCTTGAATGCTTGGCCCACATCCTCAGCTTCACTAACTATCCAGCTAGCTTCCTGTGCCTAGTCCTATCTCTATAAGAAATCAAGGGTTGACATGAGCTGAAAGGCGAGACAAGTGAGAGTGGAAGTGCTATTATCCTGTGGCTTTGAACTCCAGGCTATCAGTGAAATAGACAGGTCTAGTTAAGAGAATCATTTGCCTCTGGATGGGAGGGCTCTACAAAGAGGCTGCTGTGACTCTCAGCAGTAGATGGATGGACAGTGGAATGGAGCAGAAGCACCGGATTGTGTGGAGCGCCTGCCTGAAGGCGGCAAGTGTAATTAAGCTCTTCAGGGTTGACAGAGACAGAGCAGTGGAGGTATTCGGAGCTGGTAGCGTCTGTAAAATTATGTTTTCCCTTGGAACGCAATATGTGCTCTGGCTGTTCTAATTAGGGATGCCAAGTGGCGTGCCAGGCAGAGCCCGAGAAGAATTGCTTTGTTTCTCTGGGTGTCCAAGTGGGGAAATCATTTCCAGGTGAGTCGTTCTGAAGGAGATAAGTGTTTCATTTTGTGCCCGAGGTGATTTTCAAGCCTGGCCACCCACCACCCACCATTCTCAGCTGGGCCCCAGGCCCTTAGGTTGGCACAAACGTGATGTGTGCAGTACTTGCACAGCATTGGCACACCAAGCAAGCTAGCAGTGAGGAGAGGACTGAGGATAAAGCTAATGGGTCCAGTGCTTGAGGTCACACACTGTTCTGAAGAGCAAAACGACAACATCACATCATATGAGTCTTCTCGTTGGAGAAGGGTTGTCATCAACAGGATCAGTGTGGGCTTACAAAACAAACAAACAACACCCTCCCTCCAGTTTTTGCTTATTCATTTATTTACTGTATTTTTCACTCTATAAGATGCACCTGACCATAAGACACACCTAGTTCTTAGAAGCAGAAAACAAGAAAAAATGCTTAGCCAAAGGTTTCATGGCAGGGTGATCCTGACTGCAAAAGGGGAGGGCAGAGGCTCCATGGAAGAGACCGCCTTGCAAAACGAGGTGATTTTTGGCTGGAAAATTCTGGCTGCAGAAGGGAAGGGGGAGGGAGAGGCTCCCTGGGGGAAGCCTCTTTGCAAAGGAGGTGAATGGAAATGGGGAATCCTGGCTGCAAAAGGGGAGGGTTGCAAAGTAGGTGATTGGGATTGTGGAATCCAGGGTGCAAAAGGGAAGGGTTGCAAACAAGGTGGATGGAACTGGGGAATCCAGGCTGCAAAGGGGGAAGGTTGCAGATGAAGTGATTGGAAATGTGGAATCCCGGCTGCAGCAGGGGATGGGAGGCTCGGTGCAGGTAACCTCTCTAAATGAAAATCTGTGATTTATATGTAGCAGAGACTACTGTATTCGCTCTATAAGATGCACAGATATTTCCCCTTACTTTTGAAGGGGGGAGTATGTCTTATAGAGCAAAAAATGTGGTATTTGTTGGATTTCTAGATTGCCCATCTGGCTGCATGGCCACTCTGGGTGGTTTACAACAGTGGTGCATAAATCCCAGCACAATATTACACTAACATAGAATAAACCATAGAATCAACAACAACTGTTGAACATTATAAATTATACACATTAACCCTAACCCTAACCCTAACCCTAACCCTAAATTATACACATTAAATAAAAACATAAAGACATAATAAAAGATTTTGGTGGGTAGTTTGGTCATCAAAATTAGTCAAAAGACATTAGTGGTAGGGTAGGCGCTGGGCTAGCAATCAATATTCCACAAGGCCCACTCCTGGGAAATCGCAAGGACTAGGTTTTTGTTTTCAGGGTTTGGCCTTGAAATCCCAGGGAAAGGAATGCTGATGTTTCAGCAGCTGTAATGCCAATCATGTATCGGGGGCAATGTGTCATCGTAGCAGTTTCAGATCTTTTGGAGACCCGTCAGTATGCCCTTCCCAAAGGGAGTCTAGACTGGCAAAAGGAGCAAGGGATGGAGCTTTATCTGAAGTATCTCCCCGTGGAACTTTCTAAAGAGTCTCTGCTGGTCCCTTCTCTTTTTAGAGAGGGGTAGGTTAATAAAGTGTTGTTGTTGCCTGTGGTTACTTCAGTCCCTTACCCCAAATAATTGTTTTTAATTGAAACACATTTGTTCCACATTCTGTTTATAGGTCTGTCTTCTTCGTTCTACTGCTTGGGATGCTTTAAAGTTTTGACTGTGTTATAAAATTTCAATAGTAAATCCCACAGCAAACATTTGGGGTTGAAACATGACTCATCCTTCATTCGCACTCACTTGCTGTTTGTGTGAAACTATGGAATGAGTGAGCCTGTTTGTATACTCAAAAATGCAACCTCCTACACATTTCCTCCAGAGTGTCCTGGTGATATTAAGAAGCTTTACTTTGTCACCATGAGCCTCGGTTGGTTTGCAGCTTATCATAGCACTGGTTTCACCCATTATTATTTTTCAAATGCCAGTACAATATTATCTCTGCCAAAGCCTTGCAAGATCCATGGAAGAAGTGGCACGGGAAGCACTGTACTGCACATGCAATGTTGTATTTGGCTCCTTCACTGGCATTGAGTCATATGGCTCAGTGTATGGCTCCAAAGGTACTGGATGAAGGTCAGCAATATAACTGAGTGCTCACATCTGTCTTTATGCCAAGTGCTCTAGGGTATGCGTTCTTCACTTCTATGAGAATATTAGTCATCTCTGTGGGGACACAGTTTCTTTTCTTTTTGTGGCTGTCAGTCACACATCATTTGGGATTACATTCAGATACTCCCCCCCCCACCCAGTGCTTTGGATTTTGCAAATTGTACTAAACACTGTGCTTGCCCTCTATTATTATTATTATTATTATTATTATTATTATTATTATTATTATTATTATTATTATTATTATTATTATTATTATTATTATTATTATTATTATTATTATTATTATTATTATTATTATCACCATCAAATTATCACACAGCAGACAAGATAACTATGCTGGATTTTGTATTACAAATCAGTAGTCGAACGCTTCCCAAGCGTTTAGGACTACATGATATATTGGCAAATTATGCAAATAGATCCCAGTAAGGAGGTTTTCTGCTGCTGACAATGAAAATTGTGATGAAATTGGAACAAACCAAACAAAACCACGAAAATTAGGTTCGTTACGTTTCGTTTTCGTTAAAGGCAACGCGCAATGAAATGAGCTGTTTTTAAATGTTAAAAAACGTCCTGAATATCTGTAAAAACCCAGCAATAATTATTTATTCTGCCTGATAATACCTACCAGGGGGGTTGAGGTCATTAAAACGTGCATTTATGTCTTTTCTCAGATTGCTGTATTTTTTTCCTTTAAGGGGAGTTAGGGGACATCAACCCAAAATGGCTCCCAGATGCCTAATATTGATTTCTTCGGTATTAAAATGCCCTGGACATCCATAAAAACAAAGTGATAATTATTTGAAATTATTACCTACCAGGGGATTGCGGTCCTTAAAACGTTTGTTTTTGTCTTTCTCCCATTGTGATGTATTTTTCTTTTCCCTTTAAGGATGACACAAAATGGATTCCAGCCACAAGATGGATGCAAGCCATTTGATGGGGTCATGTAAATTCTTGGACAATTTCAACCAATAGCATGCCCAGGTTGCAGACTGGGTAGGTGTGGCAGCCACAGACGGCATAAAAACCTCTGGCAGCCCCATCCTCCTTGCAGTCTGTGGTGGAAGTTAGGATGGGATTGCTGTCTCCGTGACTCATTACTTTACGCCAGCCAGGCAGGTGTGTGTCTCTGTGTTCCTGCTGGCTGCAACCTGGCTCTTAGGGGAGAGTAAGAAGAGATTTTTCTTGCAGCCTCCCTGTGTGCATGCGTACCTCTTGGTGAGTACCCTCCCCTGCCCTGCAGTGCAGTCACTCTGCGGCTGCCTTACACCCTGGGCAACACCCGCCGCTGCCTTTGCAGCCTCCCTGCATACCTAGTCTATACAGTAACCCCCCCACCGATCGCAGGGGATAGGGACCCACCCCACCCGCAATGCATGAAAATCTGTGATATGCGGAAGCAGGTGGGGTGGGGCCTGGGGGCGGGTGGAGTGATCGCGCGCATGTCCGAGAAGTCTTGGGGCAGCACGGTCGCCCACCACCACCACCACCCCGCGTGGCCCTGAGGCTTCTCGGAGGAATGCGGGGGGCGGCGTGGAGTGACCCGATTGCCCCCCACCAACCCCCGCGTGGCCCCAAGGCTTCTCGGAGGAGCACAGAGAGGTGGCGTGGAGTGACCCGATCGCCCCCCGCTGCCCCCCCGGCAGCTCCGAGGTTCAGGTACTGCGATCCCGTGATGTAGTGGGACCGCAGTACTTGAACTGCGAATTGGCGGGGGGTGACTGTACTGTGTCTCTGCCAGCATCATTTTTAAAGTGTTTTCTGGGGCGTTGGGGGACGCCTGCGTGCAGAAATGCTTTAAATCGCACAGAAAGCGGGTAAAAATGAAAAACAAAAAACAAAAAATGAAACAATTTTTTAAAATTTTTTTTCACAAAAAACGAAAACGAACCAAAATGGACCCGCAATGAAAAATGAAAAACCGAAATGTCATTTTTTTTATTCATGCCCAACTCTACTGATGGTGACTTTGTCAACTCCAATTTGTTCTAAATACTTGCTTAGCTCTTTAGGCACCACACCCAGTGTGCTGATTACCACTGGGACCACCTGTACCAGTTTATGCCAGAGTCTCTGAAGTTCAATTTTCAGATCCTAATATCAGGTAATTTTTTCAAGATGTTTCTCAGTGACCCTACTATCACTTGGTAAAGCAATATCAATGACCCCACTTTTCCTTCTCCACCATCATAATATCTGGGATATTATACTTCAAAACTCTGTCTCTATTCAGAAGTCCCAAAGTAATTTTGCATGCTCATTTTCAATCACTTTTTTCTGGATTATCATTCCACCAGTTCTTTGCTATAGGCGGATGACAGTTCTGACACAAATTTCAGTGGACCATTTGAGTAACTACATTATGGAACTGTTTGTAATCACTCTGAGCAATTTTCTTGCAACAACTCAATATATGGCCGGTAGTTTCATCTGCCTCTTTACAGAGTCTACATGTGGGGTACTCAGCTGATTTTTCTATTCTAGCCTTAACTGCATTTGTTCTAATAGCTTGTTCTTGAGCTGCAAAAATCAGGGCTTCTGTCTCTTTTTCCAGTGTTCCATTGGTGAGCCATAACCAGGTCTTTTCCTAATTTACTCTTCCTTTGATTTTTTTGAGGAACTGCCCATGCAGTGCTTTATTATGGCAGCTACCAACTTGTATTTGGATTGTTGTTTTCCTGTATTTCTTGGAGTCATCGCCTAAGAACAACTGGGTTACCCAAGGCTAGGAACTACTGCTGTACATCATAAAGAAACTTGACTCAACTTGGCGATCAGCATCAACCCATATGTACGTGTGTGTGTGTGTGTGTGTGTGTGTGTGTGTGTGTGTGTGTGTGTGTGTGTGAGAGAGAGAGAGAGAGAGAGAGAGAGAGAGAGAGAGAGAGAGAGAAATTGTGCATATGCAAAAGAATGAGAAACTGTGGATGTGAGTGTATACAGAAGAGAATGTGTGAGAAGGGGGGAACACATGAGATGGTATGTGTTTGTGAGAGATTCTATCTGTATGTGTGTGAGACTGAGATAGTGTATGGGTTAAAGATCATTAAAGAGTCTGGTAATCCATGTATTCAAGAAGGACAGCAGAGAGAGAGAGAGAGAGAGGCACCACATTGTTTGGCAGAATCATGTCTGGGAGAAGTAATGAGGGGTGCTTCTCGATTTACAGCTCCAGTTAGTACTTCCATTTAAAAAGCAATGTGTAATTACTCTCCCTTTTCCTTCTCTATGGCTTGGGTTCTCCTCACCCATAAGAAAAGAGACAGAAGTGAGGGAAAACATGGTAGGGTCAAAGAGAAGGCAAGGCCATTTTGTCACTCTGGTGACATAAGATCTCGGGCAGATTATGCTACCCAAACCGCGCCTCTTGACTAAAGAATTAAATCAAATACAGGTTAAAACAGAGGATGTTTTAGGTTTAATTGGTCAATTGAAGATCAACAAGTCACCGCGCCCAGATGGCATCCACCCAAGGGTTATTAAGGAACTGAGAAATGAAATTGCGGCTCAATTAATGGAAATATGCAACCTGTCTCTTAAAACGGCCACAGTGCCAGAGCACTGGAGGATAGTGGATGTCATACCAAATTTTAATAAAGGAAGGAGGGGGGACCCAGGAAACAACAGGCCAGTTAGCCTTACATCTGTCCCAGGGGAAATGGTGGAAAGCCTAATCCAAGAGAAAATCTTAAAACACATACAGCAAACCTTGCTGAGGGAAAATTAGCATGGCTTCTGTAAGGGTAAGTCTTGGCTGACAAACCTTTTAGAATTCTTTGAAAAGGTCAACAAGCATGTAGATTTGGGTGAACCAGTGGATATTGTCTATCTGGATTTTCAGAAGGCTTTTGACACAGTCCCTCACCAAATGCTGCTGAGAAAATTGCACAGTCAGGGGATAAGAGAGCAGGTCTTCTTATGGATTGAGAATTGGTTGAGTTCCAGGAAACAGGAAGTAAGTGTCAATGGGCAATTTTCACAATGGAGAGAGGTGAAAAGTGGTGTGCCCCAGGGATGTGTCCTGGGACCGGTGCTTTTCAATCTGCTCATAAATGTCCTAGAGACAGGGATAAGCAGTGAGGTGGGCAAGTTTGCAGATGACACAAAACTTGTCCAGGTGGTGATGACCAGGGAAGATTGTGAAGAGCTCCAGAAGGATCTCTCCAAACTGGGGGAATGGACTGCAAAATGGCAAATGCGCTTCAATGTATGAAAATGTATAGTAATGCATATTGGAGCAAAAAATATCGAAACTTTATCTATTAACTGATGGGTTCTGAGCTTTCTGTGAGAGATCAGGAAAGAGATCTTGGTGTGCTGGTAGACAGCTCAATGAAAGTGTCCACCCAGTGTGTGGCAGCAGTGAAGAAGGCCAATTCCATGCTAGGGTTCATCAAAAGTGGGTTTGAAAGTAATACAGCCAACATTATAATGCCATTGTACAAAACGATAATAAGGCCACACCTGGAGTATTGTGTACAGTTCTGGTCACCACATCTCAAAAAAGATATAGTGGACCTGGAAACAGTGCAGAAGAGAGCAACTTAAATTATTACTCGGCTGGGGGACCTCCCTTAGGAGGAAACGCTACAGCATTTGGGGCTCTTTAGTCTGGAATGAGGGGGGATATGATTGGGACATACAAAATAATGCACGGCATGAGTGAAGTCGATAGAGGAACACTCTTCTTCCTCACAGAATACCAGAATTAGGGGACATCCACTCAAATTGAAGGTTGGGAGACTGAGGACAGACAAAGGAAAACACTTATTGGAAAAAACAGATATCATCTGTTTGCAACAAACTCATATTAAAGAAAAGAACCACAGACTTTTGGAATGTCCTTAAATTGGATAAATGTTTTCACTCGGCTGACAAAGACGTAAAGAAAAGATGAATTGTAATGAATATTAATCAACAAATAAAGGCTAAATTCATCAAAGCAGTCCAAGAAGGAAGGATTTTGATGGTTGAAGCCCAACTTAATTTTAAAAAATCACTACTGGTAGCTATCTATGCACCCAATGGAAACCAAGATAAATTTTTAAAGACTGTACAATGATCCAGTAATAAGAGAATACGAACATATCTGCTTAATTGGGGATTTCAATGCAATCATGGACAAGTCAAAGGACTATTAAAAAGAGAATAAAGGAAAAAGTAAGAGAAGAATACTTCCAAGGACTTTTTTTCAAATGGCTGAAGAATTAGGTATCGAAGATGTATGGCGTTATCACAACAGGGAAAAATCACAATTCACATTCTGTTCAGCACATCATCAATCGTGGTCCAGAATTGATATGATTTGGGCATCAGCTGAGTTAAGAAGAATAGAAAATGTTGAAATCCAACCAAATCTATGGGTTGGATTTCAACATTTCATTCATTTTAAGATTGTATGGCAAGAACAGAAAAAGAGAAGGGTGAGATGGACATTAAACACAACTATTTTAAATGAAGAAGATTTTTTACAAAAAGCCAAGAAAGAAATTGGATTATACTTCAGAGAATGTAACACACGAATCATCAATTCAGAGTATTTTGGATACCGCTAAAGCTGTGCTTCAAGGCATAGGAATTAGCTACACTACTAGAAGAAATAGGATGAAAAGACAGGCATATCAAGAAACAAAAGACAAATATAAAAACTTAGAAAAGGAATTTCACAAAAACTTTCACAATAAAAAAATTAAGAAAGAACTCCAAATGCTTACACATAAACATAATTTGATGGATATAGAAGAAATGGTGCAGAAAATCAAAGCAGTACCTGTAAAGCAATTCTTTTTTTGAAAATATAAACAAGCCAGGAAAATGGTGGGCATATAAACTATATAAGCAAAAATAAAAGAAGCAAATTTATAAACTAAAAGATGAAGGAGGAGTTCTACAAACAAAAAAGAACAAATTAAAGATATAATCACAAAATTTTATAAAGCCTTGTATAATAAGCAATCAACAGAAATGGGGAAAATCTCACAATATTTGCAACAGGCAAAGCTAACAAAAATACCTGAGGAATTTAAAAAGATATTGAATAATGAAATCTCACTGTTTGAGCTTACAGAAGCAATAAATAAACAGAAAAATGGGAAATTGCCAGGTCCAGATTCATAGTCAGCAGAATTTTCCAAAACCTTTCAGAAAATTTTTGTAGGTCCAATGAAGGTTCATGATGATGTCTTACAAAAAGCAGTAACACCAAAATCATGGTTGGAAACAATTATCACTTTGATAACAAAAGAAAATACTGACTCAAACAGAGATGGCTAATTATAGGCTCATATCTCTTCTCAATGTAGATTACAAAATTTTGGCAATGATAATGGCAAATCTACTTTAAAAGTTCCTGAAGGAATTTATCCATATCAACCAGAAAAGCTTTCTTCCAAATAGACAATTTAGAAACGATATTAGAATAATTCTGAACATACTAGAATATTATGAAGCACCCCCTGATAAATAACTAGCACTGCTTTTTTAGATGCTCAAAAAGCGTTTGATAACCTGA
This sequence comes from Phrynocephalus guinanensis, assembly GCA_037367245.1. Classification (NCBI taxonomy): domain Eukaryota; kingdom Metazoa; phylum Chordata; class Lepidosauria; order Squamata; family Agamidae; genus Phrynocephalus; species Phrynocephalus guinanensis. The sequence goes on along the minus strand of CM074733.1, from coordinate 14,483,838 downwards.
ACTGGGACTTTATGAAAAAACAGATAGAAATAATGGATTTTGGCACAAAATTTTTAAACTTGATATCAGCAATATACAAAGAACAATCAGCAAAAATTTTGGTGAATGGAGAATTGACACAAAAATAGATATAAAAAGGCACATGACAAGGCTGTCCATTCTCACCATTGCTTTTCATCTTGACACTAGAGGTTTTGAATAGATTGATAAGAGAGAACAAAGATATTTAAGGGACTAAAGTAAAAGACGAGATGTATAAACTACAATCCTTTGCGGATGATTTGGTTTTTATTATAGAGGATCCCCTGACCTCTGTGCAAACCTTATTATATGAGATCGAACAGTATGGTGACATGGTGGGCCGAAAAATTAATAAAACAAAAACTAAACTATTCGTGAAAAATATAACAGAGAGGCAAAAATCCCAATTGACAGCCATTACAGACATTCAAATAGAAAAGAAAGTGAAATATTTGAGGTTTCATTTGACAGTGATGTGCTCTACTCTAAAAAAAAGACAACTATTCAAAGTTAATTCAAAGTTAATTCAAAGTTAAATTTACAGAAAGATGGGAAAAACGATCTCACTATTAGGAAGAATCACCATCTAAAAATGAATATTTTACCTAAATTATTGTTCCTCTTCCAAAACCTTCCAATCAAATTATATCCATTTTTTCATGAACTAAATAAAAGCATCTTAAGATTCATCTGGTAGAAGAAAAGGACAAGAATTAAAAATAACCTATTGCAGGAAGCAAAAGAGAAAGGAGGCTTGGGGCTCCAACTGGCTTTTATACTATCAAGCAAGTGTACTAATGTGGATAAAAGAATGGATCCTCTTGAGAAACAAAAGATTGCTATACCTGGAAGGCCACGATCTACAGCTAGGTTGGCACACAATTTATGGTATAGCAAAAACAAGCAGCACAAATATTTTGAAAGACACTTGATAACGAACTCACTACTTAGAATATGGGAAACACTAAAATCTAAAATATACATGAAAATTGCAAGATGGGCATCTCCCATGGAAATATTCACATACCCAAACCAGATCAATCTTAACAAGCTAATCGCTTAAACCAAGAAGAAACTTTAAAAACCAAAGAAGAACTAGAAGATCAAGGGTTAATTCTATCATGGTGACCTCTGCTACAAATAAAATCAACTTACAACCAAGATTTGACAACACAAGGAATTGAAAAACAATATTTACTCCTAGATAAAATTTTGCTTTTTACATTAGACAAACTAATTCAACACATCTACAAATTCTTATTAGACTGGGAAATGCAAGAGGAAGAAGTTAAAGATACAATGATTAAATGGGCTAAGAACTTTGCCTACATGATAAAACTAGAACAATGGCAAAAACTCTGGTCAAATAATTATAAGCTAACAGAAGCAGCTCCTTACAAAGAAAATTTGCTCAAAATGTTTCATAGATGGCATCTCCCACCATCTAAGTTAGCAAAAATGTTGCCTAACTTAATAAATGCTGGAAGTGTAAAAATGATGAGGGTGCATATTATCATCTTTGATGGTCTTGTGATAAAGCAAAATACTTTGGGTTAAAGTCCATACATGGTTAAAGCAAATGACAAAACAAAATTTAGAATTTAGACCAGAAAATGTTTATTAGGAATTTTACCAAATGCTGTGAATAAAATGTTTAGCTATCTAGTATTGCATGTTTTACAAGTGGCAAAAATGGTATGGGTGCAGTTGTAGAAAACTGAAGCTATCCCAACAGATGAAATGTTGATAAATAAAGTATTGGAATGTGCAGAGATGGATAGGCTAACATATAGATTGAAAGAGAAGGATGAGTGTATATTTTTTCAAACATGGAACTTGTTTTACACTTGGTTGAATATGAGAAATGAGGTAGTAGAAGGCTAACAAAAACCATACATACACTGATTGTAATAATCAAACCAATCCTGTGGAGCGTTACAAATTGTTGTACATCTTTTTGTTTTTTCTTTCTCTCTTTTTCTTTTGTAATTGTTTTTTTCTTTTGTAAAATAATAAATATATGCAATAAAGAAAAAAGAAAAGAAACTCTTTACTAAGTGTGTTGATAGTCTGTGGAACTCCCTGCCACAGAGTGTGATGATGGCATCTGACCTAGATGCCTTCAATAGGGGATTGGACAGATTACTGGAGGAAAAGTCCATCACAGGTTACAAGCCATGATGGAGATGTGTAATCTCCAGGTTTAAAAACAGGGCACTTCAAGGGCCAGATGCAAGGGAATGGTAGAGTACATCATAAGAAAGGCAGGACTGGATGAATTACAAACTGGAATTAAGATTTCCGGAAGAAATATCAACAACCTCAGATATGCAGATAATAGTACTCTTATAGCAGAATGTGAGGAGGAATTAAAGAACCTCTTAATGAAGGAGAGCAAAAAAAAAAAAAGGGGGGGGCTGAAGTTCAACATAAAAAAACTGAGATCATGGCAACCGGTCCCATCACCTCATGGCAAACAGAAAGGTAAGAAATGGAAGCAATGTCAGAGTTTATTTTCTTGGGTTCCTTGATCACTGCAGATGGTGAGTTCAACAATAAAATTAATAGACACCTGCTTATTTGGGGGGGGGGGGGGAAGCAATGCCAAACCTAGGCAACGTCTTAAAAAGCAGAGACATCACTTTGTCAACAAAGGTCTGGATAGTCAAAACTATGTTTTTTCAAGTTGTGATGTATGGAAGTGAGAGCTGGACCATAAAGAAGGCTGATCGCCACAGAATTGACACTTTTGAGGTGTGGTGCTGGAGGAGACTCTCGAGAGTCCCCTGTACTGCAAGGACATCAAACCTATCTACAGTGGTCCCCCTCCCTTTCGCAGTTCATATACTGTGGTCCCAGTATATTGTGAGACTGCAGTATATGAAAGGAAAGCCCCCCTGGGGTAAGCTGGAGGGGCCTTTTTCAGGCCCCTTGTACTTACCCCAGGCCTGGTGCTGCCCCAAATGGGCCTCAGATGGCCTTCCTGGGCCTGTTGGAGTCCCCAATAGTGCTTTCCGGCAAACCAAAAGTGACTTCTGGAAAAACAGAAGTGACTCCTAGATCATTGAAAACCACTTCTGAGGTTCCTGGTGGCCTTCCTTGGCCTGCCAGAGCCCCATAAGTGCTTTCCGGCAAACCAGAAGTGACTTCCGGGAAGGCCATTGGAGGCCCATTCGGGGTAGAGCCAGGCCTCAGGTAAGTGTAGGGGCCCCCAGACAGGCCCCCCATTCCCGACCCAACCCAGCATCCGCATAGCATGGATTTTCAATTACCACAGGTTGGGTTGGGTCCCTAACCCCCACGATAGGCAGGGGGTTATTGTATCCTGAAAGAACATATTTTGAAGCTGAGGCTCTGGCCACCTCATGAGGAAAGAGGACTCCTTGGAAAAGTCTCTGATGTTGGAATAGATTAAGGCAAAAGGAAAAGGGAATGGCAGAGAATGAGATGGTTGGATGATGTCATCAATGCAACCAACATAGATTTGACCAAACTCCGGGAGGCAGTGGAAGACAGGAGGGCCTGGAATGCTCTGGTCCATGAGGTCACAGAGAGTTGGACACGACTGAACAGCAACAACATCCTTCTCATGGCTGGCCTGGACATTCTTAGCACCCCTTGCCCGCTGAACGGCTGCTGGGGACTGGGGGCCATGGCTTAGGTTAGCTTAAGTGAAGTGGTTTCCCTCTTGCCTACTTCACTGCCATTACTGGCCTTTATGTCAGTCACCCATTATGGATCATGAATTGTTTGAAGCTTCCCGCTCAGGATCAGATGCTTTGGGGGTGGGCACTTATTAGTCTGGTTTCTCCACTGAGACCTGTCTGGCTTGGGAGACCTTTCTGGTAGCAATGCTACCACCAGCATAGCTCCCATTTTTACTGAAGCACGCAAGCCCCGCTGCCTCGTCAAGACACATGTCCATAGAGGGGTTTAGACATATGAAAAATGATATGTGATCTGATGCTATGGAAATGTGGATTAATTTGAAACTGAATGGAACTCAGCAGCTGTGGAAGGCCATGCATCTCATGTCAAAATATGAATTTTTAAAACAATCAGCTGGGACTCGCCAGCTGGAAAGAACAGAGTCAAGAGATCTCAGGACATTTGCTGTGAACAGGATGAAAAGGAGCTGACAGTGTGATGCATCTGCAAAGGGGTCAAACAAAATTCTCCAATGAATTATGAGAAGCACTTCTAGCCGTTCAGTTTTTGTCATCCATATTCAAGATGGATGAAATAAAGCAAGAACAGGTGCACAGAAGAGAGACTGGAATGATTGCACTCATGGAGAACTGAGGTTATAAATCCAGGTGAAAGCACTTTGGTTCTGTAGCTCAAGGGGAAAAAGGAGCAGAGAGACAACAGTATGAGCACAACAATCGAGTCTGGCCACTCAGTGTTTGTGCATTGTAGCAATGAAAAAAAACAAACCCTCAGTTTTGATTTGGTTGCATTCGATGAATCTGAGAATGTAATTTCCTCCCCTTCCATCCTTGTTTTAACTTCCCATCTTTTTATCCCCCCCCCTATCAAGTTGTGACATTTTCTATTTTCTTTCCACACTGAAATGCAGGTACACATTCAACACATATTCAAATATGGATTTCCTCCTGACCATTGCCTAATTTAATTTATATCTACACTACATAGTTACAGCACTTTTGACACCACTTTCGCTGTTGTAGCTCCATGCTACAGAATCCTGGGATTTGTAGTGTGATGAAGTACCGAGACTTCTTTGTTAAAAAACTTTTGGGGCACTTTCTCTTTGTACAACATCATGCAAATTGATGAAACGGTTTGCTCTTTGCATCCCTTTTCACAATAATGACTGGGACAAAATGCTATACAGAGGTACCCTGACTTACGATGCACCCGACATCTGAGAATCCCAACTTACAAGCGTGCTTCCACGGTCCCCCCACCCACCGGCTGCTTACGAGCCACAGATAGGGTTTCCCGGACTTGCAATTTTTTTGGAGGGGAGGACTGATTCTCCCATGGTGTTTTGCATCTGGGAGGTTTTACAACACCCACACCATGCTTCCCAACCTCCCTTGCACACACTCAAGCCAGGTGCTAAGGAAGAGTGTGCATGGTTGCACAGACTGCCCCTTGGAAGGGGTGATCCACGCTGACCATGCACACGCCTCCCTAGCACCCAGCTTGAGCGTGTGCAAGGGAAGCTCGTCTCATGCTTGTGAGCAGCCCGGGGAAGCGGCAGTGGAGCCTCCGGTTGCCTGGGTTGCTACAGCACTTTTGAGAATGGCATGCTTTCCCCCCTCCAAAAGTGCTGTAGCAACCCAGGCAAGCAGAGGCAGTAGATCTGCTTGCCTGGGTTGCTACAGCACTTTTGAACATGGCACACTTCCCCCCCAATCGGGCTTATTGGTGGGGAAGCGGTGGTTCATTTAAAATGTGTCCGTGCCACTGAGCTAAGCACCTGGGTCAGTGGCACAAACACATTATAAACAACACGTGCCTCCCCCCCCCCCCAAATGTGCAGGGTGTGTTGGGGAAAAGGCAGGCATTGTTAAAACAATTTCCCATAGGAATGCATTGACAACCATCCCTCTGGAACAGATTAATTTATTTTCAATGCATTCCTATGGGAAACCGCTCCCCTACTTACAATCTAACCAATTTATGAGTGTTCGCTCGGGACGGATTATTCTTGTAAGTCGTAGTTTCACTGTACAAGAACACCAGCAGCCATGTGCAATACTCAGCTGGCCTCTGTAACAGATTTCTGGTGACACGTTGGAGTACACCAAGGCTCTGCACTGTTGCCGCTCCTATTTATATTAGTTATAGATGACATAACATGAGACCTGCAGCAAAATGCTCCCGGGACCGTGTTCTATGCAGATGATGTCATGCTTGCTACTATCATTAGGAAACAACTGCAGTGACAAGTTCAGACATAGAATGAATGTCTCAACCACTTTGGACTCCGCATGAACATCAGGGAAACTCAGTACCTAGAGACTGTTACTACCCATGGAGTGCTCCAAATGAATGGAGAATATCTAAAGAGAAGGTGGATATCGTCCAGTATCTTGGCTCCCATTTCCAAGGCCATGGTGGCATCAGTGGCGACTTGCAAGCAAAGGGTGCATGCTGCCTGGTTGTGTTGGTCACCCATGTGCTTTGTGACAGCCAAATGCCATGGAAATGTGTATGTTCCATTGGCTATTGGGTATCTCCCTACTTGACCCTGTCACAAATGATACTATTCAACAGCAACTAGGTGTGAAGAGAAAATGACAGAAAGACAGCTTTGCTGGTATGGACATTTTCTCAGAGTGGCACCGTCCACCATTGCCTATACTGCTTACCAGCTGTAAATCAATGGCCAATGGACATGTGGGCAACCAAAACAGAGATGGCAGGATACTCTCAATAAGGACATGCAAATCATTGGCCTACACCCTGAAGATGCAGTTGATTGGGCAAATTGGTGTTTCAGGATCTGAAAAGCATATCCTGTACTTGCAGGGAATGCTAGGAAGAAGATCCATTCTTACAAGATAATGAAATGTTGGGGACTTATCACTATCAAATCATCATAATTGATACAAAACCAGTCGTACACACATCACACAAGAAATTAACATTGTAAGTTCCCTGCCATAAGAACTGTTGGCTTCAATACAAAGTCAAGACACCCAAAGTCTTGAGCAACAGGTGTATTTCTTTTTCATAAAAATCAGAGCTAGTTTTATATGTCATGCCTTCGTTAGCTCTTGCTGTATAAATAATGGCAAAATGTTTCCCCTGATCAGACATGGAGTCTCTCTCTTTTAAAAGTACAGGCTCTGGTGAATCGTATTTACAAAATGAAATGTACAAAGAACCAAGAACCCAAAAAGTCCAATTTCAGGCTGCCTGTGATATGGTAACTAAATAAGGATGCAGAATTTCTAACTCTTCATTTCTTCTAATGCAGAATCATTCCCCCCACCCTGCCCCTCTGTAGCTGCTGTGATCTAGAAACATGCAGCTGTAAGAATTTTGTCTAACTGGGTCCATTAGATCATTTGTGGGCCTAGGGCTGAGCAAGCCCAGGTTGAGGACCCATCAATAACAATATACTGACACACCTCTGAAAGGAAAAGGGACACAACTTTATTGGTTTCACCAGTAGTTCTTCTGGCCCAGCATTGGGGAGTGAACCCAGGGCATCAAGGGAACCAACTGCCTCTAGATCAGGCGTGTCCAAATTTTGGCCCTCCAGATGTTTTGGACAACGACTCCCTATATTGCCAATGACAAAGGACTGTGGGAGTTGGGGGGGGGTCCAAAACATCTGGAGGGCCAAAGTTCGGACACCACTTCTCTAGATGCTATCACTACCCATCAGTAGTTCACTGAGGGTCCACACGAGGGATGACATACTGTAGAGTCCACAGGGGTGTATGCCACTCCATGGCCACTACTACCTAGTGATGGAGGTGGCCCCTTGAGGTAGGCTGGTCCATGCCCTAACCCAGCCCCCTTCAGGGGGATCCACCCCTTTAATCTCCAGAGTCATCAGAACCTGCCTGCAACCCCTAGTACTGCCTGTATCCACCCATTGCCCCAAATAGCCAATAAATAAATAGAAACAAAGCCACATGAAAGTTGTGCTCATATGAATACATAGCAACAGTATCCCAGTACCGTATCCCTGTTCCTTATTCCCAACAAAAGCCCCTACATTCACTAGCAAACTCATTCACTAAAACAGGGTGAGTGGGTGGGGAATGTCAGGGCTGGTGCATGAATGGCAAGACAAGAAAGGAAGAACACCTGAACCAGAGAGCAGGGCCTGTGTCCACTGCCTGCACGGTTCTTGAACAAACAGGAATCTTGGTGCAAGGCAGGGCTAAGACATGGCAGAAGCAAATCCCAAGCAACGCAGGAACAAGACAAGGCAAGGCAACACAAGGCAGGAGCAAGATGAGGCAGGTACAAACCTAGACCAAGGCAGGAGTCTTAGAGGCACACAGGAAAATGCTGAGCCTGAGAGCAATGCTCACCTGTGTTCCTGAGGCAAAGAGCAGCGCCCCAGGAAGTCTGAATATATACAGCTCTTCTGGGGGGGAGGGTACCAGTTGAACCCCATCAACCCCCTGCCGCTGTTCCCTGCAAGCCCTGGCAAAAGATGCTCCTGCTTCTGCAAGACTTTTACAGGGTTTCTGCACTTCTGGCTCTGTCAGGGCATCCCGTTGAGCTGCAGACTGGCTAAGGAAGCCAATCTGCTCCGACTTTAAGCCAGAGGGGCGGACTGCAGTGAGAATGTCTTCACTCCAGCACTGAGGGAGCAGCTCGGAATAATGTGGCCACCTAACAGGAGGCCCCCATGTCCCCCACGTTCTCCTGGCAGCCCCAGCGGGAGCAAATGATATGCCCAGCACCATTTTCAACTGGCCTCTCTTGCCTGGGTGGCTGCACTGGCTGGAAATCGAGCATCATGGTAAATTGGTGGTGGTGGTGGGCTGTTCCTGTGGCTGGCTAGGGAATTAGGAGAAACATAGTCCAAACATCAACTTTTCGAAGTTTTATCGTTCCAGCTCTCACACATTGGCACATTCACATAGCTCAGACATTGGAATTCCAATCCTCGCCAAACTATGGCTTGTAGAAGAGGGTCAGGGGGTGCTTCCACCCCACACATTTTGGGGTCTCTAGGTAGTAGGGGGTTCTCTTTAGAGCATTTTAAAGAGGAGATGTATCAGTTCATTGATTTGCCACAAAACATTTGCTAATTTGCACATCCAATCTCGCCTGCTTTCGGAAGCTAAGCAGGGTCGGCCCTGGTTAGTTCTTGGATGGTTGACCACCAGGGAATAACAGGTGCTGTAGGCGCCTGGAATAGAAACTGGCAAACCGCTCCAGTATTCCTGCCAAGAAAACTACATGGACATGAGGTCATGAAGAATCGGTCACAACTGTAACGACGCAACACACACACATAAATCATGAATCATAACAAATCACCGTTTAAAAAATTCATTCCCGTCTCTATTCAGAACCATTCTGTTTTTAACAATGATAGCCATGTGCTGTCAGGTCAATTTCGGCTGATGATGATCCTTTTCAGGGTGTTCCAGGTAAAGACTATTGAGAAATGGTTTAATACCCCCTTTTCTGGAGGCAAACTGAGATTGTGCAGCTTTCCCAAGAACACTACACATCTGGCATTTATCCCTGGAGGCACAATAGAGAATTGAACTCCACAGTCAGACAGCTAAACCACTGAGCCATCTAGTCAGCTCCTGCCCCTAATAGCAGGGGGCCGGGGGGGGGGGAAGGACCACATATAACCATTATATCTAGTAGCCACTAATAGATGTGAGTTATTACCCTTTAGTAATCTGGGTAATTTGACTAGATGCATAGTAATGCCCTACACAGATTTTGCTTACTATAACTTGCCATCAAACTACAGCCATTTCTCTTATGGTTTTGCTGTTTGAGAGAAAATTCATTTAGCTTAATAGTGTCATCATCACAGATGACGCAGATAAATTGTCAGTTAAGCTGAGCAAATGTCGGCCTGCTTCCATTCAGCGCAACTGGCTAGGCATCTGACAGCTGAAACAGAAGTTACAGTGTGATTAGAAGAAGCTGTTCCACAACTCCTGAAAGCATCTGATTGTACAGTATGACGCCCCCTTTTCACCTCATGTTATTGACAAATTAGCTTGCTTTACAATTGGCTTTGAGGGCCTAAGCAACGCATTCCTTGTTCAAAGTCTGGTTTCTCGGACATGAAAGTCTGCCCGAATCACATCTCTCCAACATGAATGTGGTTTTTGCTCCCATCATGGACTACCTATACTAGTGTTGGCGAACCTTTTAGAGACCCAGTGCCCAAACTGCAATTCAAAACCAACGAATTTTTCGCAAAGTGCCAGTGCAGCTATTTAACCCGAATACAGGTGGCTGTGAAGGGGGCGATGTCAGGTGCCCACAGAAAGGGCTCCGAGTGCCACTTTTGTCACCTGTGTCATAGGTGCGCCAACACTGACCTATACCATTTCTGTTTGCCTTTAGCACTTGCTGACACTGCCATGTTAGATCATAGTTGGCTTCAGTTTGGAGCTGTCCAGCTCTCTTTTCTGTCATTTTTTAAAACGTTCCTATCCCTAACTATACAATGTTGTGGGGGGGCATCTTTTTGGGTGTGGGGAGAAACAAACAAGGAGGTCAGCACCTCTAGAATAATTTTCCTATCTGAGCAGGCAAACAACTGCAGCACACCGTAGCTCTTGGCTCCTTCCTTCGTGGCCTTTCCCGCCGTTGTCTAAATCATTCCCATATTGTTACCAGAGATAAATTTATTTTCACTCTGTATGTGAGTGATTTGCAAACTAATCTCTCTTCTCCCTGCTCTTTTCCATCAACTTTTCAATGGCTTTTCTCTCTCAATTAAAGTCAGTCACATTCGCAGAAAGGAGCCCGTTCTCCTGATTGGCCTTTCCCCACCAAGAGCCCGTGAACAGGATATGATGGGCTTTTTCTCATCCAATACACCTTGACTTTTGTTTTTTTTTGCAGCTGTAGACCTCGTTCTTTCTCTCTCCCAGAGGGATTGGATTCCATACTAATTCATAGTTAGAGTAGGCAATTTAAGTCAATGGGAATGAAGTTAGTCATGATCAATTTAAAATACTCCAATAAGAAGGCATCCCACCTGTAACCTGGTGTGATAGCAAGAAAAAGGGATGCCTGCCTCCCTGCCTCCCTGTTGGAGCCATAGATCTAATTCTATGAAACCATAGGTACACTAAGGGGAAATGGAATACACAACAACCAATTATTTGGTTTAAAATGCAATCACTTATTTATTTATTTATTTATTTGACCTCTATGCCACCGAAATATATCTGGCTGCCAAGGCCTCACTGGGCATTTTACAACAAACACGAATAATAACAATTCAAAAGCAATGAACATAAACAATAACATGACAGCTAAAACGTCAAAATAAACATCACAGTGTAATTGTGCTCCTGTATCTGGAAGCTGCGATACCATTTTGAGTCATTAGGTGGCAGATATCCTTAACCAACACATAGGTTTGGAGCCAGGAAGAGTAGTTGGAGGGGGCAAGTTAAAGGGCTTTCTCTTTCTTGCTGCTATTGGGCAGCCCCTCCTGCAAGCAGGGCAGAGGGAGATCACTCGCTTGAGGGGTTGCAGGATAGACGACAGGAGCAGGAATGCCTGAGTGACTGTGGCTTTATTCATATAGACTTAGTTCTGACAGGTACATATCAGCGCTTGAATGGTTTGGAATTTGAAAGTACTGTACATGCAAAGTTGGGTGCTTTTATTAGCATATAAAATAAGAGATGATGCTAAGAATTTATTAGCTTTCTTTCTGTCTCTTGCACACCCATTCAAACAGGTTCCTCATCTTCACCTGTCTCTTTTCTTGTGCACACACAACTGCTAAGGCAGCCTCTGCTTCATGCCATGGCTTCTTTTTCTAACAGCAGCAAAGGGAAAGGACAATGTCAAACTATAATACAGAGAAAGTAATTGCAAATCAGGGAACCTCAGGAAGGAATAATGCATTTATCAATGGCTAAAGAATGGCATGCATTCAACTCTCCACAACCCATCACCCTCTGTTCTCTTTCTCTCCCTGGGAGCTAGTGGCTTTTACTTTTAATTTTCCAATCGCTTCCATTTTTAAACCTCATTGGGGTGGAGTGGGATGGGGTGGGGGAGTTAATACTGCTTTAATCTCTTCCCTTAGCAATTTGTTTGGAGTTCTGATCCGACATGTTTCGAATGAGAATGGAATCTGAAGAAAGAAATAATCCAGTTAAGTAACCATTGTGGCATATCCTGTGTTGTTGGCCTTCATTAGCTCAACTTTTGCAAAGAGATTTGTAAAGCAATCTTAGGCTCACGTTACGGGATGTGGGGGGGGGGAGGCAGAGATACACTACAACGGCGGTGCTGGCAGTGTCCAATGCACTGTCGCCCCAGAAGAATACAGAAAGTGACAACAGGCAGCCAGTAATTATATCCTTTAAAAACAACAACAACAACCAAAAAGCAGAAAACATGGTATCCTGGCAGGGAGGAGACACCACATCAAACCCATCAGGAACTGTCCTAGTGGTGACAGCCATATGTCAGAGGTCCTCCTACTCAAGGAAGGAGCCAGTGCACTTGCAACTAGAGATGGGCACGACTCAAAAAATGGTGTTTCGTTTGTCGTTTGGTCGTTTAGGGGTCCGTTTTGGTTCATTTTCGTTTTCGTGATTTTTTTTGCAAAAAAATTTCATTTTCGTTTCGTTAGGTAATGAAATGAAAAAACGAAAACGAAAACAAAAATTGCTGTTTCATTAGCATTCTTTTTAGTTCAATGCATGTGCTGCAATGAAAACGAAAAACACAGCAAATTTGGTTGTTTCATTTTCGTTTTGTTTTTTTTAAAAAATTTTCATTTCATTTTCGTTGCGTAACGAAACAAAAAAATGAAAACAAAAACGAAAAATCGCTCGTTTTGTGCCCATCTCTACTTGCAACAATGGAGACCAGCCACCTGCATGCTCTTCTTGATCACTGCATGCAAAGCAGCTCCGTTCCATCAGTCCCGAAGGCTCCGCCATCAAGCACCCTGCCGCTGCTGGTCTACAGGAATCCCCACCACCACTCCAACAGCTGTTGAAATCCTAAAATGTGAATCTTGTTCTCCCCTTTCTGTCTGAATCCCGCTATAACCAGTAATAGGCACCTGTTGTGTTATACCAGTGGTTCACATCTGGTGGTGCATGTACCACCAGCAGGATGCAGGAGTCGCCTAGGATGGATACAGAATTCCCTGTCGTGCTATTGCAGTTTTCAACCATTAATGGTCCTCTTGTTTTGTTTTAATCAGAGCCAGCAAAATGTATTCCTAATAACAGCACAGCATTTTGAATGAATGAACCTGGGGGAAAGATCCTGTGGTGTCAAAGTGCTCAAGCAACAGGCCATAGTGCAAGGAACCTTTGTGTTTTGCAATTACTGTAGTGGCAAATGCTGTACTCAATGGCAGTCTTGCCGTTTTCAGCTACTGACGCAGTTATTCTGATTATTTTCCTTTGTGTTGACTCCCAAGAACACTAAAGTGATGTTTATGTCCTTAAAGCGTTTGGTCCATTATCAATCCCACCCCCCAAATAGGGCCCACTTAAATAGGTACGGGGGCCCTTCAAGGAAAACAATAGCAGCAACAACAGCCTTTTGTTTCTATCAAGGCAGGGCCCAAGTTCTTTGAGAGAAACCTTGAGGTATTTATTTGATCCTTTTTGTGTATCTGCACACTTGTCGCTGTCAGCTTTTAAAACCATATTTTAAGGAAGGGTTCTTTTGGAGGAGAAAGATGGGCAAAGCATATTTTACCCTAATTAATAAATTAATAATTGCACACATGGAGGCATGGAACGTTTCTGTGTATTCTCATGAAGAGATACCACTCATCCAACACACCCTCACAGATCCCTGCTCACAGAACAGATGCTGTGTATTATTCCTGCCTTGCCAATTGCGTTTCTTCTCAAATAAGAAATATGAATTCTTGCTATTCTACTTGACACATAGAGAAAGAACAAGGGGAGAGGTCGTTTAGATGAAGTTAACCGTTCAAGAAATGTCTTTAATTAAAAGCGCAGTGTAGAAGATGATAGTAATTTTAGAAAGGAGCAGAACCAATTTTTCCCACTACAGATACACAACTGAGTCAATTATTATTGCTAGGATGCTATTTTTAGATCAAAATGAAAAATAAAAAATAAAAAAATGACTGGGTACTGAAATATTTCTTGCATCTCAGATCACTGTTACATGGATCTTAATGTTTTTCATTTTATTTTCATCTCCCCAATATTTCTTTACAAATGTAAAACTTAGGCTTTGATTAATTTACGTATATTTTTAAGTATAAGATTATTTATGTCTGCATCCTGTTTCTTGTAAAAATACCCAGATGCAGACTCTTATAAGACTCAAGCACAAAATCATTCCTAGAAATATTCCTTTTATCCCTCATTTGCATTATCCACTTGTCACCATCTCCTGCCTGACCATCTGTTCCAATTAATATTATCAACATCAGAACCATTTACATTTCTATTCAAACTAAGTGCCATTAATCCAGTGGGGTTTATTCCAAGATAAATGTGTACAGGATTGTATTCTTCCAGATCAATGTTGCTTGCCTAGCGTTTCATTCAGTCAAGTTTATTCTCAGGCAGAGCGCACAATGGTATGTCTTAAAATGAATTTCTTGAGTTACTCATTAGTTTAGCAGCCAGGTTCCTACGGTTGTTCAGAGTAATTTAGTTTATAAAACCCTCCATGGCTTGGGCCCGGACTACCTGGCAGAGCGTATCGCCCAACGATCAACCTCGGCCCGACCAGTCTGGCAGTCGCAAGCGCACTCACCACCCCTAGAGAGGCCCGGAAAACTACCACCCGTAACTGGGCCTTCTCGGTGGCGGCCCCCTTGCTGTGGAACACCTACTGGCCTTCCGTAGAGCTCTTAAAACCTTGCTCTTCCGAAAGGCCTTTGGCGACCAAGTGTAACTTACACAGTTTTTTTAACCCGCCATCTGCTATCATTGCCATTATTTTTAAAGATGTTGGGCCATTGAAGCCTCTTTTGTGCATGCGAAGGGTGCTAGCAGTGCTTATTTTAATTTCCTGTTTGTCTGTCATATTGTCTTGTGTATTGACACCATTTATTGTATCTTGTATTATGTCTTGTATTGTACCCTGACCATTGTTGCACCGGTCAGATTGCTGGAAGCCGCCCAGAGTTCCCTTGGGAAGATGGACGGGTTATAAATTCAATAATAAATAAATAAATAAATAAATAATTCTTGTGATTGTTTAGAGCAGGGCTGTTCAACTTTGAACAGGCCAAGGTCTACTTTTTCCGACCCAAAATGCCTGAGGGCTACTACACTAAAACCTCTACTTACAAATTTTATCCGTTCCGAGCACATGCTCATAAGTAAAAACTTGTGTAAGTAGAGCAGCAGTTTCCCATAAGAATGCATTGAAAACCAATTAATCTGTTCTGGAGGGAACAGATTTCAATGCACCATGGCCCTTGAACTGCCTCGTTCGGCTGAGACAGCCGGCTGGCAGATCCAGAACTTTTCTGGGGCAGTGGTAGTCCTTGGGATGGAGGAAGGAGGGGTGGAGAACTTGTTCCCTCACTTTTTTTATGGTCAGCGACCTACTTTTGAACCCTTCGCGGGCTACCAGTAGCCCGCGGTCTACCTCTTGGACAGGCCTGGTTTAGAGTAATTCTTGCTGCGTGTGCTCTTAATTTGTTGACTTCAGCAACAGATCTGAAAAATACAGGGAAATGCTCTCTGATTTTCTCTAGTGGTCAATTTTTATAGTGCACCTTGGTAGCAGTTTCACAATACAAAGGAAAAAGCCAAAGAATACTTCTGTTGGATAAGGGCGTAGCATGAAACCTGAACAATTCCTGTCAAATGTCTTTAGAATGCTGCTCAAAAATGAGATGGGAAAGTGATGAAGTTCTTCTTGTTACTCCTAAGTTACTTAGATATTAAATGTTAATTATGTAGCTGAAACTGTTGGCTGCAAGGTTGGCACCTCGGCAGTGTGAATCCCGGCGCCACACAGCAGAGTGAGCTCCCGCTGTTAACCCCAGCTTCTGCCAGCCTAGCAGTTCAAAAGCATGCAAATGCAAGTAGATAAATAGCTACCACTGTAAAAAGTGGGAAGGTAAACAATGTTCAGTGAAAGGAAATGCATTCAGCCATGCTGACCAGATGGCCACCGACTTGCACAACACTGGCTCTTTGGCTTGAAAAAGGAGATGAGCATCACCCCTAGAGTCAGACACGATTAGCATGCACATACACGTGGGGAGGACCTTTACCCTTACCTTACTGTAGCTACAAGCTGCATTATTTGCTACTGTCAAACTCTGCACATAGAAATGCAGTTTAGATCTACTTCCTTTCTACAACTTGCTGTACAGCGGTTCACCATCGTTTCATGGTTCATATAATGTAGTCCCGCTATCAGGTGAGACCGCAGTACCCCAGAAGGGTTCCCCGGGCTCCAGCTGATTGGTGCTGGGGTGGAGAAACAAAAGGTTTTTCTCCCCCACCCCAGCAGCAATCAGCTGGAGCCTGGGGCTTGCCTTCATTGAGGCATTGCACGCCACTCCCCTGCACCCGGGGGTGGTCGGGAGAAGTGCTGTGTGATGTTTAAAATGACTTTAAGCAATGGAGCCAAGCGCTTGGCTCCTTTGCTTAAAGTCATTTTAAACATACCTCATCACTTCTCTCTCCCCCCCCCGGGTTGTTGGGGAGTGGCAAGCGATGTTTAAAATGTCTTTAAGCAATGCAGCCAAGCTGGCTCCGTTGCTTAAAGACATTTTAAACATTGCGCGCACACACACACACATACACACACAGAGGCCCGACCTGACCTGCATCCGCATATCACAGATTTTCAATGAAAAATACTTCAAGCCTTCGCCACCAAGGCCGCAGCTAACGACCTATACTTTATGATTTTCAGCACTTTAAGCCATTGTTCACCTTAAGTCTATTGAGACTGTTATCTACCTAATGAACCTCTTCGGGCCATTGTTCATCTTATGAGCCTATTTCACAAAGTGGAGTATAAAATGGAGGACTCACAACTAGCTTTCTTCAGACTGACAAAGCTGTTTGGATGAGCAGCAAAATGTTTCAATCTCTGAGGAAAAAAAGAAGTCCAGTTGCCATGATTCAACTTCCAGAGAGAGAGAGAGAGAGAGAGAGAGAGAGAGAGAGAGAGAGAGAGAGAGAGAGAGAGAGAGAGAGAGAGAGAGAGTGACCAAAAGTTTAGGGCATAGCTAGATTTGTTGTTTTTAGCAATGGTATGATGACCGTATATAACTATTTCTTATTCTCTTTATTGTAATACAGCAAGAAAATACAAGAAATTTGTATGCAGTATTCAAAAACAAGGGGAAAATAGAAAAAAAACAGCTTCTGTAGGCTAAAGTGGCAAGTATTGAGTGTGATTCCCCCTTACACTTGAGCAGTAGCAGGCAACTGGCTCTTGTCAACCTAAACGGAATTGAACCCCAATGACTGCCATTGCCAACACCTGCCATTGTCCTACTATTTCGTGACAAAATGGCAGCTGTGATAAAGGTCTGTTACACCCAGTCTGTACATGGCATGCTTGAGCATTACATAAACATGTCATATGACCTTACTTCATTGGACACTTGCTGATAAGACCAACTTTCAACCACATCATTCCATTCAATCTGCCAAAGATTGCAGAACTGGAAAAACGTAAAATCAAATTCTGGCCTAACCCAAAACCACCTTTGCTTTTGGAGTACAGTGTTTCATTACTCTCACCCCCCCCCACTCTGTGTGTTTCTCTCTGTGTGTAAAGGCAGTAGAGTATTAAGTGAAAAGAAAATTGGTTAGTTGCAACTGTATATCTGTTCCTGGCAGAAAATGCCTTCATCTGGGGAAAAGTGCACTCTTGACTGGACAATGTAACCTACCGGGAGTGTTTTGCACCTGTTTCCCCCCTCTTTTAGTGCACAGAAAAGGCCTTGGGAGATCTGCCGGGTCTCACTCCCACTCTTAGAAAAGGAAAATGGCCAGTCTGAATGCTTCTTGGGCAGAGGAAACAAAACCTTTTGCTTACAATACAATTCTTGTGAGTCCTTTCCTTCCATACAGTGGGGAACCATATTTCCATACATCTCTCTTTGGAGAGCAATAGATGGAGGAGAGAGGAAAGGCAGCTGGCAATCAAAGCATAGGAAGGGGAGGGCGGTTTCAAGGATGGCAAGACAGGGGAAAAATAAAGCACCACAGTTACATTCGTAGCAGAAGAAGAAGAAGAAGAAGAAGCATGCAAGATTGGATTCCCCGCCACCCAACAGCAGCAGAATAACGATGAGCTGTTTTGTAAAACCAATGTTACCCAGGCAAAAGTGCCATCATTAGTTCTACACAGCACAGGTAAAGTGGTGAGGTTTATTGGCATTGCCAGACTGATGTTTTTAAACTCATTGAAATGCAGTAGGTGTCTGTGTAAACAACAACAACAACAACAACACACACACACACACAACACACACACACACACACACACACACACACACACACACACACACACACACACACACACTGCATGAAACAAGACCGGACGTGAGAAAGAGCATGACCTCTTGGTCCTCTTGCCCCCTGACTTTGATGGGTCTGGGTGTGATGCTGCCCGATCACAGCCACACGCCTGGATGGCCTGGCCATTAGCTGGAGTGAGGAAGGCACCATGTGCAATGGACAGCACGGGGTGGGTGGGGTGGGTAGAAGGGGAGGGGATGGCGACACCACCCACTCGCTGTTGCCGGATCCCGTGCTGCAGCTATGCAAGGCTTCTTAAGAGGATGGAGGGCAAAGAAGAGGAAGACAAGGATGGTGGCAGTGGCAATGGTGCGGTTCTGAACTGTTTCCTGGCTGCCCACACACCTGGACCTTTGGGACTAAGGTTTTGTGGGAGACGTGGCCTCCCCAATACTCTGGAGGTGGTTTAAATCCGCCTGCTGTTGTGGCATCTGCCACCACTATCCTCTCCCCCCCGCCTCTGCTAAGGAGTCCTGTGCAGCATTGGCAGTGGACATGGGTAAGGGGAGGGAGGTGGCCCTGATGGCCCTTCTCCACTGGGACAAGAAGGGCTGCCACCAGCACTTCCTTCACTGAAAGGAGAAGAGAAGATGTAAAAGACATTGCAGTGCAGCACATTTACCTTTCACTGGGGATAAGCGGTCCCTGTAGATCAGTGGTTCTCAACCTGTGGGTCCCCAGATGTTCCTGGACTGCAACTCCCAGAAATCCCTTCCAGCTCCACGAGTGGTGGAGGCTTCTGGGAGTTGCAGTTCAGGAACATCTGGGGACCCACAGGTTGAGAACCACTGCTGTAGATCAACCACTAAGGTCTTCAAAGGTGAAAAATCAGGGCTGTAGGCAGGCTGCACATCTTGAAAATTCTTACACGGAAAGAAGATCTGTCAGGAGGGTTTTGCAGTGGCCTTCATGGGCTCCCAAGTTTGAAAACAACCTCTCACCAGACAGTCATGTTCTGTTGCACTAAAGAGCAGCTGTTGAAAGGAAGGAAACAGCTCCCGTGTCCTCAGTTGCCATTCCCTTGGCTGGTTTTGCTGAAGCTGTTTTTTTAAATAATTAATTTTTATTAATTTTAAGGGAAAACAAAAAGTAATACATACACAATGATAAGTAATTAATTCACTTATTTTTACATCCCCCCTCCCCAACACCTCCCCAACCCCTGGAACTAGAGATGGGCACGGAACGAACATTTTTTCGTTTCCGTTACCATTTGTCGTTTCCATTACGCAATGAAATGACAAACGAAAATTGTGATGAAAATGCAACAAAATGAACAGAACCACGAAAATTGATGTCGTTATGTTTCGTTTCCGTTAATGGTGACGCGCAATGAAACGAGCTGTTTTAAACGTTAAAAAACGCCCTGGACATCCATAAAAACACAGCGATAATTATTTATATTGTCTGATAATACCTACCAGGGGGGTTGGGGTCCTTAAAACGTTTGTTTTAGTCTTCTCCCATCGCAATGTATTTTTCTTTTCCCTTTAAAATGGATGTCGCCACCAGCCACAAAATGGAGGCAAGCCATGTGATGGGATCATGTTCAACCAATAGCATGCCCAGGTTGCAGACTGGGTGGGCAGGTCTGGCAGCCACAGAGGGCATAAAAAGCTCTGGCATCCCCCATCCTCCTTGCAGTCTCTGGTGGGAGTTAGGGTGGGATTGCTGTCTCTGCTGCGACTCTAGCTTCAGTCCTGCAGCCTCCCTGTGTGTGTGCGTGCTGCGTACCTCTCGGTAAGTACCCTTCCTTGCCCCGCAGTACTGTCACTCTGCGGCTGCCTTGCACCCTGGGCAACACCCGCCACTGCCTTTGCAGCCTCCCTGCATACCTAGTCTATACTGTGTCTCTGCCAGCATCCATTTTTTTAGTGTTTTCCCTCTAGTCTGGGGCGTTGGGGAATGCCTGCGCACGGAAATGCTTTAAAAATCGCGCAAAAAGCAGGTAGAAACGACAAACGAAAAAACAAAAAACGGTAATGAAATTTTTCAAAAATTTCCCGACAAACAGAAATGAACCGAAACAGACCTCTCAACGACAAACAAAAAACCGAAACACCATTTTTATGTTTTGTGCCCATCTCTACCTGGAACCGAAGAACAATTATTTTCCATACTTTCATACAGGCTCTTTAGTACGTCCCACCAATAACTTTGGCTTCCTCTTAACCTCCGTACTTTGTTCATATCTTAAGCCAATCCTTCAGGTTTTTTTTACATTTCTCCCATATTTCTTTGGATACTTTTTCTTCCTTAATCCATCTAAAGTAACAATACCACTTTCCTTTTTCGTAATTTCCCAATTTTCCCCTTTTTAATCTTGCCAGTATGTCTGATTGTATTATTTCAAGAAGATATAAATTCCAATTATCCTCATTCCATTTAGTAGAATCTTTCCATCCCCATACAATCACTGTATGTGCTACTACCAGCATTACTTTCAATAGATATTGGTCTGCAACCCTTAATTTTTCACAGCCCAGTATACCCATAAATAATAAACTTCCATTAATTTCTAATGTAATTTTAAACCAGTTTTCTATTTTTCTGAGGATTATGTTCCAAAATGATTTAACTTTAACGCATTCCCACTAAAGGTGGGAATACTAACCTGGTTCATTGTTACACTGCCAACAATATGGTTTGAATCCTTTTATCATGTATGCAAGTTGTGTCGGTGTTCTATACCATTTGAA
Source organism: Phrynocephalus guinanensis (assembly GCA_037367245.1). Lineage (NCBI taxonomy): Eukaryota > Metazoa > Chordata > Lepidosauria > Squamata > Agamidae > Phrynocephalus > Phrynocephalus guinanensis. The sequence continues at coordinate 14,462,933 of CM074733.1, read as the reverse complement.
TATAACTTTCCTTTCTAATTCTCTAAATTTCACTGGTTTTATTTCTCTAATTCCTTTAATCATTTTCCTTCTATTGTCCTCCGTTAATATCATCTCATTGCTCCATTTATTTTGCAATGCTTTAAACAAAAAATCTTTATCTATAACCATAAGTTTATATATTTCACTTGTCAGTCCTCTTCCCTTTGAATCTAAAATTTTATGAATTTTCCCAAACCTCTTGTCCTCTTGGAACCTTCGGCTTGTAAGCATAACTTAACCCAGTTATAAAGCCCTAACAGATTCAACCAGTATTTTTCCCCACATCATTAACTAATTCCTGAAGTGGGATTAGTTTGCCATTCTTGTACAAATTCTTAATATAATAATACTCTTTACCCACTAACTTTTTCCATAAACCTTCCTCAAATAAGTCTCCCTCCTTTCTTAGGCTTTCTAAAGGTTAACCCTCTACAAATCCTCCTTTCCATTTAGCTTGCCATATCTTAAAAGCCACCTGTCTAGGGCCAATTGTTATTTTAGGAATACTTTGCTCCCTGTCTGTATAGATACCAAATTTGCCAATTCCATTATTTATTTCATCCTCGATTCTTGCCCATTTATTTTTGTTTCTTCCATCGAGCTCCAGTAGATATTTCAATTGAAATGATTCATAGTAATATTCCAACCATGGCAGACCCCATTACTGAAGCTGTTTTTGTCCCTGCATCCCTTCTGCCCCAACTGGCTTCTGTTTCATTCAGTGTCACTGATTGTTTTGGTCTCATATTGAAAGCCCCCATTGCTTTTCAAAGGATATCACCTTGCCTTCCTCTCTGTATGCCTGGGTGCACCCAAGGAAGTGCACAAGTGGCCAGCCCCTGCAAGGAGCATTGTCTAGAGACAGCGAGAGGTTCCTATGGCCTTCTGTGCCTTTCCTTCCTGATCACTTGCCCCACTGACATGTTTTGCATTCATCTCATTTTTCCACTGACCTTTGTAGTCAGCAAGAAGTTCCTGGGGAGTTTATTAGGCGAGTCCTCACAGTCCTGCAGAAGGCGCAGGGCAGGAGCCAGAGAGGCAGCTCTGTCGATTGAGCAAAAACAACAGCAGATCTCACAACACCCTTCAGATGTGTTGATTATTGCTGCCTCAGCTTTCTGGGCCAGAGCGTCCTTCATCGGTGCAGTCACATGTATGTTGGTTTCTATTTAACACCAATAGCTGCAGGTATATAAGTTGTTACATTGGGCAGAACATAAATCAATCCATGGCCCATACCTGACTGATGGCCACTAGGGATGAAAAATAAGTGTGGCAAGATCAACAGTGTTGATCTCTTGAACTCAACCTACATCAAGAAAGCTTAAGATGTCTTGGAGTGGCTTAGAGTAGGAGAGGGAATGAGGGGTTGAGGATTCACACAGTGGAGTCACGGCCATCAGGATTGCTGCTTTACTGGCCGTCTGAGATGCTATAGCATCTGCCACCCTGCTCAGGCTTCCTTGTTCCCATTGAGCGTAGCTATCAACTCATATGAGGTCAAACAAATAACGTGGCATGCATTTTCCTAGAAACAATATATTGTCATGAATCACCCCCTTTCAGAATGCCAATACCAATACCTCGAATAACAAATGCCCCTGTTAACGAAAAACTCAGATAACGAAATGAAATTTCCAGGAATAGGGATGTTTCGATTAGTACATTTTTCCTCTGGGTTGCCTCAGATAATGAAATTTTCATTATGCTTTGCACAAAAAAGTGTACCCAGGATGCATTGTGCCCCCCTGTAGTTTGTGGAGGGGTGGGAAGAGTCGGAGCAGTTTTTTCATCATGTTTTGGAGCCATTCTGGACTTTTTTTACAACGGCTTTTAGACCTTTCAAACTTAGAAAGGTAAGGAGCTGAGGTTTCCTTGCTTTCTTTTGTCCATCTTTGCATTCTTTTCCATTGTTCTGCAGGCAGGAACAGGCTGAGGTATGTCTTGCTGCTTTCTTTTGTCCATGTTTGCATTGCACTGGGGGGGGGGAGTCTGGGTGTGTGTGTCCACCTCTGTGTGCCTTTAATGTGCACTTTATAAAGAGGTCTGGACAGCTGGACACACAGCTTTTTGGCCTCTTTTTGGACTTCCAAAAATTGATTAATTGGTCTCCCATTCATTTCAATGGGAAAACACATTTCAGTTAACAAAATGTTCACACAGTGAAATGGCCCGCAGCACGTTTTAATATAGTTAACCGAGGTACCACAGCATTTGGAAGTTGATCAGTCGTCAATGGACAATTAAGACTCATTTTACTAGTAGAGAAAAGGTGGCAATTCCTGTGGTTGTCCCAAGATAAAAGCAGCTGGATGAGAGGTTAACATGGACATCAAACGATGGGAGTGTCTACAAGGAGCAGGCTTCCAAAAAGATGCGTTGGGGGGGACCTTCGTTGGGAGAAAATATGCCCCTATCACTCTTGGCATGGTGTGATCTCATACTTCCTGTTGCCACCCGGCCCTCCAGATGGTGCAGAAGTCAGGAAGCCAAAGTGTGTGATTTGTGTGGGCTTTTCTTGGCTGGAGAAAAACCCGAGATAAAGAAGCCCAGTCCCTGACTGCAGCACCGTCAGGAAGAGCACTCGTCCAGATGGCAGCTCAGTTGAGGTGACCCCATCCGTCCACCGTCCAACGGGGAGGATGTGGGGCAGAGGATGGAGTTAGCAAGCCATTTGTTCTCCCAACTGTGTGTGTGTGTGTGTGTGTGTGTGTGTGTGTGTGTGTGTGTGTGTGTGTGTGTGTGTGAATGGGCACACCTCCTCCATAGGCAAAGGGGTCATAAAAGACACCTCAGTTTCATCCATCACCTTGAAAGAAACTTGGAAACAGCTGAGAACTCAACAAGGGAACATTTATTCAGAACTATCTACATATAATTTCTATCTTCTAAGTGTCCAATTAGTTTTTCTCACCATCGTCAGACTAAAGAACAGGGACAATCTCCAGGGAAATCAACTCCAGTTCTACAGCTTATAATGACCACCCTTCAAGGTTTTAGCTTTCCCTTCCTAATGTATCAGCCATCTGTTGCTGCCTCTTAAATTCCCTCCGGTGATGCCAGAGATACAGTTGTGACAAGTTACCGGTTCAATCACCATGACAAGATCCTTTCCACCTTCTCCAGACTCAACCCTTGAACCTTCTTCGGTGGTCCTTTAGCATTAATCTCAGATCCAGTCTTTAGTCCTTTCAACAACAGGTATGAGAAGATGTCGCCTAGAGGCAGGGTCCCTTCAGTGAAGTTAATACCACTTGTTCGAGCCAGGCTGGCCATCTGTAGGTGCCAACCCTGAGGGAGGCCCAGAAAGTGGCAACAAGGAACCAGGCCTTCTTGGTGGTTGCACCTCACATGTGGAACCAGGTTCTGCGAGAGATTCACCTGGCACCCTCACTACAAGCCTTTAAGAAATTACTGAAAATCTGGCTTTATGTTGGCCTTCCCTGATCATTCCATTCCAACTTGTTAATATAAATAGGACACTAGCTACTCTTCTTTTTCGCCTTGTGATAATTCTTTATCAGCTCTTTTTTTATTTGTACTGTATTTCATTTTGAATTGCTGAATTTTTTGATTATTTTGGGGCCTACTTGCCCTTCTTTGATTGATGTTTTGTTGGTTTTGATTAGTTTGTTTATTTACTAGTTTAAATTGTATAATGTGTTATTCTCTTTTGATTATGTCTGTAAACCACCCAGAGTAGCTTTCTGCTAGATGGTCGCGGTATATAAATAAAATCAATCAACTCAATCAATCAATAAAATAAATAACTAGCAAAAACAGTAGGAGCGGATTCCTCAGCCTTCTGTTTGGCAGCATCAATCCATTCGTCATCCTCACTCTCTTCTTTCTCCTCCAGTAGCCCAGGTCTTCTTTCCTCCCTCTTGGACACCACCGCTTTTCTTATCCCCTTTCAGGTGAGAAACCTCCTTGGCATCCCCCCCCACCACCGTCCCTGTGCTCCTCTCCTTCCCATCCTTCATCTTCAGTCTTTCCTCCTGGTCCTGGGGTAGATGTGTTGTTGGGGTAATGCCCTGGGGAAGAGATCCACCATTCCACTGCCATGTATCCATGGCATTGGAGGGTCAATGGGATGTAGAGACAGACCTGTCCAAAGCTCACCTGCTCACAGGGCCATGCACAGGAATCCCAGCTATTATCTCCAATCACTCATTGGAAAGAACAACAGGGATTCTTCTCCCCACTTGGAGGAGGGCTGGTGACACGGGGAGGGACTTGGTGGATTAGCTCTGTGCAGGAGGTGTTTCTTTAACTCTAAGAAAAGGCACCCTTTAAAGCATCCTCAGCTATTTGGGGCTTGAAAGGGGGGGAAGGAGCCAAAGAATTAGATGCAGTAACTAATTTTGTCATCATTGTGTGTCAGCTCTTATTTCAGACTTTGAAATTCACATCCCTCTGTATTTCTCCTACTTGATCAATGCTGTTTGAGGAGATTAATGATATTACTTTCCCTCAATAAATACACTGCAAATGGTGGCTTTTAATTAGTCACAAATGCTTCTTCTCTTTCTCTCTTCCTTAATGAGATTACATCCCATTTCTTGTATTCATTTGCTCTTTGCTTGCTGAGTACCGGGGAATGCTTGAGGACACGTCAATGGCTTGTGTCGGCACAACTTTGACTGTGCAGACAAGACAGATGGAGACCTGGACTGGGGGGACTGAGATCCCTTGCTGGTTTGGAGCTGATCTTTAGAGCAGGGCTGGGGAACCTGTGGTTCTCCAGATGAGAGAGATTGTTGGGTTGCAGATTAGACCAGAGCACAATTCTTGCTTCAAAAGTTTGCACCAGTTTTTGGAGAAGGCAACTGCCAGAAGAAGTAGAGAAGGAAAGCACAGCCGTGAATGGTGATTGGGCACGAACCGAGGTTCGAGCCCATCTCTATTCCAGAAAGATCCCATTAGCTCCTGCCAACATGGTCAGTAATGAGGGATAATGGAAGTAGTGCTTCATGAACAACTACTAGGTTTTCATCCCTTCTTTAAAGAGACAAGATCTTGCTTGACCATCCTGTAATTTAAAGATATGGCATAGGACAATGGGAGGTTAAACAGATGTCAGAGGTTACACTATAAAAACTGCGACATTTACAGGTATAACCCTATATTGATCAAGTGTCCAATAAAGAGATACTAAGCCTTAAGGGGAATATTTTAGAGCAGTGGTGAAAAGCTGAAAGTCTGGGGCCACAAGGTGTCCTCAGACTGATTACAGAAGCCCCTGAACAGAAAACACTTCAGGTCTTTGCAAGAGCCCTCTGCCCCATCCCATTACCACTAAGTGGGAAGAAAGGAACTGGGAAGTGGAAAATGGAGAACTGGAGACCGATAGCGGGAAGGGGGAAGGGGGTGGGAGAAAGAGATGTGAAAGGGACAGGCTCACCTATGTACCACAAAATAACATTGTCCTACAGGAGGGGTGTGCAACTTCCAAAGGGCCGTGGGTCTCTGTTACTGTTCTATGGACTTTACAGGGCTACACTGCCTTCTGACCACACAATCCTCAAAAACACTCTCCCCATTTTTAAAATATACTTGGGAACAACATTCTCTCTTAGGCGTGAGCAGAAACACACCCCTGCCCTTCTCCACACTGGGCTCCCCGTCCCCCCCCCGGTGCACCCACATCAATAATTTTTGTACCAATCGCGATGGAACCCAAACCAGTGTGTGTGTGTGTGTGTGTGTGTGTGTGTGTGTGTGTGTGTGTGTGTGTGTGTGTGTGTGTGTGTGTGTGTGTGTGTGTGTGCGTGTGCGCGTGTGCGTGTGCGTGTGCGTGTGCGTGTGCACGCGCACGCCAGGATTTGCACTGTATATCACCTTCCCCACCCACAAGCCAGCCAGTAACTTCCACTTTTCAGGAAAGATCTTTGAAAGCTAAACACCACTACCTCTAGGGAGAGACAAAACAGGGTGTACTGTGCAAACCATGTCCCCCTGAGGCCTCTGTGGTAGAGATGGGCACAAAACAAAAAACAAAATGCTGTTTTGTCATTTCGTTTCATAACGAATTACAACTGTTGCATAACATAACAATAGGATGTGTTTCATCACAAAACACACAAAATGCCATTTTTTCCCTTCTGGAACAAAACAATTCATCCTAGAGGAACCAAAATGGCAGGAGAGCTTCCTCAATCTCTTCCATGTAAGCCCCCAAAATTCTTCCCAATTTCTTTCTGATAAATGGGGGGGATTTCAGATATGGGGTTCCAGACCATTGGCAATATAGGATTGGAATTTTGGGAGTTGTGGTCCAAAACATCTGGAGGGTTGAAGTTTGGGCACCCCTGCTTTATGGTATTAACTCCCTAATTGCCTCCACACACCCCAACACACACTGCAATTACTACCCCCAGCCCCTTTAGAGCTCAGCTAGTATACCATATATACTCGAGTATAATGGGGGAAGAAACACCCTCAGTTTATACTCGAGTCAATAAGTTTTCCCAGTGTTGGGGGGTATAATTAGGCCCTCGGCGTATACTCTGGTTGGCTTATACTCGAGTATATACGGTTGATGGGAAAGGGGTTAAGGTTGACCCCTGAAGGACCTAGTTCAAAATTCCTTTACTACTTTGCACCATTGTCCTTGACCCATACATCTTCAACTGTAGTCATTTCTACAGTTCCTAACAGTGCACAAACTGCGTTCATGGAGGTATTGTGCAGGCAGACAGATTATAATTCACAGACAGACAGTACAGATTATCTACTGTGGTGGGTTTCCAAATTCTGGGCTCCAGGTCTGGCTGAAGGGCAACACCCAGAATCCCTAAACATTGGATGAACTGGACAAGGCTTATGGGAGCTGAAGTCCAACAGTATCTAGGAACTCTATGTTAGGAATCACTGGCCTCAAGAGTACTTATAGGGTAGGGAGCTAAAATTTCCACCACTCTCCTGCCTACATGCCCTTCATGTGTGCTAAGGTCACAGTAGGCATGTACCGCATGCGTACATTTATTTTCGCCTTTAACAACACAACACACTTTCACGTTGTGGCAGAATGTAACATAGTGTTGGGTAGAGATGGGCACGAAACGAGCGATTTTTCATTTTCGTTTTTGTTTTTTTGTTTCATTACGCAACGAAAATGAAACAAATTTTTTTAAAAAACAAAATGAAAATGAAAACGAAATGACCAAATTTGCCATGTTTTTCATTTTCATTGCAGCAGATGCATTGAACTAAAAAGAATGCTAACGAAACAGCAATTTTCGTTTTCGTTTTCATTTTTTCATTTCGTTACCTAATGAAACAAAAATGAATTTTTTTTTGCAAAAAAGTCACAAAAATGAAAACGAACCGAAACGGACCCCTAAATGACCAAACGACAAACGAAACACCATTTTTTTGAGTCGTGCCCATCTCTAGTGTTGGGTCATAGATGAATTCTATTTCATTTCACAACCTATTCCTGCATGGGCAATGCATATTAAAATTAAGACTATGCAAGTTTGATTTTGGAATCTTATTTGGTCATTCAGATCTGGGCTGATTTTGGCATAACTCGACTTGACTTGGTTTAAATGCGAATCCCAAGCAAAATTAAGAAAAATGAATCCTTGGCTCTCTCCCTCGTTTGCACGGAGAAAAAAATAGCATTTCCCTCCTTTTTCATACATATGCATGAAATCTGGAGCTAGATGGCCTGCCCCAAAGGAGATCAAACCTGCTAAATTTCAGACAGAGCTATATGAGGATATTTTCACATTTGCCTTAAATGAAGCCATTGTTTCTTCAAAGAAGCGCATGGAGTTTTGAAACATGGCAATCCCTTCAAGGAGATTAACCCTGCTAAATTTCAGGGTGAAATCTCTCTCTCTCTCTCTCTCTCTCTCTCTCTCTCTCTCTCTCTCTCTCTCTCTCTCTCTCTCTCTCTCTCTCTCTCTCTCTCTCTCTCTCTCTGTGTGTGTGTGTGTGTGTGTGTGTGTGCGCGCGCACCATCCCTATTTCAAGTCTGCTTTAATATAAAGTTTGCTCATATGTATTCAGTCTTCTCAGCAGATTGAAATAAAACTTGGATATAACCTAAAAACTAGGGCCATATAAGTGAAGGAGGGGATAAAAGAAGAGCCTTAACTGAATAAAATTACTATTAAAACAGGACCTACCACACACATACTTTTACGAGGAAAGAACAAGCAATATAAAGAACGGGGAAGGGTAGAGCCAGACTGAGCAAAGGTTAGAAAAATAGGGTTTATGTTTGGGTATGGTGGGGATGAAGAAAGCAGCAACTTAGACCATAGTCCCAAATAGCCACTAGTAACAATATTTGAAAATCCCCTTTCCTGCTAAAGGGAACCAGCAAAAAATTACAGTGGTACCTTGAGATACAAATGCCTTGAGATACAAAAGGGAAGTCCGTCCGGGGCACAATGCACCCTTGGAATGGAAGTCTTCCGCAAAAACTTGAGATAATTTTTTTTCCTATGGAAAGCCCCAAGATACAAAAATTTTGCAGAAGACTTCTGTTTCCAGGGTGCATTGCTCCCCATTCGGATCCATGCTTTGAAATATTTTAAGATACGAAGTTCCCGAAGAACGAATTGATTTCGTATCTCAAGGCACCTTTTCAAGCATTGTGGTGGGAAATTATTAGCTGTCATTTGGAACTGGTTTGGACTGATCCATTCCAACCTGAAGCTCATCCCGGTCAACCCAAACAGGCCCAACTTGATTTGGGATGTGGCTGCACTGGTTGTACAGCTCCAGTTAAAATAAAAACGCAAAACACAAATCCCATTCAGGGGCCAGATTCCGGTGTGGTTGTGTGATCATGGAAAAGTGACTGGGCAAGCAATGCCTCTGCTCCACTAGGCTCCTCTTTGCCTGCCTGGTCTTGTACCATCTGGAATATGGTTTGCACAGCTGGTTTCGTGATCAGGCTGCTAAGAATGCCCTTGCATTCTAAGGAGGGCACTGGCCAAAACAAAGGAGCACAAAGCAGCAAAGTACCTATCACTTCTTTAGAAAACATAACATGTTCTTAAGGATCAGTCTGTTTCTCACAGGAGGCTCCTTCTAGATACGGCTTTTCTCTCAAAGGTTCCCCCACTCCCTTTCATTGCATAAAAATTCTAATTAGACAGTGTGACGAGATGTTCAGGAGAGACAGCACTGCCAGGGTGGAGCACAAAACAAGGAGCAATGCTCTTGTGAGTGGGTTGGGCTTCCACAGGTGGGTGGACCTTGTGGCCAGCAGAGAGCTCTCATGAGGAGATTCTGTAATTTTCTCCGCAGCTATTGTCTGCCAATAAAAGATATGAGATCTATAAGGCAGGCTTGAAGCAAATAACCGGGTTTTGACTGTGAAGAGTGTTGATTGCCTTAGGCTGCAGAGAATATCACAAAAAAGCATCAAACCAGACGACTGCCTGGCTTCTCTGATGAAAGAGGAGCCCAGATTCCATCTAGTGGGTGCTGGGAGGACTCTGCTGCAAATCAGTGCCAGAATCAGGGGTGGGGGTGGCGGTGGAAGCCACATGAAACTAAGAGCTTGGAAAAGCGGTGGGCATTTTTGTTTGTTTCTTTCTGAACAGCTGAGACCCCATTTCATGTCACAAAATATGCATTTCAAACTCCTCCGTTTCAAAAGCCGACCTTCCGTTCGCATGCAACAAAAGGGAAAAGCTACTCTCAAGGTCCGTTAGGCGAATAAGAGAAGCAGCCCAAGGCATTTGGCTGCCTGAAGTTCACACCTACCGAAGCCAATGGACATATTATCTGAAGTCAGTCACGTTAGTTTGGCAGAAAAATTACACAATCCTCTTTCCCCACCCTCTACAGGAAAAATGAAATTATAACATATTAAATCATTTATTTGCTACCCTTCCAGGATACTCAAAACCTCCTGCCTGAGGCATAAATACATAAGAACATAAGAAGAGACAAGCTTGATCAGGCCAAAGGGCCATCTAGTCCAGCTTCCTGTACCTCACAGTGGCCCCACAAGATGCGTCAGGGAGCGCATGAGACTAGATCTCTGTCTCCTGATACCACTCCCCTGCATCTGGCCCCTGAAGTACCCCGGTTTTAAGCCTGGAGATGACACATCTCCATCTTGGTTTGTAACCTGTGATGGACTTTTACTCAAGGAATTCTACCTAATGGCAGGGCCAGTCTTACTCAGAGTTATTTCCATGTTTTTTCTTTGGATTCTGGGTCATATTTTTCCATTTAATGGCAGTAAGACGATTCATCTCCTTAGCCTGCAGATCTGCTGAAATTAACCAACTAGTGAATCCATACTGCTGAGACAGAATGAAACCTACATTTTTCTTGGGCTTTATCTCTATCTGTACAAAATGAAAAGTTAAAAAAATGGAGAGACAGCCCAGTGGCTGTCTGAAAATCAAATCAAATCAAAACAAACAAACATACAAACAAACAACCCACAAAACCCAAGGTGCTTCTGCAATCTGCAGGGGTGCCTGCCTCTCAGCTGATAGAAGATGATAGGGCTGGTTCCCGAAGAGAAGCTGGGCTGCAGGAGGTGATATGGAAGAGGTCAGGGGGATGAGGCTGTGGATGTGTGTGTGTGTGTGTGTGTGTGTGTGTGTGTGTGTGTGTGTGTGTGTGTGTGTGTGTGTGTGTGTGTGTGTGTGTGTGTGTGTGAACGAACCAGGAAGCTGATCACATCACAGAAAAGTTTGTTTGCTTGGGAAAGTTTGGGTTCTCCAGTTCGGACAAAATCAAAAAGATCCAAATCAATCAAGTAGCGATTTTCAACAAAGTTCCTAGTTCATTGTTAGGTTATTCTATGTAACATATATGCAGAATGAACTAACTGTTTTGGCTTGGTACAGACCTGCTCTTGACTTATAACCATTTTTAACCCTGTAAACTGCCCAGAATGGCCTGTGTTGCCAGATGGTCTGGTATACAAGTCTAACAAACAGACAAACAAACAAAGCATGATCCTCTTAATTAAACATAGCAACAGACAAGTTATCACACCAATAGGATAAGAGGACTCCTAACCAGGATAAGAGGCCCAAATCTACTCTACTTGTGTGGCCCCTCCCAATCTCCCACCATCACGACTAGATGAAAGTGGAAGAGTGTTATAAACAAAACTGAATGAAGCTAGGGATGATAACAAGTTTATAAAATTCTGAAATTCAAAATTCCTTCTCTAAAGGATATTATTCTTACATACCATAGTGATTGGGAAAATGCATAAATGTTAATGTTAACACCAAAAAGCTTTTACAATAAACCTTTTGTGGAACAGGCATTGATTTATAGCAGGCCTGCTCAACACATCAACCGTGGGTGACCGGTAACTCACAGGACAGTTTTAAGTAGCCCATAAGGTCTCCGGTGGCCTCCCAATCCGCTGCCAAAAGCAGCATATTCAGGGAAAAAATTGGCCCGCCCACCCACCAACCCAGTCCAGATTTGTTTCCCTACCTGTCACGGCAATGCCCCACCCCCTTGCTCAGCTCCTCTGTAGAGCTAATCTGGAACACTGACGAAGTTTGATGCCAGGACCTTGCCTGTTACAGAACCTGACTCTGAGGGGTTAAATGGTGAAGAGCTGCTGGAGGAGCCTTGCAGCTCAAGTCAGCAGGCAGCTGGGTCTGATAGCTGAAAACATATCTTCTCCCCCTAGAAGGGCTATGAGCAGGATTCTGCAAAGATGTGCTACCAGGAGAGCTAGGGAAAGGGTCTTTGATGCTAGATGGGGAATCAGGTCGGGAAGCCCTGAGTACTAGCAGGAACCTTTCCAGAAGTAAGGGTGTGTTCCCTGTTTTGAGATAAAGCTGGTAAGCTCACCTTGAGCTCTCTGTGGGAGCAATGCGTCATTTGAACTTGCAACCACGTTCCTGTCTGTGACCTTGGCTCTGTTTCCTGATTTCGGACTGGCTTCCTGGACAACGACTTAATCTGTTCCCTTGGGTTTGGCATCTGGTTTCCTGTGAGATATTCTGGTTTGACTTGGACTGTTAATTGCTGGGAGTTGGATTCTGTTATTTATCTGGCACTTGATTGTTGGCAAAGGACTTGAACTTGCCTGGCTTTCCACTAAAGGTCTTGGCAAAGAACTGAACCCTGTTTTTTGTGTGTGTGTGTGCGGGACTTGACATTTGAGCATGTGCATGTGTGCATGCACGCACCCCTTAAAGTAGCCCACAGAGACATTCTGGAGCTCCAAGAATCGACCATGGGGGACGTTTGGGAGATCCAGGTAGAATGTGGGCTGTTCAAAGTTGGGCAGCTCTAATTTATAGGAAAACGAGCTTGCAATGTTATTCTTTAAAAAAAACTCCTTGAGCTTACAAATCATATTGCCTGTGAAGTGTAATATGGATTTCTGTCACTCTTCAGTGGCTGCCACCACTCACTGACTTCCTATGCCTTTCTTGACTACTTCTAACAGACATCTCTAGCAGAATAATTAACTGAATAACAGCTGTCTCATCTTTTTCTGTTTGGCAGTTAACCCTGCTTAACACTCATTGGCTACATGTGGTTGGTTACATAAGTTCTGATATGTAAATTACCATATGCATCTCTATCATTCTCGTCTACGCATCCATCCATCCATGCTGGGTTGCAGCTACTGTACATATTCCGACATAAAGAAACCTTTCCTTTTTTTTAAAAAAAGCCGAGCCTTTGTGTTATAAGTGGGTGCTTTATCATTCAACCACAAAAGAACACAAAACAACAATCCAGATCTGGGCAAAGGTCTATATCTGTTGGCTGCTACTTCCTTTTCTGAGAAGTTAGGAATTATAGTTACAGGATCTTTGCGAAAGGCAGGCAGTCTATCTAGGTTGCAAATTAAAAAGGCTTATATAATACAGCCAGCCAGTCCTTGCAACAAATTGGCTTGATCACCTTGGTTCTGATGTATTCAAGAAATGTGAACAAAATCTAAACAAAAAGCGAACAAAATCTGAACCTGAAGTTCTGAGCACTCCTGAAAATTCACTATCAGTTTGGATTAGAGTTGTAACATTTCCAGAAATTTTGAAGCCATGGGGTGGAGGGGAGGGGGCTTGGAAAAAATAGAAAAATTAGGGAAAAATCAGTTTCTCCCCTTTGATCCTGGAAATCTCACATTTCTAGTTTGGATCAAGAGAGATGCAGAGATACAGGACAGCATCGTTCTATGTACAGTGGACCCTCATATAACAAGCGGTTTGTTTAACAGAAAATCCTCTTAAAGGAAAACATTTCCAGAGATAGGGGGAAATCGCTTAACAGAATAGCCTGTGGGGCAAATCCGTACAGCAGAAAAACGGTCACGATTAGGTTTAATCTGTTTTCAGTGCATTCGTATGGGAAATGTGTACAAATGAAAATTTGCTGAACAGATTTTCATTTCGAACAAATTAATTCCTTCATATTTTTTATTATATTTTTTTGACATACAAACATACAATAAACAATAATAAACAATAATACCATCAAACACTACAAAGTGCACCCCCCCCCCCCGGACCATCCAGTGTTCTTAAATCTTCTCTTCCTTCTTCGTCTTCTTTTTTTTTCCTAGTTGGCTTCTTAAGGTCCTTTTCTCCAGAACTGTGTTGGATTATATGTCGGTTGTGTCCCTTTCCCTTTTAGTAGTACATACTCTATAAATTTTCCCCAAATATCATTTAAAAAATCCTTTTTCATTTCCCCTCGCAAAACTTTTATATTACAGGATAATTTATCATTTAAAGCTATATCCCACACTTCCTTATACCAGTCAGCAATTTTAAAATCTAATTTCAGTTTCCAATTTTTAGCTATAATCAATCTTGCTGCTGTCATAAGATTTGCAATTAATTCTTTTGTTTTCATATCATATTCGTTAATAGGTGGTAATGATAACAATGCAGTTTCCGGTTCACATTTAATATCAGTTTGTAGTATTTCTCTTATCTCACCGAAAATCTGTTGCCAAAACTTTTGAACTATTTCGCATTCCCACCAAAGATGAATATAGGTGCCTATCTTTTTTTCACATTTCCAGCAGAGCTTAGAATATCTTGGGTTCATTCTATTCAGTCTGACTGGTGTCATATACCATCTTAAAACTAGTTTAAAGTAATTTTCTTTTATTCTGACTGATAATGATCGTAAAATCCTCAAATTCCAAATTCTTTTCCATTCGTCGTATTTCTTTCTTTATCTATGTCTTGTTTCCAAACCTCTCTTATTGTGCCTAGCTCACTTTCCTCAAGTGAATCCTGGATTATTTTGTATATTTTACCTACTGCTCCTTTACCTGTATTTCCTTTCTCTGGTTCATATGTTAACAGGAATTGCTCAAACTTTGTATATTCTCTGAGTTGTATATTTCTCCTTGTCCATTATTTCGTCCAACTTTCTAATTGGGCATAATTCAACCAAGATAAATTCTTGGTTTGCAGTATGCAATTAATTTCCTGCTTTGTTCTCATCTTTTTAATCCAGTCTTTAATCTTGCCACTTCCATTGTTTTAAATAATTCTCCGTATTTCTTCATATTCGTGGGGAAATTTATCTGATCTACCACCAAACCGAGAGGGGATCCTTCCGGTACCAGTTTCCTTCCATACTTTTTCCAAGTAGATAATAGGGAACTCAGGAGCGGGTTTTTAATTGGATATCTTTTTGGGGGGAGAGTAAGCAAGTATTTATTTATATCTCCACTTAACTGATCTGATTCAAGTTCCCACCATATTAATTTTTCGGGTTTAAATAATACTTCCCCCACACAACTAAGCTGGTTAGCTGTATAATAGATTCTAAGATTAGGTATACCTATACCTCCATCCTTTTGAGATCTATACCAAAAGCTTTTACTTATTCTTGCTTTTTTGCCACCATTACAATATCTATTTATGAGATCTTGATAAGCTTTAATTTCAGCTTCTGTATACTGAATGGGTAGCATTCTAAAAAGGAAGTTAATTTTAGGAAGTATTTTCATTTTTACCATTGCTATTCTACCAAACCATGATAGATTTAATTTGGAATAATTTTGTTATTTATTTCTAATCTCTTCCTTTATTTTGATAAAGTTCCGTTCTTTGGTCTTACACATATATTTGTCTAGAAGTATCCCTAAATATTTCATATATTTGCAAACTTTCAATCCATAGTTTGGAGATCTCCTCCATATCTCGGTTATCATGATTGAACAGCATAATTTCTGATTTTTGCCAGTTTACACATAATCCAGTTGTTTCGGCAAATCCCTTTAGATGTGATTTTATTCTTGGTATATTTTCTAACGGATTTTTTATTGTTAACAAGGCATCATCCGCAAATAGACTAATTTTGATCTTCCCCCCCCTTCCCCATACCTTTGATTAGTTGATCATCCCTTATTGCATTTGCATTTAGCTCTATAACTATGCAAAACAGACCTGGTGATAAAGGACATCCCTGTCTCATTCCTCGGCCTAAGGTAATCTCTTCTGTCATCCCATCATTAACTATAATTGATGAAGTACTATCTGAGTAGAGTTGATTTATTACACTTAAAATTTTTTCTCCAAAACCCCATTTCTCTTATAGAAGTTTTAACGCAGACCATTGAACACAATCAAAAGCTTTAAATAGGTCTAAGGACAGAATACATGCTTTATCTTGTGCTCTTCCCATCCCATGAAGAACATTCAAAGTTCTTCTTATAGTGTTCGACATTTGTCTACCAGTTTGATCTTCTTTAATATATCTATCTATGAATGTATACATTCTTTTGGCTAAAATTGCTGTAAAAATCTTTGCATCTTGATTTATAAGTGATATTGGTCTATAGGATCCAACATCTGTTGGATCCTTATTAGGCTTGAGAATTAAAATAGTTAACGAGTTTTTCCAGGAGATAGGGGCTTGCTCTCCTTCCATTATCTCATTCATTGTAAAGCTTCTTTAGCTTAGGTATTAACATTGATTTAAATATCTTATAAAATTCTGGTCCCAATCCATCGGCTCCTGGAGTTTTAGCATTCTTTAATTTGTTTATCACATCTTTTATCTCCTCTTTAATAGATTTCTCCATTTCAAGCCTGTTTTCCTCTGCTAATCTTGTTTTTAGGTTTTTGCCAATGTATTGTTCCATAACTTCCTTCCTGTTGTTGTTAGCTGTGTATAAATTTTGGTAAAATTCTTGGATAGCTTTTAATTAGCCTATGGGGCAAATCCGTACAGCAGAAAAACAGTCATGATTAGGGATTAATCTGTTTTCAGTGCATTCGTATGGGAAATGTGTACAAATGAAAATTTGCTGAACAGATTTTCATTTCGAACAAATTAATTCCTTCATACAAGGTACCACCATATTTCTCTGTAGCCAGAGTCTGTAGAACCTGGGTTGAGAGGATGTAGCTTTGCGTGCTTCAGATAACAGTGAATGCTTTTTACCTGTAGAACTCTAAGCTGTTACCCATCCTTGTCAGTTATCCTTCTATGTGTGTGTGTGTGTGGGGGGGGAATTAAAATTATAAAAGAAAAATAATAAACCAGTTCAAAATAAACCAGTTAACCAGTTAACAATTCAGTCCCTGTCTACCGTCAGCCCTGATTCTGTAGCACCTTCGGTGACCCTGATGCCTACAGGGGAAACAAAACAAAACAAAAAACCACAACCAAAGTTATAAACTTGGGTTTGCTTTTAAAAACTCTCTACTGCTTCTGTAACAATATTTCTGAAACATTTAGGTTTCTTGCCCACTGAACCTTTATGACATAATATTATCATGACATAATGTTATCTTTGTATCGGACAGATAGCCAGGCACCCATGAAGCAGGATAATTGGAAGGAAACTCTTGGCTCCTATATCTGCACGCTTTATTTCTCCCCCATATTTTACACTTCTGAAAGTGTGCAGATTCTTTTTTCTTTTACAAAGGCCATTTCTATTGTTGGGGAAAGAGACCCATCAGCCCAGCTTCTGTTTTCTGGCTGGAGGGGGGGGGAGCTAATCTGCATATGATTTTCAAAACACCTACAAACAAAACAACAAAATCAAGTGGAATAAGGATACCTCTGTTTGACCCCCACCCGCAGGTGTGAGCAATAAAGTTTTACCCTGAGCTCATTTTTTGTTTCGTTGATTGTTGATTGTTGATTGTTGGTTCCTTTGATTGTTGATTCAGTTTTGATTCTGCCAATTTATTTCATATTGTTCACATTTGTCTTAAGTTGAATTATTGATTTTACCTCACCATGATAGAATCAGATATAGAGCAGGAAACATATGTTTGAACAAACAAATTATAGTAGATAAGGAGGTGGAGGGGGAGATAGACATAAGTTTGGGGCAGTGTCCCTTTTTAAAAAGATGTTCTTGTGTTTTATAATTAGCTCTAAATGTCATTTTTTCAGGGATGGATTTTTTTGCGGGGTAACTTATTTTTATTTTGTGTGTGTGTGTGTGTGTGTGTGTGTGTGTGTTGTGTCTTTACAGTCATCATGACCGACTCTTCGTGACCCCATGTCCTGCTTGGATGAATAGCAAAACGTTTTGATCTCTCAAGAAAAGAAGTCCAGTTGCCATAACTCAACTTCCAGATAAACTCACCTGGATGACTGAGAATCTTCACAGACATCTTACTGTATATCCTTGCCTCCTGTCATACAGACAGCAATCTGTGTAGCTAACACACTAACTTTCAAGGTAACTACACACAGCATTACATGCCTAGGCTGAAATTCTGTACTCTTTTATAATAGAAGGACATTCACAAAAACTCCATGGGTTGTACTTGGGAGTTGACATGCAGAAACACTCACATTTCCTCTTAAGATTTTTCTCCAACAGTGGTTAAATAGTAGAGATGGGCACGAAACAGAAAAATGGTGTTTCGGTTTTTCGTTTGTCATTGAGTGGTCTGTTTCGGTTTGTTTCCGTTTGTTGTGAATTTTTTTGAAAAATTTCGTTACCGTTTTTTGTTTTTTCGTTTGTCGTTTCTACCCGCTTTTTGCGCGATTTTTAAAGCACTTCCATGCGCAGGCATCCCCCAACGCCCCAGACCAGAGGGAAAACACTAAAAAAAATGGATGCTGGCAGAGACACAGTATAGACTAGGTATGCAGGGAGGCTGCAAAGGCAGCGGCGGGTGTTGCCCAGGGTGCAAGGCAGCCGCAGAGTGACTGCACTGCGGGGCAAGGGAGGGTACTGAAGGCCACTGTCGCCGCCGCCACGTGCTGTGGTCGGCCTCATGGTGGGTCAGCTCCGGAGGCCGCCGCCGCCATCACCGCCCCCCACGGCCGACCAACCGCCATTGCCACCGTTCATCACGGCGGCCTGGCCTTGGAGGAGGCCATCGCCACTACCGCTGCCTCCCGCGGCCGATCGATCGCCGCCGCTGCCACCGACCACCGCGGCGGCCTGGCCTTGGATGAGGCCATTGCCACCATCGCCGCCTCCTGCAGCCAATTTATTTATTTATTTATTTATTTATTTAAATACTTATATCCCGCTCCATCTTCCCAACGGGAACTCTGGGCGGCTAACAGCGCAAAA
Source organism: Phrynocephalus guinanensis (assembly GCA_037367245.1). Taxonomy (NCBI): domain Eukaryota; kingdom Metazoa; phylum Chordata; class Lepidosauria; order Squamata; family Agamidae; genus Phrynocephalus; species Phrynocephalus guinanensis. The sequence goes on along the minus strand of CM074733.1, from coordinate 14,444,422 downwards.
AGCTAAAAGCTAAAAAGGCTAAAAAGCTAAAAATAACAAGGCCACCAAGCAAGGGCAGCGGCGGGCAAGATGGCGGTAAACGGAAGGCAAAGAAAAGAAAGAGAAACTAACTAATAAGGACACCATATGCTTCTTTGAAGAGGAAGGTCTTCAAAGCCCTCTTAAAGGCGGGCAGGGACTCCAGCAGGCGCAGCTCAGGAGGGAGATGGTTCCAGAGCGAGGGCCCCACCACAGAGAAGGCGCAGTTCCGCGTACGCATTTTCCGCGCCTCTCTGGGTGTGGCGACTCTCAAGGAGCGCGCCTGCGACGATCTCGTGGGTCTGGATCCGGATGCCCTCAGGGAGATGCGCTCTGCCAGGTAACCTGGTCCCAAGCCGTGGAGGGCCTTGAAAACCAAGACCAGAACCTTGAACCTGATCCGGAAGACAACGGGAAGCCAATGCAGGCGGACCAGGACTGGGGTGATGTGCTCAAATCTACGAGCACCCACCACCAGCCTGGCCGCCGCATTTTGCACCCGCTGTAACCTCCGGACCAGGGTCAAGGGCAACCCCACGTAGAGGGCATTGCAATAGTCGATCCTCGAGATCACCAGGGCCTGCACGACTGTCCTCAGGGAGGACTCGTCAAGGTACTGACGGATCTGGGCGATCCTGCGGAGATGGAAAAAAGCGGCCCTGGAGACGGCCATCACCTGGGCTTCCAGGGAGAGGGCCAAATCCAGGACCACGCCCAGATTCCTGGCCCTGTCTGTAGGCTGGAGGGAAGTACCCCCCAGACTAGGGAGGGGGCCATTGTACCGAGAGGAAGGCGCCCCGAAGAACAGAACCTCCGTCTTCTCCGGATTAAGCTTGAGCCGGTTATCTCTGGTCCATTCCAGTACGGCCTCCAGGCACAGATCGAGGGAGCGAACCGCCTCCTCTGCAGACGTAGAAAAGGAGATATAGAGCTGCGTGTCATCAGCGTACTGATGACAGCGAACTCCATATCTCCTGATGACCTCCCCCAGCGGCCTCATGTAAACATTGAACAGCACGGGGGAGATTGCCGACCCCTGGGGCACCCCACAAGGGAGAGCCCAAGGAGCCGACAAGACATCCCCCAGCTGTACCCTCTGAGTCTGGCCGCCAAGGAAGGAACGGAGCGAGGCCAAGGCCTGACCACCAATTCCCGCCTCAGTGAGCCGGGCCAGAAGGTTACCGTGGTCGACGGTATCAAAGGCTGCTGAGAGATCAAGGAGGACGAGCAGGGAGGAACACCCCCTGTCGGCCTCCCTGAGGAGGTCATCCTGCAGAGCAACCAGGGCGGTCTCGGTTCCGCGAAGAGGCCTGAATCCAGACTGGAAGGGGTCCAGGATATGGTTTAACTCCAGGTATGACTGGAGCCGGACAGCAGCCACCCCCTCGACAACCTTGCCCAGGAAGGGAACAATGGCGATCGGACGGAAGTTGGAAAGATCGTCCGTCGCCAAGCCAGGTTTCTTAAGAATGGGTTTTACCACGGTCTCCTTCAGGCGGGAAGGGAAACAACCCTCCCGAAAGGAGGCCGTGGCGATGGAAGAAAACCACTCTGGCATGTTCCCCTCGGCAGATTTTATAAGCCAAGCTGGGCAAGGGTCAAAGGGAGTGGCCGCCGGCCGGCAACGAGCCATAGCTCTGGAGGCCTCCGCTGAAGAGACCGGCCCGAACTCATCCAGGAGGGGAGAACGGAGGGGTGAGGCACTGGAAGACCCAAAGGATGGACCAGAGCAGCTGGGGGGCAAGTCGGAACGGATGGCCTCAATTTTTGATCTAAAATGGGCTGCAAATTGCTCACTAGTGAAATCACTAGGAGGAGGCCGCAGCTGACTGGGATTGGAGAGGTCCCGAACCACCCGGAAGCAGTGATTGATCACTGCTGCCGCTGACCGTTGCGGCGGCCTGGCTGTGGAGGAGGCCGCCGCCGCCATTGCCGCCTCATGCGGCCAGTTGATCGCTGCTGCCGCCGCCGCCCATCGCAGCGGCCTGGTTTTGGGGGAGGCCGCCGCCGCCATCGCCGCCTCTTGTGGTCGATCGATCCCTGCTGCCGCCGCCGACCATCGCGGCAGCCAGGCTTTGGGGGAGGCCATCGCCGCCTCATGCGGCCGATTGATCGCTGCTGCCACTGACGACCATCGCGATGGCCCGGCCTTGGAGGCCGCTGCTGCTGCTGCCGCGCCCCCGGCCAACCGATCCTCGTCGCCGACGACAACGACGACCATCGCGGCAGCCTGTTTTTGGAGCCCGCCGTCGCTGCTGCTGTGCCCCGCGGCCGATGGATCACCGCCGCCGCTCGCCACCGCGGCGGCTTGGACCTGGGGACTGCCACAGACTCTGCAGACTGCTGGGGGTATGGACTGGACTGTCAAGAGGTTTATGGGGGGGGTGGAGTTTGTCCACTTTGCTCTCCCCCCTCCCCCTCCTCCTTCCGCTGGTTCCCCTTGGACTGCTGTGGGGTTGGGGGGTGCGGAGCTTCTCTATCTTGCTCCCCCCACCCCACTCCACCCCTGAACTGCTGTGGGGTTGGGGGGTGCGGAGCTTCTCTATCTTGCTCCCCCCCACGCCACTCCACCCCTGAACTGCTGTGGGGTTGGGGGGTGCGGAGCTTCTCTATCTTGCTCCCCCCCACCCCACCCCACCCCTGGACTGCTGTGGGGTTGGGGGGTGCGGAGCTTCTCTATCTTGCTCCCCACCCCCACCCCACCCCTGGACTGCTGTGGGGATGGGGGGTGCGGAGCTTTTTATCTTGCTCCCCCCCCACCCCACCCAACCTTCCATCCTCTTCGCTGATCTTGGAGGACTTTGGACAGCTTCGGCGGCCCTTGGGGCTATCACCTGCTGAGGGCCAGGGTTAGGTCTGCTGCTGTCATGATTGGGCCCAATCTGGCCCCGAGGCCGTTGCTGTCCCTCCTGATGGCCGCTGGCCTGACTTCCCTCCGTCCTCCGCTCCTATTTGTGTTTAACATCAACCACCCGTGTACCATCTACCACTGACCGCCTTAGTGAAACATCCTTGCGTCCCCTCCCCTGTTCTCTCCCCCCCCCCAGCCCTGGCGTTGAGTCCATTAATACGCTGTGTCTTTTGTAATTTGTACTTGCTTTTTCGTTATATTGCTGTGTATTTTTATAGCTGTATTTTAGTGTTGTTGTGTTGATTTTTTTTCCTGCCACCTGTCACCATGCAGGCAGGGACCGCCATACCTGTCGTGTCGGGCCATGGTCGGTACACTAGGGGTTGGGGGGTTAGTCGGTTAAGAAGAACTCCGGCCAGGCATCTCGCGCCTGTCCCCCGTTCTGACCCCTCAGCTCACTGTCATGTGTCTCGGAGCCACTCCGCCAGCACCTCCGACCTTTCTTGCCTCCTGATGAATGCTAGGTCGGTCCATAACAAGATCCCCATCATTCATGACACCATCGCTGATGGGAGGACCGACCTTCCATGCATTACCGAGACCTGGGTGGGTGCAGAGGGGGGGCCTCCCTCTCCCAGCTGTGCCCTCCTGGGTTTCTGGTACAGGGGGCGGGAAGATCGGAGGGTCATAAGGGGGGGTGGGGTGGCCATTGTGTACAGGGACACTATTCAAATCAGCAGGGCCTCAACGTTGGTGATTCCAGGGTTGGAATGTGGACCCCGGTCTAACTCTGGAAGCCCAGGTGGACTCGGTGTCCAGGGGAGCCTTTCTCCAGCTGCGGAATATATACCAGCTGCGCCCCTACCTAGATGAACGGAGCCTTTTGACAGTTACGCATGCACTGGTAACATCCCGTATTGATTACTGTAATGCGCTTTACATGGGGCTGCCTTTGAAGATGGTTCGGCGATTGCAACTGGTTCAGAATCGTGCTGCATGGTTGGTGAGTGGTAGGGCCACCAAGGAACACATAACGCCGATTCTGTATAACCTTCACTGGTTACCAGTTGCTGCCCGAGCCCAATTCAAAGTGCTTGTTTTGACATATAAAGCCATAAACGGCTTAGGACCTAGATACCTGAAGGACCGCCTCCTTCCATATGAACCTATCTGGCAATTAAGATCTAGTCAGGGAGCCCTCCTGAAAGAACCATCCCTTAAGGAGGTGAAGGGGATGGCTTGCAGGAATAGGGCTTTTTCAGCAACTGCCCCCAGACTATGGAATGCCCTCCCAAATGAGACTCGCCAGGCGCCGACGTTGATAACATTTCAGCGCCAGGTAAAAACCTTCCTATTCCAAAAGTTTTTAAACTAATGATTGTGGGTCCTGATGGCAATTTTAGTGGTGTGTTTTTAATACATTGTATTTATTGCATTTACATGTTTTATTGTTCTAATTTTATTGTATCTTGATGTTTTAATTGTTCATTCTGATTGTGAGCCGCCCAGAGACCTTTGGGTAGTGGGCGGCATACAAGCTGTATAAATAAATAAATAAAATAAATAAATCTGTTGGTTGGGCAGCGGGATAGATTTGGCATTGTGCTCGGTTACCGTGCCCCCCGCAACCCAGCACAATCCCTACCAGAGCTCACCGAGTTCATCGCCGCAGCGCTGTTGAGAACCTCCCACCTTTTGCTGGTGGGGGATCTCAACGTGCATGCTGGCGATGGCCTGTCTGGTGCTGCTCTGGAATTCATGCAGTCCATGACCTCCATGAATCTGTCCCAGCACGTTTTATGCCCAACCCACAGATCTGGACACACCCTGGATCTGGTATTTTCCTCCGCGTCTGAGGATTCGTGCCTGAGGGTGCGGGACATTGTTCCCACCCCCGTGTCATGGTCAGACCACCACCTGCTGTCTTTCTCTGTCTCAATTGCCGCCCCACCCCGCGGGGACCTTCGGCCGTTAGTATGGGCCCACCCCCGAATACTCCTTGACCCTGATCGGTTTCGGGAAGTCCTTGGGGAGCCTCCTGGCGGACTGGCTGACGATCTGGTTGACACCATGGTGGACCAATGGTTTGATGAAACATCCCGGGCTGTCGACCAGATCGCCCCTAGGCACCTCATCCGCTGCAGAGCTCATTCCTCACCGTGGTTTACGGCAGAGTTACGAGCGATGAAGCAAAAACGGAAGAGGCTGGAGCGCAGCTGGAGGAAGAACTGGTCGGCGATGAAGAAGGCTGCAGTCATCGCACAGTCCAGGCACTATGTACATGTGATCAGGGTGGCTAGAAGATCTTATCACACCCTGAGAATTTGTGAGGCCTCGAACCGCCAAGCGGAATTGTTCCGTGTGGTTTGCGACCTCACTAATCCTGGGCTGTCTAGGCCTCCTCCTACTGATTTCAGTAGTGAGAATTTTGCAGCCTTTTTTCGATCAAAAATAGAGGCCATCCATACCGGTTTTGACTCCTGTTGCCATAGCCCACCCTCGGCATCCCCTGTTGCTGCACCCCCTCGGTCTCCCCGCATGGTTGGGTTTGGGCCTGTCACCTCACTTGAGGCCTCCAGGGCTATTGCCCACTGCCGGCCTGCATCAACCCCCTTCGACCCTTGCCCATCATGGCTTATGAAAGCAGTCGGTGGGAACATGTCTGAATTGGCGTCTATCATCGCCACAGCCTCCTTCAGGGAAGGGATTTTTCCCTCTTGCCTGAAGGAGACCATGGTAAAGCCCATTCTGAAGAAACCTAGTTTAGCATCGGGCGACCTAAACAACTATCGCCTGATTGCTAATGTTCCCTTTATGGGCAAGGTGATCGAGATGGTGGCCGCGATCCGGCTTCAATCATATCTGGAGGGTGAACACATCCTGGATCCATTCCAGTCTGGGTTCAGGCCGGGTCGGGGGACCAAGACAGTCTTGGTCGCTCTGCAAGGTGACCTCCTCCGGGGGGGCGACAGGGGGTGCTCCTCTCTGTTGGTCCTCCTGGATCTGTCAGCGGCCTTTGATACCATCGACCACGGTATCCTGCTGGATCGGCTCTCCACAGTTGGTTCCGGTCCTTCCTCGGAGGCCGTCCCCAGCAAGTTCAGCATGGGGGTGAGTTGTCGGCCCCTTGGATACTTCCTTGCGGGGTTCCACAGGGGTCGTCTCTCTCTCCCATGCTGTTCAACATCTATATTAGGCCGCTGGCTGAGGTCATTAGGAGACATGGAGGTTTTGCTGTCACCAGTACGCTGATGACACGCAGCTCTATGTCTCCTCAGGCCATCCACCGCTGCAGATGAGGCTGTCCTGGACCCTCGATCAGTGCCTGGGCATGGTCATGGAATGTACCAGGCCAACAGGCTCCCAAACTCAAGCCCGGATCGAAGACCAAGGTTATGTTCTTTGGGGCTTCCCCATCCAGCTACTGGTGGCCCGTTTCGAGCCATCTTAGAGGGCGTTTCCCCTCAGGCCATCGGACTCCGTCCGGAATCTGGGCGTAGTCCTGTACCCGCCGCTCACCATGGAGGCCCAGGTGTCCGCCGTGTCCAGGGCTGCCTTTTTCCACCTTCGCCAAATCGCCCAGATTCGTCCGTACCTGGATGGGGATTCCTGGATGGGGATTCCCTCAGAACTGTGGTGCAAGCACTTGTGATCTCGAGACTGGACTATTGTAACACGCTCTACATGGGGTTGCCCTTGACTCTCATTCGGCGACTGCAGTGGGTCCAAAACGCGGCGGCCAGACTGGTGGCGGGTGTTCGTCGATTCGAGCACATCACCCCAGTTCTGGCTCGCCTGCATTGGCTGCCCGTTGCAGCCCGAATCAGATTCAAGGTCCTGGTTTTGATTTACGAAACCCTCCATGGCCTAGGACCTGACTACCTGACAGAGCGGATCGACCAGCGGTCAACTTCGGCCTCCCCCGACCATCCCCCGTTGTCGCAGGCGCACATGCTGCACGTGGCCACGCCCAGGGAGGCTCGGAGAACTTCCACCCGTACCCAAGCCTTCTCTGTGGCTGGCCCGACCCTGTGGAATCATCTCCCAGCAGAAGTGCGCCCAGCAGAGTCCCTGCCTGCCTTCCGGAAGGCACTGAAAACTCTCCTCTTCCGGGAGGTGTTTGGGTGACTCTAATAAAGTTCTTTTTCCCCCGCCATCTGCATCCTTGGTCCTTTTGTCTGTTTATTTTTTGCTTCGTGTTGTTTTATTATTTAGCTAGTTAATTAATTCGCTGTTGTCTTTTTTAATCTGTCGTTTTGCTGCCTAACCCCCCTTGTTGTAAACCGCCCGGAGTTCCTCCCAGGAAGACTGGCGGTATATAAGCCTAATAATAAATAAATAAATAAATAAATAAATAAATAAATAAATAAATATATAAATAAATTTTTACGGATGTCCAGGGCGTTTTTTAACATTTAAAACAGCTCATTTCATTGTGCGTCACCATTAACGGAAACGAAACGTAACGACCTCAATTTTCGTGGTTCTGTTCATTTTGTTTCATTTTCATCACAATTTTCGTTTGTCATTTTGTTACGTAACGGAAACGACAAACGGTAACAGAAATGAAAAAATGTTCGTTCCGTGCCAATCTCTATTAAATAGCATGTAGTCCTTTGGGGGGCTTTTTGTAACTCTCAGAATCACCTGAGAATAAAGGTGTAAAGTTCATGTGTTAGGATTGCAGCTCCCAGAATTTCCCCATGACTTCTCCAATGCATAATTCAAAGAGTTATACTATAGTCCTAAAACACACATCTGTGTGCAATAATTTGAGAGTTCCTCATTTAAAAAAAGTTTTACAGGATTAAAAAAGATCTGTTTTTGTTCTGGGAGTTCTCCAGGTGTGGGCTCCCTCCCTCCCTCCCTCCCTCCCTCTTTCTTTCTTTCTTTCTTTCTTTCTTTCTTTCTTTCTTTCTTTCTTTCTTTCTTTCTTTCTTTCTTTCTTTCTTTCTTTCTTTCTTTCTGAAAAAATAATTAAAGAGCCAGAAACCTTTGTCTGCTATCTGTTGCCCTTTATCTCCTTTTCATGGAAGAAAACAGGCATACCTGTATCTGGGCTTGTTATACTGTTGTAACCCATGAAAGCATTTAGGGTCCTACATATTATTGGAGTTTTATTTACAACCTTGCATGCTGTCTGTAGTTTGAGTGACTAGGCTGTTCATGTATCCAGCACTGACAAATCATTCCTTCTAGTTTTTGACATTCAAAGAGCCATTCCTCTCTACTGAATGTACAATCTCTTTCTGTCATTGGTTGGTGGTAGTTGTGTGCTGCTGTTTGGTTTGGTTGGTTGCTAGTAAGTGTGCAGTAAAGAAAGCAGCATATACACGTCTTCATTTCAAGCTGTAAGTGAATAAATGTTTCAATGCTTTCTTCTACAAATGTTTCAGAGTGAAGTGCAGTGGTACCTCTACTTATGAGCAGCTCAACTTAAGAGCAATTCGACCTAAGAGTGAAAAACGGTTGACGTTTTAAATGCAGCCTTAAATTTTTGATGTGGTCTGCTCTACTTACACATTTAGTTTTCAATTTTTCAATTTTTTTAATTTTTCAGATAGGGCTGCTCTACTTAAGAGTTGTTCAACTTAAGAGCATGCATTTGGAATGGATTAAATTCGTACATAGAGGTACCACTGTATTAAGACTCTAAGTTCCAGTTAATGATAAAAGGGGGGTTTATAGCTCTTCTCCTTTGCAGGCCTCTCTACTTCTATTGTACTTTTGTACTTCTGTGAATCTCTACCAAAATCAATTCAAAACTCTGCCTGCAGTGTATTTGGCCTCCATGTGCAGCAAGAAACAGAGCCTTGTTCAGAGTTCCAATCATTTTTTTGTCTTGTTTGTCTTTTACTAGTTGTCCCATCTACACTCTACAGTATATCCCATCTTTCTTCTTCCAATCATCTCTGGGTGATACCCCTGATCTTGTCTACCTCACCGTATCCTCCTACTAAGGGAAAGAATTCCTGGACGCTCAGAGGGAAAAAGACTTGAGTTCCTCCTTTCAGATGCAGACACAAGGATCTCATGTCAAGTGGCTAGATTCTGTGTGATGATACTCCGACTACGGAAGTTAAATGCCAACCAGCTGTGTGCATGCTAACATGTTTTAATTGTATTTTTAATCCATGGTTTTATATTTATGTGTAACTGGTCTAAGGACTGTAAATAAATAATATTCCATTCCATTCCATTCCATTCCATTCCATTCTATTCTATTCTATTCTATTCTAATCTTTGTCTTTGACAAAGACAAAGATATTCTATCATATTCTCTTCTCTTCTCTCCCACTACCCTGTGATATTGGTCAGATCGAGACAGAATGGCTGCCCCATGGTCACTCAGTGAGCTTCATGGTGGAGTCTAGAGTCGACATCTCCCAGTTCTTAGTCCAGCAAAACTACATCTGTTCTGAATGATGCCCACAATGGGAGTAATCTGTTGCTGGCTCCAATGTATCCAGGAGATTCAGTGCTGGAAACCCATAAGCCTTTTCTTCTTCAAAGGAGCAGCTTGATTTGGAGAGCTTTTCCTTCTTCTTGCCATTCAGATGAAAGTTATTGTAGAAGGCAAGGGAAAGAACATTTTATATAGGTCAAATCAATTAAAAAACCACTTCTTCCTCTCTTTGGTTAATTTAAACAGCCGTTTAATTGGGGTTCCCAATGTGCCTACTGTCATTGCACGGTTGGTTTTATTGAGGTACCTGTAGACTTGCAACTTGATCTATTTCCCTTTTTCTCCTCAGCACATTGACTCGCTTGCGTCCTGCTGATGTGATTTTTCTCCATGATTGCCCAGTTCAGTCTCCTCCTCGTCCTAATTATCAGGGTCTCCATATACAGCAGAAAGAAAGAAAATTATCTGGTCTATTTTAAGCTCTAGCAGCGACAACAACCCTGCTGAGATGGTGAATCCACAGGAAGCTCTGACAGCTCACAAAGAGCTACCTCACGTTGCCATTGCTTATTTGATGCATGTTCTTTGTCCACAGCCTACATTCAAAGGAGACTTTCATTTCTCGGGAGGCTCCTTGGAGTTTGGGTCCTTTAAGAACTACCGGTGACCTTTCCAACCTCTGGTAAAACGTTGCTCTCATTCATCTGCCAAAAGCAAAGCTAGGATCTTTCCAAATGCCAGCCATCAGTGTCTTCTGCTTTCTGCTTTTATTAACAGAAATCTTTTCTGGGCTCCTTGCCTTTCCTGGGTGACGCTTGGGAGAACCTGAATTCTCAATGTGTGCCAATGCAATGATGGCAGACCTGTAGCTGTTCAAATGTTACTGGGCTCCAGCTGCCATCAGTGCAGAGAGCTTAGACAAAGTTCTGTGGGGATGAGAGTTGTAATGTTCTGCAGAGCCCCATGTTCCACGTCACTGACTTGGTAGTCTATTGGAAGCAGGAAATGAGTATTCCTTTCATGGCTCCATGGATGGTGGAACTGCAGATTGTTATCATCTACTGCTTTAGCACTCCTACAGAGGGATGGATCATTTCAGCTCATTTTTAAAATAAGAATTTATTAAAATTTGCATTTTTATTCATGTTTGGAAGGAACCTGAGATGGAAGATATTCAAATGGAAGGCAAATGGAAGTGGGCAAATTTGCCCCTTCAGCTCCAAGGCTTCAAGTGGGTTACTCTGAAAAATCAGAGATTGAATCCTCACACATGGAAACAATTGAGTGCAGGATTAAGGTTCTGTGAGAGTGTCCAGGAGGAAGAAGAAAAGCCCAGTGGTGTGCCATCTGAAAGAGAGAGTCTAAGAGGGAAAGATAAGGAGGACGAATGTAAAGTAAAGTAAGGGGAAAAATAGAGGAACAGAACATTGAAGAGGCATATTGGGTTACAGATAGCGGGGATGAGGAGGAAGAGGTGTGTGCGCTGGAGAAGTGGCAGTTGAGGGAAGGTGAAAAACCATTGAAAAGGGACTTTGGGACTCAGACCTTGGTGGGACGTGAAAGAGAAAGATGGGAGAGACAGGGGTGGTGGCCAATGGAGCCCATTTCATGGTCGGTCCAGGTCAAACCTTTAATATGGCTGGAAAATGCCGATCGCATGAGGGAGAGATGGAGGCAACCACCCCGGGAGAATCCTGCAGCCCAATGGGCATGGCACCCTTGCTGTGGGAGCCAGTGTTTCGGGAGGAGATCTCCAGACATGCATTGAGTTCCCAGAGGAAAACCCTCCCACCGTGTTATCAGAGCTGTCGGTTATGAATCCATTTATATTTGGAGAAACTGTCAAAACTGTTAAAGAGCGCGCAGAACCTGTTGCACCTGTTGTACGGAGGAAAGAAACTTAAGTGTTCGAGAGTAAATCTTTATTAGAAAAATGTGCAATTGGAATAGACAATCCTCATTTATACTCAGAACCAGGATATCCTCACATCCAACCTTCAAAGGATCCTATCCTGACTTTTTTCCCCTTGAGAAACACCTTGTGGTTAACACCCAAGGATGTAAATCCTCTTGCCTTACTCTTCACACACAAATGGGAAACTGCTCTTGCCTATGAGATGAAAAGATGCCTTTTGTCAGTGTCAAAGACAGCTTTTATATATACAGTACATGAATGGATTTTGTACAAGCTTTCGAAATTGTACATATTGCTTAGCTAAACTGCAATAGCTATTGCCTTATTGCATACCATCGTAAACATTAAACACTGGATGGGTTTTTTGTGCCTCATTGATCATTCAGGCAGTCCTCAGGCAGATACATTCAGGTGTAGGGATGGGCACAAAATGGAAAAATAAAGTTTCATTTCATTTTGTTTCATGCTTTTCATTTCATTTCGTGCTTTAAAGGGTTCCTGCTGAGCTGTTATTGTCTGGGCCCCTTTAAAACTGGACCAGTTGGCACCAGGGGGATCCCCTGGTACCCACTGGGCCAGGTTTAAAGGGGTCCAGCCATTGACAGCTTGGCAGGAGCCCTCTGAAAACGATGGAACAAAATGGTTCACTTCAATGCAAAAATTACAGTTTTGTTTTGTCTATAACGAAATGCTCCTTCCTTGTTTTGTTTCTTTCTTTTTGTTTTGTTACATAACAAAATGATGAAACAGCATTTCATTTTTCATTTCCTGCCCATCCCTCTTTAGGTGTATGTATGCAGAGCTGTGCAGAGATTTTTACCACTAACTTCAGAAACCATGAAGGAAAAAATATTTGGGATTCCATTCCACAGATTACTATAACTGCAATAGTACAGGCAGTTTGAAGGTGATCTTTTCTCAGTTCAAGACTATTTTAAATATAAATCTCAGTCTTCTTTACCAACCATTCTCAACAGGGTAGGGGGAGGCTTTGGCCCCCTAGCACATCAGAAGAGGGCCAAGGACTGGAAACAATTCTTTAAACACCATCTTAGAAGGTTTGTTATGCAATTTATGACATCCTCCTTTGGGTCTGTATTTCTTTCATATTGTTCTTACAACCATGATGGGGGGGGGGGGGAGGTTGACAATGGCTGTTCTAGAGAGAGCGAGAAGATTACATCACTTCGCACTGATTGATTGCATAATACAATGCAAAGGTAAAGTAGCTAAATATAAATAAAGATATAAACAATTAAGTATTACTGGAGGAAATAACCTGGTATCCTCTAGCAACTCTGTGAATATTGAACAAAATCCCTTGGGATGGATTCAAATTGGCAATTAGAAGTAAAAATGCCAAAAACAAAACAAAACAAAAAATGAGGGAAAGTTTCCCCCTGACAGTTTTAAGTTCACTTGTAATTGCCTTCTCCTGTTATCTTCTCCCAGTCTCTTTTGGTATGACTCTCAAATGGCCTTGCTTGCCCCCCCCACTTCAACAAATTCTTCTCCCTATATGACAGCAGCAGTAGCATGAAGGTCAGGCTTACTGTCCATCTCCTTTATCGCCAGCTCCCACTTCCTCTTTCTTCATCTTCTTCCTTTCCTTGCTGCAATCACTATGATGTGTTGTCAGGGTGCCCTGGGTCAAGAGGAACAGAAGGAAAAGCTACCATGTGTTTTCCATGTAAAAGTGGAGCGCTGGCCTCCATGCTTGCATCAGGGGCCAAGTGTCTGTTGCATCGCCCAGAGCTCCTGGTATCTGCAGCCTTATCGGTAACCCTGAGACTAGTGCTAGTGAGCAGGTGAACGAAGCAGAGCAAGGGAAGTGGTTGCTTCCTTTTCCAGCTGCTAGAGGTAACTACATGGGTTAAGGCAATGGGAGTGGGTGGGAAAGAGATGCACTCCCCTCATTGGCATTGAAATTAGGGATGGGCAGGAAACGAAAAACGAAGTGCTGTTTCGTCGTTGCTTTTCGTAACGAAACAAAATGAAACAAAACCAAACGAGGAAGCAGTACTTCGTTATAGACAAAACAAAACTGTCATTTTCCCCCATTGAAATGAACCATTTCATTCCATCATTTTCAGGCTCCTGCCAAGCTGTCAATGGCTGGACCCCTTTAATCCTGGCCCAGTCGGTACCTGGGGGTCCCTCTGGTGGGAGTGATTTTTAAAAAAATATTTGTTAGAAACAAAACAAAACAAAACAAAACGGAGGTGAGCAGGAAACAAAATGAAACATTATTTTTCCGTTTTGTGCCCATCCCTAATAGAAATCCAAGCCAGAGAAGAACCTCAGAAGCTATCAGAGTTAACATGGGCAGAGACAAAAAAATTATGAATTGCTAACTGCTTGTATTCCAAGCCAAGGAATAAAAATCCAGTCATATCACTGCTGGTGGTGTACGGCCAGATCTTCAGTTTTAACCATTAAGTTATCTGTGAAATTCCTACTTCTAACCTACTTTTTGGCGGTCGGTTCCAGATCAGTTATGAGCATCTGGGGGAGGGGGAGTGGAATCCAAACTTCTTAATGCTATGAGACAGTCAGGGAAAGTAAGCAATGAGATGGCAGCTTTCCAGTTAGGAGCTGAGAATTTGATCATGTTCCAATGTGGGTTTGAGCTCCACAGGTTGCAAATAAGCTTGTTTTCCTTCTGATGATCCGAAAGCAAGCAAGAAGCTCTCTTTGTTAGTTGATTGGGCAGATGAAGGATCTTTGAAGAATACACCCCTGTAAGCATAATTTTTAGCTGTGCCTGTGACATTGAATAGCAGAGCTAGCATCTCACCTGCTGGTGTCTGGACTTAATAGCTTGTGTTGCATCTTTTTGAATGGATACAAGTACAGTGTCAGGCCCAATTCTAAGCCCAGATCTTCAGCTTTTCATAGCTTCAGATGCACACATCTCAGAGGGGCTTTCCCCTAATCAACTATTGCACTCATTTGTTTGTCAAATCAGGTTTTGCCTGGTCAGCACAAGAGGGCCCAACCTCAGCTCTTATGAGACAGACATCCTATTTCCTCCTTACTTATGAGCTCTAGAAGCCCTGAAATGTCCTTGGGCTGCTACACATCAGGTCAGCACGTTGCAGAGGCAAGAAGGTTAATGAGCAGCTGCTGGTTCCTTAAGAACTATGACTGGAAATGAGAATGGGGGGAAATTATTTTGCTGGAGTGTGTCTCCCACAATTCCCAACCAGTGGGGGAATTGGTGAGGGTATATACACCTTTTGCTGTAAATAAACCCTGCTGGGGGGGGGGGCAATGTTTACATGTATGTAAACCGCTGCCTGTAATCAAAATTGTAAACCGAGAATCATATAAGCAGAACACTTTTTTGCTTTTTGGTAGCAAAGCTCCTTAGTTAATAGGCATGAAACAAATTTTTTATTTGTTTTGTTATTTGTTATTCATTTAATTATGTAACAAAATGAATAACGAACTGCCCCCTCAAAGGAAAATGAAATGAAATGAAACTAAAAAATTCCTTTCGTTTGTTTCATTTTTCATTCCCCTGTCGCTGCCGCCACCCAGCCCCCGTGGAGTAGGCTTCCAAAGCGTCAGTGCCCTCAGCTGGCTGTGCTACAGATGATTGGTGCTGGTGGTGGGGGGGATGAAAATAAAAATAAAATTTTAAAAAGTGCCAACCAGCCCCCCCCCCAGGCCAGCTGTTTGGCACTAGGGAAAAAATAAAATAAAATAAAGAAGCAAAATGAAGCAAAACAAAGAATGAAACAATTTTTTAAATTATTTCATTCCTAACTAAACAAAACAAAAAATACAAAACAAAAAATGAAACAAAATGCCATTTTGATGTTTCGTGCCCATCTCTAGTTAATACAGATTTCTACATGCCCTTATAGAAATATAAAGAGAGAGGAAAGAGAGCGCTCCATTCAACAAGATTTAGAGGCTGTCCAAACTGGTGTACAGTTATGGTATATGAGATGTGGCATTGTTTGGATGGGGTGGAGGGAAAGAGAGGCCGCATTTGCTTGTGTTTCTACTTAAAACAGTCCCTCTGTCTGCTCTAAGAGCTGCCACATGCCTTTCTGACACAGGGCTAGGGCATCTGTAAATTGAGTCATGGCAACTGGACTTCTTTTTCTTGAGAGATTGAAACATTTCGTCAATGAAGCTGCTTAGAGGAGTAGCAAAACGTTTTGATGTCTCAAGATAAAAGAAGCCCAGTTGCCATAACTCAACTTACAGATAACCTCACCTGGAGTGTTTCTTTGCATACTTTAAGAATATTCACAGAGAGGGTTAGGACATGCATACTTTTGGGGATGATTCAGTAGGATTCAAAATCTACCTTTTGCTGAACTCCCAGCAGTGGCTATCAGCTGGGAGGAGAAAATAATAGTCCTTAATTGGCAGCTGATAGGGCTACAAGGGGTTGGTTGCGGTTTGGATGGGAGGAGTAAATCAACTGGTACATTGCTCCTCCTCTCAACCTCAACGGACCCTTTGTAGCCTGATTCACCCCTCACCCTAAATAGCCAGTCTGGACAGGCCCTTTGCTGTACCGGTTGAATAACACTGTACCAGAGGAACTGGATTGTTTTGTTACAATTCCCTGATGACATTGGCTCTCAACCCTAGGTGGTTAAATGCCTGTACTGAAACTAAAGCAGTGCTCACAACCTGGAATTCAATCCCAGGTAGCCGGCTCATGGTTGACTCAGCCTTCCATCCTTCCGAGGCTGGCAAAATGAGTACACAGCTTGCGGGGGGGGGATGTGTAGCCTGCATAATTAAATTGTAAACCACCCAGAGAGTAGTCCTATAGGATGGTATATAAGCAGAACACTTTTGAATTAAAATTCCCAGTAACTTTCAACACTAGTAGTGTTGGCCAGGATTTCTGGGAGTTGTAGTCAAGATTGGGAACTTTGGAAGCATTACCATCAGATATATGCAGTGCAACAGAGCCTGGGTTTTACAGTGCTAGCCCTGAGAGTTTGGAACTATCTTCTGATGAATGGGGTTGGATGCAAGATGGACCTATCCCAGATGGGTTTTTTTTGTTGGGGGGGGGTGTTGGAAGATTAAGTATTAACTACACACACTGGAAACTAGGGAATAAGAGTTTTGTTTGCTTTTAGAAGTACTGTATATTTGTACAGTATGATAATTATGATATAGTGTGTTGGTGTCTTAGGCCAGTATCCTGTTAAAAGCTTCCATACAGGTAAAAGTAATAATCATGCAAGTTGTTTGCAGCTTTTGGAGGGGTGCCCACTACACAACTGGTTGCACAGTGGGTGACATTACTAATTGAGTGACCCGTCTCATGCAGGATATCTGACCCAATGATGCAGACTGCTGGCATAATTACCATGGCATATGCAGATATTTCAATAGGATACTGGTCTTTGTGTGCTAACTTGTGGTTTTAAACTTATATTTAAGCGTGTATTACTATGACTTTGTGGAAGGAGTAAAGAAATCAGAAACATGTAACTATTTATAAAAACATGCAACAGCAAAAACACACCGTTCACGAACATGTGTTCAAAATCTTATTAGTTCATGCTAAGTAGTATTTATTGATTTGTTGGTTTTTCCCACATCTAGACTTTTAAGGTCTTGAATGTGATTGTTGCTTCATGGTCAAAACATGTTTCACCTCAGGATGACCCTGTAGAAGACTGAATCAAGACCCCCTGAAACAGGATGGAGTGCCTACCCACTCAAATCAAGGTGCAAGCAATGTATTTTGGCACACAAGGCGGAAAATTCCATAGGCATTTTTCCTGGTAGTAAAATCATTTAAAAATCGAACTTTTGCTGCACTTGATAGGCTGGGCTTTGCAGTTAAGAGTCAAGCTGGCCCTGGCCTTCTCCCTTGGGCAGGACTTTCCTTAGGTAAAACTCTCATACTCACATGCCATCTTTAAGAGGCTGGCACCAAGGGCCAACCTCTTCAACATGGCTCCACCCTGCCTTTTTGGGTAGGATTATGTTCTTCTAATGCAAAGACCCCTTTGGCGAACTTCTGGGCCCATTGTGCCATCAAGTCAGAAACAACTTATGGCAACCTTGCAAGGGCTTTCAAAAAAAGTGTGTAATCTAAGGAGTGCTTTAGCAGTGCCACCCCTCTCAGTGAGTTTCCATGACTGAGCATGGATTTGAATCCAAGTACCTTGAGTAGAGATGGGCACGAAACGACCATTTTTTCGTTACCGTTATCCATTATTCGTTCTGTTACGTAACAGAACGAATAACGACCATTGTGATGGGGCAGGCTCGAACCGAACAGAACCAAGAAAATTTTCTTCATTCTGTTCATTTTCGTTAATGGCTACGTGATGAATGACCTACCTGGTGCTGGCCTTCCTGGTCCAGTCTTCCTGGCTTCAGGGAACCAAATAAAAGAAAAAAAAAGAAAAGAAAAGAAAAAAAAAAAAAGATGGCCCGCGCTACAGCTGTTGCGCAGGCCATGTGGTCAGTGCAGTAAAAAATAAAATACAGCTGCCAGCAAAGGACGTGTCTCGAGGGCTCCGGCGTCTCCCCGACTGAACGCAGTGTGTGGGGGGGGGTAGGGGAAGGGGCGCACGCGGAGCGTGGGAACCCCCAAAAATGTTCTCCTCCAGGGACAACAAAGTCCAGCAACCCCCTGCCACGACCATCTCATGCTCCAAAGGGGGCGCTTCCCCGGAGGGCTGGTGTTCAGGCGTGTGGGGCAGGCTCCTCGCTGTTCACACTAGCGGAGGCGGAGCGCCTCCAAGGAGCCTCCTCCGGGGCGGCGGACAGGGCGTGGGGTGGAAGCGCCGTGCCCCCTTGCTCACTCGCTCTGCCCTGACCCACCGGGCTCCAGCCAGCCAGACAGGCAGCATGCCCACGGGGCGGAGCCCCACCGCACCGCACCGACCGACCCACCGAGCCACCCCAGCTGGCCGGGAAAAGCGGCAATGGCCCATCATGTAGCAGCAGAAGCAGCGCCTCAGGAGGAGACGCCACCACCAGGTGGGTGGCGACGCAAGCGACCGGGGACGACCCCCCACACACACACTGGGGGGCTCAATGATCTGCTCCCTGCCCATCCCCCGCTGCTCCCCCACCCCACTGCCCCCCGCCCTGCTGTCCCTTCCCCGCCAGCGCCCCTCGATGGCACATCCACCTGGCGTCCCCCCCCCAGGATGCGAGGACCACCACCACCACCTCCCCGGAGAGCTCAGGGCAGGAGGGGTCCAGAGATCCCAGGGATCCCAGAAGGGTAGCTTGCTCTTCCCTCCATGCCTGGGTGGTGCACAGTCCCGGGCTCACCGTAGCCGCGGGAACACTCTCCCGGTCGGCATGCCGCCAGCACTGGCGGCGCATGGCCCCAGGAGGGCTCCCCGTGGCCACAGGAATGCTCCCCGGCAGCCTTGCCGCTGGCTCTGGCAGTACCCAGCCCCGGGAGTGCTCCCCGCGGCTGTGGGAACGCTCTCCCGACAGGCTTGCCACCACACCCAAAAAACGATTAACCGAAAACGAAGTGGGGCCCAGGACCCCAAACAACAAAAATGAAAACAAAGAGGCCCCCCAGGACCTGAAAAACGACCACGAAATGCCATTTTGCCATTTCGTGCCCATCTCTAACCTTGAGTATCTCTGTCATAGGTTTCTGCCTGTGAAGCCAAAGACTGGGAGCATGATTCCTCACTGTGTCTCCTCAACAGGGCCTGGACCATTGGGTCCATTCCAGTGCTGCTGTTCTAAGATGATGATGATGATGATGATTTATAATGTTGTTATTGTTGTTGTTGTTGTTGCTGCTGCTGCTACTACTACTACTACTACTACTACTGCTGCTACTACTACTACTACTACTGCTACTGCAACTGTTACTACTACTACTACTAGGGATGGGCACAAAATGCCAAAATGCTGCTTCATCGTTTTGTTTCGTTATGTAACAAAATGACGAAACAGCATTTCATTTTTCGTTTTGTGCCCATCCCTAACTACTACTGCTACTACTACTCTACCCACTATGCCAGCAAGTGTAGGGTACCAATAAGAGGCTCTCTCTTTTTTAAAGGGTGGAGATTCATTTAATTTAGAATCTTTTAAGACTTACGAGTGGGAAAACTGCATTAATCTAATACAGCAAAAAGAAGTAAGCATCCAGTCGTATGTTTAAGGCTAAAAGATTAATTAACTCCACTTATGCACTACCAGTGGCTACCACCCCCAGAGGAAAAACTTGAACTTAATGTACTAGCTTATTTCTAATATTGTTCTAACTGCTTGAACCTTCTACTTACCTAACTAGGCAAATTTAAAAGCAGACAGACAATCTGATGTGCCTTTTTTTTCATACAGCAAGAAATGTCGTGCAGTTAGATAAAATATAGATGAACTCACTCTCTGTCTCTCTTTCCCTGCAATCCAATGCAGCATATGGCTGGTGGGCAAAGTATGACCTAGAGGACACAGGTGTCATTTAAACAAAAACAACTCAGAGGCTGGGAGACTGTTGAGCAGTTATGCAAAAGGCATAATAACCTGTAGAGGCAAATTGGCAGAAGTTAAGAAATCCCCGATAGATATTATTTGTAGCATGTTGAGTTGCATGATTCGGCATGCAGTAGGTAAAGATTTCTTAATTTATGGCAATTTACCTCTCCAGGTTACACCTTTTGCATAACTGCAAAACAGGATTTCAGCCAGAGAGTTGTCTTGTCCCTTTTAAGAGGTTAGTAGCCAATGTTGCCATGCTTAGGGCCTCTCAACAACAAGTGCCATCACACCCTTAATTTTTGTGTATGCACGTGTGCACACATGCATACACATGTGTAGTCAGCAAGACTGTCGGAGGTGGGTTTTTTCAGCTAAAAATGTAATGAAAAAAATTGGGGGTGGGTAAGGTATAGGAAGACAGATAGGAAGAAGATAGATGTATCCAACTTATGATGCTAGTGATGACTATTGTACATCCCACGGACAGCAAAGATCATCAACAAGGCAGTCCTAGACATAGTCCAATTAAAAATAACTCGTAAAGCCAAGATCATCAAACAAACATAAGAACATAAGAACAGCCTTGCCAGAACAGCCCACAGCCCATCCAGTCCAGCATTCTGTCTCACACAGTGGATCACCATTTGCTTCAGGGAGTTCCCAAGCAGATGTCTCAACCTGTTTATGATTCCCTGCAAATGGCATTGAGAGATATCCTGCCTATCTCTCCAACCTAGAGGTTGTCCTTAGGCATCCATAATGATAGCCATTGATACCCTTGTTCTCCATGAACCTATCCAATCCTTTCTTAAAGCTGTCAAGGCTGACAGCTGTCACCACTTCTTCTGGCAAGGAGTTCCATAGACCAGTGATCCTCTGGGTGAAAAAGCACTTTCTCTTATTTGCTTGAGATCTAGCACCCAAAAGTTTCATGGAGTGCCCCCTAATTCTAGTGCTGTGCAATAGGGAAAACAGTTTTTCCTTATCTACTTTGTCCACACTGTGTATGATTTTATAAACTTTAGTCAGGTCACCTCTTAGGCGCTGTCGTTCAAGAGTGAAGAGGCCCATTCGTTGCAGCCTCAGATGGTAAGGACTGTGTTCCAGTCACATAATCATTCTGGTTGCCCTCCTCCTACTTTGGTCCTACTTTGGTCATGTTATGTGAGCTGACTCACTTGAAAAGACATTTAAGCTAGGATTGTTCAGTGGCAGAAGAAGAAGGGGCCAACCAAGGACTCGCTGGCTTGAGACCATCACGAAGGACACTGGAATTACTCTGATGGAACCAAAAGAAGCTGTAAGTGATAGAAAGGCACGGAGAGCATTGATCCATGAAGTGACCAAGAGTCAAACATGACTGAACGGATGGGAGTGAGAAGAAGGAGGAGGTGTGGTTGAAGCTGCCCAAAGAGCTAGAGGTGGGCATACATGGAGCTCAGACCAACAGAGGTTGTCCTTTCCTAATCACTAGCTCTATCTTGAAGGCCCCTATTAAAAAAAAATCCAAATGGTTTTTCACATACAAAACATCCAGATAATATAGATGTCTAATGGGAAACATTCACAACTTGCAAACTCAGGCAGCAGAATCTGTCATGGGGAGTTGGGGGTGAAGAGAGAGGTTGTTAACAGCTTCCAAAAGCATGTTATAGATGGTGCCTCCAGCTCAGCAGTGGGGAGGGCATTCCTAGAAGCAAGGGGTCACCACCTGAATCGGAATCCTGTAACTCAGCTTACACAGGCTAGAACAGGGTTGTCCAAACTTTTTGCAAGGAGGGCCAGATTTGGTGAGGTGAAAAGGTGTGGGGGCTGACCATTCAGCCTCATTTGGCCCCCGGGCTGGACTTTGGACAAGTCTCTATAACATGCAAGGAGGAAGGGAGGATGCTGCAGCAACGGAGCCGGGGGCGGGTAGGCTGGGGCAGGTGGCTGGGGGTGGGGGTGGACAGAGGCAGGGAGGGCAGGCAAAACATAAAACAGCAAGCTGATGCCTCCATCCAGTATGGGGAAGGGCCAGCTGGCGGGCATGCGTGACAGACTGAGCAGGTGAGGAGAAGAGGCCGCGGGCCACTCAAAATTTGTAAACGGGCCGCATTTGCCCCCCGGACCTGACTTTGGACATGCCTGGGCTAAAAGCACTCTTCATGCTCATATCCCTCCTTAAATGAATAGAATCACCTGTCTCTGCGTGCAAATAACCTCCTTGTATAAAAGATGGAAGTTGAACAGGCAAGTGCCATATGAAGGAAAGCTGGAGAATCGCCTTAGGCACTTAGATAATTTTAGTCTCTTGGCTTAAGTCTTGCGAAGCTCTGCTTTTTAAGATGGCGACAGGCATCCCTTTACAGTTCCAATCGTCCGGGGGTAGGGGGGGCTTTAGCTGGATGACTTATCTTACATCATTTGCTTCAAAATCAGCCACCCTGTTTTTTATAGGGGTCCGTCTGTTCATTTAGCTGCGTGGGAACCTTGACCTCAGCGCCAAAGTCTTGCCCCGAGTGTATCATTGCAAGTAACGACCCCCTTTTAATATTCTGCTTTCTGATAACTACACAGGACAAGCTTTTGTTCACAAGCCACTCCGGGTTAAAGAATTGGCTGCTCCTACCTCTGGCCCGAAAGGTGTTCACAAACCCTGCTTTGACAGCACCTCGTTCTCAAGTTCGGAAGGTGGCCATGGAGAGCAAAGCTTTTCTGCCTGCCTGCCTGCCTTCTTTCTTAAGAATCTCTCCCATTATTTTGTTCAAGCTTGTTCTAGTCTCTGAAACACCACTTCTCCCTTTCAAGAGAGGCTTTCTTGTAATCTTGCTGGCTTAGGTCTTCCCCAACTGATCACGAAGGCTTTCCCACTTTCCTTGTCATTTCACTCCCCCACCCCACCCCTTTCTGTTTTGCTATCATTTGATGACTAATGGTGCAACTACACTACAATTTGCCCGACGGGTTGTGCCAGGCCTCACATGGTTAAATTCAATGCATTTCCCATCAACTTTGTGATGTACAGCTAATTGCAAGTAAGCCAACTCCTCCTCCCCGCCCCTGGTTATTAATTGCCTTTTGTTCAGCCATGGTGTGTGTGTGTGTGTGTGTGTGTGTGTGTGTGTATGTGTGTTGTGCTTATTTGTAGCAATTCTGCTCCCATCACTTTTGCTTTGCTTTGTTTTGCTCCTGGCATGTGTGATTGCCTGTCTCAGTCCAAGCAGATGTATCATACACCGATGCTGATGATGGGGCAGGTGCCATAGCGCTGAATCAGTATAACAAGGTGTGAACCTGTAGTAGTTCTCTGACATAGCACTACACTGGGAAGTATGGTAAAAATAGTTTGGGGGCAGGATAAGAGGTGTCCAAGTGATGGAGATGTTCCTTCTGCATTGGCATACTGTGCCATGTTAAAGGACATTCTTCTACAGCTGGAACATCCAATTGAAGGGCTTTTTGCCTCTTCTCCAAATAATTTTTAAAAAGTTATTATGCTTTTTCAGCGTAATGCTATGTCAGAGAAGCAGTGCAACTTCACAAGTTGTTATATCAACCCAGTGCTATGTCATGAGCCAGGAAAGAGTGCAGTGATATTGACAGAGGTGGGTGGTCAGCTTGAGGTCCCAGTGAGAATTGTAGCCATTTAAGGTACGGTGTAGATTTTTGCTCCCCAAACTGCTAGGAAATGTTGAGTTGGCCCAATCAAGCCCTGATTAAGGTGTGATTAAGTCACACCTTAATCAGCATCTGCTTGCTCTTGCTTTTTCTCTGTCTCTCAATCTTCCTCCTGGTCTGTCACGTTGCCCTCATGCATCTTTGACCAAAACACATCACTGATTTCTTTCCTAGGTGCCTTCTTGCCTTTGGGTTGTGTTTCCCAAGCAAATCCACAATATTTGATCTATGACGGTAACATCAGTCTCATTGCAACCCTTCATCGTTTCATCCTTGCCCAGTACAGCATCTTAGCATACAGATTTCTGCACAGCACCTTTACCCTGTCGCAAATGGGGTAGAGGGGTTTCACTGAATATGGGTAAAACCATAGGTAGCCCATATTCGAATTTAGAAATGCCCAAAGCTGATTTTTTGGATTAGAAGAGTTAGATTAGAAGATTAGATTAGAAGAGTGGATAGGTTTAATTCCAAAATGGTAACTCCCCCCCCCCATCTCTGTTGTGACTGCACACTGGTTTCTTGTTTGTATTGACTGATGGATGTGTATGTTCTGGTGACTTGCTGCAAATTCCTTTTACTGGCTATTTCATTGCTCTAATAAAGTGGAGGTATTTTAGTCCCCTCTAACAGCAGCTCTTGGGTCGACCAGCCAAGCACCTCTATTTCACAGCAGTGGGTGGCTTAGCCCCATTGGACCAGGGAGCACTTGAACCTTGACCTGCAAGGCTTACCTCTGTGTACCTCTCCAGACACACCATGGACTGAGGTTTAGGATTTCCAGGTTCTAGTTCTTATGCAGCTGGCAAGGAGTGTGATCACATGGACATCTAGGTTGCCTTTTGGACTCCTTGTAGGAAGATTTGGCACAAGCTATTTCCTTGCCATCGCATGACACGGGTAGAGATGGGGACGACTTAGCGGTATTCCCGTTTCCGTTTCCGTTACTCGTATCCGTTACTTGAATTACTCCACAGAATTCGAGCTGCCCGAACAGATTTTGTGCTCCCACGCGGCGATCGCGCAATGCCAAGCTGTTTTAAAAGGTAAAAAAAAAAAAAACCGATTCCCGGCCCTAAAAGTAGGCGAAAACTGTCTGAGGGCACCTACCAGGCCAGAAGGGTGTTTTATTGGGGGGGGGGTGTCCCCGCCCCCCTCTCCTTGGCTATTGCTACTGCTGCGCTGCTGGTACCAGGCTGGGAGGGCGCATCCATTTGCCATGCAGTGCGGGGGATCCAAAATGGCGACCGCAATAATATTTTTTTTGAAATCGTTGCCCAAACCCCACCAAAGCACCACAGAAACATGCGAAAATTAGCTATTTTAAATGCTTGAATTTTTACAGTAGCAGCAGTAGGTTTTTCTTGCAAAAAAAGTCTCCGTTTATTTTATTTTATTTTATTTTATTTTATTTTATTTATTTTTTTACACCTGCATATTTGCAATGATGGGCTCGCCCATGGGAGTAGAACATGCAAATTTTCCAACAATCGCATGGCCACTTGGCCAGGTTGACCACAGAGACTTCTGGGATGTGCCAATCGGGCATAAACAGCCCACTAATCGTAGCCCAAACCCGAACCCTAAGCCTAACCCATACGCCAGTACACTGTCCTTCTAAGTGGGTCAGAGAAGCACCCAGAGGTGCACCCCAATACTCACCCTAACCTCACCCGTAACTAGCCTAACCCTAGCCCTTGCGCTAACCCGTCTTAACCCTAAGCCAAATCTACTTGCATTGCACTACATGCAAGTACGTGAGACACAGCGGGTGCAAAGAGTCTGCCAGTCCGTCACTTGTGGCTCTGGCTGACTCCTGCAGCTCCCTCCAGGAGCCCGCTACCCCCTTCCCAAACCAGTACTAACGACAATGAAAAAACGAAAAAACGAACCGACTAATTTTTGCGAATTTTTGCGAAAAACGGAAACGAGCCGAAACGGAACCGGCCCGACTAACGACAACTCGAAAAAAAAATCAAGTCGTGCCCATCTCTACATTGCCCCAGTTTGCAATCAGCCTGAAGCAATTCCTTGATTGGCAAGAGGGTGGCTTTAAGGGAGATAGTTCTTAGAAAAGCAATCCCTCCTGTGGTGATCAAACACAAACCTCTCTCGCCATCTGATTGCCACTTGGGATACCCTTGGGTGAGGTTGCCTCTTAGGGCTCGTTGTGCAGATCAAGTCGGAAACCAGGTGCAGGGCATCTTGGGCTGATAAGAGAAAAGGTGGGATACCGATGTATCTAATAAATAAAACAACAGCAAGTCCTCTTAGAGAATAGGTGGCAGATGCTGTCACGCACTCTTGCATAAATATGCAACTGGAGTGCTCCCTGTGCTGTAACCTCAAGCAATGCTTGCAGCTTGATTGTCTGCTCTATTCTCCCTTTTTTTTTAACAACTAGAAAGTGATCTTGCCTTGAGGATTTGGGGGTGGTGGTGTCAGGGATTGTAAAAGCAACTCCAACTGAAGAATGTTGACAAATTAAATATTGATCTATTTCTGCTGGAGGGGGCCGGGATGGCGGGGCAGGATCGAAAAGCAAACAAACACAGGAGAATGGCACTTGGCGATGCTGGAGGTAAGATTAGAAGAGTTGATAGGTTTAACTGTTTCATTGATCACCTCTGAGAGATGGCACATGCAGCGTGACTGGAACACCTTGGGGAGAGGTAAAAGCGGGTGCCAGTCTTTGTGGGGATTAGGACCGCAACTTCCTGAGAGCTGAATCTGAGTATCCAAATTCAAATTTTATGAATGAGGAGGAGGGAAGACGGTGTGGGTGGGGATAACCTGTGTGGACTGGAGTCCTCACCCTTCCTCATGAGTTTAGTGGGAGGATATTAGGGACGTTCTCTGATAACATATTCCATAAGAAAAAAATATTTCTAAGTAGGCTTGCTTCACACAATACTTTTTATTTAGGAAAAACAATCTTTTGTACACTTATAACCACAGACCTCTCTTTTTAAAGGTAGCTTATGAGTTGCCACTTAGCCAAAGCTCTTGGAGCAACATCTGCAGATACTGGGGAAAAAAGCTGTAAAACCGGTAAACGATATATACTGCCATCACAACTACAGACAGCAGTAGAAATCCAACATACAATAGCAGAAACTCAAGTATAAATGGCTGTGGCTATTAGAGGAATAGCAGACAGGGAGGGGTAGACAGACACTCTATTGCTTTGAGATTCAAGGGGCAGCATCTGGAGGCTTAGCATGTATGCTCAACGGATCAGGTAATGGAGTGCCTTGTGCCCATTTCTGCAATAAGCAGGTCCAGAAGGAAATCCTGCCTGCCCATGTGTGCCCGATCTCAGCAAGATAAGAGCTCATCCTCTGGTCTGTGCTTTGGTTTGTAAAATCTCGGGAAATGGGATGTTGCTGATGTGGCAACCCTTATAGTGCCTGATCCAGGATGGATAGTGGCCTCTGGCTGAAAGTGACGGAGTGAAACAGGCCCATCCAATAGGCAGAGTGACGCAGCTGCCTCACCCACAATTGCTGGGACTGGAAAGTTGCAGCGAGGCACTGGAGGAGACAATCCTGTTTGGACTTCTAAACTGGCCTGGGGTTCCAGAGGAGGCTTATCCTCCTTCATCCATGCCAAGATATGATTCATCTTCTCATTTTCTTGGAAGAAAATGTATTGGGGTAGGTGGGGAACAAAATGTATGACCGATATATTTACATGGAGAAAATAGCCCACCAGATTTTAGCCCCTCTGCTTGAAATACTACTCCTTTTTCTAGGGACCCAGTAAAGGAGAAGATCAACACACCCTGAAGTTCTCCAAAGAAAGCCACTAGATCTCACCGTGATCCCAATGCAGTCAGTTCAGCCCTTGCTGCCTCCATCAACATCTCTTTCTTCCTGAATTCCCAGTCTCTCACCCTTAGATCTGCAGAAGGCTGGTCTCAGAGCCACGTTCCTCCATCCCATTTGCCGACTCAGGGGAATAAGATATGCTAACATCGATCAGCTCTCTATGATCGTGAGCCCGTTTGGTATTCTTGCAAGTGTCCGCAGCTCGCCAAACAGCAGAGGACAAGAAGGACAGGAAGGGGGCACCCCAGGCACAGTCCTCCCTGAAGTGGAAAGGCAACGGGACTTTCCTTCCAGCAATCCTTCTCCACCACCATTTTGGAATAGGAGCAAACTGCCCAGAAAGCAAATGGATTTCCATTCCTCCTCTGAATAACATTTACAGTGTTGTGAGCTCTGAAAGCTTCTGATGCCAAAGGTCATCGAAGCATCCGGTTGTTGCCAAAATCCATTGCTTCTCCTCCTTTCAGCAAATGCTGCTGAAATAAAGAGTTGCCGATTGTCTGGATGTTACTGGAGACAGCCGGGCAATTTCACAGCATGGGGAGAGCCTGTCAGTTTGCTCACAAAACACTCATGATCTATGCTCACTTGCCAGGACTTCACCAGACATGGATAGAATCTCAATTCTGTAGTCCTGTGATTTCATAGAATGCTCTTCTGCTCTCCCCCCCACCCCCTTTCCCCTCTGGGGACACAGTGAAGCACACATTTTCAGCGCCTGGTCCTGCTCATGGTCTGTTGCAGGGACACACAACCCAGGACCTTCGTAGTATTTTGGACCAAGCATCTCAGGTGGCGCAATGTTGGGAACGAGGGGAGTTGCAATCCAAAACATCTAGGGGACATCACGTGGCCAGTGCCTGTCCCATTGTCATGGATGAGATGGCTGCAGATGACCTTGCACACAAATCCTGAACAATGTTGCGGGGTGGATAAGGCGTGCAGAAGATGGCTCACAAGATTGTACCTAGAGAAGTATGAGATGAAGATAGGTACACCGGCTGCAGAGAAGAGGCAGGGAAATGGTTTTGTTATCCACCCAAGTCATGATGGCACTACGCCAACTCAAGCCCCAGCACTGTGATGAAGGGCCTAGAAAGCTGGGTTTAGATCAGTGATTTTGGCCACCAGATGTTCTTGGGCTACAACTCCTAGAAATCCTGGCCAGCACAGCTTAGTACTGAAGGCTTCTGGGAATTTTCACCCAAAAAACACCTGGGGACCCAAGATTAGGAATCACTGGTTTTGATGAAAGAGAGCCCTGTCCAGTACACTCGAGCCTTGAAAGATCACTTGGTTTGCCCTTTCAAATCTGCTGTCTCTCCTCGCAGACATCACAGTTGCTATGTGAATTATGGGAGTAATAGATCGTCCTTATTCAAACTGTTGGAATAGGAGAGGATCAGAGGTGCTATTCAAAAGCTCATGATGATTTCTGAGCCATCAGCACTCTAAAAGTCAAGGACTCAGTAGATTGCTTCCATACCTAAAGGCTGAGCAGTCTATAACATACTGGTGACTAGATCTGCATCATACATATGTGGACAAAGCATCTACTATGTTCCAAGCTTGAAAACGTGAGCTGTTTTAAACTCGAACACTCAGACTTCCCCAGCTAACACGGGCATGGCTGTCTGAGATATGGGATCCTAGAGCTGTTGGGTCCAAAACACAACCTTTTTACATTTAAGTAGACTAGACTAGAAGTAATGTGGTATCGCGGTTAAGGGTGTTGTGAAACCAATGTTCAAATCCCCAGAAACCGAATCCATTGGCTACTACATTTCCTGGATAGCTGGATCCTATAAAAATATACTTGTCTGGGTAATGCCTTGGCATTTTGTGGAGATACAATGAGATGGAAAAGAATGATGAAAAGAAAACCCACAGTGGTGGCCAAACTTTGGCCCTCCAGATGTTTTGGACTGCAATTTCCACAGTCCTTTGTCATTGGCAATACAGGCTTAGAATTTTGGGAGTTGTGGTCCAAAACATCTGGAGGGCCAAAATTTGGCCACCACTGCATTATAGGGACCTTGAAGAGTTTGACAAGCAAAGTTGAAAATTGTTGTACCATTTGATTTATGTTTTTTATTGTTCCAGATTTTTTTTCAGATGCAGGGGGTTGTTTTTGTTTTGTTACTTAAAATGTTTTGTTAAGCTTTTAAACATAATGCTTGGATGACTTTGGGATTAGTTTATTCGTTGTAAACAATGGCTGTCTGGCTTGGAGGATCTTGTTCAAAATTGCTTTGGAAACATCTGCTTTGATGAGGCCAGTCTCATTTTAATATTATTCTTTTTTTGGTGGGGGGGCTGAACTACATTGCATAGGCTGTTGTTCTGTGGAAGACAAGAGGGAGGCAAATAAGTTTAGTTTGTAAGGGTCAGATACTGTTCTGGGGAGGTTTTATCACATTGTGCTGGGAATTTAAATCTTCCCAGATGAGCTTATTTAATTTATTCCCTCACCTAAAGGCATCACTATTCAGGTAGACACTTACAAATTGCTCTGAAACAGAAAACATCATCCAAAGAGAGAACAAAAGACAAAATACATTTGCATTAAAATTACATATACTAGTCAATGCAGGTAGATCTAATCATTAGACTGTTTTAAATAGACACTCAATGGATTTTTATATGCTGGGGAAGACTGCCAACATGTGCTTTCTGTGCCTACTTATTTAGCCTTCAGTCTAGCTTAGAGATGGGCATGAACCACTGGTTTGGAGATTCCTGCTGGTTCCTTTAGCAGCTGAACAGGTGTTCAGCACTTCACACCCCCATCTCCTCAGGCAAGTACCCACTTAAAGGCAGGCCTTCAGGGGAGGCAGGGCAGGGGAGCTGAAATGCTGCCTCCGCATGAGTACCCACCTCTAGAATCTGGTTTGTGCCCATCTCTAGTCTAGTTGTGGTGGCTCAGCGGACTAAGGTCCACAGGCATCATTTAAGCTGTTAAATAGATGGCTTCTTTTGGCAGTGAACAATAATGACGGCCTTCAGACAAGATGGAATAACTGACCATCTACTAGTCTGGTCCCTACTCAGACTGAAATAGACAATGCCAGCGAAACAGAAACAGTCAGCTGCAAAGTCGGCAGCTCGGTGGTTCGAATCCTAGGTGCCACACAACGAAGTGAGCTCTGCTGATAACCCCAGCTCCTGCCAACCTAGCAGTTAGAAAGCATGTAAAATGCAAGTAGATAAATAGGTACCGCCATAAAAAGCGGGAAGGTAAAACAGTGTTGCCATGCAGCCATGCTGACCATGTGGCTGTGGACTTGCACAACACTGGTTCTTTGGCTTGAATATGGAGATGAGCACCGCCTCTAGAGTCGGACACGATTAGCACGCATGTGCGGGGGGGGACCTTTACCTTTACCTTTACTAGTCTAGTTACTAACTGTTAATAAGCAACCTCAAGGGTTGCAGTCCCCTTTTACAGTTTTTTTTAAATAAAAAGACAATTAAAATCATGCTCAGCCTTGTGGAACCCTTCAAATAGATAGCGACCTTCTAAGGATTCTTCTCACACAAAGATTTGTCCTGTGGATTGGTCTGGTGTGGTGTGGAGGTGAGCTGGTTCACTCTGTTACCCTGGTGACTTTATGACATGTGGGCCCTTGCAAACCAGTTCATCCTTGATCCATGGCTTCTTGTACCTTTTTGGATCCCTGTCAGGGGATAATGTGCTTTTTGTGTGTCTCTGGAAGGTGAGTTATGGCAACTGGAATTCTTTTTCTTGAGAGATTGAAACGTTTCGCTGCTCCTCCAAACAGCTTTGTCAGTCTGAGGAAAGCTAGTTGTGAGTCCTCTATTTTATAGTTCATTTTGACCGCATGTCACCCTGTTCTGAAATGGGCTCATAAGGTGAACAATGGCCTGAATAGGCTCCTTAGGTAGACAATAGGCTCATTAGGTGGACAATGGGCCACCTTTACGACCTTCCCAACACCCATAAAGCATGAGTTGTTAGATGTGGCCTTGTTGGTGGAGGTGTGAAGTATTCTTGATTCATCTGGAGATTGTTGAAATGGCCACTTGATAAGTAGCAGATTGTGCCTGAGCCCCCCACCTCTGCTTTGTGTGTGTGTGTGTGTGAGTGAGTGTGTGCAGAATCACTCAATTTTCGTTCTTTTCCAGCAAGTAGTCAGCTTGTACTGTCCCTCTGCTTACACTCCTTCACAGAGCTTCTTCATACTCCCTGAGTCCCTGAGGGGTGAGTGAAGATGTGAAGGTGGTTGGTGGTTGGTTTTTTTAAAGCCCATTAAAGGCAACATTAATTTTTTTCTGCTCGGCAAGCCAATAAAGCTCTATGTCATGTAGAATTAGTTTAAAATTTTATTTTAAACATTTTAGAAAGGTTCCTTTTAGGGATGGGCAACTTACGAAAAATGACACGCTGTTTCATTGTTTTGAAAGGTTTCGAACTGTTTCAAAATGAAATGAAACGGCAGACAGCATGTCATCCGAACAGAACTGAAATTATGTTTTCAGTTTGGGAGGAACAGAACCGGGGAGCCGCCACCAGATCTCACTTCAGCAGCGAAATCTGCCAGCTGTTTCCCTGCTAGGTTCTTGCTGACCGCTGCCTCCCAGCTGATTTTGACAGCTTGAGCTGCCAAAAAATCTCAGCTGGGAGGTGGGTAGCTAGGGAGAACGGAGTAGCCAGGTAGCAGTAAAATCACTGCCTGACTGATCCTTTCTCCCCTGCCACCCCTTCTTATCACAGTGCCCCCACTGCCCACGGCACTCCCTGTCCAAAACACACCCCTGGGAGGAGGGATGGTGGGCTGGAGGTTTTTTAAAATCCCCACCTCAACAGTGGGGACATTCAGGGGGGATTTTTAAAAAAAGATCTAGTTGGTGGACTAGAGCCTTTTTAAAAGGTCCTGCCACCAGCACCATGGCTGGGGCCAGAGCGCTGTTGGTGGGACATTTTAAAAAGCCCCAACCCACCACGCCTCTCTTGATCTTTAGAGCCTAGCTCTGAAGATCAAGGGGTGGTGGGCTGGAGGCTTTTGAATCCCCTGCAGCACCAGTGCTCTCGCTGTTGCTGCAGGGGGTTCATATTTCGTTTCTCATTTCATTTCATACAAATGTCTTAATTTTCTTGTTATTTACAAAAAAACAAAACAAAATGGAATGAGAAACAAAATGAAACAAAACAAAACAGTATTTTTGTTTCATGCCCATCAGTTCCTCCTGCTCTTCCACAGTGGAGGAGGCAGAAGCTGACGAGGAGAGGGATCTTGATTGGTTTTGTTTTTTCCTTTAAAGGGAGGAAAGGCCAAATAGCATGGCTTGAAGTGCTACGTAGTTCCCTGCCCTGAAACCACACATTTCTTGCATGTGGGAGCAAGGATTTCCCCCAAATGACACACCCTGCACCTCAGAGCAACCCTGTCCAACATAATTTGGGTGTCGTCACACTATAATTGCTCTTCAAAGAGACGACTGTTTTTCATAGAGAAGAATATCTGTCTACTCTCTGTCTCCTAAAGCCTTGCTTATTTTCCTTTGATACTACTAATCCCACAACAAACCTTTCTCTGACTATTCCAGCTAGTTCAAGCCCATCTTTTCCTTTTCAAGAGAACCCCCTTTCAGCCATCTTTTGCTCTCCTCCCAAATTTGCTGGATGTTACACCTAGATGCCCTAAGCACATCTGCTCTCGCCTGATTTCGGAAGCTCAGCAGGGTCGGCCCTGGTTAGTACTTGGATGGGAGACCACCAGGGAATACCAGCTGCTGTAGGCGCCTGGAGTAGCAACTGGCAAACCACTCCAGTATTCCTGGCAAGAAAACTCCATGGGCATGGAGTCACAAAGAGTCAGTCACGACTGTAACAATACAACACACACACACACACACCTTTTGTATGTTACAGTCTGTTTGGTTTTTTTGTCAATTTATTTTTCTTCTGGGATTTTTTCCCCAATTTGTTTTCCTTCAGAGATGCCTCCTATTCTTTCTGGCCCTTACTTCACGAGGCGCGGCGCTCCGCAGCGATATTGCCTTCGATTTGAATTCGAAGGCGGTCACGTGGCGGTCACGTGTTCTCGCTTCGCTCCTGCCCCTGTTTCTCAGTACTCACGAGCTGCAGTTTTAGGACCGATTCGAGCACAACCTCACGTGCTCCCTTCGCATTCGCATGCCACTTTTCAACATTCGTTATTTCCCATCCGTCCTTTAAAAAAATTCCTACCGACAGCGTATCGATGCACTGATGCTGGACTGTCAGTTGCAATGGCTGTACTGATTTCAACTGCTTCCTGGCATCATTGGCAGCCCCCCGCCGCCGCCGCTACTCGGGGGGAGCCCCGCATGGCACAGCCGCCTGCCCTCCGCCGCTTGCACGCTGCCTGCCCCGGGTGCCCTGCTCTGGCCGGGCGAGGCGGCAGCGGCTTTTTTCCTTTAAAGGGAGGAAAGGCCTCTGGCCGCCGCCGCCGCCGCCGCCCCTACTCGAGCGAGGTAGTAACAGCGCAAAGCGATGAAACGATATAGCGATGCATCGATATCCCTGTTTGAATATTTTTTTAAAAAACTTGAAATAAAAGCCAAAAACCGGGACCACACGTGACGTTGGGAGCGAAGCAAGATGCGAAGCGAAAAGATTCCCGGCAGCAGCCAGGGGAACCACTCGCCCCGCTTGGAGCACGGTAAAGGGGGCATGGTCGGGGTGGCATCGCAGCCAAAAAGGAGGAGCGTGCGGACTGAAACGATCGATTCGCACAGAAAAGAAGGCTAGCCGCGAAGTGAGCGGCTCATGAAGTAACGGCCTTTGTCTCTTCAACTCTAATTTTTGCCCATTTTCTCCCCCACCCACAGCTTCTTTTTCTGTTTCTCTCTAGAAATACTGTTCTGTTAACCTGAAACCAGCAGTTGTCCCTGATTTGTTTTGGTCCCTGTCTTTACACCTCGTGCTTTATTTGGTCCTGAAATATCCAGGAACTGGTTTTCCCAATATGTTGCCTAATTTATATGACAGCTGGCACTTCCGGAGGGCATCATTTTGGCATGACGGTGGCACCTCTTAAGTCTCTTGTTTTGTACCAAGTGGCCACCCAGGCAGTTATGTAGGCTTGCTTTAGCTTCTTAATAATCAGAGATGACACACCACAGCTTGGCACTTGCTGTTTTGCGAGGAGCGAAAAAGTGAAATGTTGCAGCCTGACTCGTTCCTTCAGGCTCCGCTTTCAAGGAAATCTATATTTTCCCCTTGGGAGTCTAACTGCTGTTTTGTTCTGTCTCACATTTGCGTGGCCTGCACTTTCTGCAAATCTTACCCTTTTGCAGAGCCTGTCTTCATCCCACCCACCCCAAATCAGATACAGCTTCCATTAGTCAGGTGCCCAACATACACCTTGTAGAACGGTGGTTCCCAACCTTCCTAATGCTGTGACCCTTTAATGCAGTTCCTCATGTTGTGGCAACCCCCTTGCCCTGCTTGGAAGTTGCCACAAGCCCCCCTTTGGCAGGCCACTGCCACAGGTGCCATAGGGAACTTCCCTCTACAAGCACCCTCAGCCAATCGTGGTCTCCCATGCCATTGACTGACATCCCCTCCAACCTATCAAGCTGTAACTCACTCTCCCCCACCTTTCCTCCCCTCTGTCCTCCAGACCCAAACCATTTGTGCCTTTTCCTTCACTGGTTTGTGGCAACCCCGTGAAATGGTTGTTCGACCCCCAAAGGGGTCCCGATCCCCAGGTTGGGAACCACTGTTGTAGAACTTATGTATCATTTAGCGTTCAGCACCTTCAACTTTCAGGTCTGCTTCCACCCAATGAAATCAAGTTCCAATTTTATTTCTTTTTTTATTGACAACTGTTTTGTTTGGAAACCATAAATAAATTGCAAAAAAAAAAGAAAAAGAAAAGAAAAGAAAAGAAAAGAAAGAAATCGGGTTTAGACATAAGGAATATCCAGTAACTAGATACGTGGTTAAAGCCCCATTCAATAGTTCTAGAACTGCTCCCATGGACGGGAACGGATGTGCACCTTGTGCTTCCATCCTCACGTTTTACACATTTTCCAGGAAGCTCTAAAGGGAACACAGGGCTCTATCACATGTCCTTTAAAATGCTGATTAAATTTCAAGATAGTTTCCAAAAATCCTGTCCCCACAGCCACCGGGCTTTAAAACAAAACAAAACCTGGTTATGCCCCCTTTAGTGAGTTTTCCAAGACCTACTGGAGAAGTTGGGAATTTTTTGCTCTGGTAAAAAATGCGAGCCAGAAGTCCGTTGGGAACTCACATATTTTCTGCTTCCCCCCTAGCTCCGACCAGCTCGTTGGCGCTTTAAAATTTTTATTTTAATTTCCTCTCTCCCCAGCGCTGATCAGCTGGCCTTTGGGCTGTCAGTGCTGTTTATTTTATTTTATTTTATTTTATTTTATTTTATAGTGCTGACCAGTTTGTCCTGGGGCTTGCTGGCGCTTTTTAAATATATATATTTTAATTTCCTCTACCACCAGTGCTGATCAGCTGGCCTTGGGGCTATCAGTGCTGTTTTTTAATTTTTTAATTTTTTAAATTTTTTTCCTAGCGCCACCTGCTGACCCTGGGGCTGGTCTGTGCATGTTTTTTAAAAATTCATTGTATGTGGGAACCCACATCATTGTTAAGATCCCACATCTTCAGTCACATGACCAAGAAAGAAGAAAAGCCAGACTTTCACAATATCCGGATCTTCCCCCAGGTGAGATAGTGGCCTTAGTTTGTTTTTATGTTCCATTTATAGACATCCAAACAGAAGTCCAAACCAGCATTGCTGAAGCAGACATCAGGTGAAGTAATCCCATATCAGTTGGCTTCTCCACCCGCAGCTGTCCCTGGTTTCACAGGAGGATCTGAAGGGAACACACAATGGTGTTCAACTGAAAATGATTACAAAGCTCTGTGTGGTCAGAGACACTTGCTCACCTAGATTTCTGATTGTGTGTAGCTGGGTAACCATATTTCTCCGAACATTTTATTTGAAGACATTTTCTCTTCTGTGGAGGTGGAAAGGAGTTTCACATTTCTGTATGAAAAACCCATCTCCTGTAGCTTAAAGCGAAAGAGAAACGAGCTTGCCTCCGAGAGCCATACATTTGGTTGCTTTGATGGCAGGGCCCATGAAAGTTTGGGTCTTTGGTACTTGCCTGTATTTGCAGTTTAAATTAAGGTTCCCACCTATGACCTCCCTCCAACCTCATCCCTGCTCCCAAGCATCTTCTCATCTCGGACTGTTACGTCACTGACTGGCAAAACCAGGCTGGGAATGAACGAGGCCTACCCAAAGCAGAGAGAATTTCTATTCATTGTGAAGAATTTACCCAAACTTGCAAATGTCTTCATAGCTGGGATGGAAACCATTTGAGGCTTCAACAGCCAGTGTGGGCTAAACTAGAACGGACAGACTCCCCTGCCCCTAACGATCCCTACTATAATCCTAAACTCAGCTGAAGGAATCAGAAGGAAGGCCAAAGGGTGACATGTTCTGTCCTAAGGTAGGGAGCTGAAGGCCACTGAAAGGATGCCCCCCTCCCGCCACCTTGAGGAGAAAACACAACCCTGATCTTGCAAGTATGGGGCTAGAATAAACGTCTTGGACTCCAGCTCCCAAAATCTGTGATTCTAGAAACTTTAAGCCAAAAAGTAAGCCTTCTAAGATCTCTAAGAATATAATGGTATGGGACGAAATCGACCCATAGTGTGTGGGGTGGGGTGGGGTGGGGTGGGGAATTGTAGGAAACCTGCCTCCCTTTTCTCTGCAAGAAAGAGTAAATATGGAGGAAAGGTGCCTGGGCCACTTCTGTCTCTCAATTTTCCTACTTCCAGTCTAAGCTTTCTAAAGGGGAATTTCCCTGGGAGTAGAAAGGAGGCAGCAGCTATATTTGCATGGTTTAGTCCTGCAAAGCCTACAAATGGGATCTCCTCAGAGGAGAAAGGCCAGGAAGACCCACTTCATCACCTGGCTGAACTGTTGGATTCAGCCGGTGCTAGGAACTGCCTTCCTGCCCTTGTGCCATCTCCCAGGGGCGATCAGCCTTGCAGGGATTTTTATGGCCATGGGTCTGTTCAGGAGAAGGAGGAGGAGGAGGAGGAGGAGGAGGAGAAGAAGAAGAAGAAGAAGAAGAAGAAGAAGAAGAAGAAGAAGAAGAAGAAGAAGAAGAAGAAGAAGAAGAAGAAGAAGTGTTCTGCTTATATACCTCCCCATACCACTTCAAGTAGTCGCTGAGCGGTTTACAGTTTTTAATTACAGTATGCAGGCTACACATTGCTGCCCCCCCCCAGCAAGCTGAGTACTCATTTTACTGACCTCTGAAGGATGGAAGGCTGAGTCAACCATGAGCCTGCTACCTGGGATCGAACCCTTGGTCGTGAGCACAGTTTAACCTGCAGTACAGGCATTTAACCACTGCGCCACCAGGCTCAAGAAGAAGAAGAAGAAGAAGAAGAAGAAGAAGAAGAAGAAGAAGAAGAAGAAGAAGAAGAAGAAGAAGAAGAAGAAGAAGAAGAAGAAGAAGAGCATTTGAGCATTACCTCATTGGCTGCATGGTTGAAAATCCAAAAAGTTACGAGTCTCGAGTTTTGCATCTGGCCTTGAATCATTGTTGAAGCAAAATTTATTTTATTTATACATTTTTGAGTATTTTTACCCCACATTTCTCCCTGGAAAAGGACTCAAGGCAGCTTACTGTAAGGAGAGACAATATACAGTCCATTACAATTAAAACATGCAGTATTCACTTTGAGAAACATGGAATTGAGGGTATAGCTCCTTTGGAAATCCATGCTCCACGACAAAGCCCTCCTGAAGTGAGGACATAGATGTCCCAACAAAACAACAGTGCTCCCTGCCCACACAATAATTTTTAAAAATTGTAATTTTTTTAAAAAAAATCCTCCTTTGGAAAATAGCAGCCAAAAGCAGCTGTGAAACTTTAGTAGCACATTTACATGTTCTGCTTTTTCATGTGCAATCAAGCATAGCCCTGCAATTAACATTTCCACCTGGAAGCTCTGGAAGGTTTCTCTCTTTTACCTATCAGGCTCGGGAGGCTGAATTAAATGATCTTGCCCCTGTACCCCCCACCTCCCCAAGCTCTATTCATAATGGAGTTCTGCGCTGCTAAAAATGTAGGTTTAAAATGCCCTCAATGTTCTTGTGACACAGCTGCTTGTTAGCCAGCCCCAAAATAATCACTTGTGGGGGGGGGGGGAGGTTGTTGGAAGAGTGACTCATGCACAGTGTCTGCAATCATTTAGAAAGCCTCTGACATGGCATTTTAGAGGAAAAAATGGATGCCAGGAGACAATGGGCTTGTTCTGCACAATGCCACCTCCTACACAGGTCACTGAGGGTGGGTGTTGCCCATTGGCAGCTATTTTAACCAGGCTACAGTAAAATCTATACAAACTCTCAGTCTGTAACCAGATTGGAGACCTTCTGTATCCTTGATCTGGACGGGCTTGCTGAGGACAGTGGAAAATTATGCCACGTAGATCTCCAAATTGCCCAAGGTCAGCTGTCCTCCGTAACGTATGCCATAAGCATCTGACTGTTCAGCATAAACGGTACTAAACTTAGTCCACAGCCTGTGACTGATCTCTGGTGTTGGTACCTCTCGGCTTTTCCTGATTTTTGCTCCTGGTGTGGGTCTGAAATCATGTAGTCCAGGCCTGTCCAACAGGTACACCGGGGGCTACCAGTAGCCCGTGAAGGGTTCAAAAGTAGCCCACCAGCCATCAATAAAAATGTGAGGGGATAAGTTCTCCACCTCTACCTCCCCCAACCCAAGGACCACCACTGCCCCAGCAAAGCTCTAGGTCTGCCAGCCCACTGTCTCAGCCAAGCTGGGCAGTTCAAGGGCCATGGCACAGTCCCCTGCTCTCCCTACCGGCCAGATGATCGGCGTGCCACTGTCTCGTAACCAATTGAGTTGTTGTTGCAGAGCGGAGGAAGGGGAGTAGAGGGGACAGCAAGGGGCGGGGTCATGGGCGTGCCCAATGTAGTCTATTAAATGGCATTGGTGTGGAAATTAATAATAAGAACAATGGCTACCACCTTAGATTCACACTATTGTCTCCAGAGCAAGAGTGGGCATCCTTGGAGAGGCCAGAGTGCTGTCCGAACCCCTTGAGATCCACTGCCGGACATACCTGCTCATTGCAGCAGATTTAGAAGTGATAAGAAAGCAACCTATGCCACCTGAAAGTGTTGCCTTTTCTTCCTCCTTTCATTCCAGATAAAAAAGTGCAAAAGTTTAGGGTTAGGGTTAGAAGGGAATTCTGCCTACTGGGATGAAGATGCACAATAGTAGCTGAGAAGGCTGCATAATTTCCACCCCTGCTCTAGAAGAACCAAGTTTAGAGAAATGAAGCAACATCTGTTTCTTTGAGGACTGACTCTTCTCCTCTCCTGAGGTTTCTCCAGTGACATTTGGGTGGCCTCCATGGTCCTCCTCACAACCACTTTGTCTTCACAGCAATATTGAGAGGGAGGTCCCTCTGAGAGAGCACGGCTGGCCAAAGGCCACCGAATGAGTTTCACAGTGGAGGGGGAATTTGAACTCATGCCTCCTAGTCCAAAACTCTTCACTATGACAGCACTCTGCCTCTCAGCTTTTGTTGCCTTAGGGCAGTGGTGGTGAACCTTCGGCACTCCAGTTGTTTTGGACCACCACTCCCAGAATTCTGAGCCTAGATTGCCAATGACAAAGAACTGTGGGAGTTGTGGTCCAAAACACCTGGAGTGCTGAATCATCTGAATGTAAACATAACAGTGGTACCTTTTATCATATATCATTGAAGATTAAAGTTTAGACTAGAACTCCTTATTGAATATAGTTGATATGAATATTTATCATGTCCAAAAGTATGTATTACACTATGTAATTGTTGCAGCAAAGATTTTGTATGCACAATTTTGGAAACATCCTGAAGCGCCTACAGAGAGAAATTTCTGTGAAAAGATAAGAGAATGCATCGAAATCAATAGACTTTTCGGAGATCTGAAAGGAGAATATGAAGAGACCACCAAACGAAGATGGCAACAAGTAGTAAATTTACTAGTTAACTGATATGTTATTAGATCCTGATATGTATAATCTTCGTCTTTGACTTGATAGACTCAATGTAACTCTGTGTTTTATTTTCTATCCTTTCCCCCCTTCTCCCATTTCCCTTTCCTCTTAAAACTAATAAAATTCTTCAAAAAAAAAAAAAAAAGAAGAAAGAAAGAAAGAAAGAAAAGAAAAGAAAGAGAAAGTGTCCGTCATCTGAAGGGCAGTCCCTTCGACTCTGATCGGGAATATGGAACCACAAGAAGGGAGAATGGAGACCTTGGTGTTGCCCATTCTGACTGAGCAGGTGGACAGTGGATGTGGCCAGCATGCAAGACACCCAGTCCCCGTTAGACCTGCTTGATTAAAAATGCATCCAAATTCTGTTCAAATCGCATTCAAATCATAATATTGTCAACATTATTTTTAAAAAATTCTAATTTTGCACCTGCAGCTATAAGTTAGCATACACATCAGGCAGATGGGGGTCCTCTCTTATCCCCCTTTCCTTGTGCAGCTACCCTAAATTAGCCCCCAGATTGCCTTGAACTCACAGGGAGGACCCCTATCCCCCAGCAAAGGCATGGGGTGAAACGAGAACCCTCATTCCAGAGTAGTTCTGTTTCATTTTTGCTCCACTTCCATACATATACATTCGGCAGCTGCATGCAGCTGCATTTGACAGCTTAAATGTGAGCTCTGAATGTTGAGATAGCTCTTCTGAGGCGTCAACCAAGCAGGCCTGCTTGTGCTCTTGGTGCTTGTTAGCATCTGTGAGTGGCCCTGATGAAGTGGGCAGGTGGTCTTTTTTTTTGCTATGCGGCTTGACAGCGACATCTGTGTTGGTGTTGCTGAGTGCACAGGATGAACCTGAGATTTACCAATGCCACGGCGCCACCAGAACCAGTTTCGGCCGGTTTGGCGGGCTCTCTTTAATTACAAGGGCCCTGCTTTTCTCAGCTGACTTCACATCCTCTCGAAGCTTCACATTATGTTCGTTCGGTAATTGCAGCTTTTCTTTGCTCCCTTCGGCTTTAATCTGCAGCCCATCAAAATGTTAACCAACATTTTGTACATTACTCCGTAAGGTCATTGCATGATGGGAGCTTTTCTCCCTCCTGGTATTTCTCCTGAAGCTTGAAAGCTTATCAACGCCCTTTTCCAAAATCCTCATTTCTTTCCTCTTCAATAGATTGAGAGAAGCGGGGTCTATTCTATGAAATGGAAAAGTCGGGAAGGAAAGTACCAAGTAGATTTCCTACCTCTTGCACACACCCAGAAAAAGGATAAGAGAGCTGTCCAAGGTGCTTGGCTCTTTGGTGGTTGAGCACCAGAGATGGACGATATCTCACAAGGATCCTATATAATCGCAGGCAACCTTTTAGGGTGAAGCTCAGAGGAGCTGAACAAATGAGGGCCAGCTTAAAATAGTCAGCTTAAAATAGTTGTCTTAAAATAAAGGGAGATTCCAAGAAACAGAGAAGGTTGGCATGGTTCAGACTCTTGTATATGACCTGCTTGCCCTTCAGATTCCAGCTGAGCAGTTTGCTCATGTTGTCTTTATACCAAAGTGTGCGCATCTCTCTCTCTCTCTCTCTCTCTCTCTCTCTCTGTGTGTGTGTGTGTGTGTGTGTGTGTGTGTGTGTGTGTGTGTGTGTGT
This sequence comes from Phrynocephalus guinanensis, assembly GCA_037367245.1. Classification (NCBI taxonomy): domain Eukaryota; kingdom Metazoa; phylum Chordata; class Lepidosauria; order Squamata; family Agamidae; genus Phrynocephalus; species Phrynocephalus guinanensis. The sequence goes on along the minus strand of CM074733.1, from coordinate 14,402,563 downwards.
GTGTGTGTGTGTGTGAGAGAGAGAGAGAGAGAGAGAGAGAGAGAGAGAGAGAGAGAGAGAGAGACTAAATAAACCCTGGCATGCATTTTAAACTGTATGTCAGTACATCAGATGTGGGCAATAGGTGACATGCCATGCTGAGCACCCCAGGGTCCCCCAGCAGCCCTACGTGCCTCCTTTTGAACTGTCCAAAAATGAGGTCCCCTTGTGCCTTCTAGGGGACATGGAAAAAACCTGTGGTGTTTTGAGGGGCCCCTAACCCTTGTACTCATCTCTCTCTCTCTCTCTCTCTCTCTCTCTCTCTCTCTCTCTCTCTCTCTCTCTCTCTCTCTCTCTCTCTCTCTCTCTCTCCCCATTGGTGGGTACAAGGAGGCTTTTTCTGGGCAGAAATTGTGTTGAGATGAATGTCACAGGAGTGAGTATAGCCCTCTATGGACCAAGCATGACCATGCATGGACCCTGGAAAAAACCCATCCTACACTAAAGCACCAGTGGAAGGCAGGAACTATACCCTGGCCATCACTAGAGGCAAAAGAAGGAAAGAATGTCAGGTGAACCCTTTGCTTGATCAAACCAAAATTCTCTCTAGTCTAGTCTTCTGCTACCATGGTGGTCAATGCAAGAGCCCATGATCCCCAGCAACTCATACTGAGGCCCAATGAATAACCTTGAACACTAGGCATTACCAGATAGAGGAAAACATCTCCCTGCTTGGTTTTTGCATACTTTGATAAATTTCTATGGTGAGAATAAAAACGTTGTATAGGCGTTCCTCACAGGTATGTTATCGTTGTGGGCGCATGCATTCTACTAGAGATGGGAATCATTTGAGCTACGGCCCCCAGAATCTCACAGCAAGCAGGGCCAATGGGATTCTTGGAACTGTAGTCCAAAATTGTTTTCCTCTCTCTGTCATCCTGATAGGTGCCAGAAGCTTGATTGACAGGCGCTGCTGTTGGTCTGCAATTATCACCACTTCTGCTCCTGCAACTACCAAATTTGTTAGAAGAATAACCACTTGCTTCTTTTTCCATAGCATACATTGGACTGCATCTTCATTTCAGCCTGTGTGCAGCATCATGACATCTTGGGCCACTCAGACACGTACGAAAAGAATCATTTGCAAATTTTTATTGGAAATGAACTCTCTGGGGATGGCACAGAGCTTATGCCCAGGGACGAATGCTTAAGCTTGGAAGCCGCGGCCAACTTTTGTTAGCAAGTTATGGGTTAAAAACTAAAATGCTTTTCACACTGCAATTTTAACACTCATCTGCTCAGAGGGAAGTCCCACTGCATTCAATAGGGCCCGTGCTCCTGAGAAAGCTGACTTTGGCTTGAGGAGCAGGTGCCTTTAGTAAGTTCAAGTCGGTCGGGAAAACCTTGTGGAGCAGGCACATTCAGCGCAATGCAGAAGCTATGGCCGACAGTCTTGATGTCACCTCAGTATGATATAAGAGATGGCCAATGCCCGGAAAAATGTGATATAGCTTTCCATTCCCACTGCCCTTCAGTGCGCAGCAAGGGCAGCTGGGTGCACTAAAGAATTATAGTGGCACAACAAAGCAGTGTGGCATATAGAAAGAATTTCCCCCTCCCACCCCTGACATTATGCCTATAAATCACTTTTCAGTACTAAGTGCTACTTGTAAACACTGAAACTCAGATGCTAAACTGCCTTCTTATCTAGGCACCCCAGGTGTGTGTGGGGGGGGGGTGTGGGGTGGGTGTTGGACTGGCCTCGTTAACTTGAGCTAAACTGTCCAGAATTAAAGAATTTAGTGTGTGCACGTGCGCGCGTGCACACACACGCACACGCACACAAACACACATCTGCACTTTTATGCAAAAGGATTTTATTCAGGTTGTTTCTTTGACCTCACTGGCTCATTGCTTTCCCCACTCCAACCTCCTAAGCTCTCCTGCCCCTTCGCAACACATTTGACAGCCATGACAGCCAATCAAATGCTGATTTAGTACTAGCCTGCCTACAGATTTAGTAGACTAGCTATCTTTCAGCCTCCCACTCCATGCTATAGATGGCCTTCCCTTTTAAATGTAACCAATGTATGGCTTATCATTATCTGGTCGCAGCCTTTCACCCTGATGGGGAGTGGGTCTGTGCCCTCGCAGCAGTCCATTTTGGCCTCTTCCTGGTCAACTTTGGCATCCAGAGCCAACGTTCCCAGTTGACTTGCCCTAGTTGCAGCCCTGGTCCCCTACATCACATGGCTCCCCTGGCTCTACTCTCCACACCCGTGGGTCGAGCAGAGATTTGGTCCTGATGGAAACCTGTGAGTGTATGTGGAGGCTGAGTGTGGGCAGGGGAAGCAAAACAGAATTAGCATCGGCATCTGCAACAGTACATCTTCCTGGCCCCCATTAAATTCATGGGATCTCCTTCAAGTGGCTAACATAGGAAGTCTGCTTAATATGCCATCAACCAGCACATTCTTCACCAGCAGCATATTTACTCTCTCTGGACTCCGTTTTTTCACTCTCTGCATCACAGCACACAAAACAAGGAAGTTCTTATCAAACTCCTGTTCAAAATTGTGGTCCTATTAATTCCAGTTCACCTAAAGCGCTATGTGCATAAATGTGTGAGCACTCTAGGGATATTTTGCTGGAGGGGAAAAAAAGAGAATTATAACTTGATTTTACAGTCAACTGGTGTGGCATCCCTTCCAACTCAACTGTATTTTAGTCATTTATTATTTTACCAATAAATAATGTGAAACAATGCAATTCTTTTCTTATAAATGAAAAAGTCTCCCTCCCCCCTCCCCCCCTCCCTCTCTCTCTTTTGCAGGTAGAAGGCTGTTGATGGAATAGTTCAATTGCAGGCAGGGGACCATGTCTACCTGCTTCAGTGTGTGAGTGGCCAAGTGGCAATTTTAAACTAAATGACTCTTTTGGGGAAAAAACTTTTGATTTATAGTGCCCAGATCTTGAAATGCTTACTTTCTTCTTTTTGGACTACAGTGCCTAGGATTTTGCAGCCAGCCAGCATGGCCACCAAAGTGAAGCAGGGGAGGGGCAGCGGCTTAACTTAACTTGGCCACAGGGTCTGCAGCACACTCGGACTATGACGGCTACTTCACGTCCTTCCTTGTCCCACGACTAGTTTTACACCGTGACAGCGTCAGTCGCGATCATGTGGTTTTGTCCCTGTTCAGTCCCTGTTTCCATTTTCTCACGGTCATGATAACTTGTCTTGTGACAACTGTTACTTCGCGGTCTTGTTCCATGGCAAATTCTGAATTTGTCTTGCTTTCTTAACTCTTTTTTAAAATATCGTTAGTGCTACAGAATTTTCAGTACTGCATGGTGTTTCCCACAGGGAAACTAATGTTGAATGCTGCTTCAGCCGCTGACCACTAGGTGGGCATTAGTTGTTGCATGACAGTTGTTACCACAGTCCCTTGTCTCGGAACAGGAACTTGGAACAAACCGCAACAAGAGAATTCCCCAGCCCAGCACCAAGTACATATTGTCACGCTCTGATCCCATTCCGGGGGCGTGGTCGAGACACATTTCAGCTGTTGCGCGATGGATGTGAAGTAAGATTTTTTTGTACCGGTCCGAAGCACAATACTTATAGAGACAAAATGGATGTGAAGTAACCGCCTATGTAGCCAGCTCAAGGAACTCTGTGGATGCACCAACAGCCTGGGGGCAGCCTGTTTGCAGCCTGCACCTGGGATTGAACCTCCACTCCCTTCAACCTTTGTCTTCACCAGAAAGCTCTGGAAAGCCCTTGGCTTGGCGCAGCTGAGATGGAAAGCTGAAGGCGGCAGTGGTGATGATGATGGTGAGGATCCCAGAAATCATCTCTCCCCAGCAAGAGGGAGCAGGGTGGGGGGCTTTCTCTGCAGGCTGCCTTCCGAACCTGGCAGAGGCTCAGCACCGAGGGGAAAGGGTGCAAGGGGCTCTCGCCCGGTCATCAGCAAGCTTAGATGTGGTGCAAAGGGGGCCATCGGGGGTCGGCATCCTGACCAAGCCTCTCCGGCACCCCAACCACCCGACTCAGTCAGAAGAGATCAACCAGGCGGGAGACCACTGGATCTAGGAGGTGGGCAAGACATCTTGGCTAGAGAATCACAGAATCACAGAATCATAGAATAGTTTAGCTGGGAGGGGTCTTATAATGCCATCAAGTCCAACCCCCTGCTCCATGCAGGAATAGAAACCAAAGGACATCTGCCAGCTGGTTGTCCATTTTTTTTCTTGAATGTCTCCGGTGTTGGAGCACTCAGCAACAATCGAGGCAATTGGTTCCATTGCAGTACTGCTCAATCTGCCCCTACACAGAAGATGCACTACCAGGTACCCTGGATAGGAAAGGAGCACATTGTTTGGAAACATGCACACCCACCCCACAAAGAGCTCTGTGGTTTAGGGATCTGGCTGCAGAGCTGAAGGCTGGGTGTTCGATTCCCCACTGGGCCTCCTTGACAAGGGATGGACCCAATGACCCATAGGGTCCTTCCCAGTGCTGCAATTCTGATGACATTCTCCTCCTCCTCCTCCTCCTCCTCATCATCATCATCATCAGTAGCATCACTACCCCCTTCCTCAGTTCCCTTGATGGTCCCTCACATACCCCTCCCAACCTCTGCCCTTCGAGACCCCTCCCCCAGCTCCCACTATCCTCTCCAGAGACCACTTCTCTCTTACCCTGACATGCCCTTGTGGGGCATTTTCCCTCCCCTCCCCGCCCCTCTTTCCACTACTCCACATCATTCAACTACCCCACATCCTTCTCCCCTTGGCTCTTCTTTGTCCAAAGAATTGGAAGATGGGGTGGTGGTGTATCAAAAGTTTATATAGTGCTTGTTAGCACAAGGACAACACATTACCCAGAAACAGAACTCACATGCGCACAGCTTTCCACACTGTGATGACTTTGTTTGATCATAGGGGTGACTTTCCACCTGGGAACTGTAGGGTTATTGGGGGGGTGGTGTAATTCTGTGAGGGGGGGTTCCTGCATGGCAAGGGGTTGGACTGGATGGCCCTTGAGGTCTCTTCTAACTCTATGATTCTATGATTCTATGTATTGTTTTGTAAAAGAGCACTCTTGCAGGCTTTCTTTTTTAACGATCCACAGTTTTTAGGGGACTATTATTATTCTAAGCCCACTCCCAACATATCACACATGCTGCTTCCTACACTGCATGAGGGCGGTATCATATAACCTTGATTGCATATGCGATGCTCTCTGCATTTACTGCTCACATGCACAAAATGAAAAAGAGCTCAATAAAGGTGCCAGCGATTTCTGGTCAACCGCTGCTGTTGACCTTTGTAAACGAACAATCTGCTTATTTAAAAAAGTTGTTTATCATATTTTAAGGGTAGGGCCAATTTCTGACATGTGTTTCAATGGAACTACATGGTTTTAAACCCCCCCCCAAACACTCAGATTTGGAAACTGGAGAAAACACACAAGCCCTTGACTCCAAAATCAAAGCTGTAGTTAACAGTTTTTCCAGGTGACCTTTACCTTGAATGCATGATTTTTATCTGTGAAATTTTGGCATATTCAGTTTTCCATGCCCTCTCATCCCCCCACCCACTCCAAATCATGTTAGAGCGTATTTTAAAATACTGACTGGTATTAGAATAAAAATAATTCCTGTAATAAAGCTTTCAGCCTGGAATATCTTTGAATATGATGTTCATGTTGAAGAATACTGAATCTCGTAACATTCCTTTTGGGGCCCGGTCGAAGTACAGAGGTTCACAGAGGACAACAGCTGCAAGTTCCACCAAGTCCACCCTTTTCTCATTAATTGGCACTTAAATTCTCAATAAATCAATCTGAGACATTTGAAGGAGAAAGAATAAAATAATTACCCAGAGTCAATTGAAATTACAAACCTGTACATACTGTTTTCTTTACTGCACAGATACTTAACAACAAGATTTCAACAGCAAACAAACAACTGCCACCAACAGAGGAAAGAGAAGGGGAAACAAGACTAAGAGAGATGAGGCGGTCTTTTAAGTAAAACACTGGAAAGAATGATATGTTAGTACTCGATAGACAGACAATCCCCTCAGCCCATACAAGTCCTTCCCAATCACACAAACCACAGGAAAAAATATAACAGTTCAAACAACATTGTACTCTTTACTGAATATTCTTTCCTAATCAACTATTCAGTCCAATTACTTGGGGTTATTTGAGGAACTTCTAAGCATGTGAAATTAGCAAGGGACACTTTATACGCTCAATCTGATTTCCATCAGTTTAGCAAAATTCCCACGACCCCAGAAAATGTTTGGAACCAATATTTTCCAGAATTTAACCACAGTGACTGCTGCCTCTTTCTCACAGTGATAAGCTATTGTGGACCAAGAAATCCGTACTTCACCTGTAGGTAAACTTTGGCTTTATTTCAAGCATTTCAGCTAAAGAATTCAAGCAACACTCTTGATCCTCCTGCTGTGTCTTGAATTTCATTATACATCTTTTAATTATCATGCTGTATCTTTTTGCATGTTGCTTCCAGACTGATTGGCCGCCCCCTTTTCCCTCCCTCCAAACTGCAGTAGGGACCAGAAGTGCAAGGGAGGAATGCTAAAGGGGATATCTGATTGCAACCGCATGAAAGGATGTTCAAGTTATTTGTGCATATGTGTGCACGTGAGGGGTGCATGAACACATGCCTTCATGCACCAAACAAGAAGCAGAGACGGGCAATAATTTAAAAAACAATTGCAAAATTTATCAAAAATTGCTGATTCGTTGATTAGTATTCATTTGAATCTATACTTCCTAACAAATACGAATCAATATATTTTTTAGTGATTTTGATTTGTTAGCTTGTTGGGCTGCAAAATGCCCCTCAAGGTACCTAGGGACACCAACATTGAGAGGAGGCTTCCCCTGCCTCTCCTCTACAGTCCATCCAGTTTTGGTCAAGATTGGATCTGTCATGTCTGATCTATACACCTACAAAGAGGCCCCCCAAGGAAAGTCTCCCACTCCCAGCACCCAGAGATGACAATCTTGCAGACACATTTCCTTTGGTCCTTCTCTACAACCCCTCCAAGTTTGGTGAAGATTGGGTTTTCCCAAGCTATCTATTAAAGGTCTCTTTTCTGAGAGAACCACTTTGTAGGTGTACAATTTGGATGTCTGAAATCCAAGCTTCACCAGACATGGAAGGATTATAGAGGAGAGTCCAGGGAAGCATTTCTGCAGATTGGCATCTCTAGGTGCTGAGAAGGAACTTTTCTGGGTGTGTAACTTGGACATCCAAACCCAAACATGGAGGGCTTGTAGAGAAGAGTCAGAGGTGGCCCCTCTGAATTTTGGTGTCTCTAGGTAGGTGCCTTGGGGGGCAGTTTGTAAGGCTTTAAAATAAAAAAAAATGAATTTACAAATTGATTTATCAGGAAGAAAAATCACACATTCATCATTTGTTACAGTAATCAGCCTTGATGAATAACAAATCAAAATGAATTCCAGTTTTCTGATTTGTGCCCATCTGTAACCAGAACTCATGGTGCTGGCGCTTCATTCTGTACCTAGCCACAAATCACAGGTTACATCCCATGAAAAAGACTAGAGGAAGGTGAAGGACTGCTGGTGGGTGGGTGGGTGGGGGAGGCTGACATGATACCTCAACATCTGGAAGGGTCACTTTAAGGGAGATTGCACCCATTGAAGTGACCTCTTCTAGTACCATCAGATGTGCAACTTTATTGCTGTTTAATCACACCCAAAGAGACCAAAAGATAGCTGGGACATATTCAATAAAGAAATGCAGAATGGCCTGAGGGTGCTTAAATCTTTATTTACCAAGTATCTATGTTCTCCAGAGCCAATTAATTAATGGTCCTCCAGATGGTCTTGACTGCCTATCATCTGTAGGCAGCCTGATCAGCCGTGAGCCATGACAGGACTAGTATGTTTTTAATTAAAGATTCTCCATGCCTGGTCTACACTGACTCTTAGCTCACATGTGGCTTTTCCTCCTTTTTTCATGAAGGTTGTCATGTTGTCAGCAGGAGAGCCAGTTGAGGTCTAAGGGAATTGCCCTCGACATCTTGAGAACTGCATTTTGTCCATCCCTGGTTTACTGTATTTCATTTGGAATGTCATGCAATACAAATTTCTAGTTAGAGGCTCTATCTAGGGCTAAGGAAATTAAACAATTTCATATTAACTCTTTTTAATGGCAAGCTGTTGTGAGATTTAAGGACATTTGAGAATTTTGTTGAATCCTGATGCAAGGCTTAGAACGAGAATCTCCCCCATCTGTACTGATCAAAATTGATAACTATGGCTATTCCCAGTATGGAGAGGATTCTGTTGTCCATAACTGGTTTATGACTGGAGTGTTTTCAAAATAATTTGGGGTGGATCTCCTGCTCAGTCCATGCACCCTTCCTATGTTCCACCCACCTGCCCTAAAAAAGAGCAGCTTCTGGGTAAAAAGAGCAGTTCTAATTTAGCACTAACCTACAGAAATAGATAAGGGTCAAATGCTAGACATTAAGTATACAAGCCATTAGGGATGGGTGGACTGCTCAGTCAGTTTTGATTTCTCTCACAATTGGGTTAGTGCAGTGATGGCAAACCTTCGGCACTCCATATGTTTTAAACCACAATTCCTACAGTTCCTTGTTACTGGCAAGCTAGGCTCAGAATTCTGGGAGTTGTGGTCCAAAACATCTGGAGAGCTGAAGGTTTACGACCACTGGATTAGTGGTATTTAAATCATAGTGGTTTCTACCTTGAATATGAAGGCTTTTAGGAGTTTTGGTAAATGTTGGCAAGGGAACTGAACAGACATTCATTTCTCACCACTACCTGTATCTGCCATAATGACTTCATCATGATCCAGACTGGAGAGTCACATGGTATAGACTGTGCCCTTAAACCCGCCATTGTGTGGTGTGGGATGCTGACCCACCAGTACCCACCTGAGGCCCTCTGTACAAAGCAGATTCCAAGAATGGCACTGCAAGCAGAAACATGTCCTGTAGGGACTTCGTACCCAGTTGGCCATCCTTATGTCTTCCTCTCGCCTGCCGTCTCCTCACAAATCAGCGTGACACCCAAAGCAGGCTATTATTCCATGTTTTCGTGCACAGGGTTTCCTATTTAATGCCACTCGGGCTGTTCTCCAAAGATCATTTCCCATGCAACCTCTTAGCAGCTACCAATATTAATAACCACATTTCTCTTTCATGTATGTGGCCCAGGCACCTTTGCTGTGAGCTAACAACAGCTCGGTGGATATGCTTTTGGTCTCTTCAATTCTCATAGCGCTGCCTCTCTTCATTTGAAATTCATCCTCTCTATTTTTGTTTCCTTTTATCTCATATCCCCCCTTTTCTCCCCCACCAGGAATGATAGCGCCAGAGGGTGAGTTGGCTGGTAATATTACTTCTTCTTTCAGACTTTTCAAGGACTAATGAACTTCTTTAGATTATAGCAAACTTATTACTCAATGCTGTTGACCTGCTTTCAAGAGAACTTGAATTGTTATTTGGACCAAGCCTATGAAGAGAAAGCTTTTAATCTTTTTAATATTCTCTCTTTCCCCTGCCCACTACCCAAAGTTAGAATATTACCCATCTGTACTGTGTTTTTTTATACTCAGCTTTGGACTTGGAGGGAAATCTTAGCACTTTGTCATATATCAGAGTCAAACTGGAATTTAATGAATGTCATGAATTCATCTACCGTAGAGCTGAATTACTATTACCCACTGGCCTTTTTATATGGAAAGGCCCCAAATAGATAGTCAAACTACATACTTTGGGTAGAGGAGAATTCAGGGAAGCATATTAGAGGTTTTCTTTACTACCTTGGAACCACCTCCTGAGTGAGCTGTGCCTTGCACAGTCCCTGCCTGCCTTTAAAAAAGCTCTGAAAACCTGGCTTTTTTGTGAGGCATTGGCGACATATATAGATAGATAGATAGATAGATAGATAGATAGATAGATAGATAGATAGATAGATAGATAGATATAGATATAGATATAGATATAGATATAGATATAGATAGAGATATATATATATATATATATATAGTTGTAGTCGTACTCAACTTTTACTTATGTTGTTAACCGCCCGGAGTTCCTTTGGAAGACAGACAGTATATAAATAAATAAATAAATAAATAAATAAATAAATAAATAAATAAATAAATAAATACTTTCATCATCATGTAGACAATTTATAACAAACAAACAAAAATCAAAATTTAATTCCCTCCGTCTTTGACCAATCTGACACCAATTATTTTTTAAAAGGTGATTCAGGAGAGAATCCAAGAAATTATGGGCCTGCTAGTTTTACTTCTTTTCCATGTAAAATGGTGGAAAGTGTTATTGAATATAAAATAATAAACCATAAAGAAAGGTCAACCCCGCTGGAAAAGATCAACATGCTTCTGTGTGGATGACTCATGTGTCACCAACCCTTTAGAATGCTCCGAGAGTGTCAGTAAACAGGTGGACAGAGATGATGTACAGTAGTTGACATTGTTTACTCTGACTTCCAAAAAGGCTTCTCATCAAGTCCTTCACAAAAACTCTTGAACAAACCTAGCCATGAGCGGATAAGAGAAGTCTTGTTATTAATTCACAACTTGTTGAAGAGCAGAAAGCGCAGAAAAGGAACGAGGAGACAGTTCTAGTAATACAAGGACATGAACCATGGAATCCTCTGAGGATGTAGGATAGGCCCACTCCAACTTCAGCATGAACCATCTAGAATTGGGGTACGCAGCAAGTTAGTCATCTCTGCTGACGGCACCACATTACGCAGAATGGTAAGAGGAGAAACAGATAGGCCCCCAAACCACTTCTTCATGCAAAAGACTGGGCATAAAAAGGGCTCAGAGGCATAATTAAAAGAGGAATTGAAAATAAAGATGTGGATTATCGGATATAGCTTATACGAGTTGAGGATGTGGCCACAGTTGGAACAATGTGTGTCATTCTTCCAGTCATTCCACCTGGAGCATGCGAGAGAGGGAGAGAGAGGGGGAAAGGAACCAAGGAAGCGAGGGGGTGAGGAAAAAAGGAAAAAGAGGATGTTTTTCTCTGAGCTCACCTCCCATCTCAAACTTTCCTTCCTTCTTGCTTTTCTCTCCATGTTCGTTGGGACAATGGAAGTGCTTCTTCAATCACATGATTGAGGCAGGGCAAAGGCGCCCTCTTTTTTTTTTTAAGCGGCTCTTCCGGGACGTGGGGTAGAGCTATAAGTGTCTCTTGGAGCAGCCACCTAGGGAGAAGATGTTCATTCTTTGACATAATAAAAGAATCCAGATTGGTTGACTGAAGTGGAATGAGGTTAGATTCAGGATAGGTAAAAGGAAATATTGGAAATGTCGATGACTTGAACAGGCTATCAGGCAAATCCACAGATGATGGGACGGCCAGTTGTTACTGGTCATGGTGGATATAACGAATATACTGTATGTGTACTGTATTGTGCTCATATCTGTTAGTAGACTTTTTACAGGCAACAAACTGACCAGGAGGTGAACAGATCCCTGGATTTGAAGAGCCACTAGGAGGGCTCTTCTCACCTCCTTGTCCCCTGCTGAAATAATTCCCTACCCACAGCTCTTTATTTCTTCTTATGCGTTCATTCTCAGTACTAAAGATGGGCACAAGTCAAAAAATGAACCAGGAAGTTCTGGAACATTGGTTCGGGTCTGTTTGGTTTGTCTAAAACAGAGAACCTGAACTTTCACAAACCAAGGAACATTGCTGAGATTTAACACACTTCCTGGTTCATTCTCACCACTCCACAACCTGCCCCCACTCCTTCCTATTGCCCCCATTACCAGCCTGCTTTTTTCTCTTCTGTTGCCCCTGCAATCCTCCTCCTCCTCCTCCTCCTCCTCCTCCTCCTCCTCAGCAGCAGCAGCAGCAGCAGCAGCAGCAACAACAACAACAACACATCTCAACTGAGGCACCTGGGCTTTTTTAAAAACGAGACAGCCCAGCAATTCCCTGCCAGCTGCCTCTGTTCATGTCCCTAGCTCTCAACTGAGAGGAAGGCAGAACTCTAAAGATGGCAGGCCTGGCTCTCAGACGAGAAGCCAGGTTGCTGTCTCCAAAGATGGTGGCAGCAGCAATTGTGGTGGGACAAGGTACGGAGGCAACATGGGAGTGGGAAGTGGGCAGAAGGGCAGATATTTTCTTTTTTTAAAAGATAACACAGTGGCTATCTTAAAAGGGGTGCTGATGAACTGATGAAGCAATTTGTGGTTCATCAGGGAAGACGTCAGAAATTCATGGTTCACGGACTTTGGCGAAGCATGAACCAAGACGAGCTGCCATTTCCCTGGTTCATGTCCATCTCTATTCAGAACTAGAAATGTCTTCTGGTGAAGACCTTATGATTTCGTGAAGCTTGATTGGAAGGATATAAGACCAAGGAATAATGAGAAAACACCCCCTATTGAACCAGCCTGACGAAGGGGGGAAGAGACAGATTTTTTTGATTAGCATTCTACTTATGCGACCAGGATGGGAGGTCTCTCTACAGGCCTGGGGGAAGTGAATTTAACTTCTGAGTGGTGAGGCACCATTGTCTCCTTCTCCCCTATGTGCGAATGTGGGTGTTTTAAACAAATAAAAGTTTTCTAAATTTGACAGCTGATTGTTTCTGAGGGAGGAGGGAGCTTTAATCTCCTTCAGCACATTTCCCCCTGTTTTTCAAGAGCTTCACAAGCACTCATGAGTGACATCCAACCCATGGCGATGTGCCTATCTTGGAAGGAATTCAAAACAATTAAAGCAAAATAAGCCCCTTCTTAAAAGGCAGGAATTGCACAGGCAACTTCAGGAGGGAGAAAATGTGTCCCTTGTCAGAGGCAGTCATCAATAGGTGCTCTTGATAACTCCACCCTGAGGGAAGAATCAGATTAAAGTGTTTAATCCTATTTAGTGGGAAATTATTCCCCAGTATGCTTGCACAGGATTGCCACTTCTGTGTATGCCTACTCAGAAGTAAACCCCACTGTGTTCAGTCTAATTTACACCCTGGTAAATTAGATTTAGAATTGCAACCTAATCACTCCTACAGGGCTGGTTCCGATGGAGTCACAAGAGAGGGGGTATTCCATGCAACAGTCATAATAATTACTTTGATTACTGAAGGCCAGGACATGAAAGAAAAATTAACCTCCTCTTGTCCTTCAAAACTGGCAACATGCAATCCAGCAAATATGAACACAGTAGCTAATTAATAAAGTGCATTGGCAAGCTGAAAGCAATAGCAAAGTATCGTCAAAATCAGACAACATTAGAGCCAAATCCTTGTCAAAAGATTTTGCATCCCGAAACACAATGGACACATTTGCACATCACTCCAATCCAAATTTTACATTTGTCATGGTTTGTAACATCTACTTGCCCTACAGACAACCACACAAACCAGTTTTTATGTTTGAGGATGGTCAGCTAGGGTAACAGATTTAGGTTTAGACCTCATAACAAACTGTGATTTGCTCAATTAGCAAATCACAACAAATCACAGCTTTTAATTGCAGCTGATGAGCCAACCACCGTTCATTTGCAGAGATACATTCAGACCCAACAAGAAGTCAACATTCAATCAAACACCACCTAGCTTACTGCCATGTGTGAACCCAGAGGGAAGAGATGTTTCTTTGGTCAGCTTTTGATAGCTTCTCTTCAGGCAAGGCACAAAAGAACCAGGAACATTCACAACAGAAATCAAAGCTAGCTATGCATCAGAAAAACCTCAAAAACTTATGTTGGGGGAATAATTTTAATTAGGCTAGCTCAAGAGGCTCCAAAAACATAAGGGATTTTAAGAGCCCTAGAGGAAATGTTGCAAATATAATGCAGGTAGTGAGGAAGGAAGGGAGACTGACCTGATGCTGGTCACAAATGTTTGGCCATGGTTTGAAGATGAACTATAGGAAGAGAAGGCTTCAGACCTGCAAACTGGAAGTAACCAGTTACAAATAACTATTGCTTGTAATTAATTCCTTTTTTCGATATGCGGCAGCAGCAACAAAAACAGCAAGAACAACTGCAGAGCTGGATGATCCTATATTACATTATCATTATCACTTATAATAATAACTACCTGCCATCAAGTCAGTTTCCAATTTAGGATGATCCTTTTCAGGTATACAGTGGACCCTTGTATAACAAACAGTTTGTATAACTTAAAATCTGTACAACATAAAAAATTCCAGAGATAGGGGAAATTTGCTTAACATAATCGCCTATGGGGAGAATCCGTACAACATAAAAATGGGATCACTCCGTTTTCAATGCATTCCTATGAGAATTTGTATAAAGGAAAATTTGCTTAACATAATTTGATTTGGAACGAATTAATTCCTTTATACAAGGTACTGTGCTCAGAAGTTGTTTCCTTTCTTCTGGGGACACTCTGAGCCTGTGCACCTTGTCCAAAGGTACCCAGGCTGGATTTTCTCCCAATTCCTGGATTTGTGGTGGGAATAGAGAAAATGAAGTATTCCATACGGGCACCACAAACCCAATTATGAGGTTTTTAAGCATTGTCCTGACTGTACAGAATGCCTTTCTTTTGGGTCTGTCCATCACAGGATTTCTAAACACAAGGTAGTGCCAGAGGGCAAGGGACTGGAATGGAAATCCTGGCAAATTGGATACTGAATCCTTTATCCCACCGGATCTTCTGGTCAAAGGAGGAGACTCTAATCTACATCAACTGGAAACACTCAGATGAATTGTTTGGGCCTGAAGGATCAGGCGATCCAGTCGCAGGGTGATTCTCTGGCCTTCCCTTCCCTCAGCCTGAACAACCTGCTACCAAAGGAGGCAGTCATTGTATCTTTGCCCTTTGCCATTCAACATGAGATCAAGATGGTCTGTATGTCAGCTTTTAGCACCCTCCTCTGCTCTTAAACCTGGGAAATGTATTCTTGAATCCAGGAGTTGAAGAAAGCATGTCTTGCAAAGATGAGATTAGAGATGGGCACGACTTAGCGGTATTCCCGTTTCCGTTTCCGTTACTCGTATCCGTTACTCTACGGAAACGGTAACGGGAATTACTCCGCCAGAATTCGAGCTCGAACCGACGAACGAACAATTTGGTCTGATTTGTCGTGCTCGTTACTTGCATCGCGGCGATCCCTCGCCCCCCTCTCCTTGGCTATTGCTACTGCTGCGCTGCTGGTACCAGGCTGGGAGGGCGCATCCATTTGCCATGCAGTGCGGGGGATCCGCAATGATGGGCTCGCCCATGGGAGTGGACCATGCAAAGTTTTGGAGCCATTCCACCAATCGCATGGCCAGGTTTTGCTGACTGTACCAGGCTGGGAGGGCGCATCCATTTGCCATGCAGTGCGGGGGATCCAAAATGGCGACCGCAATATATTTTTTTTTGAAATCGTTGCCCAAAACCCCACCAAAGCACCACAGAAACATGCGAAAATTAGCTATTTTAAATGCTTGAATTTTTACAGTAGCAGCAGTGGGTTTTTCTTGCAAAAAAAAAAGTCTCCGTTGATTTTATTTTATTTTATTTTATTTTATTTTTTTAGACCTGCAAATTCGCAGTGGACCATGCAAATTTTCCACCAATCGCATGGCCACTTGGCCAGGTTGACCACAGAGACTTCTGGGATGTGCCAATCGGGCATAAACAGCCCACTAATCGTAGCCCAAACCCGAACCCTAAGCCTAAGCCTAGCCCATACGCCAGTACACTGTCCTTCTAAGTGGGTCAGAGAGGCACCCAGAGGTGCACCCCAATACTCACCCTAACCTCACCCATAACTAGCCTAACCCTAGCCCTTGCGCTAACCCGTCTTAACCCTAAGCCAGATCTACTTGCATTGCACTACATGCAAGTACGTGAGACACAGCGGGTGCAAAGAGTCTGCCAGTCTGTCACTTGTGGCTCTGGCTGACTCCTGCAGCTCCCTCCAGGAACCCGCTACCCCCCCCAAACCAGTACTAACGACAACGAAAACGAAAAAACGAACCGACTAATTTTTGCGAAATTTTGCAAAAAACAGAAATGAGCCGAAACGGACTGCCTCCAACACACGACAACTCGAAAACGTCATTTTCCCTAGTCGTGCCCATCTCTAGATGAGATGTAAATGTAGGCCGCAAGGCTGCCTCTTATTGCTGCCAAGGGCAACTTGTGCATATCTATCATGCTTCGCTTACCACTGGACAAGTGGGGCTGGGATATCTCACTCTGTCGGATCCCATTCTCAGGCTCTAGATATGCTGGGGCTGGTGGTGAACAATCCCATTAAGATCTGCCATCATTGAGAAGACATTATCATGACCCATCTTTCGTGGCCAGCAAAGGGGATGAGGAACATTCTTTGTTTCATCTCTTTGACATTTATGTCCTACATTTTCACAGCTGTCTCCCATGTCTGTTTGATATAGGAATCAAAAGAACAAACAAGAAATTTTTAAAAAATGCACAAAGCACACCACTACACCCCATCTCAAAACAGCATGGGAAGCCCTCTGAGGCCAGGTAAGCCCTTCTCTTCCCACCTGTCTGCTGGGAGGCAAAGATCTTTCAATGCTGGATACCTGGCAGCCCTGGGTTTGGTGAATAATCCAAGCAAGAGCTGCCCACCAGGGCTGGGATTTGAAAGCTGTGCTCCTGACTTGTGTTTTCAGCCTGCATTTTGGAGCTCGGACTTAAGGAGCAGATCCAGCACGGGCATCCGCTGTGACTTTGGGGACTTGCATAGCCCCCTCCCCACATTCTTCACAATACATTGGTGCATTGCACAGCCTAATGAAGCATAGCATAGACTGAAGGCTAGCGTTTTTAAAAAGTGGTCAAATAAAAGCGTATCATTTACCCTTGCTTTTGCACTGTGCAACAATCACACATCTATGTTTGGTGTGTCTCCCCCCCACACACACACACACAAAGGCAGACTCTACATAACTGAATTGAAGGACTGAGAAAGGTATTTCATTGTGAGATGCTCTATATTTCACTGCTTTCTCGTGTGTTTGTATTGCTAGTTTTTTTTTACTTTCAAAGCCAATGGTCTTGTAAAGATTGCAATCTATTTAATTTTCAGAAGACCAGGGGCGTAGCTGGGAGGGGGGGAGAAGGGTACATCTGCCCTGGGTGCAGCAATCTGGGGGCACCTGGAGGGGGAGCAGGAGGAGGAAGCCTTTCCCCTAAGGCTTGGTGAAGACACAGCCTCTGCCTCCTCTGCTGCTGCGTGCCAGGTGAGTGGCGAAGCAGGCAGGCAGGCAGGCAGGCAGGAGCACGGTGGCCACAGCGCCCTCCTCCTCCTCACTTTGGTGGGAGAGGTGTAAGAAGCGTGCACGCTACCAGTGTGTGCGTGTGCACACGCCCGTCTGCCCATGCGCATGCACCCACCCCACACCCACAGGGTTCAGTCCCCCGTTGCTGGGTGGGTGTGATGTGGGGAGGGGCGGCAGGAAGGGCATCGAAACGAACTTTGTCTCCAGGCACTCCAAATCCTGGCTACGCCTCTGCGGAAGGCTGTAACTTATTGTGTTTTAAAGTGTACCTGGTTTGTGTGTTGTTCCTTTTTTAATCATTTCCGAGCTGCCTTGAATCCCTACATTGGGAGAAATATCCCATGGAAAGGGAATGGAGGCATAAAAATAAATTATGCAGTAATCCGTTCTCAGGCTCCTTGTAACAGGCAGCTATCCTGGCTGTTGTTGTTGTTACGTGCTGTGAAGTTGTTTTGAATTCCAATGGCCAAATAAATTAATGTGACTTCCAGCAGGGCCTTTCATTAAAACCCCCGCTCAAGTCTTCCAACTAAAGGCTGTGGTTTTTCTTGTATTGAATCACTCCATCCCCTGAACGATCTCCCTCCTGTCCCACAGATTTTTGTTTCCCCTCATTATTGTCTTTTTCAGTGATTTGTGTCTTTTCTTTTCCGATGCCCAATGTATAGTAACCTCAGTTTAGGTGTTATAACTCTTAGGGACAGTTCAGGCTCGGTTATCTTAAGAAGGCATTTATTTGTCTTTCTGGTGCTCAATGATATCTGAAAACTGTCCATTTCGAAAGAGACTGTTTTCCTCTTTTTTCAGGCCTGTTTCTTCATTGTCCAGCTGCCCCATCCACACAGAGCAATCAGAAACAACACGGTAAGGGTGATCTTGGCTTTGATCTTTCATTCATTGGCATCCTTCAGTCTCGAAAGACTATGGTATCATGCCTGGAGTAGAGATCCTAAAAACAGCACCTAGTGTGACTAAATAGACCAATTCGGGAATGGCAGTCTCTACCGCACTGGGGGCAGATGTATTCTGTTTCCTGCCTGGTCCTCGAGTTTTGTTCTCGAGCTTTGATCTTTAGTGACATATCATTACACTTGCAAGACTAGGCTATATAGGTGATACAGGTGGGTGTGCATGACCTGTGTCCCTCCGTTTGAAGGACTGGGATGTGAAACCCAATCCTTGACTTTAGGTGCAGCTTTAACAACAGCCCTGCTGCTTCCTGCCTTTAGGTGCCTGGCAAAAATCATCTTGACAAGAACTTTACATCTAAGAATAATTTCCAAGCAAACCACATCTTTTGCCATGTGCTGACTTTTTGTACATGCTTTGAAAAGGAGGGTATTGCCCTCGAAAGCTTGCAATGATTTTTTTTATTAGTGGTCTATAAAAGTATGTATTACCTATAGTCTAATCTTCCATTTGTGTGTTTTAATGGTCACATGACTTCCCCGTTTTTTTTACATCATTACACTTGGGAACGTCCTATACTTCCTTTGTCGATCTCCTTCTGAATAGCAATCTCACTCTGATTTTTGGGCTGCTGTCTGCATTTGGACTGACTATTGAGCTGAGATAAAGATAAATCTTTAACTTCCTGAGTTCCAGCAGGAAGATGGTGCGGTATATAAATGAAACAAATAAATAATAAATAAATAAACTGTTTTAATTTCTGCATCCTGGCTCGCCTGCACTGGTTACCCGTTGCCTCCCGAATAAGGTTCAAGGTGTTGGTTTTGGTTTACAAAACCCTCCATGGCTTGGCCCCGGCTTATTTGGCGGAGCGTCTTCCCAGACAATTAGACCTGGCCCGACCCACCCGTGCCTCGGTGGCCCTTTCCCTGCGGACGGTCCCCCCGAGGGAAGCCCGAAAAGCGCGTACTCGCAGTCGGGCATTCTCGGTGGTGGCACCGGCAATTTGGAACAAACTCCCAGGTGAACTACGGCTGGCCCTCTCGCTGGCGGCGTTTAAGAAGAGCCTTAAGACCATGCTCTTCCGAGAGGCCTATGGCGAGGGTTAGGGACTCTGCTCTTTTTTTTTCCTTTTCTCCTCCCCGCCTTTTTAATCTTGGATTTAATTGTTTTAGCAAATTTGTTACTTATTGTCTGTGCCTGATTTTATCTGTTTTTATCTCTATGTTGTTAACCGCCCTGAGTCCCCATTGTGGGAATAGGGCGGTATACAAAAGCTAAAAATAAATAAATAATAAATAAATAAATAAATTTTTGACATTCCAGTTGTGCAACTCTTTTGTAGTCATTATTTTGTTGTTTTTAATGTTCGGTTGAATTTTCTTCAACTTTCATTCATAGTTACAGTAGGACCCCCATATCCACTGATTCATTATCTACTGATTCAGTTATCCACAGCTGGCAGAGGAAAAATAAATAAATAATTCAGCAGCTGCAAAGCAAGCTACTGTCACAAATAGCAGCTGTAAAGCAAGCTACTGTCCTAAAACAGCAGCCATAAAGCAAGCTACCATCACAAAAAGCAGCTGTAAAACAAGCTACTGTTGCAAAACAGCAGTTGTAAAGTAAGTTACTATCACAAAACAGCAGTTTTGGGGAACATTTTGGTGTTCTCTCTTATCCATGGTTTTCATTATCCACGGGAAGGCTTGGAACCAATCCCCAGCAGATACTGGGGTCCTACTGTATTTCAAGTTGTAGCTACTTTCTGTCAGTGATATGGCATCATCTGTATATCTTGTATTATTGATCTTTGTTCTACCCATTTTCACCCGGCTTTTGCTGAGAGGAGGAAATTCTGTCACTGTAGCACCCACCAGGATAGAGCAAATTCTCTTCAAGATCATCATCTGCCTTATTTATCTTGGTATTCATATCCTGCCTCCTAATCAAAGTTGTCAGTGCAGCTTACAATATGTTCAAAACACAATGAAACAAGCAAGAGTTTAGTAAAGTTGCATATAAGTTTCCCTCTGTTTCTCAGATAATCTATTTGTCCTCCACTGCAGGAGGGAAAGTTATTTTCTGTTGCTTTCAGGAAGAGAATGAAGGCCAAATGAATGTCTTTATATGTCCGCATATCAACAATGCAGGTAATGAAAATTACTTGCATTGTAATTTACAAGAGTGACGCCTGCTGCTTTGTTGCAGGGACTTCTCAGCCTCAGACACATAAGACGGGTTGCTAGCATATCTTTTCGTGATCACAGTTTTTCTGGGCTAGCTATTTGTGTGCATTTTGGTTTGGAGAGATGGTTTGTCACAGAGTTCTTAACTATGGTCTCAATTAAGATGACTTGATAGGAAAATATAATAGTCCCTTGTATCATTTCCACCTGAGGATGAAGTATTCCATGAGTATTAAAAAATCATAGGTGAGGAGTTTCATTGAGTAAAGGCAGCTTAGATCTATGCGGAAGAAAAATTTGTTAAGTATCCATAACAACTCTAGTTTCAAGGAAATTATGTGCAAATGAAACAATGTGTCTATTTTAAAAGGTGAATTGCCAAAAATTATGCAGACAAAGATATATGCATGAACATATTTTAGTAAATTGAGAAAATATGTGTTACTTAGTGAAATGGATACATAAAAGGAGAAGTATCTTTAAAATGGCAACACATTTTGTGTCCAAAAAAAAAAAGTGGAAAGTCCAAGAACCCAACAGGTAGTAAGGGACAGGGCAAAAATATAGGTGGGATTTGGGGAAATGAATGAAGTAGATACAGAGAGATTTACATATCTAGAACTATTGGAAACATCCAAAATTTTGACAGCTATGGAAAAACTGTTGGCACAAATGCTTAAGCAGAAATCTGTCCTTGCAACTTGTGAAAAGCTGCAGGTGTGGTTGCCAGATTTCAATTGTAAGCTTTTAGCTATAAAAGTTACAGACAAGAACCTAGATCATATTAGAGGTCAAAACTAAAGTTTTTAACCATAGCTTTAAAAAGACATATTGAAAAGTAAAAGACAGAGAATATCTCTCTAAAATACCAGAGTTCTTAAAAAATAAAAATATATTAAAGAAAATGACTATCATTTTAGCCCCTAAGCATATTAATAACACCCCAAAATAATTCTAAATGCACACCCAGCCAAACCAGTCTGAATATATGCAGAAAAATCCATGCTGATTGTGTTGATGGCTTTTGGAAATGAAGCTTGCTACTGCACTGCTACATGATTATTGTTGATATCCAGTGTTTGTGACATAGCACAAATTTGCCTTGTGATGATGAGTTCTTGTGTGTATGTCATATTTTCCTATATTGATAGTTCTTTTTGTGATTTAGCATTTCCTTCCAATATAAACATTCTTTTTACAATAAGCCTGGAGAAAATGCTATTTTTCCTGCAACTACCATTATCTCCAAGGGCTTGTAACACAGAATCTGGCAAGCTGCCAATATGACAATATTGTCATTATAGCTGTTGTGAGTTTTTGGGGGGTGTTTGGCTGTGTTCTGGAAGTTTTTCTTCCCAATATTTTACCAGACTCTGAAGACGGCATCTTCAGAGGGCAAGGAGCTCAGGGAACAAGGAGTTCTCTCTGTGCTCTGGGGCACAACAGCACGGCCCTCTGAAGATGCTGGCCACAGAGTCTGGTGAAACTTCAGGAAGAAAAACTTCCAGAACACGGCCAAAGAGTGTGAAAATCTCAAAACAGCTATCAGATCCTGGTCGTGAAAGCCTTTGAGAGTACAATATTGTCATTTTTACAACTAAAATTTTGCAAAGCTTAAAAGGCCAAGGCTCTGTCACACCAGAGTCTTAAAACGCCAGGATGCTGTTATGCCAAGGTATTGGAACTGTATTTACACATTGCAACATAAGCACATTTAACTTTTAGGATTGTTATGGTACTGTGACCTTGCTCAGCTAGAGATCTGGCTAATTGTTTTGTAATGCTGATAGTAAACTATTGCTCAAGCCTCACTTTTAAAAGTACTTTCATTTTTAGGGGGTACAGGTATTTTTATATATCCTCCTTAATTATTTTAACACTCTATAGACACAACATCTCACATCTTTGTAGGTAGGCCTCTCTAGGAAAGTAATTCTACAATTAGCACCACTGGAAGTTGCCATGACTCATCTTCCAGCCACCACTGGAAAGCTCCCCCTCCATTACTTTGTTTTTGATTGCAGAACATGGGGAGTATATCTGAAAAAAGAAACTCTTAAAGATACAGATGAAGTCTTAAACTGTGCAGGGCATTAAATTCAGTGCTTTGAAAGCCGTCCAGAAATGAATGAAGCTTCAGGAACAATCAGATGGCAAGAAAAGTGTGCATCTGATTGCAATGGAAAACGTTCCTTTGTCGGGAGCAACTTGGGGATGGGTTGGAGCACCAGAGTGATGTTGGTCTGTTGGGGAATCGCTCCAGCCCAGATGCCAAAAATAGCAGCCCTACTGCTGGATTGAAAGAGTTCAGCTTGGGCACAGATTGGGGTTGGTGAGAAGTACCACTGTCGGTATGTCATGCAAGTAGCTTGCCACAAGTGGACCAAAATGCAAAGTCTGTGCCTGTGTGATCTCACCCTTAATGAACATTAGAAAGGACCAGTTTGACATGTTTGGATTGCCTTTTCCATCCTTGGAGACCTTGTGCGTATGTGTGTTGGAAGGAAAAACACCCACCTTTCTGATAGAGTCCGCAGTGGTTATTGAAATGGTTAGTGAATGGACCTCTTGGCTGCTGGTTGGCTTCCCTCTCCACACTCCTCTGGCAGCACTTTGTAAATCAAAATCCAATAAAATGTCCTGGAAGACCCTTAATATTGGACTAAAGAGAACAGCAATCTTCTCTATTTGTAATTATCTTTTCTCATAAGAGGCACACATGGAATTTAATAAACTACATGATAAAGGCAAGTGATGACTCCCGATAAAAAGGATTAGATGAAATAAGAACCATAACTGCCTTCCGATGTTGAAAGGGAGTGAGGTGAAAAACAAAACGACTTGTTCTCCTGCTACACAACTGTCAAAAAGACCAACAGTTTGGATAACGTGCTCCTACCGTATGAAATGGTGCCATATGCAAGACTGATGGCGATCGTAATTCAGAGCTGAACATATTTAATATTCAGATAGCATTGTTCCTAAGTCATCAAAATACTTTATGTGGGTTATGTAAGGATCCTCTTCAACAACCTTGTAAATTAATCCGGACTGAACGATCTGTTTGGGTTTTGGGCTTTCACTTCAAATTAAGTGGTGGTGCGTTTTTGTCCTGTGAGGGATAGGTTATTGATCTGCAAGACCAGCTGTATCTTGAGGCTATGAAGTGAGAAAAACGAGTTAAGGAAGGAACACACAATGTACAATATATCAGGATATAGTCAGCGAGACCAAATCCCTTAGAGCGTTCCTGCCTTCTCATTAAACAGAACAGCTGCCAATGAACTTTAAGATGGTGCCATAAAATTGCTCTTTCCCTGTCTTACGGATCTCTTGAGTTGTGTGATTCTAAGGTAAGGGACAACATTTATTATAGGCAGAACTTGGAAAAATAAATAAACAAATAAATAAATAAATTTGACTTGTTCTCCTATTGATCATTGCTGGTTGGGGCTTCTGCAACTCTTTTTTAAAAAATGGGACTTTTCTGTCTTCTGCCTGCTCATCAGGATGACTGCCATTTCCTTTTAGAAGCCAAAATCTGGGAGTGAAAGGAAAACAGCAATAGGATCAAAATTGTACTACAGATGCACCTCAACAGGGATGATTCTGCAGAGTGCAGATTGTTCTGCTTATCTAATGGAAGGGCATTCGGTGTGGGAGTTGAACCCATCCATTGGAAACCCTGTGTACCGTGCTGCCCCTTGCTCTGTTCCTGAGCTTTTGCTCATTTGAAGATCAGCTTTAAAACACCATAAGTTCAAATCAGCTTGGCTGCATATTCTTATTCTTATTCTTCTATAACATTTTGAGTTGAAAGCTTTTTGGAAAAGCATTCAATACAATACATTGAGTTGAAAGCTTTATGGAAAAGCAATCAATACATTCAACCAACGTGCCCTTTAATTTCCGTTCCCGCTGCACAGGGGTGCTATTCCATGTGTAAGTGCACGTGCTAGATGCTTGCACTCAAGCAACTTCACTCGTGTGGATTTTGTTGCAACCGGAAGAAAAACTGTTGTAATGGGTGCACAGGGTTGAAAAATCTCCCCATGGAGGGCCCCAGAGGCATGCATCTCCACACAGCTTAGAGGGAGCCTTGCATTTAACCATAATTATCTTTATTTTATAAGCTAAATAATTTTTGTACATCACCCTGCATAGGAGGCAGTTAAGTCAGAGTCATCCCAAGATATTTTGCTCCTGAGGAAAAATACAAGATAGTGACCCTTCCACATTATGGAAGCTGTCAGGACTGGTAGGTGAGGGAATGACATCCAGAACCACACCTGAGGGAACAGGGTAGTTTGGAGTGTCAATATAGATATAAATATACAATACATAATGTGTATATGTGTATAGGAATGTTTAAATGTATTTGCTTTGATAGACTAGAGTATAGCATTAAATAGCATATCATTATAACCAGTCAGAATGTGTCTCTAGTCAGCCAGACTGCTATATAAGGCAGGTGTCAGAAGGATATAACTCAGATAGGGACAACCATGACATAGTTTAAGATAGGGGCTAGCAAGGTCCAGTAAGGGACACAGCCAAACACATAACTAAGACAGGATCTCACATGATATGCACCTCAGACAAGAATAAAAATTTAACTGACTAAAATTTGTAATAAGGCCAAATAGGGCTTGGAGATAGGCACAAAATGAAATATAGTGTTTCATTTTGTTTCAGTTTTCATTTCATTTCATTTTGTTAATAATGGATTTTTAAAAAGGATTTTCATCATGAAACAAAATGAAATGAAATAGGGCATGGAAGACGGCATTTTGTAACGAAACAAAATGAAAAGCCGTTTTGTTTCATTACTAACAACAATTTGTAAGCATAAAAAATTGCTCCCCTGTCACCAAATATGGTTCCTCTAGTACCCACGGGAGACATTTTTTATACTTATGAACTCTTTTGCAAGCGGTTTGTTTCATTATGACTTTTTTACATAAATTCGTAATGAAACAAAATGAAATGAAGCAGGGCAAAACCAAACCAAACCAAAACACATTTTTTTTCATTTTGAGCCCATCCCTACTAGTGAGTCGAGACATGGTGAATTGCTAGGCCGTGTCTACTTGACTTGATGTTTAATTTTTCCTTGAGGTTTTGTAGAGTCCTTCTGCTGCTGCTCTTCTTTGGTGGTTACTTCACGTCCTTCCTCGAGCCGAGGTGAACTTGCCTCCATGTTGAAATTGGTTTTCAACATGGATCGAGAAGCGGATTGAAAAGTTTCCCGAGCTCCAGGACAGGAATCTCTCACCCCGCTTGGAGCGCAGTTCCGGGGGCGTGGTTGGGGTGAACTCGGATTGACCCCACAAGGACGTGAGGTTCCGTTCCTTCAGACTCGGATTGACCCCACAAGGACATGAGGTTCCATTCCTTCGAACCGGTCTCCAGCAGGGCTGCGAACTGCAGCAAGAGGGACGTGAAGTATCAGCCTTAGGGGAGGTAATGGTAAAGGTATCCCCAGACAATTAGGTCCAGTGATTTTCAAATCTAGTGGGTGGTGCTCATCTCTGTTTGTAAGCCAAACAGCTGGCATTTGTTTATAGACATATTTATATGGTCATGCGGCTGGTATGACTAAACCTGCAAGCACACAGAATGCTGGTACCTTCACGGTTTTATTGTTCTCGTCCAGTTTCCGCTTCCACTGCGCTGCCGAGAACATCCCTCTTTGCAGAGTGTAGAATCATGCACAGTGAATGAGTTGCAAACGAGTAGTTGAGTTCTTCATAAATCAAGCGAGGGTTTATTTGAAGTTAGTTCCAAAATAAACTTAGAGCTCTCTTACAAAAGAAACACTGACACCACCCACCAGAGGAAAAGAGAAGAAAAAGGGAGGAGGAGGAGGACTAGGTTCAAACATTCCTCCTTAAATACAAAACACAACACATGTGACTTTTCTACTGTGAGACAATTCTTTTCAGTTGCAGCTTGGTCAGTGTCTCAGGCTTCAGATAACCTAAAATTATCTACTTGCATTTTACTGTGCATTTGAACTGCTAGTTGGCAAGAGGACAAGCAATATGCCATGGAATACACCATGGAAAGGAAAAGGTGCCTGACTTTGCAATGGTGCAAAAACACTGATCAAAATATGGATACTCCTGAATCCATGTGATTTTAACATGGGATCATCCCCAAGCCATTGTTCAATCTGTGGGCAGAGATGGAGCATTTGGCTGTGATTGCTTTGTTTTCCTACATCAAAATCATGTAGATCCATGAAGGATTTGTTCCTCTGATCCATGTTTTGCCTGAAGACAGCTTTTTGTTCCCCCCCAACTCTACATTGGTCTAGCCTCCTTTTCCTCACAGGCTCCCTGTGCCCATCCAGCCCTCCTTCCTCCACTCCTCCTGTGGCTCTTATTGTTGTTGATGCCTCTCCAACTGTTTCTTCTGGTTATCCAAGTGAATGTTTTATGTTGCTTTCAAACCAGAAAGCACACTTCCTTGGCAAAAAACAAAAAACAACAACAACAACAAAAAAACACCAGAATGTGATACAACCGTGTTTCATTTTGGCAGTGGGAACAAAGCCAGAGTAACTCAAAAGAGTTACTCAAAAGAGACTAAACCTGTTCTTCACAAGAGAATTGAACCAGATTTCAAGCCTGAAAGTTGACTGCCTAGATCTCATTTGAGACAGGACTACTAGGTTTACAGCAGTTGGATTAAGGTAATGCTCTATCACAGTGTCCTGACACTGCATGTGTTGGACCTCAATACACCTCTCAAGATATAGATGCATGTAGGGCTCTATATGCCCATCTCTGCCACAAACATAGAGCCCTGCATGCATCCATATTTTGAGAGGTGTATTGAGGTCCAACACATGCAGTGTCAGGACACTGTGATAGAGCATTACCTTAATCCAACAGCTGTAAACCTAGTAGTCCTGTCTCAAACAAGTTTGTGCCAGTTTATAAAGGCTCCCAACCCCACCTCAGCTGACCAGCTACTCACCTGGTCCAGCTTGCTTGTTTCTTCCACCTCCTCAGCTAATCTCCCAGTCATGAGCAAGAGCACAGACTTCTCTGCCCCGCCCTTTTTGGAGATCAGCCAAGAGGGCGGGACAGAGAACCCTGAGCTGCTACTGGGATTGAAAGAAAAGCTGAGGAGGTCCAGGAAGCTAGCACACTGGGCCTGCTAAGTGTTTGATTTATCCACAAGAGCAGGAGGGGAGCAACAGCACCAATGTTGCTACCTTGACGAACCGTGATGAACCAGTTTGTGGCTATCTCTAGTTTGTATTAGTGCCCTCAAGTATTATCCTCAGACATGGTGTTAACAGCTTTCTGCATGGCAATAAGCTTGCAAAAAGCTTTACTTCCAGGACCTGTGACTTGCCTCAATGTTTCACAGTCTAGAGTCATTTGCTCCAAAAGTCGGTCCAAGCTGGGTATGGATATTGTACCCCAATATTTGGTGTGTGAGAGATACAACGCCTGCTTGGGTCAAGGATGATACCAGCAAACATTGCCACCATTTTTTCTGATCCACATTGTTTTAGAGGTAGGAGGAACACAGCAGTGCAACAGAGAGAGAAACATACACTCCTACACTGGTTGATGGTTTGTCAAAGGAGTGTGTCTAGTACTTGGAGGAAATGGGTGGGTTTTCCTTCTCCATTAGGGATTTTCCTAGAGCAGGCCTGCCCAAAGTATGGCCTGGGGGCCAAATCCAGCCTGTCAGCCCATTCTGAGTGACCCGCGGCTGGCTGGCCCACCCCTCCCTCCCCCTCCTTCGCCCCATTTTTAAAAAAAAATCTTCCGCCAACACTGACACTGCCGGGAAGCTTGAGGGACGGGGCGGGTGGGCTGGCCAGTGACCAGAAGCTTGTGGGGCTGGGTGGGCAGGTCAGGGGGCTAGCCACCAGCACCAGCACTGCCGGGAAGCTTGTGGGGCTCTGCGGGCGGGCCGGCCACCCATTGCATGGGCTGCCGCCACCAGCACCGCTGGGACCCTTGTGAAGCTCAGCGCGCATGCGCAGGGCGGTACACAGGCAGGCTGCCACCACTGGCATAGCCGGGAACATTGTGAGGTTGGGCGTACGCGCAGGGCAATGACTGGGCGGGCCGCGCCACCGGCACCACTGGGAAGCTTCGGCGGATGGGCGGCATGCCGCCACTGGCACCGCAGGAGAATGTTTACCGGTGGGCAGGCCAGCGGGCCCCTACCACTGCCAAGGAGCTTTGGGGTGGGCTGGCGGGCAAGCCGTCGCCAACGCTGGGGAGCTGGGGGGGGTGCTAGGTCGCACAGATCGCCTCTTCCAAGGGGCAACCTGTGGCCACGGCTCCCTGTGCTTCCTTTGGTCCCCACCTACCTTCCTTCCTCCCTCCCTCCCTCCCTTCATCCCCACCTTCCTTCCTTCCTCTCTTGGTTTCCACTTTCTTCCCTCCCTTCCTTGGTTCCCCCCTTCCTTCCTGCGGGGGTGTGGTTGCAAAGGGTCAGTGGGTGGGGCTTATGGGTCAATGGGTGGGGCTTGCAGTGGGGTGGCAGGGTTGGGGAGCAACCGCCCCCTGATACATTCTCAGCCACCAAATCTGGCCCTCCTTACAAAAAGTTTGGGCGCCCCTCTCCTAGAAG
The DNA here is from genome assembly GCA_037367245.1 of Phrynocephalus guinanensis. Lineage (NCBI taxonomy): Eukaryota > Metazoa > Chordata > Lepidosauria > Squamata > Agamidae > Phrynocephalus > Phrynocephalus guinanensis. Next base: position 14,373,587 of record CM074733.1, on the reverse strand, counting down.
ATGCCCCCCTCCATTAAAGTTTAAACTGTCCTCAATCACATTTGACTGGGAGGGAACGCTGGAGAGTCTCTTATCTCTGGTCATTGTCCAGAGATAATAGATGACTGGGGCAGGAGGAATCTCTTATCTCCCAGGTGTGTTTTTTCACAGACTTTAGAATCTTCTTTTTGTAATCAACAGACGCTTGGGCTGGGGAATGGGTGGCTGTGACAGTTTTTTTTTACTGCTTTGCCATGATATTGAACTACTGTTGCTGCATATTCTCTCTCTTTCTTTGATCCTGTTGCGTTAGGCTGGCCCCATGTCTCCCTCAGAGCTTAGATTATATAAAACTGGGGAGGAGAAATGGAAATATTATTAGGGCCCCCTGCAGGGAAATGGTGTTCTCTGCATCCGGATTGCGGCTGCTGAATGCTTATTAAACAAACTCTATTCTTCAGTTTCTCAAGGCCACTCAGCGTTATGGGTCTCCATGTTAGAAAGCTCCTTATTAATTGGCGGCATCAACACACTGGCTGCCTCCACAGAGGTTAGGCTTAATTATAAATTGGTCTCCATCTTCTCTGAATTGTCTCAAAAAGAGGAAGTTTCTTACCATCCACCCTTACTCTCCCTGTCTCTAGCTTTCCTTACACAGTTCCTTTAATCATGCTGCATTTGACATGCTTTATAAAACATTTACTGCTCACTTGGATTCCTTCCTGTTTGTTGTGGAGTTTTAAAATTTGATGCACTAAAGTCAGGGGCTTGCTTCTCCAGTTAGGGCCCAGCTATGGCTGAGGAAATGAAGGAGACTGCCTCCATTTCCTGTATCGTCGCTGTGAGCGCCATGTTGATGCATGTCAATAGAGCACTACGTCCTAACTGAGCACCATAGGGTTTTAGCACTTTTAAAAATTGTCTTCTATTTGGAAGTTTCATCATAAAAATGTTAACTCTTCCCTTCTTCCTTTTTTTTTTTTAAAAAAAACCTGGTTTTTATGTAGGAGACGGTAACCCAATGATGACTTGAGTGTGTCTATCTAGTTACTGCTGAGCATGGAAAACATTTCTTTTTTTAATGATAGCTTCCAAAATCCCACAGACAGCATAACTGGTAGCAGTGCACTATGGCAGTTTTAGTCCAATAATAATAACTTTTGAAAGAAATAGCTGTCACCGTATCCAGACGTAAAAAAAAAAAAAAGAAACACAGCCAAACCTACACAAACCTTGTACAGTACACTCCCATACCATAATGGCATTCTTAAGGGGACCATTTGAACCTGCACTGCCAATGGAAAGCTTTGGCATGCCCATAGCTCATCATGATCAATAGTGGCCAAATTCTTATCAATTCAGCTGCTTTTAAATGGGAGATATGTTGGGAGTGCATCTTGGGATGTTGGGACAGACAAAATACAGACAGGTGTATACAGTCTGTATGTGACAGTGGGGTGTAAGGATGCTGAGGCCCCTCAAGCATGTGGGACCCTGAGGGGCCTCAGCGTCCCACATATGGGCATGTCTGTAGTGTGTACATTCTTCACCTCTGGCCAATTTATTCTGAAAAAACATATAATATCAAAATCAATTTTCCAGTACATAATCCCCCCCTCTAACCATATGAATTAAAATATATATGGAAAATGGCTTGTAGTGCATTAAAAATATCAGCGTTAGTATAAAATAAGCTTTTATTTATTTATTTCCTTTTTTGAAATAGTGTCCACGGCTTGTCTCATTTAGAGATGGGCACGACTTAGCGGTATTCCCGTTTCCGTTTCCGTTACTCGTATCCGTTACTCTACGGAAACGGTAACGGGAATTACTCCGCCAGAATTCGAGCTCGAACCGACGAACGAACAATTTGGTCTGATTTGTCGTGCTCGTTACTTGCATCGCGGCGATCGCGCAATGCCAAGCGGCACAGAAAAAAAGTTTTTAAAAGTT